>JAAGEH010000030.1:38854811-38911077 GCA_011751065.1 Lasiurus cinereus
CCTTCCTTCCTTCCTTCCTTCCTTCCTTCCTTCCTTCCTTCCTTCCTTCCTAGTTCTTTATTGTTGGAAGTATTATATATGTCCCTCTTCTTCCCTCATCGACCCCCTCCAACCCGCTCTGCTCACCTCCCCAGGCCTTCAGCACTCTATTGCCTGTGTCCATGGGTTATGCATATGTGCATACAAGGTCTTTGGTTGATTTCTTCCCACCCACCCTCCCACCCTCCCCACCTCCCCACCTTCCTTCTGAGATTCCTCACTTGTTCGATGCTTTCATGTCTCTGGATCCACTCCATTCATCAGTTTATTTTGTTACTTAAATTCCACATATGAGTGAGATCATATGATATTTGTCTTTCTCTGACTGACTTATTTCACTTAGCATGATACTCTTTAGGTCCCTCCATGCTGTTTCAAAGTATTTTTTTACTGCTGCATAGTATTCCATAGTGTAAATGTATCACAGCTTTTTTATCCACTCATCTACTGATGGATATTTGGGCTGTTTTCAGGTCTTAGCTATTGTAATGGTGCTCCTATTAATATAGGGGTGCATACACTCTTTCTGATTGGTGTTTCAGGTTTTTTAGGATATAATTCTGGAAGTAGGATCACTTGCTCAAATGGCAGATGTATTTTTTTTTTTTAGGAAACTCCATAATGTGTTCTTAATTTGCATCTCTCTGCTGATCAGTGACTTTGAAAATTTTTTCATGTCTCTTGGCCATCTATATGTCCACTTTGGAGAAGAGTCTATTTATGTCCTTTGTCCATTTTTTAATTGGATTGCTTATCTTCTTTTTGTTAAGTTGTACAAATTCCTTACATATTTTAGATATTAATCCTTTATCAGATGTATTACCAATATGTTCTCCCATACAGTAGGCTCCCTTTTCCTTTTGTTGATGGTTCCTTTAGCTATGCAGAAGCTTTTCATTTTGATGTAGTCCCATTTGTTTTTTTCCTTAGTTTCCTTTGCCCTAGGAGATGTATCAGTAAACATATTGCTATGAGAGATGTCTGAGATTTTTGAGGCAATTCCATTTCTGATGTCTCACCTACAACCAGGTAACGTCAAGCATAGCTTGTACAGAATAGGAGGCTGGACAGTGTTTGAAAGTCTGGGCTTTGAAATTAGACAAAACTAGGTTTTGAAGAGTAGTAGAGTATGCCAACCTGAAATACATAATTTTGGCATAGGATGACTGCAACTGGGAAGAAATAGATACAATAAAGCTCTCTACCCCCCATTTGCCTAAAAGCAAGACATATATTTGTAAAGATGCTGTCCTTCCCTTTCTAGCAGGAAGTATGGAAGTTAATCACAGAAGACAACTTCTAGATATTATCCCTAATATACACCAGAGGAGTAAACCTGATGAACATCAGTAAAACTAGACCTTATCTATCATTAGTTCCCTCTATAATTGCCTTTCTACAATTTTTCATCCCTGGATGCTCAAAGTCCTTTCCATTGTCCTGTCACTTCACTAAAAATATAGTGTTCATTTTGTTAACATGTCATATAAACTCAGTGTCTAACCACTCCTCTGAGTTAATCAGCTCCAAGTGCTCCCACATGTTTGTGTGATGTATTTGCTAATAATTTCTCTGTTTTCCCCTTGCTAATCTCTTCTGTCAGTCTTTTAAGGACCCAGCCAATGAACCTAAGATGGGTAAAGGGAAAAAGTTTTTCTTCTCCTATGATTTGAATCCTAGTTCTGCTACTTTTTCTCACTATGTCTGAATCTCAGTTTCCCAACTTGTAAAACGAAGGCAATAATAATAATAACAACAACAACAACATCTACCACATGAGATGATGAGGATAAAAATGACACAGTGTGTGTAAAGTACTTGGCTCAGTGCTTACTGCCTGGCCCTTTTAGTGTTCCTATTACTACTACTATAGTTATATATGTGGAGAGAAAGAAAAACAGAGAGAAAGACAGAGAGAGACAGAGAGAGAGAGAGAGAGAGAGAGAGAGAGAGAGAGAGAGAGAGAGAGAGAGGGAGAAGAAGAAGAAGAAGAAGAAGGAGGAGGAGGAGGAGGAGGAGGAGGAGGAGGAGGAGGAGGAGGAGGAGGAGGGGAGGAGGAGGAGGAGGAGGAGGAGGAGGAGGAGGAGGAGGAGGAGGAGGAGGAGGAGGAGAAAGAGAAGGAAGAGTGACAGAGGAGAGGAGAGAATAGGAAAACAAAAAGGTGAACAGGTAGATTCTAGGACCCTAAGCCTATGGCAACTGTTTGTAGCTATGGAATACTCTACCTCCACACAATCATAGAGATTGTACCTACCTGCTGCCATCAATAATCACTATTATCACCAAAGCAAGTACTGTGCATTCAAATACTCAAAAAAAAAAAAGAAGCCATGGTCAGCACATTCAATGGTTAGAGCATCAGCCTAGGGACTGAAGGGTCACAGGTTTGATTTCCAGTCAAGGGCATGTACTTGGGTTGCAGGTTCGTTCCCCAGCCTGGTCAGGATGGGTGCAGGAAGCAACCGATAGATGTGTCTCTTACATCAATGTCTCTCTCTCTCTCTCTCTCTCTCTCTCTCTCTCTCTCTCTCTCTCTCTGCCTCTCTCTCTCTCTCTCTTTCTTCCCCTCTTTCTCCCTCCCTTCCTTTACCCCTTCCTCCCTTTCACTCTCTAAAATATAATCAATGGAAAAATATCCTCAAGTGAGGATTAACAAACAAAAACCCAAATACTAAAAAACGAATAGGCAAAATTCTATTTGGTTAGAATGTCTCTCTCCCACCACTAGACTAGAATAGACTAGAGCCTCTGGCTCATGTATGCAGCAGCTCTAAACTCCCCTTCCTCTCCTCTCTCCCTCAAGCACCTGTGGCCCCTGCTGAGTTAGGCCTGCCCTCCTCTAAGGTAGGTGACACAGAGCTCCACGCGAAACAGTGGAGGAAGGTGGTCAGGGAGTCCTCACATGTCAGAGGATCACCTACATGCCAGAATAGTGATAACATTTAATGGAGAGTTTTGCAAATTTCAATAATCACATTTTAAAGACTGAGGCAAAAGAACAACTGCAGTAATAACAGAACCCTGTGTCACCCATTACCTTACCGTATTTAAAAATATTTTCCCGGTCATCTTCCCAAACATGTTGTTTTCCTTTACATTCCATTTCTTCTACAGCAGTTCTTACATCTTCAACCCCTGTTTTTTCTTCGTCGGCTGAAAAAAAGACTGAAGAAGAGGTTTTGCTCCCCTCTATCTCATTCCTTCTTGGGACAATGAATGCTCTATCCTTCCTCAGTTTTCCCTCGCCTTTTGGTTCCTCTCTTTTCTCAAGACTCTTTTGTTTCCTAGGTTTTGGCGAAGTTGGTTTTTTGTCAAGGCCCATTGCAATGATGCACCTATAAAAATATTAACATAGGATGTTTATTAACTTTTATACATAGCAGAGTGGAACTGCAAAGCTTTTAAATCATGTACCTCTTATTCTTGTAAGAAATATTATAAGAAATATTTTATTCAGGTATATATAACAGTAGTTAACTAAATTATTTTCTTTTTATTAAAATCTCATAAAGAGCACAAAAAATTCTTAATAACTTTATCCACAATAATAAACAAGAAAACAACTACTAAGAACTTTAGTCCCAAACTAAAATTAGTTCCTAAAACATTTTGGCCTTATAACAAGTCATACTATATATAATTCAAGTCCTTAAATGAGAACTATGTGACAAAAGAACATCTAGGTTTATAAGCACAGGAAAGCTGAGATAAAAATACTCAGAAAAAGAAAGATGCCATTCAGTCCATAATAATTTATTATTCCAACAACACAACAATAAAAGACTTACATACCAGGTTAACTCTGAATAAATATGATTGCTATTTTAAGAAACATACAGTCACATGCTGTTGTGCCCTTTAAATAAACAACTCAGGAACCTTCATGCTTATTTTAATAGAATTGTCATTATTGCATTTTGAATGGCCTTTTGAAACTTGCACCGCAATTCTTGGTAACTTTCATTGCATATAAACTTTGTTCTTTAAAGATGGCAATAGTTTGTAGAGGTCATAAAGTCATTCAAAGTCAACTCTGGTGAATCAAGCAGATAAGCTGCATGCATTAAAACATTAAAAGTAATTTTTAAATCACTTACAACAAGTCGTGTGAGTAAATTTTTCCATAGCTTTTTTTCTATCTCTCAAGTTAATGTCAAAATAAAAATTCTAACAATAACATATACATTAATAAAATGATGGTTATCTTAATAAGATTATAGAGCCTTCCGTCTGTGCCACGCTCTTTTCTATGTACCCTCGATATGCATTATTTTACCAGGTTTGTTACACCATAGACCAATAAATTGAGAACTATCATCACTACTTTTCAATGAGGAATTTGAGGCTTCAAGCATTCAATGACATGCCCAAGCTCACCCTGCAGGAGACTGACAGAATTGGATTCCAGCTCAGGACTGTTATATCCCATGACCTGACACTAACGTACAAAAATATTGCTAGGTTATAGGCATAGTTCTCTCAGATGACTAGCCACACAGACAAATATTAATGCTGCTGGGTTTGCTACTTCCACTTCCCACCAGAAATTAACAGAATCTGGAGAAGTTTTCACCAAAAGAAGTATTCCCACTTCCCACCAGAAATTAACAGAATCTGGAGAAGTTTTCACCAAACTCTAAAGGCAATCCATGACCTGAGAAAGGAGGTTGGCACTTATCAGTTCTTCTCTAAAAATGCACACGTCCCTTTAGCTAAAGGTTACATGGCTATCAGGGAACTGAATCAAATAGAGTGGGTGGGTAAAAAAAGATCAGAATGTAGTCAAGACTTGCTAGTCTGGGAAGACTAGAAATAATATGTAAAATTTGAAAATTGCCTCAAGGTGAATCAAATCCAATGACAATTTCTTAAACTCAAGAGTCACTGAATTTCAGCCATCTCCAGTCTAGGAATAGCATAAGAATTAATTCTCCCAACAAGCAAATATGAAAACTTAGTTATGTTACTTATTTTTTTAATATCTCCCCATAAAATAAAACTAAAAGGCTCTGCACTCGAAGTAACTATCAGGCTATAAAAAAATGAGATAAGAATACACTTACCTCACCCATATTAAGCATGATAAATATTTGACTTCAATGATGATGTACTTAGCACATTACTTTCCTTAAAATAAAGGTGTCATGAATCTTCACAGAATATGATTACCTGCATTGCTTTCTGTTCAAGCTCTTCTTCCCTTATGCATGGCAACACCAAATCCATTGATTTGGAGCCTCTGCAATGTATTACTTTAAGTTTATGTTGTGATTCTGTAGATGCTTTTTTGCCTCCCTACTGCATGTACAGACTTTTTATTGCCCATCTGCTTAAGGGAATTGGACAAACAAAGTGAGTAACATCTGTGCTTTCCTCATCACTGACTACCTAGTTGACTTCTGAGTAAACTTTGAGGTGTTGATTACTAAACTCAAAGCTGTCTGCCTTCTATTTGGTTAGGCAATCCTTCTCCCTGTGATTTGCTCTAGTAACTGAAAATAACTACCATGTCTTTTTGAAGAGTTCCCATGGTTGTGGGATAAATACAACTGTTTAAACTCCATACTTTGTAAGTATTCACTGTTGAGCTTTTCTTGTTTCCTGTGAACCTTAATCAGGTAATTCCTAATCAATTTGGTATTCAAATAACCTACTGTCTTACTTTATCATAGTAAAAATTCCAGCAACTATTACTTTTAAAAATAACTAAAATTAATTTCATTTTTAAGAAAATGAACAGCCCTTAAAATAACTAAAATTATTATTACGAATGTGATAATAAAAAACAAAGATTATACAATATTATAAGTGAATCAGTCTCCTTAGGGGTAGTTCTTGATTTTCACTGGAAGTTGGCAGTATCTGTACTCTCTGGCCTTAACTCTTTTCAAATTATTTCTTCAACTCACTCCAATCAAACTTGGAATCCTAGCCTCCACTGCAACTTGTCCCAAGATCAACAATAACCAACACTTTACCAGATCATGCTGAATCCTCACTCTCCATTTACTCCATCTATTCACACATTCAGCGCTGTTGATCATGCCTTTCTTTTCAAACATTTTGTTCATTTCTAGGACGTCACTCTAAGTTCTTTTCTAATCCCTGTCTTTCCTTCTAAGGCCTTTTGCTCTCTCTCATTTTTTAACTGGAGTGACCTGGAGCTTATTACTCAGGTATCTTCTCTATTTGCATTCCATTCTTGAGCAATCTCATCTCATCTTGTGATTTAAATGTCATTTATATGCAAACCATTCTCAAATTCATATTTCTAGCTTGGACCTCTTATTAGAACACATAAATTTCCTAAAATTAATTTTCCCCAAACCAAAATTCCTTCATTCCACTTTCAAACATGTGTTTCTTCTCCTCTCCCTCCCCCACGGTCTTCTCCATCGTAGTACAGTTAACTGGACATCTTTCCAGTTGTTCGAGCCAAAACCTTTTCAATCATCGTTTACTTTGCTCTTTAATCTCATGTCCTATAGTCAATCCATCAATAAGTTCTGTAAACTTTATCTTCAAAATACATTTAGGACTTTCTACCATTCTCCTCTAGACTGAATAATTTCCACCCTTTCCTCAACCTCCCTAGTTTATTTTTGCCAAAAGAACCAGTCAAATCATGACAGGCCTTTGCCCAAAACTTATCACAGAAGATTTACATCATTCTCAGAATAAAGTCAAAGCCCCTGTTTTGATTTTCAAACTCCAATGACTTGGCCCCTCTGTTTCCTGACCATCATATATAAAATAATCCTACCCTGAACTTTGACGCCCCACCTCCCCCCCACTTATTGCCATATGGTATATATTAATTTGTTTATTTGGATGTTATTTCCCCTCCCCCCATTAGAATGGGCTCCATGGGGGGAGGGGTACTTTGCTTGGTTCACTGCTGCTTTCTAAGCTTGGCCTAAGACTCAATTCTCCATGAAAACTTACACAAAAAAAATAAAGGTTGAAGCATGTCTCACAATTTCAAACAGAATATTCTATACAAACATGGATAAACAATAATCAAAGCTGACCTTTTATTATGCATTTTCTGAGATTAAAACTAGGGGCATAAGAATGATACTTGGGCCACACAATAATGTTGTCACAGCTCTAAAATGCATAACCTACAATAATCAACCTTAGAAGCCAGATGCTTGTACATGCTTTGGGGCTCAGCCCAAAACCAGCTACTAAGAGGAATGAGAAAAAGAAGGAAAAAAAGAAAAGAAAAAACCTCTCTTTCACTTCAGAAACAGCTGAAAGCATGTAAGGAAAGGATCAGATAAGATTTAAAACACCACCAGCTTTTATCCCTATTATACAACTGGAAGTCTAATTTATATCCTATAATGTTTAGTACAAACACACAGTTAAACCACCTTTAACTTAAGTATTTTAGGCCCATTTACACTGATATATTTTTCAACAAATTGTGCAGAGAAACTTATCGATAAAAGCATAAGAAAATGTAGCAAAACGTGCCCTCTCCCAAAGAACATTTGTTTCCATACTTGTAGCAAGGCGATGATCTCTCCACACACACAAACCCAAAGTAGCTTCCTTTGCCTCCAAGTCTGGAACCTTTCCGATGCTTAAATTCACAGCAGGAGCTCAACCTGTTCACCTGCATCCCATTCAGGAAAAAGGTGAGACTGAAGGGGAAACCATGGTGCCTTTTGGAAATAAACTGAAAGGTCTCTGGAATTAAAAAGGAAAGATATCAGTGAAAGCAACTGATTTTGGACTAACATGTTCTAAACTACATTTTTCTATTAATAAGTACCATATCATGGTTGAGATCACCTTTTAACTTGGGGACACTTTTTTATCATGAAAAATTATTCTATTATCGTTATCTATTTAAAAGTACCTCAAGCCTTTATAAAACTGATTTTTAACAACATTATAATGTAGGGAGCAGTTATAAGATTAAGCCTGGGACTGACCTGCCTGGCAAGGCCACAGACAAGTCCCAGTTTAGAGGGCACAGCCCTCTTAACACAATTAAGCTTGATCTTGTGACTGTTTCCTAGATCTTTCCTGGGTAGCTAATGGGCTGTGGGAGGTGCAGCAAGTGCAAACAAGTGAAACTTACAAGAACATTGTAAATTACCTTGTTTACCTCTGACTATAAAATTAAGCATCAGGTTGCAGTCTGGATCTGTTCTGTGGTCTCAGTCATGCACAGAAGATCCACCTGAACCCAGCTTATTCTCTTTGTCTTTTCTCCATCCTTCAAGAACCCCAAACTCTTGGCTGTGCTGGCATAGCACATCATAATACCTATCATTGTATGGCACTTACTATGCCCAGGCATTATCCTGATTCTCTTGAGTGTGCTATTTCTCACCAACCACATGAGGTAGGAATATTATTATCACTAGTTTCTAGATGCAGAAATTAAGGCTCAGAGAAGTTCAATAAATTACCCCAAATCAGTAAGTGGGGAAGTTAACATTTGAATCTAAACATCTTTCTAGATTCCATGCCTCTATCTCACTGTTAACCGACTGAAAAAGTACATGACAAAAGGCTAGTGTGAACTCAGTAATACTTTTAAATTTAAAAAAAAAGTATATTTTTAGTTGTGACTTGAAACATTCTAATTCATACATATGAGGCAGACTTATTCCAGTCCATTTCAATTCTATCTGAATTTGAGACCTCTTTTTGCTCCCCCCGAACCACTGCAAAAATCCAACCAATAAATTAAAAACCACTGCTTGCAATTAATCAGTTTTACCAGTAATTTCTCCAAGTCTTTATAAGGCTCTTAGAAAAGGTCAAACGTGGAAGTTACTGAGCCCTACATCTGAGACACCATATTCTGCAGAAGGGCTCAGAAACCTGCTTCTCCTGATGCTTCTGCTTCCTATAAAAGAAGCCTCTATGGGCCTTTCACTTCTACTAATAATAGAGTTAAGTTTTTTTCTGTTTGTTTGTTTTTTTTGTGGGTTTGTTGTTGTTGTTTTTTTTGGTTTATTTTTTGAATCTCTACTAGGTACACATTTCCTATTGTTGCATTTACTGCAATATATTAAAATATGCCACACCAGCAGTTCTAAAACTCCCATATACATCAGAATCACCCGGAGAGTTTATTTAAACACAGATTGCTGGGCCTTACCTCACAGTTTCTGATTCAATAGGGCTCAAGAATTTGCATGTCTATCAAGTTGCCAGGGGAGGCTTAAGCTGTTGGTTCAGAGATCACACTTTGAGAACCCTGCTCTAGATGTTTGCTGCCCTATATGTTTATGAAATCCTTGAGAGCTGAAATTGGTCACACTCCTCTTTGTTTCCCCCAATCCCAGGACTATAGCATAGGAGGCCCCCAATAAATAATTAGTGAGTTCTTATTTTAACTCAGTTCTTTCACAGTTACCTAGAGGTACTACGTTTATACCACATCATGACTGTAAAAAATAGAAATATGAATCAGATGCTAAATAAACCTAGTAAATAATTGAGTTATTGAGAAAGTAGTTTTGTCACTTGTACATTGTCTTTGTAATGTGACATTAAACCAACTAGGAAAGAGAAAGTTGAAGGGATAGTGTCTGAAAAAACTAAGCTGCAATAGATTTTAAAATTCAATTGTCTTTATGGTTTTTGGACTCCTTAGTAGAGATTAAAAAGATTTCATTACAGAAACTTAAATGGGGCATGCATGTGATTCATGTGATTCATGTGATTCATGTGATTCATGATGCCCGCAGTACCCAGCCCAGGAAGAGAGTGCACCCAAGGAAGTCTTGGACACAGAACATCAATTTCTAGATGTGACTGCTCTGCCATTTGGTACTCATGTGACTGGAGAGCACATCCACCTATTTTTCCATATCTTTTTTGCCCCCAAGCACACAAGGACAAGAATTTATACCTTTTGCCTTTATTCCCATGTTAATTATTTTATAAAATTTGTGCACTGGGGGATGGGGAGAGAGGAGAGTCCCTTAGCCTGACCTGTACCCTCTCGCAATCCAGGACCCCTCAGGTAGGGTCCCAAAGCCTAGTTCAGATCAGGGCCTATTGGGGCTTTTCTTTCCCTGGCTACAGGCAGCTGGCCCCACACCCACCACTGCCATTGCTTGCCATCTGTGCAGCACTATCTCCTCTCCCCTGCTATGGGTGGCCTCCCTCTGTAGGCGATAAGCATGGGGTGCAATGGCTTGGCTGGTCTGGGCCTCTCTCTGTGGGGCGATCACTGGCCAGCCACAAACTTGCCACAGAGTCGCTGAAGGTGGCCTGAGCCTCCCTCTTTCTTTGCTGGGGAGCAGGTTCAGCCCTGCCAGGGGCAATCTGCCTACTGATTGCCCCTAACTGCTCGCCTGCCTATCTAATCACCACTAACTATTTGCCTGCCTACCTGATCACCCCTAACTTCTTGCTAGGGGGGAGGGGCCAGCTCTGCAAGGGGCCATCTGCCTACCTGATCACCCCTAACTGCTGGTCTGCCTGCCTGATCACCCCTAACCACTCTGCCTGCCTAATTGCTCCTTAACACTTGTTTGGGCTCAGAGTCCTTCAAGGGGCTGTCTGCCTATCTGATCACCCCTAACCACTGGTCTGCCTACCTGATCATCCCTCATCACTCTGCCTGCCTGCCTGATTACCCCTAACTGCTTGCTTGGGGACAAGGCCAGTCCAGCGAGGGGCTGTGATGGTTCTGGTCTCTTGTTGTTCTGATCGTTTCACTTATAGTGGCTGGCCTTTTATTATATAGGATTTTATATTTTAAATTTTAGTGTTACTTCCCAACCCTGACTTGATGGTTTCTACCTAGAGCAATTGAAAGAAGAGTGACCATTTCAGAATCCTCATCTATGAAATGGAGAAGGCAGGAGAAGTGGGTAAAGGAGTGAAGTGGAAGGGGTGACCCAGTCTACCCACTTCACTGAACAGTCTTAAAGGTTATATATGCAGTGCAATATTGGAAGACATTCTGTAATATTTATAAAATGTAGTTACTCATTTAAAAATTCAATTAAAAATTCATGACTTCCTAGAACCTCAGAATGTGAGCCAATTTGGAAACCAGGGTCTTTGCAGATATAATTAGTGAAGGATCAAGATGGACATCACTATTTTAGGCACTAAGGAGAAACAAAAGTACTGAAAAAATATAAAAAAAAAATCTCCTCCTTCAAGAAATTATAATTTGGCAGGAGAGACAAAATGAATATATCAGACTTCTAGAGTGAGGTCACCAAATCCTCTTCTCTTAAAATGGTGTCTCTGAAAATGTACCAAAGGCTTAAACTGAGCAGCAGTTATTTATGAACACTTACTGAACTTTTGGTAAGAAGAGTGGAGATCTGCGGCATCCTTACCTGGGGCTGCTCACATCCCTCTCACTTGCCACTATTTCATCACTGCAGTTCTAACAGGGTAGGGCAGGCCATAAATAACCAGCAGCTTCAATGTCAGTGGAAGCTGACTTGATTTGGAGCAGAAGGCAAAATAACTTTGGCCAGTGGCTTTTCCACTAATACGTAGCAATCTCAGAGGCAAGCTAACATAAAACAACAGGGATTTTGCTAGCCTGAAACTGTAGTTCTAATTAGAGCAAGCATCAGGCTAGTGGGCTAGCTGGAAATTCAACCATGGGATATAGGTAATAAGGCAATCATAGATGCACTTATAGGGGAACAAAATTTGCCACCCCAAAATGTGTCTCTGTGGCATAAGGATCATTTTAAGAAAACAAAAGACTCGGAAAGAACCTTTCACATTCTTCCTAAAAGACATTAGAGACCTGCTCAATAAGAAAACTAGCATCATACATAATTATAGTTTAATACGAACTAGATATAACAGACAGGGATGAAGCTAACAAGGCCCATTTTGATTAAAATTTTCTTTCTGTCCCATTGTTTCTTCATGGCCCACAAACATTTATTTACCCGAAATTAACTCATTTCATCTACCTGTGAATTGTCTTACTTCCCTTAGTCCAGAATGACATATATACCTTATCTTGCCTATCTTTAGAATTTCTTATGTTTGTGCAGATTTCCTGAATGTGTTAGATTTTATCCTGTTAATCTAACTTATGTTATTTTAATTATTTGACCATCCCAAAGAACCAAAGAAGGGAAGGAAGAAATTGCCCCCCCCCACACCCCTCCTTACACATTCAGTAAGCTTTATACACATCCTCGGCTAACTGAAAGTGGCATGGTTTGGAGTAGGCTCAACCTATTCCTACATCCCTCGCCAACTGGGAGTTTGCATCCATGAATACAGGATGAAGAGAGCCTGGAGGAAAATCAGAGTTGGAGCAGACCTGAAAATGGCCTGAACTTTGAATGTACTCTTTCTTTGTCTTTGTATAGAATGTCAATTTATATCTCTCTATTCTTTTTTATTAAAATTCTTTATTGTTTAAAGTATTACACATAGTATTACATATGTCCCTTTTTTCACCTATTAACCTCTCCCCAGCCACCCCCAAAATCCCACACATGCCCTCACCACCACCCCTAGTATCTGTGTCCATTAGTTACACTCATATGCATATATACACAAGTCTTTTGGTTGATCTCTTACCCCCGCTTTCTCCCTTGCCTGTACTCTTGAATCCATAGCAGGATGGACATTGCCCTCTAAAAATTCATGACCTCCTAGACCTCCGAATGTGAGCCGATTTGGAAACTAGGGTCTTTGCAGATATAATTAGTTAAGATGAGGCCATCCTGAATTTTGTCCTCATTCCAATGACCTATGTCCTTATAAGAAAAGGAGCAGCCACACACACAAAAAAAAACATACAGAGAAGCCTGATATGTGAAGACAGGTCAGGGATTGGAGTGATGAAGCTACAAGGTAAAGCATGCCAAGACTTGCAGGAATTATCAAAAGTTAAAAGAGACAAGGAAGGATTTTAGAGGGAACACGAACCTATTAACACCTTGGTTTTAGACTCTGGCCTCCAAAACTATGAGAGAATACATTTCTATTGTTTTAAGCCACCAATTTAAAGGACATTTTTACACCAGTTCGGGAAACTAGTAAACTAGCAAACATCCACTTGCACCAGGTGGAGACTTTACTGGTTCAAAGTTTTGAACATGGCCTTTGATAAATCACTAGATGATTACTAAACTATGAAGACACCAAGACAACCCTAAAAAACTAGCCTGAAAACTGAAAAATATAATTTAAAAAACTCTGAGCAAAGACATCACCAGCTGTATACCAAAGAGAGAGAAAATGAATTTCACAGAATTGGTCCAGATAAGTTACTAAACAAACAGCAAGAACAATAATCTTCAAGAGAGAAATGTCAAGATCCAGAAACCACAGTTGCTCTAATACGTAATTTAAAATGTTGTTTTCATTAAGAAATTCAAAAACACACAAAGAAACAGGAAAGTATGCCCTATACTCGGGGGGGGGGGAAGGGGGGGTGAACTATCAAACCCATTCCTAGGATCTACTCAAGAGAAATGAAAACAGACATCTATATAAAAATCTTGTATATTCGTAACAGCATGATTTATAATAGTCCTAAAAGTGGAAACAATACAAATATCCATTACCTGGAGATAGATAACTCCGTATTCAGTGACATTAGATCAGAGAAGCTATTGATAGATGCTAAATGGATGACTCTCAAAAGCATTATGCTAAGTGAAAGAAGCAAGACACAAAATACTATCTATTATATAATTTCATTTATAAGAAATAACCAGAAAAGGCAAATCTGCAGAGGTTGCCTGAGACTGGCTATAAAAATGGGAATTAACTGCCAGTGGGCACAAGGAAGCTTTTAGAACTATTGGAGATATTCTAAAACTGTTTGTGATAGGTAATGGTTTGCACAATGTTACAAAATTTCCAAGTATTAGTAAATTGTACACTTAGAATGAGTGAATGTTACAGAATGTAAGTTACAACTCAATAAAGCTATTTTTTAAACAACAAAAAAAAAACCTTCAATATATGATAATGGAGAAAAGAGAAATAAAAAAAAGTTAATATACATCTCAGTACAATGAAATGTTTTGGTTTTAAGTATAGAATAAGAGCTATCGCCATCAAGAGAGATGGATAACAGAGTCAACTGAAAAGCTTCACAGCTTTATTCTGAATCTTAAAAGATGGGGAAGATTTAAATTTAAAATCCTATTTTGAATTTCAAATCCATTGTTCTATTGCAGACAAAGGAAATATCACACAAAAAGATAAGAGAATGAATTGGGGGGCAGGGAGAGTACTTGGGAATGCACGAATAGTTACAACAGAATCGGGTTTGGAAATGTGAGATAACGGGGCCAAAAGGAAGAGATTTATAAGAGGGTCAGAAAACAGTTCTTTGTATCCACATAAACCCAGGATGTCAAGGTTTGCCTTGTTTGTTATGGTGCATGTGGCAAATCAAAAGGTCTGTGAAGAACTGCATTCTCCACAAGTTGTGGAAATGTTCGGTGGCTTCATCGGTGTACATAATAAACAATCAATATACAGCTTGATGTCTAAAATCAAACCGCATGACATCATGCACTACTATGGGAATAAAAGATGCACTTGCCACACTATTAAATAATTAATTTTATTGTTATTTCTCATCCAAAAGCGAGACAAGTTAATGAATGCCACATTTTTTAAATGAGTTTTCTGCTCCAAGCCTAACATTAAATGTTTTCTTTTCCTAACAGAAATCTTCTCAAAACCTATTCACATTTCATTGAACCTTACACAGCTTTGATTTTTTAAAAGGGCAGATTCTTTTCAGTTCAGCTAAATTGCTAAGATTGCTGAACCACAAGTCAACTCTGAGCCACCGCACTTTTCAATTTTGAATAATTACTTTCCTGGCAATCAAGAACAAGCTGAGACAAAGTTATTGTGTGGATGGGATTCAATTACTTATGTCCCCATTGCATCCTGTAATTCAAGACTGTCCAATGACATAACAAAAAGACAGTCCCAGGACCAGTATGTATGCAAAATAACACATAACGAGGTAACACTCTCTCATAACCTTTGACTTGGCACATTAATCACACAGTGTATATCGTCTCCCAGAAATTCATTCAGCTAAGTCTTACTGTGTTGTTGTTGCTTTTGCATTTGTATGTACCATGCTTTCCAGCAGTCAGACAGTATATATGCATTTTTTAAAATAATCATCCTAGATCCACGAAGATTTTCATTATGTTAATTCCAATTTTAGACCACAGCGAATTTCATCAATTCTTTTAAATTAATAGTTGAAAGTTACACTTTTAAAAAATGAGTGCATGTATCTATGCCACTATCATTATACCCATCATATGATGAGAATGTAGGAAGCTCTTTGCTACTGAGAATAGCTAACTGGAGCTAGATAGTACTAATCAAAGGTCCTGAACCTGGTCAGGAGCCGCATCTGCTCCTGACCCTGCCCATGGCTGCATATGTGACCTTGGGAAGCCTGTACCTCTGGACTCCACTCATTTTCCTCATCTACAGAATGGAAGGAAGGAACTCTCAAACGCTACAAAAATAAGGCAAAAGTAAATTCTATCTCAGCCCAGTTTATAAAATGGGGGGAAAATATTTCCAGCATTATTAAGCATTAGTTTTGTAAATTATACATATTTTTATAAAGTAACAGGTATTTTTATAAAGTAAAATGCAAAATAAAATTACCATTCAAGTGTTTGTTCTCTCTTATGTTAGAAAGTTTTAATATTTAATCCTTAAGTATGTATAGTTTCTCTTTAAGTATTTGAATTTTTTAAATTAATATTACTGTTTTTTTGATGAGGGAAAACAGAAAAGCCAAAATAAGAACTCCATGCTTGCCTCCAACTCCTCCCTTAATCCCTAAATCTGTATCAAAATTACTCACATATAAATATTTATCTTAATTAGTAAAAACTCCATTGCTTTCTAAAAAGAGTTTCTCAAGCAAGGAAATCACAAATAGCATAAGCTTATAACAACTCTTCCTTTGATCTGCTGTCCTTCAGACTAAGTAGACAAAAACCACTTCAGTAAAATATGTGAAACTCTATATGCAATATAAAAATTATTTTATGCCACCAAAATATGTCTTCCGGGAATATTGATTATTTTCAAAGTATTTTTAAAAATGTGTTTTATTGACTTTAGAGAGAGAGGAAGGGAGAGGGAGAGAGTGAGAGAAACATGGGTTGGCTGCCTGGGGATGTACCCTGAACTGGGAATCAAACTAGCCATCTTTCCATACATGGGACAGCGCTCAATCAAATCACATTGGCGAGAGCGGGATATTGATTATTTTGAGTTGATTCTTTTTAAGAAAGGAAACATTCAGGAAGAACCTTAGACCTTTTCCCTGACTGCCTAAAACAATTCAGGTAGAGGGCCTGTTCCAGAAAGGGAGCTGTTGCCATAGCTCACTCTACTATAACATGAACTAGGTATGGTTGGGGGACTCAGCAGAGCCTCAAGATAAAAGTTCATTCTGTTTTCTCTGGTCTCTGCATCATCTAACAAACATTTCTTTGTTTACTGAATCTCTGCTTTTCCAACTCCTACCCTTTGAAGTCCTAGACTCCTATCCCTTCTCCTTGGTTCAGAAAAGCACATAAGCCTCAATTGCCCACTTAGTCTCTAGGCCCCACATTCTTATAGAAACCCTTCCATCCTCTCTGTATGTAATTGAATTAGGTTATTTCCCCCTATTATTCTAGCTCACATCAATTTAATTCGTATTCCAGCTAGAACTTAAAAGTGTAAAAGAAAACTTTTTCCTCCCCAACACTAACAAACATGGATTTATGATCAAATGAAAGTGAAAATGTATTAAATGCATTTGGTTCAATTCTGCACCATGTTATTTAGGTGTGATTCCCCCTAAAGTTTATTGGGTTTGTGATTTTATCTCAACATACTTCTAAAGAACAAATTGCCAATCTTATATTTTTCTCTTGAAATAAGGTATGATGTAGTTCACTGTGGCAAGCCAAATAATTAACTTGTAATTTGGGGACAGTTTATTTGTACAATATTTTAATGATCATATATCTCTATCTCCTAAATTAATCTGTTACTCGGTTAAATCACTTCAAGTTCTTTCTTTCACAGTCTGTCAGAGTAATTGCTGCTCCAGTTTTAATCACAGAGCAGTAAATCCAGATTCACTTTGAGGCAGCTATTTTATAAGTCCCTGGCTATGCATGATTTCATAGAGAAATTGAAGTCATTCTGATATCAACAATAGTTTACCTATAACATTAACTTCAAGTACTTAAAAAGCATTCACATTGTATGTGTACCTTTTTCAAGTAGTTTGCCTCTGTAGACACAAAGGTTTTCTCCACCACAGTGTTGTTGATAAACTTTTATTTCATCTCGGAAGTCTGGGTAATCATAACATAGGTGCGCAGTTTTCCCCAAATAGATCATTGTAATGACTGCATTACTATGCAGTGGTGTTTTATTAATCCTTCTTGAATCCTAGAAAAAATAAAAAAGGGGGCTTGTTAACTACTTACCTTCTAACAGAGTGTGATGACATTGTAATATGAAGAATATAAAAGTCTATTTTTAAGTACCTAGCAACAAAACCTTTATAAAATGTCAATCTTCACAGAGCTCAAAAAGTGAATCCCATTACAAAATACACCTAACAGTTATATACATTTTGGCTTTGTATTTTTAATTAAATGCTAAGACTTGTACAAAATTTGTCACTTTTATTTTAGGTGCACACATGTGTGTGTTTTACATATAACCATAATGTCAAGAATGCTAACTGGAAACTGCTCTTCACTCTTTGAGCTGGTTCTCAAAAAAAAAACAACAAAAAACAAAAAACAAAAAATCACAACAACAAATCAAATTAATTAAATTTTGGTGACATAATTTTTTTCTAATTTGAACTGACTTAACAATTGTGATTGTGATTTAACAATTGGTTTTAAATGAGCGCTTAATGCTCGAGCAATGACACCTGAGTTTATTCTGATTCACATGCACACATTTGAATCCTTCTGTGGTCACTCAGAGGATTATGACAATGTATGTTATGTGCCTGGGATTATCCAGTTTCACAGGAATCATTCAATTCAATGACAATCAACATCATTAATATTATTTTAAATATGAAGTATACCCAACAACAAAAGACCACCTCATAAACCACATATCTGATATTCTCTGTCGTTGACCAATTTAAATAATATATAAGATAAAACAACTTAAATGCCAGAAATTAAAAGAAATGTCCTATTTCTAAACTTCCCTACATATTCTAAAGTATTTTTCCCAATAGTGAATGAACATAGTGTTTGCCTACTCTGCCAGAGGAAGATGAGAAAAGACACTTAGAGAAAGGAAGAAGAGGAGGAGGCAGAGAAATAGGAATGGTTCACTGACAGACTTTAAAAGGACCTAGAATATTTTGGGCTTCTGGCATCACACCAAACATTACTTTTAACCTACTTCATTTTTCTAAAAGTCAATTCTTAGCTAGATAAAAAATGTAAAGAGGCCAACTTTTAATGAATCCAAGGCAATTATTTGAGTTTGATTTCATTGAATTATGGATGCCTTGGAAGCATGCATTTTTTAAAGAATAACAAAGCTGCAATAAAAATTTCTGAAGTAACTACTAAAATAGTTCCATCTTCAAACCTGTCACCTTCTTCCTCAATTCTATTTCTCTGAAGCAAAAACCAGAGGAAGTAAATCTGATAAATGAAACTCTATAAATAATAGTGTGAAAAGTATAGAGCGGGACTATGAGATTTAAAATTTAAGCAACTTGTCTTGCCTGTGGACACACAGAACTCCCCAACAGAAATATTTCAGGAACATCAAGAACCATGAAAGTAAATAGAAACAGGTCCCTGAGTCACAGTCAAAAGCAAAGGGATGATGGCAGGACTGGCTCCTCGTTTGCAAAATGATGCCATGTGTCCTCTTGCCTGGACGTGTTGAGCTGTGACATCCATGTGTGCAGCCCAATGCAAAACCACCAGCCTAAGGCAAATCCAGCACCAAGCTCCCACTGGAACATTTCATGACATGACGGATGAAATAAGAGCAATCCCCTTTTGTTAAGCAATACTTTCTAGAGGGACATGGATTTGGAGGCTGCCCTCTGAGCCTCTGGTAAATGAGCACTATATAAATACAAGGTAATAGTGGGACTGGAGTGAAGCAAAACCTGCCTCTGTATACAAAATGAGAACTAGAAGAACATTTAAAATAAAACAACATAACAGCTCTTCACCCTTTTCATTTACTCTTATTCACATTCTTTTCTCTGCTAAAATGTATTCCTGATAGCAACATCTTTTTTTTCCTGGGTCTAGTTGCTTGATTTCTTTAAAAATATCCCCCAATTATTGTCACCAAATAACCTTTCTGGGTTCTAATGAGAGGCCCAAATGACAGCTCATGATTAAATACTAGGAAACAATTGTTTCTTTCAGTTGACTAAATTGCCTCTGTACTTACTGTCTTCCAAGATCAGAATGACCACAGACTGATGACATTTTGACAAGCTTTTGTGACCCTCTCAAGCAAGAGTCAAAACCCTCTATCCCTAGCTATATTTGCTCAGTGGTTAGAGCATTGACCTTCAGACTGAAAGGTGGCAGGTTTGATTTCGGTCAAGGGCATGTATCTCAGTTGTAAGCTCAATTTCCAGCCCTGGTCAGGAGGCAACCAATCCATGTCTCTCTCTCACATTGATGTTTCTCTCTGTATTCCTCTCCCCCTCCCTTCCACTCTCTTTAAAAATCCATGAGGGTGAAACAAAATATCATTAGGTGAGGATTAACAGCAACAAAAAATGTCCATAAAAATTCAGTTCCATGTTAAGAAGAGCAGCAAGGCTCTTGGCTCTGAACAACTAAGCATTATCTTTCTGACTTTCTCTTCAGTTGTTTATGACTTGCCTTCTCATTTCTTTTCTGAAATCTCAGGCAATTACAATCTGTGCTGACAAACAACAAGACCCTTGAATGGTTAAGGAGTTAGCCATTATTTATTTGTAATATTTAGCACCCAGTTGATAAAATAAATCCCCACTGGGGTCTCCCGTATCTCTGCCCAGGCCTGTGATGTGAATACACAAGATTGCAATAGAAGTCGAAGAGCCTGTACTTGTTGGTAGTGTTGGGCAGCAATTCCTTTCCAGCCACTTAGCCAAACCGTGATGAACTCTGAACATCCTAAAATCTTACCTGGACCACTGCAATAAACTTGTAGTTAGTAGGGTGACCATAAAATGTATTTATTTATTTTTAAAATATATTTTTATTGATTTTATGTTCTTATTTTTATATCCTCACCCAAGGATATTTTCCATTGATTTTTAGAGAGAAGGAAAGACAGAGAGAAATATTAATGTGAAAGAAACACATCAATTGGTTGTTTCTTGCACACACCCTCACCAGGGCTCAAGGAAGGGAAGAGCCCTTGACTGGAATCAAACCTGGGACCCTTCAGTCCACAGGCCTACATTCTATCCACTGAGCCAAACCAGCTAGGGCACCATAGAATTTATAATCCAATTTAAGACACATGCTAGAAAAAAATGAGCATTAATTTGAATTGTTCCAGGAAAACTCTAGCTCTTGAACTCCAGGCTAATATTCCTCAACCCTAATCACCCCAGGATCAGGTACTAGATAACTCAGCACAGCCTTTAGACCTCGGAGCCTGCCAAAAGTATTCATACTACCCAATCCTAAGCCCGCTTACCCTGCCACCTGGTTCCATTTCTCAGAAACATAACAAAAGCTCTTGCCTATGTATTCTTCACACTCCTTCAGCCTCCCAACTGACCTGGTGCTGTCCTCTGTTGCCCTGTGTGACATGGTGTGATGGTTACCTTTGTCTGTCACCTGAGCTGGGCCACGATACCCAGATATGTGGTCAAATGTTTTTCTGGACAGAACCCTTACTAATCCATGGCATGTCCCCTTTTGGGGACTCAAGTGACAACCTGTCTCTTCAAAAGCAATAATCTCCTGATCTTTGGATCTTCATATACCGGAATCACAATTTTAAAACAGCCAAGCAAAAAGTATACCTGATCTCATTAAGAAAGAGAACTAATAAGGGGTTTAAGCAGGAAAGAAGCATGCTGAGAGGCACTTCACAGAGTTGACATTAACAACTGATTATGTAGAATCTGCTAATACTGAGATGGACTTCCCTTACTCTTTTTTTCCCCTTCCTACTTTTTTACATGATACACCCTGATTCTATATGCTAGCTTCCCACTCATCTTTCAAAGCCCATTCCAAACGCCACCTTCTTTCTGAAGCACTCTCCAATATCCTCATTCAGAATGACTATTTCCTTCCTCTATGTTCCCATTGTGCTTTATTTATACTGCTATGCTTGTTCTCATCACAATGCATCATGGTTAATTGCAGATATTTCTGTCTCTCTTGTTAAACTGCAATGTTTCCAAGAACAAGGATTTGATCTTATTTATGTTGGTAGCCTCGACACCTAATATAGTGCTTGTCATTATCAATAAAAACTAAATTGAGCTATTTGTTTATTTAGAGCCGGGATATAAGAGTGTTGATGATTGCAATAGCCTGGTTAAGAGTTAGGGAGCAAGCATATGAACTGAAGATGGAGTAGTGAGGATGAAAAAGGATTACCAGATACATGAACTATTGTTAAGGTGTAGAACTGTGCTGTCTGAGATACAGCCACTTGCCATATTTGGCTGCTGGGTTCTTGAAAGGTGGCTCATTCAAATGAGAAGTGCTGTAAGTATAAAATGCTTATTGAATTTAAAGACATGATATTTTTAAAATGCACAGATCAGTTCTTGCCAGGAGAAGCTCTTTGCCCTCTCTTTCACAAATCATATAAAATTTCAAAAGACTTTTTTTAATTGATAAAGATGATTAAACAGGTTTCTATCTGAAAGCCAGTGTTTTCACATTTATAAACACTATTTATGGGACCATCTACCTCTTCAGGAGTCTGCTGTATAGTGTAAGTGAACCAGCAATCCTGAGTGAGAACACAAGAATCTTCAGATGGGTGAAAGAAGCCTCAAAGGAGATTCTAACTTTTCTCATAGATTCTGTAAAAGCAAGTCCTAGAACAAAAGCAACAGGACATAGAAGCAATGTGCTGTGCTGTGAGATCTACCATGCCTCATCAATTGGCTCCCCTCGGATCACAGATCACAGAATCCAGGGACCATGTTCTACATATTCATAGAGAAACCAATGATGGGCCACCAGCAAACTGTCTTTCTTTGCCTTCTACCTCTTTCTTTCTTTTTAAGAGCATTTAAAGGATGCTTAGGTCCCACTATACTCTAGAGAGTATATTGGTAGTGTATTAGAGAAAAGAGTGGGTCAGTGGTTGAGTGTTGACCTATGAATCAGGAAGTCATAGTTTGATTCCCAGTCAGGGCACATGCCCAGGTTGCGAGCTTGATTCCCCACTGTAGGATGTGGAAGAGGCTGCCAATCAATGACCCTTTATAATCATTGATGTTTCTATCTCTGTTTCTTTTTTCCTTCCTCTCTGAATTCAATAAAAATATATATTTTTTTAAAAAAGGGATGTTTTGGGGTGGTACTTATAAAATAATAGAGTGAATTTAATGTATAAATTAGTCATGAGAGTTACCTCCCCTTTAAAAATCAGTTCTACATCAAAATAAAATAAATCCAAGTGCTAAAAGTACATGAATCATCCCATTATGCCAATTTTATTCTATATCCCAGGACCCAGGAGCTAATGAAAAATCCAAGGGACACCTAGAAAGCTATCAAAGCCATGTGATAAGAGGAGTACATATCCTATCTAATAAAAAGGGAATATGCTAATTGTCCCTCATGTCATAGCAAAGATGACAGTGCCCATAGCCAATAAGGAGGGAATATGCTAATTGACTGTCATTCCCTCAATGATGGCAGCACCCACAACCAATAAGGAGAGAATATGCTAATTGACTGCCACATCCACAAAGATGGCAGTGCCCACAGTAACAAGATGGTGGTGCCCAGTCCCCTCAGCCTCGCTGGGGTGGCAGGCGCACAGCAAGGCCGGACCCACCCCCAGGCAGGCCCGGCTGCTCCATGCACCTGCCTCTGAAGTCCCCCAGTTCCTTCAGTCTCCCAGCTGCCCAGGGCCAGCCTGGGTTCAGGTAAGCCTCAGGTGGTGGCTGCCCAGCCACCCAGGGCCTCCAGAGGCTCAAGTAACCAGGGCCAGCAGAGGCTTGCACTTGCAGCAGTGGCAGCAGCAGAGGTGTGATAGGGTGTCACCTTCCCCTGATTGTTGGGTCTCCTCCTGCCCTTGAAGGCTCCCAGACTGTGAGAACGGGCAGGCTGGGCTGAAGGACCGCCCCCCTCCAGTATATGAATTTTCATACACTGGGCCTCTAGTTTAATAATAATAATAAATTATCAAGATCTAAGCCATGCTGATGACTAGATTAAGAGAGGTGAAGCAGAAGAAGAGACACAAAGAAGAGATAAAAGCAGATGGCAAAACAGCATTAAAATAGAATGCCATGGAAGGCCAGAGAAAGAAGTTTCAAGGAAGAATCAATGAAAGCATTGATTTAGATATAATGCTACTATCTAAAATAAATATGATAAATAGGAAATAAAAACTAGGATGATAGAAGTAAGTCTAAATACACTACCAAATAAAATAAATGTAATTGGATGAAACTCATTTACTAAAGGAACAGAGGTTCTTGGCTTGAAATAAACATAGAGCACCTATATGTTGTAAAAATACATGTGAAGTCTAAAGCTTAAATGTACAGCAAATAAAAGAAATACATATTAAATACTGATCTAAAGAAAATAAGGAAAAGAACTATTAGTCAAAATAGGTTTTAAGGCCAAAAGTAGTAAATAATAAAGAAGAGCTTTTTTTAAAGACAAAAAAAAAGAAAAAAAATCACATCACCAGTTAAATAGAGTAATCCTAATTCTGAGAGTACATAGATGTTTTGATATTTACAAAACAAAACTTGACATTTACAAAATAAAACAAGGAGAAAGCGACACTGTGAGACTGCATGGATTTTTTTAAATGCTAAGAATGAATGAATCTATGTGTGTGTGTGTGTGTGTGTGTGTGTGTGTATGACAATTTATACTTCTTATTTATTGGGCATTTATAGAATGCTGATCCCAACATTTAGAGAAGCACATTCTTTACAAAAACTGAACATATATTAGCCTACAAAGCAAGTCTCCACAAATAGCAAAGAATCAAAATCATACAGAACAAGAATCAGAAGCTTTTTAAAAGTAACATTCAGGGAACACAAAAGGAGTAGTTAGAATTAAAATAAGGCAGTAGAAGAAAAAACTCAGCAGTATATGTGGAAGATTAAATTGAAGAAATCTCCCAGCAAATAGAACAAAAAGACAAAGACATAGAAAATGAGAGAGAAAAGCTAAGAATATTAGAGCATCAGTTTAATAGTTCCAACATTTACAAACCGGGGATTTTGAAAAGAGAACAGAAGGTGTTGTGTGTTTTTTTTGTTTGTTTTTTTTTAAGGTTTTTTTTAAATATATTTTATTAATTTTTTACAGAGAGGAAGGGAGAGAGATAGAGAGTCAGAAACATCGATGAGAGGGAGACATCGATCAGCCACCTCCTGCACGCCCCACAGTGGAGATGTGCCTGCAAGCAAGGTACATGCCCCTGACGGAATCGAACCTGGGACCTTCAGTCCGCAAGCCGACGCTCTATCCACTGAGAGAAACCAGTCTCGGCTGTTTTTAAGTTTTCTTGTTGTTTGTTTGTTGTTTTTATTTTTTAAGACCAGGGCAAACTGAAGCCTTGTGACTCAAGAGAAAGACACGCTGCTGAGACCGGTTTGGCTCAGTGGATAGAGCGTCGGCCTGCTGACTGCAAGGTTCCGGGTTCGATTCCAGTAGGGGGCATGTACCTTGCTTGCAGGCACATCTCCAGTGTGGGGCATGCAAGAGGTGGCTGATCGATGTCTCTCTCCCATCGATGTTTCTGACTTTCTATCCCTCTTCCTTCCTCTCTGTAAAAAATCAATAAAATATATTTAAAAAAAAGAGAGAGAGAGAGAGAGAGAAAGACACGCTAAGGTCTGTCAAAGCAAGGATGCCTGTGGATGCCATACTGCTGCACTTCCAACCTCAGGGCGCTTCCAAAGGAAGCTGCCTCAGTTGCCACTGTTGCCTCTGTGCCTGTTCACAGCTCACTCACCTGACCACATTCCTGTTGATGTCCACTGGCTGGCTCTTAGGAGGAGCTCTCTAGATGCCCTGTCTCTGGTGAGCCCCATTTTTTTAGGACACCCTCATGACCTGGTTTCTCTGACTTCCCCAGAAGAAGCTCTTAAAACTATTTTAAAAATTTATACCAATCCTAGACTGTAACTTAAAAGCTCTATTCAGTCTTTTTTCTCAATGAATATTATCATTTTGTTACAATGCTAGGCTTGAGCTTATTTTTGAAGATTACTGAATATAAGTGATAGAACTCCGAAGAAAAGCAGGGACTCAGTTAACACAGTTGTCAGTATGAGAGTTGCTCTGGGAAGCAATAGGATAGGGGATGTGATAGCTCAGGACTAGGGGGTTCAGAACATGACAATAACATTCTACTTCGTTCAGAAGTCGTGGTGTGAACATGAGTGTTTGCTTGATTATTATTGTTTAACTTGTACATATAAATGTTATATATTCTTATGGTTTATGAGACACTTAAACCTTTTTAAAGGATGAACAGTAAAGTTCATTGCAGTAATATATTTTAACATCAAAAAATCAAATGCTGCCACCAAGTAAGGATAATAAAGGAAGCCACTATATTTGCTAAGTGGGAGCCACATCCTTAAAGACAGTGTTTGTTGGCCTGAGGATGTGATAGCTCAGGACTAGGGGGTTCAGAGCATGACAGTTGGGTTCACAATAAATTGGTAGATATGGTAGATTCTACTATTGCACCAATATCTACCCCCAATCTGTGTGAGAGGATGATACTTCCCACTCTATTAATGTCATTTGGTACTAGAGCTCAAATGCAAGTGACACGTGTCAGTTCTGAGTGGAATCTTCAAAGAACTCCATGGTTCTGCTGTCCATGAGGCCACATACCCCATACAGGGACAACTCCTCGAGTCTAGATCCCAGAATTACAGGTGACCAACAGCAGATAAGAAGAAGAAGAAGAAATAAAGCTTTGTTGTTAGAAGCTGAGTTGCCTGGGGTTGGTTGTGAGACTCAGCTATATTACTCTTCAAAGAACTTTTAGTAGGAAAGGAGAAAACAGAAGTCTAAAGCTATAGAAATGTGAGGAAAGGATTTGGTAACTTAATATAAGGCCTGTGGATATTGAGTGATAGAGATTAATATCAAAGAGACAACAAAAATACAAATTAGGAAGAAGAATGACAAACAATATTAGGTGCCATGGGCAATGGAAGAGGATAACGTCAAAGAGACAGGACTAAAGGAAGAGAATTGGGGAGAGATAGACGTGAAAGGAAGAAATTTGAGCAAGCATGAAGAACATAATCCCAAGTTTTGGAGAAAGTTATTTGTGAGTATAAATGCTGAGTAAGATGTAGACAAAGAATAAATAAATCACTTAAGAATGAGTTTGGTTATAGTAGCATTTTTTACAAAACTAAAACAAATGCTTTTAAAATTTGTGGAAATATAAAAGACCCAAAACAGCAAAAGCAATTTTGAGAAAGAACAAAGCTGAAGATATCATGATTCCTGGCTTCAAACTATATTACAGAGCTGTAATAACCAACACAGTATGGTATTAACATATAAACAAAAACACAGATCAATGGAACAGAATAGAGAGCCCAGAAATAAATTTGCACAAATATAAAGAATTAATTTATAACAAAGGAGCTAAAAATATATAATAAACAAATGACAATCTCTTCAATAAATGGTGCTGGGAAAACTGGATGGCCACACACAAAAGATACTAGACTACCGTCTCACACTGCATACAAAAATTAATTAAAAAAGGATTAAGGACTTAAAATGTAAGACCTGAAATCATAAAATTCCTAGGAAAAAACACATAGCTGGTAAGGTCCTTGATAAGCTCCTTGTCTTAATAACTTTTTTAGATATGACTCCAAAGACAAGATAAACAAAAGCAAAAATAAACAAATGGGGTTATTCCAAACTAAAAAGCTTTTTGTACAGCAAAGGAAACCATCAACAAAACTAAAAGGAAAATTGCTTTTGCTATTTTGGGTCTTTTATATTGAATGGGAGAAGATATTTGCAAATCATCTATACTAATAAAAGGGTAATACACTAATTAGACCAGGCATTTTCTGGATGAAGCCATGATGGTGAGGGCTGAGGCAGAGGTAGTAAGGGGCAATCAAGCTGGCAGGGGAGAGCAATTAGGGGGCCACCAGGACAGCAGGACAGAGCAGTTAAGGGGTGACCAGTCTGGTAAGCAGAGGCAGTTAGTGGCAATCAGGCCTGAAGGCAGAGGCAGTTAGAGATGATCAGACAGGCAGGCAGGCGAGCAGTTAGGAGCCAGCAGTCCTGGATTGCAAGAGGGATGTCTGATATTGGAGAGGCCAGGCTGAGAGAACTCCCTGGCCTCTGTGCATGAATTTTGATAAAAAGTTATATCTGAAATATATATATGAAGTTCACACAATCCAACAATATAAAAACAAATGGCCCAATTATAAAATGGGTATAGACTATTTAAACAGGCATTTTTCCCATGAATACTATAAATGACCAACAGGCACAAGAGAAGATGTTCAACATCATTAATTATCAGGGAAATGCAAATAAAAACGACAATTAAACCTCACCTCACATCTGTAACCATCAAATAAAAAGTGTTAGAAACAATGTGAAAAGAAGAAAATCCTCATAAACTGTTGTGGCCATTATAAAAAACTATATGGAGATTCCTCAAAAAAATTAAGGTTAAAACCAGCTAATCAACTTCTGTATATTTATTTGAAGAATAAAAAAACACTAGTTCAAAAGGAGATATGCACCTAAGGTTCATTGCAGCATGATTTATAATAGTCAAGACAACAATCTAAGTGCCTACCAATGGATGAATGATTAGAGAAGATGTGATACAGACACACACACATAGACGCCCACAGATACACACCACACACACACATACACACACAAACACTGGAATAGTACACAGCCATAAAAAGAAGGAAAATTGCCATTTGCAACAACACAGACGTCAAAAAAAGTTAGAGAAAGATAAATAAAGTATGATTTCATGTATATGTGGAATCTAAAAAGAACTGAATAAATAAAACAAAAACAAATTTGTAGATACAGAAAACATATTGGTAGTTACTAGAAGAGATGAGTCTTTGAGAGAGGATGGGTTGGAGAGGATCAATTGTATGGTGATAGATGCTAACTAGACTTATAATAGTGAACACTATGCAATGTATACAAATATCAAATTATAATGTACTCCTTAAGTATAATATATATGATCTTGTATACCAATTTTACCATCATAATAATTTAAAAAACAAGAGTGATGTTGGTTTTAAAGAGACAGCATAAGTCTATGTGCATGCTGGTACTACATTTCCTGATTCTCATTCAGTGAAATGCTGACCCAGCTACCTGCTAATCACAAAAGTTACATATAATTACAATTACTTGTATGTCTACACAATAAAAATTAAGAGATATTTTTTCTTCATCCTAGCCTGTACATATTTAAAGTCTTATTGTTCTTAGGACTATTCATCAGTATTTTGAAGAAATGAGTACAATAAAGTACAATATTTTTGAAGAACATTGAAATGAATTCTTTTCTAAGTGTTATAAAATAATTTGCCAACAATTACTAAAAGTGATTATTAAAAGCTTACTAAAAGTTATTTTATATAGTATATTGTTTTTTATGTTTAAGTTTCTGAATTTTCACAAATTAAATGTTAAAATGTTTCTCACGTGATTGAATGAGCAAATTAAAGGAAATAAGTAATAAATTAAATTTCCAAAATAATAAATAATTTGGAAATGGATTATAGCACAAACTAAATTTGATATCAAGATTCACTGGAATTTTTGAATCAATTGTGCAATTAGTTTCTGAATTGTACTTCTCAAATATTTAATTGCAGATTCATTCAAGCTTACAATTACATTGATAAAGTATTATATTTCTTTGTTCAAGTCATTTAGCCTTTGACTTCCTTAAATTCTTTTACTGCAAATCTAGAAATTTAATAATGCAATGCTAAATTAACAAATGAAAACTTGATTCCATAATCACCCTGGTAAAGACTGGTTCTAAGCCATTTGGAACAGTGGTTGGCCGAAATCTTCTCCTTCTCCATGTTTCAGATCTATTTTCCCTTGTGATTTTTCTATTCGGGGAAGGAGGTGGAGGAGGAACAGGCATCATGTAACTGTTAATGTTCAGAGGTTGATACTGTTTCATTCCCTGTGAATTGTCCATGGAGTTCCTGAGCTTCATTATTGCCTTCTTGCCCTGTAATCACATTCCATGCAATAAGAACCAGTGAAAGAGAATTAAGTGGCTATTCAATGTCACCCAACATTAGAGACAAAAGTGTATGATTAACATTGCAGTGCAACACAACTAATAGGCAAACTCAAAACAATCCATTCTGTTTAAAGCAGCCCCGCAAATTAAGTTTTTATGAATTTCTAACATTATTTAAGTGTATTTTAAAACCAAATATATAGTGATGGCATCTTTAGAGTATTTTGGAGATTTTTCCTCAACAATTAAACAATTTGGAATCAAGAAATTTAAAGTGTTTCTTTGAAGCAGGGTTGAAGAGTTTACTTAACAACGGCGTCTTAGCATTTTTTTCATAATCATTTCACCCATTCACATGTTATAGTAGTCCTGGAAAATACAGTATCACGATACCAAGTACAGAGGTTAACCCAAAGACTTTATTCAATTTTCCCCTAGAAACTCAACTTATAAGAATAAATGCTATCCAAGACAACTACACTGATGGAAATGTAAGGATACATACTAGTACACACAGACAAATACACATCATATGTAACAAACTTAGTGAACATCAAGTCCATCAATAGGAGAATGTTCAACTAAATTTTCTTTGTTCTTATAATAGAATCTCAGCAGGCTTCAAAAAGAATTGTGTTAATCTATTCGTAAAAAGATCTATGTGATGTAATCCTACATTTCTTTTAAATAATTTATATATGGATTTTGATAAAATTAGTGATATCTAGAAGAATTAACCATAAGGTTTTCATGGAGATTTGGAGATTTGAGGAGGATATTAATTTGTATTTTATATAGGTACTAGAGGCCCAGTGCACAAAATTCATGCATGGGTAGGGTCCCTACGTCTGGCCAGCAATCAGGGCCAATCAGGGCCTTCCTGCTGGCTGGGGCCTTCTTTCATTCAGTGTCACCCCCTAGTGGTCAGAGCATATCATAGCAAGTGATCAAACTTCTGAGGGAGCATTTTGCATATTAGCCTTTTATATAGAGAGATATTTTATTATTTGAAAGTTTGATCAACATGTATTACTTCAACAATTATAAAGCACCAAAGTTTATAATCAATAATTATGTCATTTTGTTCAGATATACTTGAGTCTTTAGATTTTCAAAAAAATTGATTATTTTTGTATCTATGAAGTAGTTTTCTAAACTTTCAGTCACCTTTAATCATTTTTATCCATTTTATACTAGTTTATTTGGCATGGTTTTAAAACACTTTTCAGTTAATTTATTCTTAATTTTGAGATGCTTAAATAGTTAAAAGTTATTTTTAAGAAAGGAAAATCATTCTCCTAACATTTCTCATTACAAATTCATAAAATCAGGTCAAATAAAGATATATGTCATACATATTTTGATTGAAGACAACATTTATGTAAAAAGAGAGGGATTTAAATAGAATTAACCAAGAAGTTTAAAATTATTAGAATGGTTCATACTGCAGATTGTACTTATTTTACTTCTTCTACATTCTTACTTTTTTTGTGGTGGTGTGCATTGATATTGTAATAGCAAATATAAATTAAATAAGTGAAAATAACAACAATAAAATGTATGAATGGAAAACTTTCAGAGGTTGGGGAATTTTTTATTATCTAAGTAGTTATCAGTCAACTACATATCTTATTTGGAAATGGTCTAATGATTTTTAAAAAATTACCATGCTGTTTCTTATCTCACACATTTAGCCCAAAACATCTTTAACATCTTTTCATGACAGTACAAAAATTCTACCTTATTATTTTAAACATACTTTAATATATTATAACATTTTAAAACAATACCCTATTATATTCGTAGGTATTTTTATAATTGCTCACTATTATATTACTAAATATTCTTGAATTTATTTCTTTTCACATATGTGTTTATTCTGGGGTAAAATGCTTATATGTTAAAATGCTTGAGCATGTTCATTTAAAATGTTGACAGATATTTCCATATTGCTTTCTCAAGAGTTGTACCAATTTCTATTTCTATCAATAGTGCATAAGAAACTTTCATTCTAAGGATAATCATTTTCAATCAAGTCATTATTTTTACTCAATTGGATTTCAACCAGCTTGTTTTTTTACCAGATTGCTTTTACCTAAATCAAAAACCATCACTCCTGACATTTAGAAAGATCAACCTCCTTATGTCTGTTGCACCTTTGAACAATTCCCATATGCATACCACCTCCTTCTTCAATCTATCCGAAAGCAATACCAATTTAGTGGTGCTCACTACATACTCATAAATCATACAGACTATTATTCTTTAGGAATTTCTTGTCTGATTTTATATTAAATCATTTTTATCATCAATGCCATTGAAAAAAAATGGATGTATTTCCTTTTTCCCATGTACATTTTAATATAAGTCAGAGACTTTTGCCTGTTTTAATAACTGATATAGCACCAATGCTTAGAGCAGTAAGTATCCAATAAATATTTATTAAATGAAAAGTGTAAGTTTAGCTAGTTTAAATTAATGTGGGATTGATCTCACATTGTCAGTCATGTAAGTTACCATTAAATGCTTGTCTCTCAAACACTCACATCCCCCAACTTGAAAAGAGGAAAATAAAAGTCTCTATGCAAATTTAATTAATAAATCCATTCAGTGGTTAAGATCAGATATGGAAAACCACCTGAAGAAAAAACAAATCCCTTCCCAGCTAACAAAACTTTAATATTACCTGATTGATAGTATTCACATCTTAAAGGAAAATGTGCCTATCAAAGTAGTATAGTAAAATAATATTTATAGGAGCATAGAAAAGAATATAGTCACCTTGGAAAACATGGAAAGTGCGCATCCAAGTACTATCTAGGGTAAAGGATGTATCACCCATTGGACTTTGAATATTTCTAGTCCTATTGGCAAAGTTATTCTTGAAGCATACCGGGGTTTTTAGCCAAAGACCTTTGAGTTTTCTGGAACCTTTGGCATCCCATTCCTAAAATGAGCTGGTTGCATCATGCCATCTTAGCCTGATGCAGTAACATTCCATTCCACAGCTGCTCATTCTGACTGCGTGCTCACCAGGCAACCATCTCATTGTGACACAGCTTCCCATGTAGGTCTGCCTACAGCAGGGAGGCACGCTGCTTCTACATACTGTGATTATGTGATATCTTGTGAATTTATAGTCCCTGATTATGATTCTGCTCCTCATTCCAGTTTACTATAGGGAGAAAAACTAGGTCGTTGTTAGTTATTTTAGTTAGCCGAGACAATCTCTCAGGACCTGACCATTCCTGAACACGAGCTGAAACAGGAAATGTCTAGATCTCTTAAGTAGATACCAGATTCTAGAAAGAGTCAACCTAATTGACTTATGACTCAATAAGTTCCTGCCCAGTTCTACCGAGTCTTCCCTAGAAAATGTGCCACCACTTTTGGTTTAATTTCCCCTGCTGTTTTCTGGTAAACTACTATTAAATTAAAATGAGGTTTGTAGAAAAGTGCTATGTAATCTGAAAACCATAGTAAATTGATTAAAATATTAGTTATTGTTTTTAGAGTTATATGTCTACTCTTACTGTGAAATAATAATTTGCATGAATTAATTCCTTAGTGTCAAGATTGTCTTTGTCAGTGTTAGATAAAAATACCTTAATTTCATGTATCTTATGTTTCCTAAAAAAGGAATAGGACTAAATTCACCCACATGAACATAATGACTATTGTATAATGACACAGGTTCTTAAGCTGTCAATGTTTTTCCTTGTTGCTAGAAATACAAACAATACCCTCCCCACCCTCCTCCCCCCAAAAATACTCTCCCTAATTACTGAATGTCTTAGTTATATCTTCCTGTTTAAGGAACTCATTTTATGATTACTATACCTCCTCCTGTGCTCTATTAAAATAACTGAAATTACCTGAGTCATACATAACCTTAAAAGGGAAGCAGTGTCAGGCTTCTGTGTGTGATTAATTCAGCATTTTAAAAAAGGTGGACATGCTTTTCCTTCTATACCCAATATTCTCCAGAGTCAAACTTGAAGCAATTTCATACACTGATGGTAAAGTAAGTCAGCATGCAAATGCAAACCTATTCTTGGAAAGTTTCATTTTCTAGGTTTCATGCATTTAAAATGTAAAAGCAGTCAACACTGGGTTTATTCTCACAGAAGTCATATCTGGCTCTAAAAAGGTATTTTTCATACAACCCTTCAAATTAATGAGAGATCATTTTACATTATTACATCAATTCCTTACTCTTTTTGCTCACTAACATGGAAATTATAGGCCTTCCCATTTGAATAAGATAATTAAATAGAACATCATAATAAGTGCTTAATAAGTGCACAATACAAATGTCATTGAGTAGATTAATTAAATCTAGCATCTTAAATATGTGATAATCTAATACTCTAATCAAGAATAAAAAGATATTTCTTGAAGGGATAACATTTACCCCAATGGGAAAAGGAGCTTCAGTTTCCAGCGGTGAGGTTTTAGATCTGGACCCTGGAGTTATCTTTGGAACAGTTCCTGCTGCAGGATGACTGGGAAGAGGCTGTAATCGAATTGGAGGCTGCATAATTCCTGGGGCAGTGTGTGGTCGAGGGGCTGTCTAGACAATTAGGAAAAAAAATCCATTTAAATTAGTACCTTGACATTTTTCCAGAACCAATTAATAACCCAACAAATTGACTAGAGTAATTAATGGCGCCTTTTTACAGAACAGATTAAACTTTAATTATGTCCTTCCATTATACATGCCCTTATGACCTGAAGTATTTGTTAAAACATATGGTGTGGAAGTTCTCCACATAACTAAATGCCACAATTATAGAGGACTCTAGACAAAGGAGATGTTCTCTGTCAGGTTCCTGTATTTTATTCATACTGTAAACTCGCTGACAATACCTAATTTATGCTGTGCACAGATTAGCTTTGCTCAATTAAATGTTAAGTTGAATAATGTTCCTATTTTAGAGATCTAAAGGAATATGATTGGAATGAATTCATTTCTATTTAAATGTTTGCAACATGAATTCTACTGTGAGTCCTCTAAATCTTAAGATTAGTGATGAAGTACAAGCAACATGATTCAAAACAGAGGAAAGGTAAATGCTTAACTGTAATGCATGACTATTAGGTCAACCTCTTCCTTGAAATATTAGGAAAACAAAAATGAAAAGTAGTAACTGGCAACTTTGGAAAACATTGTGAATAAAACTTGAGATTTTTTTGCAGGCTGGGAGTTTTCCATTTGCCCCTCTTCTGTGCCTTCTCTCTCCTGTTCCAGCTCCTGAGTGTCATTTCTCTATAGACCACTATACCAACTGACCTCAGATTCCAGTTAGATTTGACCAAAGGCACTGGCAGGAGATCAAACGATAGGTGGAAATAAGATGGGTGATTTATTTCTTCTGGACCCTTCCCACCAAGGTTGCGATGGGCCATCTAGGGCGTTTCACCAAGTCCACAGCTCTACCAGAAGCCCTCTCCCAGCTTACAAGTAGGAGAGGCTCTCTGTTCAAACCCTCCCTTTCCCCATAAACTAAGGTGGTATGCTTCCCCATTGGGCTGACCCCATCAGGCTAAACATTCCTAGTTGTTTTTCCTTACCCTGTCTGCTCTTTGTAAATAGTTTCTTTATTAAATCTGTCCTAATTACCCTATTTGTGTGAGCCATCTGTTTCCTGCCGAGACCCTGACTGATACACTTTCCAATCCAGAAAATACTGCAGAGAGAACCAATCATTCCAATGTGGAACATGAGTGCTGTCTTTTGTGGCACTGAAAGAACATTATGAGTTTAGTATAAAGAGCAGCAATGTTTTAAAAGCGAGGGAAAAACAAGACTTTTGGCCCAGTTGTTCTAATATAATAAAATAATAAAAAACCTGTTAAGAAAAATACATGCAATTTTAGACCAGAGGGTGTGAGGATAGTATACAAATGACTCATAATGAGGTCTAATACATTGACTCTAAAGAGTGATGAACAAAATATTCAATTACGTAAAAGTGTAAATACATTTTTTAAAAAATAATAGGGCAGCTTCTACCACCAAAAGTTGATCTCCATGCCATCCTGGCAAGCATGTCATATGTGATAAATATCTGATTTTATTAAGTCAATATATATTTCATTCCAATTATAGGAATTCAATATATGAAGAGATTAAAAAATAATTTTTGACATCTAAAAGTGACACAAACCAAATGACCCACACAAATACTACCAAAAGGACAATACAACAAACATACCTGGGAACTCATAGCAGTTAGAACTAAAGTTATCTGGAATAAGCCAATGAGCTGGAAAAATTAAAGGTTCCAGAAGCAGTTATATTTTATTCAAATGATGAGTAACATAAGAAAATGAAGGAGAAAAAGCAAAGGACTGGTAAATTTGAACATCTGAGTAAGAAGAGAGCCAGTTTTAAGGCAGACCTTGGAAGGGGAAAAATAATAGTCTCCAATTTCTGTTTTCCTTACTTCACAATTAATAGAATTTTAATCAGGAAGCATGGCTATTACAAATAAAGAGTGCATTTTCTAGCATCTCATGTAATTTTGTATAGATATATGCTCAGTTTTGAGTAATAAGATGTGAGCAGAAGTGACACATGAAACTTCCAGATCATGCACTTAGGGGGATGTCTGAGCGGTTGATGACTTTATAGAGTAGAGATGGCACACCAGCTGAGATCCTTGCATGCGCATTGTCTACACACAGCCTATATCCTGACCAAGACACAAAACCCAATGAACTGACACTGGACTTCATGAAACAAAACAGAAGCCTATTTGAGTCCAAAAATGCAAGGTCGTAACACCCACCCATAAAAAAATCAAGCTAGAGGTTTCTGAACAAGGGAATCAGATCACCCAAAAGAATTCCTTTGAACTCAGTGAAACAAATATGCCTTAAGACTCCTGTCATATAATCCAACTGAACACAAAAACATTGAAAATCGAATGTAGGAATTCAAAAAAGCAGGTTCCTATAAACTAGGACATGATCAATAGGCTGTTGTGCTCTAAATTTTACTTCTCCACATTTGCATACAGATATCATTCAGTTAGATGAGTGAAGCAGTCAAATGTTTAACTGATTACATTTATCTCTAAAAACAAATCTGCACCATTCAACCAACAGCTGTGAGCCACAAACTCAAAAGCCACATTAAATTGGCTATATTTTAAATTGTTCATAATATATTTTCTTGGAATAAACATGGCACTATAGCTTAACATTTTCAAATCTGTACCAGAATGTGATTCGAAATTGACTACCTGGTGATTATTCAGCTTAGCTGAGCATTTCTAATTCTTAGTGGAAGATCTCTGGGGGTGCATTTTCCAAGCCTGTGCAGAATTAGTTGAATGACTTTCCAGAGTTTTAATGGGAGCAATACAGCTAAACGCTTATATGTTATTTTGAAAGTTTAGGTGCAGTTAGTGACCAAATGCAATAACTATTCACTGGATATTTTCCTTATTCACTCAAGAAAGTTAAAAGAGAAAAATCGATGGCAGTATCCCCAAAGGATTTTTTTTTTCTTTGTCTCGATGGCACTTGGAGGTCAGGAGTCAAATTTAAAGGATATGTATCCAGGTTGGGAAAACAAAGAGGAGGACTTGAATTTCTGTAGAATGGAAACTACAATACCAAGATTACAATAGGTATCCCTTACAGTGCAGACTCGCCACAGGGGGTGACCAAGTGAAGAACTGTGGCTTACCAGATAGAAAGGCTTCTGAAGTGCTGGTGTCAGTGTTTCCTGTAATTTTTAAATTACTTTCTCATTCCTGCCACATTAAGATCTCCTGGATGTATCATAAACTACTTATTGAGGGTGTTCAGCTGGAAAATTGAAAAGAAAGCCTTTCAAGGGTTTTTCCACTCGGAAACAGGTGGAAAGATAGAAAACAGCACTTGATTGTTTCTTTTGTTTCACCCAGTTTAAGCTTTTGAGAGTCTAGTGAGTTTGCCACCTAATAAGAGAATTATTTGTGTACATATGCATTTAAATGAAGCTTGGAAATATGGTAGCAACAAAGGGAAGGCAGTTGCTTTTCATAACTTGAGCTGTTCACCCGGAAATGTCAAAACATATTTACCTTCTGAAAAATGTCAAAGCTTAACACTATATGTGATGAACGATGAACGTGCTTTAGCAATCTGTGAAAGCACTGCAATGTCTCCATAAACATTGTGCAATCTAAAAAAAATTGTTCATGCTAACAAGGAAATACAGTAGGCTATACAAGGCAAGAATAAAGACGTAATCAAGCAATTCATTTACAGCTTAAACCATCAACCTCCAGCAAATATTCTGCAAATCTTTTCCTGTATCTATATTATTTCAAACTACCTTACCTTCCTTCAAGCAAATACCACCTCTTCTGTATAAATGAATAAAACTAGAAGGAAAGGTCAGTGTGAAATTTCTTTAAATAGAATTTCTGCACATTTAATTATTTTTATCTTAGATTATGTGCACATACTTTTGATAAATGAAGTACAAATATAAGTACCTGGTTCTAAATGCTATAGAGTACCACTGAATTTGTGCACATATATAAATGCTACAAGTAAGGTGAGAGTAGAGGGAACAGCAAGAACAAAATGCAGAGATCAGAAAATATAGCACAAATATGGAACAACTAGTGGTTCAATTTGCTGCATTGCAGGACGCTAAAGGGTAATTGTGGGGATAGCTAAATTGAGGTCATGTGGTTCAGGGTCTTAAATGTCAAGTGAAAGAGCCTGTGGTTTCTATAGGTAATGCAAAGCAAGTGAAGATATCTTGGGCATGTAAATAACGTAAGTAATCTCTTCCTAAGTCAAATTGACCTAGCAGTAATAGGCAAAATGAATTCTACAGGGGTGATGTTGATTAGAGGTGGGCCATTCAGTAGAGACAGAGTTGAATAGATACAAAACTATGCTTTTATTCAGTAGAAGTCTCAGGCTTATGCAGACATCTACTCAGAGAGCATTATTTCTGAGAGTAGTAAGAAATTATAAATGGCTTTGTTGGGAATGGTACATGACAGAGAGTATAATATAACTCACCACTGTTATTGGACTGGAATGTCCTTCATTAACCAGAACACTATAGCCACGGTTAGTCTTTGGGTTCACTGGGGGATGGGGAGACAGCACTGGCATGTTTTTTTCTATAGACCATCTTGTAGGTTCTCCCTAGAATAAAAAAATGTAATTTAACAGATTGATGCATAATTAGAAAACCAGGTTAGATTAGTGTCTACCAGGTGAAAAATACTATATGACTAAAGTCCATTGTCATTACTTTTAAAATGTTTCTTTTGAGTTCTATCAGGATAAGCAGAAAAAGTTTCCACAGCTGTACTGGGGAGGTGGGCATGGTAGTGATAAGCAGGAAACTGAGTCTGCTTTATTTGAAGAAATAGTTACAAGAGCAGTGTATCCTCAGTTTTAGCATACGCATTCATTAATCTGCTTTAAGCACATCACTAAAAGAAGCATAATGCTCCACATTACTCTGATCAGTAGAGAATACCAGAAAGTATTACTTTTCTATCTTCAAAATTTATTAAATAGCCAGGCGGTCATGGCTCAGTGATTGGGCATCAACCTATGAACTAGTAGCTCATGGTTCAATTCCCAGTAGAATACTTATCTGGGTTGTGGGTTCGATCCCCAGTGTGGGGCATGCAGGAGACAGCCGATCAATGGTTCTCTCTCATCATTGACACTTCTACCTCTCTCTCCCTTCCTCTCTGAAATTAATAAAAATATATTTTTTAAATTATTAAATAATGCCCTAAAAAAAAGGTTGTTTCCATGTTACATAAAAGAAGCCAAAACATACTAGTAGATTTTTTACTAAGTGCAGTTATAAAGTGAAAATTTTTACAAGTGAAAATGATACAAAAAGGAACTGGAGTGTCTATCACAAATCTTCCAATGCTGTAACCTGCCCATCTATCCAGTTAGTTTGTCTGACACACTGTATGAGAGTGGATCACACACCTCTTCAGGCAGCACTAGTCACTATTTCCAGTAACCATTTCTCTTCATCAACAGTTCAACAATAAATTATAGAATTTATAACTCAGTCCTTGATGTAGGACAATATTGGCAAAGTTGAATTAACCATAAATCTCTACACACTAACACTTCTGATCTTGAAAAACTGACCCATCTTCTGCTATTTAACAACAGTTTTGTAACAAGATTATCTTTTGAGCATGATAAAATAGAAAGATTTGAGTCTATCAGGCAAGAGGGAAACATTACTATCTTATATAGCAAGTCATTCTACAGAAGCTTTACAAATATTCATCAGTTTGTGAAATGTCTTAGGCCTCACATTTGTAATACGACACAGAAAATGAAGAACAACATGTAAGTTTGAATGGCTCAAGAAATTGAGTAAAACTGCCAACCTACATTGAAACTTTTCAAATATGCCTAACTGAATCTCCAGTCTCTTGGTTCAAATTTATATATTTCTAAGTTTACTTCAAAGAAGAATATCAAATACAAGAATAGAAAACAAACAGGAAATTTTGAAAAACTTTATACAAAATGTCTAAATCTTATGCTCTTGTTTGCTAAGGTAGATTTTTCCTACCACATATTCTCCAGGGTCATATTTGCATAAAAATATGACATTAGATAATTCTTAGAATGCCCTGTTTCCATCATATTGGAAACATCACCATTTATTTTTACCTTCTCAAGACAAAAAAAAAACATACAAAAATCCTTAGACCTCTATCACATATAAGTCAAGAAAATACAAAAACTTAATTTCAGGTCTGAAAATAATGTTTTCAAGTTTTTCTTTGAAAGTTTTCTTTGTGCTTTATGAAACATTTTGCACAGGCAGCTCCTGTTTTGTCCTGATCTTTTGTAATAATGGCAGCCAATATTTAGGCTTAGAGAAACCATCATTTGACCTCAGCTATGAGTTATCCCAAAGTGTCCCAAGAAACTTGAATAATAGCATCATTGGCTTCCAAAATCGTAAAATAATATTATGAGATGAAAGAGAGTTATGTGGCTTCTTACCTTAAATCTCTGAATTCGCTCCTTTCTGGCTAAAGTCTCCAGTTTCTTTTTAATTTCAAGCTGATGGTAACGCTAAGCATACAGGAAAAATGGAGTAGAGATTCATATCAATTACAGCAACATTTTTTTAAAGGAAAATAAGCCTACCAGCTAACTGAGTCTCAATTACCCCTCCTGTCATTGAGATGGAGAAGAATCACCTGCTTTAGTGTGCAAGTGGGAATATATATTGGTACAACCCTTTAGAAAGCCAATATAATATATCTCAGAAAGCCAATATAATATATCTCAGATAGGTAAAAGTGTCCCTTCCTTTTACCAATAAATTTCACTTCTAAAACAGGAGGAAATGTGGATTTTTTTTTAGTGTACATACGATACTATCTAAATGGCCCAAAGATACTATCTAAAAGGTTTTTGTTACCTGGCCAGCATGGCTCAATGATTAAGGACTGACCTATGAACCAGGAGGTCAAGGTTCAATTTCCCGTCAGGGCACATGCCCAGATTTCTGGCTTCATCCCCATTGTGAGTTGTTCAGGAGGCAACCCATCAAGGATTCTTTCACATCATTGATGTTTCTATTTTCCTCTCCCTCTCTCTTCCTCTCTGAAATCAATCATATATATATATATATATATTAAACGTTTTTTGTTTTTGTTGTTAGTAGTATTGTTCTCTTCATAGCAAAAATTCAGAAGCACTATAAACCTTAAAGAGAATGGTTAAGTTTTTGGCACATCCATATAATATAATTTGGGTTGAAATTATTCATACACATCTGAGAGCATTGTAAAGTGTTTTTCCTCTGTTTTTGAGCTCCTCCAGCTGCCCTGAGACTCTGAAGACTCAGTCATTCCCTAATTCAGCATCATACTTCCCTTTTCTGTCTCCCCCTTTCCTCTCCTTCCTCCCACTTCTCACCAAACTTGATTAGATTCTATATCAACCACCTTCCATCTTCCATTTATTCCCAACTCACCAAAGTCTCCCACTCCCATCACCCACCTCTCATCACCACCACCCCTGGACCTGCTTTCACCAAGGCCACCACTGTGTTTGTCCTCTGGATCAAAACCTAATTTCTTGTGTTCCAGTACCCATCTCACATAACTATTCTGCCACTTGTGAGAATCTCCTGGCTCTCAGGCATGTTTCTCCCCCACTGGAAGGTTCTTTTCCAGCCTTTGCTGTTGTTCTTCTTGATCTCCTGCAATGCACACATCTACCCCACCCCCTCCCAGCAAGCTAGAAACCTCAGAATTTCTCTGGACTCCTTCTTCACCCCTCCTCAGTGGGCCAGTGCCAGTCTTCCTCCTTCTTTCTTATCTCTGCAGACAGCTGCATCTCCCCAGTGTTTCAACTACTGCTGTTAGCTCAAACCCTTTGGCAACAGATTCCTAATTGACCTCCCACCTCCAATCTTTTCCAGCTCATTAATCTATCTCCCACATTTTTAGCAGCATCATCTTTCTAAAACAGCTCTGCTCATTTGTTTCAGTCTCCTGCTAAAAAATATTTCATCGCCTCATCACCTATACTCCAAACAGTTTGGAATTGAAGTCTCTCCAGAAACTGGGCCCCAATTTATTGGAGAGTGTCTCTTCCTGCCACTCATTCAGGCCAGGCCCACTGTGCAGTCTGTCTGGCCTCAGTGAGCTGTCCTTCCCATTCGCAATGCCCTTTCCTATCTCTGTAACCTCACTCTCTGAAATGCCTTTTTCATGTGAGGTCTCATTGTTTCAAGGTCCAGTTCAAATAGCAGGACCTCTGTGCAGCTTCCTCTGACTCTCACAGAGAGAAGCCACCAATCTCTACTTTTCTGAGCTCAGTCTGTCCTTTCTTCTAGCATTTGATCACTTTCTACTGTGTTTTTTACTAAATTATATCTTGCAGCTATACATCACATAGCCTCATAATGATACACAGGTGAACCTGATACATATGAATATTTGTTTCATGAATGAATATTAATAGAACTAATTAGCAACAGCATCAGCCTAAGCTAAATGTGGCAATTTAGAGAGAAATATTCTATTTGTTAATTAATTTATATATTATATTTTATAATTATATATTATACTAGAAGCCCAGTACACAAAATTCATGCATAGAGGAGGGGGGGTTCCCCACAGCCCAGCCTGTACCTTCTCCAATCTGGGAAACCTTGGAGAATGTCCGACTGCTGATTTAGGCCCTATCCCTAAACCAGCAGTCAGACAATCCTGGACTGCAGGCTCCTAATTGCTCAACTGCCTCCCTGCCTGGTTGCCCCTAACTGCCCCTACTCCGCTGGCCTGATCATTCATCACTGTTTCTGCATGTTTGTCTGATCACCCTTAACTCCCCCCGACCCCCCACACCCCCGCTGGTTGCCTAACAGCCTCCCATGCTGGCCTGGTCACCCCCAACTGCCCCCACACTGGCCTAGTCACCCTTTACTGCTCCCTCTGACAGCCTAACCACCCCCAACTGCCCCCCTGCCGGTCTAGTCACCCCCAACTGTCCCCTCACCAGCCTGGTCACCTCTTATTGCCCCCCTGCCAGCCTGGTCACTCCCAACTGCCTCCCCCTGCTGGCCTAGTCACCCCATATAGCCTGCTATTCAGTAATTTGGTCTTTTCTCATTAACACCCCTGCTGGCCTGGTCACCCCAAGAAGCCTGCTTGTTCAGTCATTTGGTCATTCCTCACTAACCCCCCTGCTGGCCTGGTCATAGGCAGCTATCTTGTGAGGGCATGAAGGTTAATTTGCATATCACCTCTTTGTTATATAGTATATTACACTTTTACCATTTATTTAAGATACTTATTCCAAAATTTAAGAATATACAAAGATGCTTAAATAATAGCATATTTGCCAGTTATAATGTGCCAGTTATATGAAAGTTTGGAAAACCTCCAGGATCAAGGCTAATACAGAACTTCATGCCTATTGATTAAATTTGAAACTAGGTATAGATTGATTTTACACTGTACTATTTTTTTAGCATTAGTTATAGAATTGCAACTAATATTTTCATAAGCAAGTGGATTTAGGGGCCATAAACAGTGATTCTACATAATTCATGCACATGATATAAGCACAAAATGAATTCCTAAATTAACAGATCACATACATCTTAACTAAACACAACACTTGCTCAATATAATGGTAGCATAATTTTCAGTGGCACTGAACTTAGTAGTGGTTTACTGATGATTCTACAGTTGTTCATGAATGTTTACTGCACCCACAGGTCAATGGTTTTATGAGCCAAGTTTTCTGATTTATTGCTCTATGTTCAAGCCAAGAAGTGACATGCTTTTTCACAGAGATTAAAATGGTATTGATGCTTGAAACTACAAATTTCATGGTGCAAGGCTAAAATAATTTATCAAGTTAGCTAGATATCCTACTAAAAATGCCATGTCAGATTAAAAAGAAATGTTGTTGATTGTAAGTCCATACTGACCAATGTGGCCTAAAGTAGGAGGGACAGCAGATGTTTCAATGCCTATTCCTTGAAATTTAGCATACGGCTGAGCTTCGGAGCCTTAAAAGAATAACAAATCTGAAATAATTCATGGCAATGGAATTACTGATATTTAAACAGATGTCACTTTTTTTTTAGCAAGTGGAAATTGAGGTACAGATGGTGAGGGCGGTTTTGTTTTAGAGTAGCCATTATGGATTAGAAATCTACATTTGTTAAATTAAATATCACAAAGTATATAATGGTGTCCATATTTTTCACAAACTGAAATAGAGAAAAGCTTACTTTAGTCTATTGGCTCCTTGTTACCTAGAGAGATATAAAGCATTTATCGGGTCACTTTATTCCACTTGTTTTTAATGAAATACAAGAAGAATATCTCTGCCTCAGAATACAGAAGTATTATTAATTACCATATTAGAAAATGTCAATTATAAAGAAAAGAGTAAATACTTGTACCTCTATATCAAGGACCTTATGGAAAATAGCCTGGGCTAAGCACTCCCGGATATATTTTTGGTGATCCCTCTTCATGATATTTAGTTTGTATTCTTTTTCAGAAAGTATTCTCCCATTTCTTGTGATCTGTCATGAATAAATAAGACACACATAGAACTACAAAGCAGAAAATGTACTGTTAGTCACCAAAGGGGGAGATAGATAGGCAGTATTTCCTAAGCCTAAAGGAGTACACTACTGCGGTTGATAAACTCTCACTTTTAATAAATATTTCATATGGCAAAAAAAGAGAAAGGCAGTCCTGTATACCTATGAAAACACACACAGATGGTGCACTTGTTGTTTAAAGCAAGGTTTTCATTAGAGTAGCAATTTTCCCTTGATGGAACCCAGGTGTTCTTTTCATTTCTTTTTTTGAGCGCATTGGGGAGGAAGTGGCAGGGTGCTACCATGATACAATGAATAGGAGCAGTGATCACAGGACTAATGATCTCACAGGAAATTTACTTTGAAAGGCAAAACAGGTAAGCTACGGAAGCTCTCATCACTTTGTTTTTAAAATAATTGGCTTCATTACTTTGTCTTCACTCTGTTTTTCATCTTCCACTCTCCAGCCCAGAATGGAATAGAATATGTTGTGATTCGAATTTTTTTAGATTATTCAGTGCTGCAGATATAAAGTTATTCCAGATTGGTGTCTATTGGCACCATTGCAAGTCCCAGTAATGGTAGCTTCTGTTTTTTATTTACAGTTGACCCTTGAGAAACCAGGGGTTTAGGGGTTTTGGTCACACAGTCAAAAATGTGCATGTAACTTTTGAATCCTCAAAAACGTAATGGTCCTTCAGTATCTATGGGGAATTGGTTCCAGAAACCCTTATAAAACCAAAATCCAGGGATGCTCGAGTTCCCTATGTAAAATGGGGTATACGAATGCATACAGTCACCCTTCAGCATCCAAAGATCAAAAACATTACAAGTATTTATTGAAAAAAATCCACATGTAAGTGGACCAATGCAGTTCTAAACTATGTTATATATTATTCAAGGGTCAAACTACACTTATTTTTCTTTTAATCCTTCCTATCACAACATTTTTTTTTTCTGTATGTTCTCTAAATAAAGAGTGTTATTTTTTCTGGATTGTTCATCTTCCTCCTTTCCATTTGATTAAGCCTGCTCTTCTTTTCAGGTCTAATGTGCACCCACATGTTTCTCAATTTTGGTAACTATAGTTTTTATAGCACTGTAAAAACTGTAGCATATTGGAGTGTTGTGATTAGGTTGTGCTACAAGCGATTGACTACTGATAATCTTTTTTTTTATATGAATGCATTTTCCAATGAAAGAAAGGTGTGTGGCTATAGAAAGTACACTTGGGATTACAATTCAGTCACAGTCTTTGAAATGCGCTGTTCATGGGATATCACGTCATATGCTCCCATTGGAAAAATAGTTTGAGAATGTGCTGTGCTGCCTCTTTCCCTGCAGTTAACATGTGTCATTGTTATCTTTCCCCTGGGAGTTGTCTGATCTTGCCAACTAGACTGGAAGATCCTACAGGGCAAATGCTCTTAAACTTGAACCTGTCTCAGATCATGTAGAAGACAATTGAAAAACAGATTAGAAATTTTGATAGGGATTACATTTAATCTGTATACTGCTTTGGGTAACATGGCCATTTTAATTTGGTACAGCTATAGTGGAAAATAGTATGGAAGTTCCTCAAAAATTAAGAATGGTATTACTATATCAGCAATCCCTCTTCTGAGTATCTGCCTGAAATATTTAAAAACATGTACTCATAAAGATACATGCACCCCTATGTTCATTGCAGCATTATTCAGCATGGCTAAGACATAGAAACCAAAGTGTCCTTCAATAGGAAATTAGAGAATATGTGGTACATATATACAATAGAATATTACTCAGTCATAAGAAAATATTAAATATTGCCATTTGTGACAACCTGGATGGATCTTGAGAATGTTATGCTAAGTGAAATAAATCAGATGGAAAAAGTCAAGAACTATATGATTTCATTCATATCTAGGATATAAAACTGAAAGCAACAAATGAATAAACAAAAAAAGCAAACAAAATCTCATAGACACAAACAATAGTATGGTAGTTACCAGAAGGAAAGTGGGGTGAGGGCAGATAGAAGAGGGTAAATAAATGGTGATAGGAGATTTGACTTTGGGTGGTGAACACACAATTCACATGAAACCTACATAACTTCATTAACCAATGTCACCCCCAATAAATTTAACTTTAAAAAACTAATTGATTGGCCTCACCCCATTAACTTCTGACTCTGGGGTGGGGCTCTAAAATTTGCATTTTCTAACAAGTTCGCAGGTGATTGTTGATTCAGGGACTATATTTGAAAGACTACTCTAGAGAAAGAGCTCTATCTTCCTTACTTGAGCTGCCATGCACATAGCCAATGTTCAATTAAGTGCTTGTTAATGATGTCGCTAAGTAAATACCAAGTCCTTCCTATTTACATATAAAGTTCACATATTGTTATCCAAAGAAGTAATGTTAATAGTAACCACAATAATTACAACCATTTATTACACATCCCTAATTACCACAACAATCCTGAGGACTGGGTATCATCATCTTTATTTACAATTGAAAAAGCCAGAGCTGATAAAATTAAGTGGTTCGCTAAAGTCTATGTCTTGTAAATGACTGCCAACTTCCAGCCAGATCTGTCTGATAACAAAGCTGCAGGAGGCAAAAAGCAAGCTCTCTGGGACCTACCAGCCAGAGTGCCAAGCACATAAACAATTAGAACCACAATGCATATCCTTTCAATAGCATAGCAACAATAGTTAAGGAAAACCACTCTGTTTTAAGAAGGTAAACTGCGAAATTCTTTAGTCATCTTTTCTATACCCACACCCATTTCTTTCTATGGAAATCTATAGCACTTTTTAATTGTTTTGCATTACATTTAGAGGAATAAGATTTTTTGTTTTGTTTTTTTGTGAGGTGTTTTTTGGAAATGATAGTTTTGGAACTAGGAAAATACATTAATGTATCATTAAACCACCTTAAAAATGAAAGTTTTTAAAAATTCAAAGAAAAATTTGAACTGTTTGTATCTTCCACAGCAGATTCTGTGATGATTGAAAACAATGAACTTTTTTCCAAAGACAGCCAAGTCCTCTCTGCCCTTAATTCTTAATAGTTCTTGGCCCATAGACTGAATTCAATAAATGTGTTGGATAAATGAATGAATAGACAAAAAAGTGAAATATGCTATTGAAAACTCAGGGGTTTTCCTCAGTAATTTAGAAGTTTCCTTAGCAGTCATTGTGACCTCCTTTCCTATCTTTTGAAAAACAACCTCAAAAAGTTAAATCAGAGCTTTGCAAAGGAAGCAATTTTTCTGAAATGGGGGTCAGGGGAGATGTCCCTAATTAGTTCAAAGAGAAAACCAGGAAAGGGAGAGAATTACTGGACTTAATGAAACAGAAGGGCAGGTAGAGTGTAAACCGAATCTTACCAGCCCTGATCTTAAGAGATGCCGCCTTATCCTTGTATTGTTAAAATATCCAGTCAGATGTTTGTCGGTAAGACTATTATATGCTGCCAGTAATCTGAAACAGAAAATAAATAAATAAATAAAACCATTAAAGTTTTACAAAATGCTGCTTGATAACCAAGGCAATTCCTGACTTTCTCATTCCCAAACTGTGCATAATTTTACTCAGCCAGCCAGCCATCCACGTGTGCACTTAATAAACAGGTACTATTGAGCACCTACTGTTTTCTACGTTTTATGACAAGAACTGGGAGACAATCCTGATGTTTATCCTGAAGACAAGTATAAAAATCAGATATGAACAATTAGATTGATGTAAACAATCCAACAATAGAATTATGTTAAAAAGTCACGGGGACACAGAGCACCAAGTGGAGTTGTCAGGGATGTCCTCCAGGAGGAAGCCTAATGAGAAGACGGGGTCCTTCAGAGAATGCTTCATTCTCATGCCACACCCTAAACCCTAACTAACACTTACCTGAACTTCCTCAACATGTCCTCTCATGTCTTCTGGACCCAATGCGCAGTCCCGCCACTGCAAAGGGCTCTCCCTCACCTGTTGGCTAGTGGCCACCACTTGTGATGCACAAGAATTTCTTCTCCTAGGAACATTCCCTGACACACACAGGAGCTACCCTACCTTTCTCTCCACTCCCCAAGACCTCTGAGTTGCATTACCCATCAAACAATAAGTTATAGTTTATTTATTAGTCTCTTCTGCTAGATTTCAAGGCCAGGATGGTGTATCATTCTTGGCATTCCTGTTGGTGTTATTTACTGTGTACTTAATAATGATGCGTTCAATAAATGAAAGCACAATTTTGTTTGGAACTTATTCTTACTGATATAAATTTCTATCTAAGTTTAAGCTCAGCAGTTTAAACTTAATTACCTCATATATATCCAGACAATTTCATTAATTTCAGAACCCACCAAAAAATTATTGACCTCTTTTGATTTTTAGGGTCTTCCATCATAAGAGTTAAAAGAGGACAAACTGTTTCCTTGATTCCATGCTCTACCTCGGTAGATGGTCAATTTAACACTGTAAGGAAAAGTTTGAAGCTATTTTTTCTAAGTTTTAACCTATAGTTTATTAAATATTACCACCTGACAAAAGTACATATACATCTTTATATACATGTATGTATACGGATGCAGCTATGTGCATCCATGTATACATACATATATAAACATGAGTGTATGTATATATAAAGACCGAGACAGAACGAGATAGGCAGAGGAAAAGAGAACACAAGCCTAAATACAGCCCATATAGAGATCCAGGAGATGTCATTATCAACTCTTTTATTTAGCTGTTTGCCCTGCCTTAATTACATGGAGATGGCATTGTGACCTTTTCCTATCTCTTTTCTCTTTAGTGCTCATCTCAGGAAAGTCCCGTGCTGTCAAATGGTAAGGAAATTTTAATTTTGTGCACAAAAGAGACTGTAAGGCAGTTACAAAGCCCAGAAACCAAGGTGCCACGTGAGAGTTGCAGACATATGAACAAGTGTGGAAACCATTATTTCACTGGGTTTATGTAAAAAGACAACCCAAGGGCTTCAGTAAAGCATATACAAAACGAGTACCGATAATGCTTTGAAACCATCTTTTAAATTAACTGTCTTGGTCTCCTATAGTTCATCAAAGGTTTCCTGTCTCCAAAAGGTCAGCATCGTGGCCCTTACCCTTTTTGAGTCTCAGAATCTCTCTTCAGCAACTCATTTCAGAAAGGTGAGCAGGTGTCTCTCAGTCCTAACAATCACGATTCCACAGGTCACAGATTCTTCAGATAAATCATTAAGCTGATATCATGTACAGCCTTTTGTCTGCTTTCTCAGCTCCAGGTGTGTGTGTGTGTGTGTGTGTGTGTGTGTGTTTCTTTTAATAAATGGTTTTCGAATAGCTGTGAGTGCTAAAACCCTGATTAAATGAAGTAGGGTCAAAAAGATCGATAACATGGACCTCAAATTCCCTACTGACTGAGTAAATATGCCCTTCTTTTAATCCTCCCTTTGTAACTTTTTTAAATATTTAGGTGCTAATAAAAGTGTTTAGCCAGCTTTGGCACCCACCTCATTTCAATTCTGCTCTCTCAGGCTCTTAATAAATGAATATGTATACATAGTGCCCCTTCACTCTTGCAGGTCAAATGGATCCAGTTCACTTGAAACTTGACACACACCTGTTTTCATACCTTTCCCTATTTAGGAAAGATTAAGCATTCAGATTGGGATGCCATTTGCAAAGCAACTCTTTCCATAGCTATCATCATAGGATTTGAGGACTAACTAACTGGATCTACCCAGACATCATTCCTTTATCACACAATGCCTGAATTATTATTTTAATATATTTCTATCTATTTCGGAGAGAAAGGGAGGGAGAGAGAGATAGAAACATCAACGATGAAAGAGAATCATCAATTGGCTGACTCCTGCACATCTCCTCCTAAGGATTGAGCCCGCAGCCCAGGCTTATGCCCTGACCAGGAATCAAACTATAACCTCCTGGTTCATATATCGATGCTCAACCACTGAGCCATGCTGGCAGGGCAATGCCTGATTATTTTTAACTGAAACTTTAAATGAATGAATTGTTTGATAAGAAGAGTAAATTATATACAAATTTATTAAAACGGTTGTTACAGGCTGTTTGTCCCCGCTCCCTCACCCCCAAATTTCTATGTTGAAATTCTAACCACAATGTGGTGATATTAGGAGGTGGGGCCTTTGGGACATGATTAGGTCTTGAGATCAAGAGCCTCATGACTGGGATTATTGCCCTTTTCAAAGAGACCCTATAGAACCCCTTTGTTCCCTCCACCATGAGAAATGGTCATCAAGAAAAGGGCTATCTATGAACCAGGGAGTGGGTCTTCATCAGACACCAAGTCTTATGGCATCTTAACCTTAAATTTCCCAGCTGCTAGAACTGTGAGAAACAGGTTGTTTAGGCCAGTCTACCGTATTCTTTTTTTTAAATTTTAATACATTTTTATTGTTCAGATTATTACAAATGTTCCTCTTTTTTCCCCCATATCCCCCTCCCCCTGGTTCCCATCCCTTCCTGCACTTACCTCCCCCCATTGTCCTCATCCATAGGAGTATTATTTTTGTCTTGTCTCTCCCTGCAGCCCCCTTCACCTCTTTCCCCCTGAGAATTATCAGTCCACTCCCTTTCTATGCCCCTAGTTCCATTATATTAAATTCACCAGATTATTCTGTTCATTAGATTTTCAATTCACTTGATTTTTAGACTCACTTGTTGATAGATATGTATTTGTTGTTCATAATTTTTACCTTTACCATTTTCTTCTTCCTCTTCTTATAGAATACCTTTCAGCATTTTATATAATACTGATTTGGTATTGATGAACTCCTTTAGTTTTTTCTTATCTGTGAAGCTCTTTATCATCAATTCTGAATGATAACTTTGCTGGGTAGAGTAATCTTGGTTGTAGGTTTTTGCTATTCATCACGTTGAATATTTCTTGCCACTCCTGTCTGGCCTGCATAGTTTCTGGGAGAAATCAGCTGACAATCGAATGGGTGCTCTCCTGTAGGTAATTCACTGTTTTTCTCTTGCTTCTTTTAATATTCTCTCTTTGTCTTTTGCTCTTGGTATTTTAATTATGATGTGTCTTGATGTGCTCCTCTTTGGATTCCTTTTGTTTGGGGTTCTGTGCACTTCCTGGACTTGTAAGTCTATTTCTTTCACCAGGTGGGGGAAGTTTTCTATCATTATTTCTTCAAATAAGTTTTCAGTATCTTGCTCTCTCTCTTCTTCTGGTACCCCCTTAATTCTGTTGTTGGTATGCTTAAAGTTGTCCCAGAGGCTCCTTACACTATCTTCACATTTTTTTTATTCTTTTTGCTTTTTGCTTTTCCAGTGGAGGGTTTTTTGCTTCTTTGTATTTCAAATCTTTGACTTGATTCTTGGGATCCACTAGTCTATCGTTAGGTTTCTGTAAAATATTTTTTTTTATTTCAGTCAGTGTATGTTTAATTTCTAGTTGGTCCTTTTTCATCTCCTCTTGGGTCTCGCTAAAGGTATCTAGGAAATTCTTTAAAAAAGCTTTATAACCGTGGTTTTGAACTCTATATCTAGTTGTTTGTTTTCCTCCATTTCTTTCCTTTGTGACCTGTTCTTTAGTCTCCACATATTTCGCTGCTTCCCTGAGTTGGTAGAGTAGCTTTGTGTGCTAGCTGTCCTATGTGGCCCAAAAGCTCTGCCTCCCCAATTACCTGAGGTGGACACTCTTGGTGCACCCCTTTGTAAACTGTGTGTACAGTCTTGTTGTAGTACCTCCAAGCCAATTGGTTGTAAGGATTAGCTGTGTCTGCATATGCAGGCTTGCCTGCAGACTGCTACCTTTCACGTGGGCACATGAGCATTCAGATCTCTGCCTTTCTGGTTCCTCTGAGTTTCCGTGCACTCTGGGGACCCATATGAGTCTGGATCCCCAGGGTCTTGCCCGAAACTGGGGTTCAGTGCAGTTGGACCTGGATTTCAGTGCTGTTGTGAGGTTCTGTTTTCCTCCTGCTAGAGGAAGCCAGGCACAATCAGCAGTCAGCACTCTGTATGGGCACTTTTGTGCACACTTCCACATGCATTTTCACGAGCCCCCAGACTTCTGTCTTTCTTGTCTCCCTTAAGTTTCCATGCACTCCTTCTTTTTCACAACAGTCCAGACTCCCACTATGAGTCTCGCCTAGAGTTGGGGTTCAGTGCAGTCCAGATTTTTTGTCTCCCTCCCACTAGAGGAAGCCAGCCAGACCCTCCTCTGCCCGTCCTCTCCACGAATGTGTCTTGGTACCTCCTTTTTTTACAGCTCCTCTGAGTCTTCGTGAGTATCTCTCTTTACTCCTAGTTGTAGAATTTTCACTCAGCCAGCTTTTCTGTGGTTCTGGATGTTGTCTGTTCTGTCTTTTAGTTGTAGTTTTGAAATTGTTTTGCAAGGCAGCAGCTTAGGTGTTCACCTATGCCACTATCTTGGTTTCTCCCTAGTCTAAAGTATTCTGTTATAGCAGCTGGGACAGCATAGGACAATAGTCCATACAAACATTTCCACCATGTCCATGTAAATGGTATGCTTGTCTTAACCATCAAACCTCCTTTACAGGAGATAGTAGAACTTCACAGTACCATGGTCTGCCTGACTCTTTCCAGTTGCTCTCCTTGTGTGGCTGGGTACAGACTTGAAGCCTGCCTTGCTTTTATTCAGTGACAAGAGCTTCACTGACCCAGTCACAAACTTAGAGCTGCTTCTGCCTTTGTCCTCTCCTTTCACTGCCATGGTTTGTGACATTCCTCCCACCCTCCACTCTTTTCTTTCTTGCCCTCAGTGGCCCACTGAAGTCACTTCACCCTGGGCTTGGTGATTGTGCTGCTCCTTGGGCTCTTTACTTCCCCTGTAAGTTGCTTTTGAATCTGTTGTCACAACTGGACTTCTTGGTCACACTGCCTCAGTCTTGTGATCCTCTCTTGCTCCCCTCCATAGGATCAAAAACTGTGTTGGTTACTCAAAGGCCATGCTATTCACGCCAAGGCCCACAGCAAACTGGCCAGACCAATCTAACTGGTTGGCATCTTTATGAAATGAACAAGACTACTTACTCACCTTCACCCCTCCCCTTACCACCACCCCCCACCCCTGCCCCAGCCATCTTCCTTCCCTGAGTGGAAAATGACCCACTTTCTGGCTCAATGCCTAGAGAAAAGTCCTCAAGGAAACAAATGCACACCCACACCCTGTGGTGCCTGGGGGTTAGAGTTGTGGCTGCTGAGTCACTAGTTGTGCTGCCTTCCCAGCTGCAGCCTCTCAATACTCAGTCCTGAAAACCCTGCCCCCCACCATGTTGAATGTCTAAATGGGGCTCTGAAGTAATGAAGTCACAATTCCTATCAGACCCTCCATCTGCCCGCACAGAGAGAGCATCTATCCCATAAAAACCCCAGTGACTAGGGGAGGCACTGCAATATTACTCATCACACACATTTCTTGAGTACCATTTTCACGCTTGCAACAAGGCATTGGAACTGCAAAAAGGCCCAGTTCCTTCACTAATAGCCCCAGTCCACTGGGAAGGTGTGCAGATGCAGACAGAGAGCGTGTGTGCATTTGATTTCTTCCTGTGTTATAGGTCAATTCATTCATAGATGGTTACTGTGTCTGTGTAACCAATATCAGTATCCATCCCACTCTGCACATCACAAACCACTTTCCCACACAAACTCTCACTTGTTTTCTTCTAGGTCCCTGCAATGTGAATACTACCTATTACATATCTTCTATCTTTCTAAAATGGAAAAGCTCTATAACAAGATTATTGACTAACACTAAGTCCATCCTAGGAAAAACTAAGGTAAGGTGGGCACACTGATAGAGAAATTCTATGGCCTTCTCTCCCTGGCCCCACACTGTCTACCCTTGTGGAGGTTGAGGCCTGCAGGAGTTCAGACTCCAGCTCCAGTTTGTTAACATAAAAACAAACAAACATTGAAACCTGTAAAGAATTTTTGTGAGTTTATTTGAGACAAACTGGCAACATATGCTGAGAAGAAGAACCTCAATGAGTTGAGATAAAGCTCTTAGAGAATGGTGGGTTACATCTGTATTTATACATTGCAATCAAAGGAAAGGGACTTGGGTGAGTTACATAAAATCCATTGGTGATAGACTAGATAGGCGGGAGAAAGCAAAGCAGGGAAACCCCTGGGAAGGGATAAAAAGTAAAATGATAGACACATACTTAAATGGGTGCAGGAACAATTAACATAACAATGAAGGAATTTGTGGTATCTGTCCTGGAGCCCAAGCACAGTAGGTTGTGCCCCAAGGAGTCCAGAAAAAGAAAGGGAAGTTACAAGTTACCCATACTTTTTAAAGTATGTTACCATAGATGCAAAAAGACAGATAGGCTCAGTTAAAGTAAAGGTTGATCTCATCAGTGAAGATACCAGCCTAGGATATAATTACCCACCATAACTGCTTTTAGCTCAAGTTTAATTTCAGACCATCCTTATGGTTACTTTAGTGTCTGAGTTTGTAAGACCACCATGCAGGCCTTCTCTGAGCTTGTCAAGTTAGCATGTGGCCCCTTTCATCCACAAGTTCAATCCTGTCTCTACCATTTGCTACGTCTGCAATGGGAGCAAGTGACTTACCCTGCCTCCACCTTGATGGTTCTACTTGCCACAAAACATCCTGCAAGTGTTTATTTATGCATTCTCTATGAAAAGGAAGCTTTCTCTCCACTCCCTTTGCTCCCTGAGCCATCACTAGAATCACCTTCAAAAGTCCCTTTGCAAACCATATATTTGATGAGGAGTTAATATACAAAATATATAAGAAATTCGTAATGATGGAAAAAAATGAATCATGAAATATTCTTGGAGAAATGTTATTCTACAGAGTAAAGAGATAGAAAAATTTTAAATAAAGTTTTTATAGACAAAGATTAACAAATATACAACTCCCATTTATAAGTAGCTATAATATTAATATAAAATCAATGTACATACTAGTAGCCCAGTGCATCAAATTCATGCATGGGGGGAGGGAAGTGTCCCTCACCCTGGTCTGCACCCTCTCCAATCTAGGACATCCCTCTTGCAATCCAGGACTGCTGGCTCATAACCGCTCACATGCCTGCCTGCCTGATTGTCCCTAACCACTTTGCCTGCCAGCCTGATCGCCCCCAATACCTCTCCTACCGATCTTATCACCCACAACTGCCTTCCCCTCCTGCCCCTAACTGCCTCTATCTTGGCCCTGCCACTATGGCTTTGTCCAAAAGAACATCTGGAAGGTCTCCTAGTCTAATTAGCATATTACCCTTTTATTAGTATAAATAGAGGCCTGGTGCACAGGTGGGGACCAGCTGATTTGCCCTGAAGTGTGTCCTGAATCAGGGTGGGGGTTCCCTTGGGAGGGAGGGTGGCCTGGGTAAGGGGCCTGTGGTGGTTTGCAGGCCAGCCATGCCCCCATTGGGGTGGGGATCCCCACTGGGGATGGTGCTGATCTGGGTGAGGGACCGGGGCAGTGTGTAGGCCAGCCACATACCCATGGAGTGAGGGTCCCCACTAGAGGAGGCATGGCCAGCCTGGGTGAGGGGCTGAGGGTTGTTTTCAGGCTGGCCACACCCCGTTCAGGGTGGGGGTCCCCACTGGGGTGCCTGGCCTGCCTGGATGAGGGGCTGATGGCTGTTTGCAAGCTGGCCCCGCCCCCA
>JAAGEH010000030.1:38911087-38976476 GCA_011751065.1 Lasiurus cinereus
GCCTGGATGAGGGGCTGATGGCTGTTTGCAAGCTGGCCCCGCCCCCAAGCAGAGACCCTCACTTCATAGGGGCATGGCCAGCCTGGATGAGGGTCTGAGGGCCATTTGTAGGCCCCTCCTTGGTGGCTGGCCCAGGCAACCCAAGCCTTCTGCACTCAGGCTGGCCCCATGGCCATCACCCACAGGCTCCTCCTTCAATAAGCTTCGCTTCTTCTGTCACTAGGGACAACCCAAACCTCCCACCCATTCTGGCTAGCTCTGGGGCTGCCACCATCTTTGTCCTGCTAATTTGCATACTCACTCCTGATTGACTGGTGGGTATCATGAAGTGATGGTCAATTTATATATTTCTCTTTTATTATATTTCTACAATCTGTTTTACACTATATTTCTACAATCTGTTTTACACTATAAGTTCCCTTAACAAACTTGTTTAGGGAGAATATAAAAATTATTTTGGACATAATCAGTTTTATTTAGCTCAAATTGTGACTTAGGCCGTTTAAATTATTGAAGTTTGTATAGTTTCTATTGCTGCTGTACAGAAGGATCACATCCTAGCAGCTGAAAACACAATGTTATTGCCCATAGTTCTGGAGGACAAAAAGTTCAAATGGGTCTCACTCTGCCGAAGGCTTTAAGGAAGAATTGTTTCTCTTTCTTTTCCCACATTCCAGCGGCTGGGTGATTCCTTGGCTCTTGGCCCCCTTCCATTGCTAACGCCATAGATGGCAGGTTGTCTTTCTCATGGTGCCATTTCTTTGGGTCTGGCTCTTCTGCTTCCTTTTTCCTCATTGAGGGACCACTGTGATTACTTCTCTTGGATCCATCCAGGGGACAATCTTATTTTAAGGTCAGCTAATTAGCAAGGTTAATTTCCATCTGCAATCTTAATTCCCCTTGCTATGTAAGTAACCTAGTCACTTGTTCTGAGGATTACAACATAAGCATATTTCAGGGGCCATTATTCTGTCTACCATGGATTTTTCTTATATGCCAGATGCAAAGGAGCAGAAACACTGGGCCCTGAATGCAATGGTTAATGACCTGTAATACACATTGTCTAGTGATCAATCATGCCAGTGACCCCCACTTTCCAAAAAGACACTTCCTGGACAGAGAAAGACAGTTTTTAAACCACACCAAAATGAACAAAGCAAGTTAGAGCCTACCCACCCTGCTGATCTAATCTCGATATGCCAAATGTGAGCTCTAAAACAAATGAACAAGAGGTAGCTTAGGAGCATTTTATTTTTCCTCACAAGGATAAGAGTACAGAAGTAACTTACTTTATCTAATATGCAAACAGACACATTAGTCCTTAGTATGTAAGTTATATTCATGTGAAATATCATTTATTCAGCACTTAACATATTTCATTAAGTTCACATATTATATGAAATATTAAGCAAGAAAATATTTTGCCAATTACACTGTGGCATGCCACTAAAGGTAAACTGCAAATTATTTTAATAATGTTAAAATCTAAAAACAATCATCTTAGTACTGATGAAATAGGTTAGCATGCATGCTTGCTACTGCATGTATATGTCTGGGGAAGAAAAAAGGCATATACAAGGATATGGCAGGGTCCCTACTATTAAGAACCTGAAAAATAAGATTAGAGAAAAAGATTTTATTCATAAAACAATTAGAAAGCATACAAAGAGTATATTTAAAAAGCACTAATAATGATGCTTTGGAACTAGCTCATATTAGCTCCTATAAGATAATTAAAATTTTCAGGAATTTTGCAAGCCATTGTTATCTTAAAATTGACCATCTTGGGAATATTTACATCTTAGAAATTGGCAAACATTACAAGTCAGGACTCTTTTCTTTCTGAAAACCAGTTTACCAGCACACTACTGACAAAATTTAAAAAGTATGTGTCAAGATATATCTCAGGGGGGAAAAATAGGATGATTCATTATATGAATCAACATACAGACATATGTTTTACATACTTTTAATCTAGAAATTAATTTTTGGATGCAATATTTGACCAAAGGGGCTTATATACACATTCAACCATTTCCTATCCCTAACAAATAGAACACAAGGACTCTGGCAGATATATTGACATTTCTCAGTGGCATTTCAATAAAAAATTTTTATACAAGATATCTCTTTACATTGCCAAAAATGAAAAAACTTCAACTCACCTACCAATCTGGCAAAACTGATTACACCATTTTATATTTAACGGAATCAAGTGAGACTTAGGTGAATGAGCACAGTTTCATTACTAAAGATGAGAAACCTAATCGAGAAGTGCTTTGCATTTCAGAGGTTACTAAATCTGTGATTTGTAGAGAGTGTGACTGTGTTCAAGAAGGGTTCACATTTAGTCCTCCACTACCATGGCAGGCTTATAGCAATGGCAGTCAGGTGAAATGTTTCTGCCACAGGTACTTGTATTGGGAAAGCAAGTTAAACAAATCATAGGCTGCTGTGGCTTGACTGCCTTTAAGTTGCAGTTCACAAAGAATGGAGCTCCATCCCTCAACCTAAAGACTTCTCTCATTGTCCATCAGAAAAGATTTGCAAGTACCCACTGAATTACAGCTCTCAGAAGGAACTCATCACACTCAAGCCATCCAAACAAGCCTAAGATTTTGAATCTCAGCAAGATTCTAAGCTAGGAAGTTAAGAAAATCTAAATTGAAATAAATTCCCCAACTAAAATATCTGGAAACTGCACAAAAAAATAAAGCTTCTTAGCTTTCTATCACTAAAACTGCCTATTATTGATGAGAAACAAAGTTTAGGAAATATGTAACCACATATTTTAATTCTTAAGAGGTACAATTTCCCTGAAAGTAAAGGCAAATAAATCTATACAGCTATACCCTTCCCAAAGTCAATTTGATGAAATAAAAAAAAGATGGGATTTGAATTCAGAAGTCTTGAGGTAAGATTCTAATTCCACCCCTTACAGATGGATAATGCTGAAGACTTCCATCTTCTTCCCCTTACAATGATCACCATGATCTATTATGTTGTGACTACTTCCTGAAGTGACTGATCTAAGTTTATTGGTATGGAGATGTATTTTCTTGGAGCTACTGGGTTATAGAAATTATGTGGAAATGAGCACATAAGATCTAGCCAACTCCTTCAGTTTATATTCAGGAAACTGAGTTTCATCAGTAAACTCAGATCAAAGACCTCAAAAACAATGCCATAGAACTCTACCTATCCCTTTCTGAGGTTCCTTGTCTTACCACCTGCCACCAGAATTTCTTTCCTCCATGTTTAATCACTCCCTTTCATTTCATATAACATTCCTTCCTGTGTCCCTCCCAAAAGTATGGAGCCATCATGCCTACAGCAAACACTCAGCCAATATTTGTGAATCCTATCTAATAAAAGAGAAATATGCAAATTGACCATACCTCCACTACACTCTCAAGCCACACCCACTAGCCAATCAGGAGTACATATGCAAATTAACCCAACAAATATGGTGGCAGCCACAAAGCTAGAGCCAGCAGGAGGATTGGGTTGCCCCTAGCAATGGAGAAAGCTAAGCTTCCTGCCCACCCTGGCTGATTCTGGCCTCTGCTCAAGGCTACAAAGTTTCAATTATCCTATCTAATAAGAGTAAATTGACCAGACCTCTGCTACACTCACAAGCCATGCCACCAGCCACGCCTACCAGCCAATCAGACTATGCAAATTATCCCAACAAAGATGGTGGTTAATTTGCATATCCTGGTGCAGAGAGAAGACTGAAGACAGTGTAGGAGGAAGCCAAGTGCTGCAGAAGGGAAGGAAGCTTCAAGAAGCAAGCAAGTGGGGTGGTGGAGAAGGGAGGGAAGCAGGTGGGACAGGGGAGAAGGGAGGGAAGCAGGCAGGACAGGGGAGAAGGGAGGGAGGCAAGTGGGGCAGGGAAGAAGGGAGGGAAGCAGGCGGGAGTGGAAAAGGAGGAAAGCTGGTGGGGCAGCGAAGACCACAGCAGGAAGCCCTATAGCAGGAATCTTCCTGCAATGGGCCTCTAGTAGAAGATAAATAAATCCCAACAAAGATGGTGGAGGCCACGGAGCTGGAGCCAGCTGGAGGCTTGGGTTGCCCCTGGCAATGGAGGCGATGTAGGAAGCCAAGTTTTCCACCCAAGTTACCTGTAATTATAGAAGATAAATCCCAACAAAAATGGTGGCAGCCACAGAGCTGGAGAGAGAGAGCAGAAGGCTTGGATTGCCCATGGCAATGGAGGAAGCCCAGCTTCCCACCTGCCCTGGCCTGCCCTGGCCTCTGCTCAAGGCTACAAAGTTTCAATTATAGAAGATAAATAAATCCCAGATACCAGGGCCTCCACTTGGGTCACTGGGAGGAATGGCCAGCCTGCAAACCACCACAGGCCCCTTGCGCAGGCTGCCCCACACCACAAGGAAACTCCCACCCTGATCCAGAACACCCTTCAGGGCAAACCAGCCTGCCCCCATCCAAATTGACCATCACTCCAACAAACAAAATGGTTACCCTCATGTGGACACAAGATGGCCACCATAAGATGGCCAGCAGGGGAGGGCTGATGGGAGAGACATGGCCTGTAAGAGAGGGCAGTTGTGGGGGGACCCAGGCCTGCAGGGGAGAGCAGTTGGGGGGACCAGGCCTGCAGGGGAGGACATTTAGGGGGGACTAGGCCTGCAGCAAAGGACAGTTAGGGGCAATCGGGCTGGCAGGGGAGTTATTAATGAATGATCAGGCTGGCAGGCAGAAGGGGCAATCAGGTGAGCAGTTGGGACCTAGCAATCCTGGATTGTGAGAGGGATGTCCAACTGCCCATTTAGGCCCAATCCCAAGCCTTCCAGGATCAGACTTAAATGGGCAGTTGGACATCCCTCAAGGGGTCCCAGATTGGAGAGGGTGCAGGCGGGGCTGAAGGACACACACCCCAAGTGCACAAATTTTGTTCACTGGGCCTCTAGTTAATGAATAAATCAATTAATAGAAACAGCATATATTAGTCCAATTCCTTGACACATAATCCTTAAAAAAAAAATCCATTTGTAAGGATCACATCCTTTCTTCTGCTTCAGGAAATAACTGAAAGCAGTCTATAACAAAAGAAATTTAAAAGCATCCTTTAAATATTTTGTTCTTTTTAAAATGCAGAATGCTCAGTGTGGAGAGCATGCTGACAACTTAACTTTGTTTTCGTCACATAAGTGCCTTTACAGTGTACTAAGAAGTTTCATTAGAAGAAAAAGTTTCCATGGAGGCAGAAAAACAAAAAATCAAAACAACAACAACAACAAAAAAAACCAGCTTTCTGTGGGACCTTGAAGAAAAACCAATACAGAAGAGCAATTGACACAAGGGTCAATTATTTACCAACCCTTTATAAGAAAACTCTGCCAACGAAAATTAGACCATGAGTCTTTTCTATCTGCCACTTTATGAAGGGTGACTGAACTGATATCATATAAATGATTTTATATTCCATTCTTCATTCTTTTTTATTTGCATCCAAACCAGCCAGATCTCAGCAATTATGCTAAATACTGATTTACAATTTCATCTATTCTAATGATGCAGACAGATGAGAACCATGATATTATTTTATGTATAGCCTTAATATGATGGTTTGAAGTGACCAGTAAAAGTGAAACTAATCTCGAACGGTTCTGACTGCTGGCAAGATGATTTTGCACTGTTCACAGATGTGTCCATAGGAAAGCAGTGCATGGGAGTCGGTGAGTTCATGCACACTATGATGGACCATTTCCCTATAATATGTCCTTTTTTGGATACTTGAGACTATAATGTCTTGGAAAGGAAAATAAAAACTAAGGTCCCTTAAAAATGTGCATTAATAGAAGAGTAGCATCCAAATTAAAAAAGATAATAAGGCTATTTGGAGAAAAGGTGACAAAAGGAAAAGTTCTGGAAAGCAATCATTTTCATCAGTAGCATTTACTGATCACTTAAATTTCTGTAGGGCAATCAGTAAACACTTATATGACATTCACTGTATTTTTTTAATTCTCAAAACAAATCTGCAAGGTACTATTATCCTCCCTTGTCATAGATGAGTGAACTGAGGTTTAGCTCACAATTAGTTCAAGAGAGATCCAGGATTCAAATCAGGGACTGTTCTGCTTTAACTACTAATTGAATTGTGTTCTATGAAGTACAGTCATATACCCCGCAGAGGTCAGCGTGGAGAAAGAAAGACATGTAGGGAGTCAGAGAAGTGGATGGTTGCCATGTGAAAGGTGCTAAGAAGGCAAGGTCATCACAATGAAACTATAGGGATGGTATTTTCACTCAATAAAAGGAAATTGTTTAAAGATCAAAGGGATGACCTGTAGTATTATATGCCTAAAGGTCCTGGAATTGTATGGTTTTATGATAGCAATGAAGGGTTTTAAGCAGGGAAATGAGATGAGTTAAATGTTCTTTCTTTTTGATACCTATATCCTCCTGCTGTGTCTTGAGAAGGCAAAGTATAGTAGTTAAGAGTTTGACCTCTCATGTCCAATATCCTGAGTTTGAATCTTCAGTGGATTGTTAAGTAGATTAGCAACCAGGGTCAAGGTACTTAACTTGGATGTGCTTTATATCTTCCTCTGAAAATGGAAATGGTAGCAGTGTTACTTTAGAAAAGTTATTTAGAACATTAAATGTTTCGATATGTATAAAGCACTCAATAATTTGCATAGCACACAGTAAATGCTCAATGAATTTTAGGAAGTTATCATTGAGTATACACCTCCTCTCCAATCATCAATTTAAACCCAAACTGAAATAATTCTATATTCAGAGGGAGAAGTCAAGATGCATATAAATCAAGCACAGCCTTGGCCAACCTGAAGTGGCCAAGCCTTTATCCATATTCCATGTTCAGTCACCACTGAGGGCTGCCCAGGAAGGATGTGACCTTGGACAAGGTGGTACTCTGGAGCTATGGCAGGCCCTGAAGATGCTGAAAGATAGATCATCTACAGGCCCCTATCTACACATAAGAAGCAAGTCTTTCCCAGACAAGCCAACTTACACTACACAAAAACAAACAAAAGAAAACAACAAAAAGAAACAGCCACCAAAGAAGATCACAACAATAAAATATCATGTGTATTGGGTGAGGAAATGTAACAAATTAACCTCTTTAGAAATCTCAGTTCTCTAAAATGTAATTTTTATGTGCAATAGGGAGGTTTAAAAGAGTAAGGACATCTGGTCAAAAGTTAGAGGTTGACTAAGTTTTTAAGGATTAATCACTAAAAAAAAAAAAAATACCCAAAATATTTTTACTTGTCTTTCTGCCATTCATCAGTGTCAAAGTAATGATGCAGCTTCCCAAATTCTCAGATTAGACAAGAAGAATAAATATGTTAGAGAAGTACAAACATCCATGTTTATTAGAATTCTCAATTATCCAGATGATGAATTCTTAAAAGGGCAACCTCATTCTTCGATTATGCAGAGGTAAGTCAGTATTAATTTTCTTTGTAAAAACATGCCAATTTAAGAACAGGTTATCATTTAAAATGAATTATTTTAATTGAACAAGAAAGTGATTTGTGGCCTGGAAACTAATTTCCTCATCTTCCCTCCCAATTAGTTTGGGATATCTCTGTTTATTTTGAACTGTTTATTTTTTGTGTTTTTGGCTGATGTACTTTAAAAAAATGAATTCTAAAGATTTAAAGATATGTTAAGCAACTTTATTGTAATAATAATTTCATAATATAACTGTATATAAAAGTGTCACATTGTACACCTTAAACTTACACAGTGTTATTTGTCATTCATATCTCAAGAAAGCTGGACAAATATAACTAGAGGAAAAACTTAAGCAACATGTTCTTTATACAAAGCTAAAAATAAATATACAATGGTTGCCATTCAGCAATTCTCTAGTATGTGCCAATGTTTCTACAAGACAGGTGTTTTTTTACTCTCCATTTTTTGAAAGAGTAAAGTGAGGCACAGAGAAATTAACTTTCCTCAGTTCACCTGGGGCAAAACTGCAATTCAAATCTAAGTCTTTCTGACTCCAAATATATTATGCTTTCCACTATAGCATGCTTATAATTTTTTAATGGAACATTGTTTTTATTTTTTTTCTTCTGGAATTTCATTCTATTTCATTTAGAAAAAGAAAAAAAGAAAAGAAAGAAGAGAAAATTGCAGACAGTTCCAATCCTTCAGACACTGCAAGCCCTTCATCATGTCTCGTGTGAAATGCTGCCTATCCACACTCCCTACTACAGTCTCTAAATTCCCTTGGTTCTGTCTCCCAGCTACCTTGCTTGAGCTCCCCTGCACTCTGACATAGGGCTTTGGATTTGGTTCCAAAGCCCTTGCATTTGGCTTTGTAGCACCAGACTTTTTTATTTCTCTGGGTCAATCTCCTCACCAAGGATTGGAACCTCAAACCCTTCTTCACAGACTGCAGCCTGAGGTCAGTCTGACCCACTTTCTATTCTGGAAGATTTCAGCCTTGGTCAAAGCTTTTAAGTCTCAAGTTTTAGAGGGGGGGAAATGTAGGAACAAAGAATAACGGTTATAAGCTTATGTAAATCCTTATGAATTGTGGTGAAATACGAAAAAAAAATAGAATCATTCACTTTCACACTACTTGTAAAATAAATAATAAATGCTATTATGGTTTATACCACTGTTTGTTTGGGTTTCTCTCACTTGCAGTTGAACATATTCCTAATTGATACAATCACCCTTCTGCCCCCAAACTGCAAAATTCAATGAAGGTCAGTGACTTTGGAAAACTTATTTCAAAAACTCACTACTCCTGTTTTATTTCAAGAACTCATATGAACTGGAAGCTTGGTGACTAGCACATAATAGGCACACGGTAGATATTAATTGAGTGAATGAGCAAAAATGTCCTCTTGGAACTTTTCATAAATGATCACTAAGATAGGAGACATATGTTAGTGATTATTGAGCTAAATTCAGGTTATTGTTCTGGAACTACATGAAGGAGCAAAACATGTAGAGAGTTGTCTCCACCCTCAAAAGCTTTGTAGTTTATAAAGGAAATATAAAGATGACTGGAATGGGAGGCAGACATGTCTACAAGATATCTTTTGGTATAACTTCAAAGCAATGCATCTTAAAAACAACTTTTCAAACAGTGTTGCTTCATTAGCATAGCTTTAAGAATAGGAATAATCCAGAGGAAAATGGAGAAGAAAGAAAATACAAAAATACTAACTATGATTATTTATGGGTGGTAGGATTTCAAACAATTTTTTCCTCTTTGTATTCTCCTGCTCAAAGTAGAAATTTTTCAAAATACAGATAAGTACAAGTCGGAATATAGAAAACCACTTGTATCCCTAGTACCAGAGATTTCAGATCCCTTCTAAGTTTATTATTCTAATTTAAAGCAGCTTATTTTTATTTGAATCTAAACAACAGAAACAATTTTATTGTAAATATCTTGAAGCAAGCCATCAAGAGAAACAACTTCTCAATATGAGAGCCACATAATATTCACAAATATAAAATATTACAATGTTTTGTATAGAGAGAATACCAAATTAACTGCTACTATAAAACAATGATTCAATTCAATTGAAAATCCTTAGTTTTTAATGTTGTCTCATAACTACTATGTGCTATTTATATTGCCTGTTTAGTTCCCTGCTGTTTCATCCCTGGCTTCAATATTTTGCCTTAAGAATTCTCATTAATTTATGTTTATTACTATTATAAGAAAATAATAAGAGTCACCAAAAAAATAGATCACTGGCTTAAAATCTTCAATTTTCTGTCACAACTAGTGTTACCCACTGAGAGGTGGGGAATAATTTGATTACTAATCAGACTTAACAACAAAAAAGCTCAATACTTACCATTAGAGATCATTGACGTATTATCTTAATTATTTCTCCTCACTAGTCCTTTAATCGTATTTTCTATTTGCTTTTATTTTTATCTCCCTTTTGAACTTTTGGCTTCCAATCTCACCCTCCTCCTTCCCCCGACCTCATATTCTTAAATCATGTATTCTTAATGACTCTGCATTTCCCATAAAGACCATCTTCAGCTTTTGTAGGACCAAGTATTATAGAGCATCAGCAACTGCAAATAGTTGTATTAGGATGCTAGGGCTGCCCTAACAAAGTATCACAGACTGGGTGGCTTAAACAACAGAAATTTATTGTCTCACAATTCTGATAGGCTATGAGTCCAAAATCAAGGTGTCAGCAGGATTAATTTCTTCTGGGGACCACGAGGGAAGGATCTGTTCCATCTCTCTTTGGCTCATGGATGGCTACCTTCTCCATGCATCATCACAGTGGTCTTCTCTCTTTGTGTATGTGTGTCTCAATCTCTTCTTTTAAGGACATTGATCATATTAGATTAGGGCCCAACCCACTGACCTCATTTAACCTTAATTACCTTCCTTACAGACTTCCAAATATATATGTAGTACTGGGAGTTAGGGCTTTGATATTTGAACTGAGAATGGGAGGCAAAATTCAGCCCATAACATAGGTATAACCAGAAATGTGACCAATTTAAGTATGTAATGTGGACTTAGACAGAAAAAAAAAGTACATGTTCTCTGAGTACAAAGAAACCCAAGCTGCTACACTTTGATTCTGAATGATCTGATCTGTCGAACAAAAAAGAATCATTTGTGTCCCATCTAAAAAGGGAAGCAGATAATCTCAGGATCTTACCACATTCCTGTCAATAGCTGGGATGGGTGAATAGAGGTTAACGAAACTCTCCAATGAAAGTCCCCAGAGCATGGTGAAGAAGAAAAAAAATTGCAACTCAATAATCTGCCATAGACTAGAAAGAGTTAACTATACAAAAGGGATAAGGAAATAGTAGTGGGAGTGAGAGGAGACCTGCAAGAAAACAAGAAGTTGTTAAGGAACCGAGAGTCTTATATCTACATTTTAAAATGTTCTTCACTTTTAGAGTATCTTTCCTGTATGTTTGTGTGGTTTTTGTATGTTTCTTATATTTTACTGTAAAAACAATGACTTGCCAACAATTCTCATAGACTTTTAATCCTAATACCTGAGACAGGGTTTCAGTAAAGCATGATTTTTAAGCTACATCTACTGAACTTGTCATCTCTTTTTTTCTTTTCTCCAGAAAAACATTAATCCAAAAAGGAAAGCTCTCAGGTAATTTACTTAAACCCAGATATATTTTCCTGCTCAAAATAGAAAACAAAAATGCAATACTGCTGTTGTCAGTGAAGGATACATTCCCTAATTGGGACATTTTCAAGAAGAGAGTGATTCAGAGCTTCTGGCAAGTGAAAGAACCAACTAGCTTCTGCTCAGCTGAAGACCAGCAAGTATAATGGAGTCCTAGCTTACATCTGGGTTGACTTTTTCAGTCAATATAAGATGCAAATATACTATGTAGTCAAAAATATCCTTAAAATATCCAAAAATATCCCAAAAAAGTATAATACACATGGTTTTGTGTATACCACTCTATTCAGCAATTCTTTGCATGCTTAAGTTTGATAATCATGGAGACAGGCCAAAGCAAGGAACTAAACAAAAATCAAAATGTAGTATCTACATACTAAAATAATTAATTCTTTTTTGAGGGCATTGTATAAGTCTTCTCCAATGCAAGCAGGACTAGCAGTAGATCATTTAAACAAAAATTAAGTTAATGAAGTAAATGTATAGAAATACATCCATCTTAAATAGTTTAATTAAAAGCATAAATATATGTCTACTCATTATTTTTATTTGTAGTGCCACGGGTTTTACTTTGAACATGATTTAATTAATTGTCCTCTTACTTTATCTTTTTTACTTTTTTAAATGTAAATCATACACATGTCATTTGGGATTTCAAATTTAAGGAAAGGTGAAAAGATATTTGCAAACCATTATGAATGTTGAATCCTAGATTTTTTTTCTTTTTTACAAATTTTACCTTCACTTAATTTTATTTTATTTTAAACTTATGGACATAATAAAATTATTCCAAAGTACATGACATTTTCAACTAGTTGTATGGGAAAATGAGTAAGCCATTGGAGGAAAAGATCCAATAATCCAATCTTTATATAACTTCTCTGGGTCTATACCAAAATTAGTAATTAACATTTAAAATATTATGGCAGTATTATCTTATAGAATCTGAAATTGTCAATGGAAATTATATCTCTGGAAACAAAGTCTCAAGAATACATAAACCCAAGGTCAATTATTTGAGGCTGACTTTTTAATTGAAAATTTAGTCAGAGAAGTTTTATTTTCTTGTACTCTGGGGGAAAAAAAGTAAATCTGTATATATAAAAGCCTAAGCAACTGAACTACCAAACAACCAGAATGACTGGTTGACCAGTAGCTATGATGTTCACTGACCACCAGGGGGCAGAAACCCATTGCAGGAGCTGCCCCCTGGTGGTATGTGCACTCCCACAGCAAGAGCACCGCTCAGCTGACAGACCTGTTCCTGCGGCCCACCAGCTCAGTGGCAGCCACTCACTCCCTCAGTAGTCCTGCAGGTCCAATCTTCAGAGAATAGGCCAGACACCTACATACCAGGGCTGCCAGCATGATCCTGACAGTGCCGCTGGCCTCCTGAAAGTTGGCCTTGGGCATCACTGCCGCTTCCCCTCCCTAGATGTTCCACAAAGAAGAAACTATTTATTTATTTATTTATTTATTTGTTTGTTTTTATTTTTTTTCCTGTTTACAATGAGTTTCCCAGATAAGGGCTCTACACATGCCTGCGACCCTGACTGAGATCCAGTGCCTCCTGAAGAAGAAACTATTTTAAAGTGGCTACCAGGTGGCTCTCAATAACCAACATTAACGTCAGCAGGACGGATCTGGATCCTGGGCTGGCAAGGGCATCCCATCAACTGCCCTCAGGGCTGATCACATCCTGCCCCGGCCCCCACTCTCCTCAGGACATCACCCATGCACGAATTCATGCACCAGGCCTCTAGTTATTAATAACTAATGTAAGTTGGACAAGTTTCCACTTCTCTTCCCAGTTAGCAATGCCTTGACAAACTCAGCAAGCATCCATGGACCATGAAGAAGCAAGGCAAGAACACACAGGAGGAAAAATCCTGGTATTCTTTTTCTAAGGATATGATACATATGTCCAAATGAAAAGCCTCAATGGACAAAAAAAAAAAAAAAAAAGACTAGGAGAAAGAAAGACTGCTACAGGAGATTGCATCTGACAGCACCTGTTTCCTAAATCAGACATTCGCTAATTGGGATATGCACACTTCTGAGGATACCCAAAGACTTTCCTAGGAGATCCCAAGACAATAGTTTTAAGGGAATCAAGTTTAGAGCCTCAAGTTTCCTCCATTTGCTCTTAAAGCTGATCTACCTGAAAAATGCACTTCCAATCATAATATTCATCCTTTCTTTTTATCTTTTTGTTTTTACAACAGAAAGGTACATATCTCACCAACTGGTAGTATCTTATCAGTGTGCACCAAACTTACAAAAACATTTACAAAAGGACAACTTGAAGTATTATATACATGATGATACAACAAATGGCTTTTTATAACTGGTAAATAACTAGGATTGCAATCCTTTGTTTCCAATCCTTTGCTTTCAACATAACTGAAGGGAAGACCTAATTGAGTTGTCATTTGAAAGATCTTTGAAAACAATTTTCAGTAATAGATCACTATGTGATTTTTGGCATATAGCGCTGAAGGAATTCAAAGATTTGAGTGACATTGTATAACAAATCCCTTTTCATTTCCACCTACTTATATGAACAGGTTTGCTAAGCAAAGGACTAAGAGAAGACATCCCATCTATAAACAAAAGAGAAGAATCTCTAACAGAATAAGAGAGGAAGTAAAAAAAAATGAGCACATTCAATTCGCTTTATTTAATCGGAAACAATTTACTTCTAGAAGTTAGGTTGATAATATTTAACAGGAGGTTAATTAGGGACTACCCAACTGGAAATAAAATACATAATGACTTCAAATCTGAAATTCTGTGTGATTTGCTGAGGTAGTGGGAATGGGTGATAAGCAACAGATTAGAATGTAACTATAAAATACAAAGCATTACACTGTTCGATAATGAAGAAAGTAGAGGCAAAGTGCAATGGATGCTTCCACTAAATAACATGGCAGATTTGTGATTTGGGGGGAGTCGTTTTTTGGATATATATATATCTACTATTTAAAAGTGGACAATTTTACTTACTTTAATTTTTACTTTGCTTTTGATGTAGTGCTGAGTTATCAGAGAGTTCCAAGGATGTGTTAATTCCATACCACACTTCAGTGTATTGTCACTACAGAAACACTTACTTACATTTAAAAAAAACAAAACTGTGAATTAATAAATTTAAACAACAACAACAAAAATTCTTCCAAGTCTTGGCAGAATCTTTTCAAACACACAACATCTTGTGTGTTTTTATCTTGTCCTGGTAAAGGATAATATTCCCCTTTCTCCCAATTCCTCAAAGCAAATTTACATACCAATGTGACTTTTTTTGCTTAAAAGATCCAAGGATTCAGAGATGATCCTTTGAAGGAGCCAAGAGAGCATTATCATTTTATTGTCATGAATGACTGAAGGGTATAAAATCGCCATTCCATCTCTAAGATTAGTGCACAACCTACAAATGGCACCTCGGGGTGAGATTTAGCAAACCAGAGAGACTACCAACGGAAATTCTCCACTCTAGACACAATTTCACTGGAGATGGCAATGCCAGAAATGGTGCTTTCTACTTGACTTCCCCCAAATTGAAATGCAGCTCAGATTCAGTCTTTATTATAATCTGTGGCAGAAGTTTTTAAGACTACTTTTATTGACTCCAACTCTCTCTGAATGAAGTCAGCACAGGCCCTTTGGAATTTGCACGTCAAGGGTCTCCTACTGTAATTAAGTAAGCAGCAGAACTCAAAAGGAAGCCCCCAGAGAAAGCATCAGGGCATCACTTACTGATCGGTGGAATTTTAGGGATTTAGAATTTCTGTTTTATTATACAATTGCACTTTATTACCACTTTATCCTTCACATGTAATAAGTACAAACTGCTTCAGTAATGATGGAAAAGCTTTCTCAGCTTTAATGAAACCTTTTACTTGCTACTGAAAGTTTTATTATTTCCAAATGGTAGCACAGGCAAGAAAAATAATCACTACTTATATTGAGGGAAAACTTTAGCAATTTGAATAATTTTGTTCTTGGGTGGATTTTAAGACATTTACAGTTGTTACGTTTATTATTTTCATTTATTCATTTATTTTTGATGATCCAAAACTAAAATATATATGTACTTATACACACTATAACAAAATCATTTCCTAATCATATATTAGGAGACTAGATGTTTGTGTGCAGCTACCACCTGTAAGATGTCAGTCTGATCTGGATTAAGAATTGCTATATATTTAGGGCTCCCACAAACTTCAGCTGTTGACCAGGACATTACCTATGTTGTATGATGGTTTAAGCCCATGGGCTCTGAAGCTGGACTATGTGGCTTTTGTGTGCCAGTCCTAAACCTGCCTTCCTGTGAGATCTTTAGAAAGTTTCCAGTCCTCACTTTCCTTACTTGTAAAAATAAGGGTGACTAGAACCTGCCTTACGGAATAGATGCGAAGATTAATAGAGGCATTTCATGTAAAGCATTAGACTAGAGTCTGGCACATGGTAAGCACTTGATAAATGTTAAGCTCTAATATGGTTTTCCCATGTGAGTACATCTACCTTGAGACCGGATGTTCTGTCAGATGATGCCATTCATTCAACAAACATTCGTTGAGCTTTACTTTATGCAGCATATTTGTCCTAGGTAAAGGGGGCACAATGATTAATGAGATATGGTGCCTACACTCCAGGAGCTTCCAACTTTAGTGCAAAATTATTGTTGACATCTTAATATCTTTCTCAAAGAGTACTGTAAAGCATACCCTTTCACTGGATCACAAATTTGTCCTTTTTCCCATGCACTTGAAACTAATGGGGCTTCAGAAAAATTTCACTTTCGTTTCTGAAATCTTAATCATGCACAATTTAATAAGCACCTACAGGTTTTTCCACATTTTAAGATAGATGATTAAATGGTCTAATCAGATTCTAATTTAGCTAAAAACTTGAAAAACATAGGAAGACAACCATGACTGACACATTCATTTTCCCAAATGTGGACATACTGCAAACAGCCACTGCAGAAAAATAGTGCCATCCACATCCCACATGGTCCATGGCTAACTGAAACTGCACGGGAGTTCAGCATCAAAGCTCTGAAGCACCTCAACAAAAATTCAATTTGAGATAAAATCAGAACTCTGTCTAGTCATAGTTACATCACTTTCTAGAAAGTTCTAAAACTGACTTCCAACATGGCACCTTGTATACCTTTAGTTTTTTCGAACATTTTTGGTTATGTCACTACACTCAGAAAATTCATTTAAAAAATTAAATCTTTAAGTTTGACTATAAATCCAAAGCATAAAGACTAATGCAGTATTTTAGACATTACAAACTCCAAATGATTTTAAATATGTTGTCCTCTGCTAATTTGCTGCTCTTGAAAATGTGCAATAAATCCAGTTAAAAAGAAAAACATCTTCAAATTAGTTGCAAGATCAACTGGGATATTACCTACTCACTAGATGCATCATAATAAAAAAATATTTCTTATGCATTACATTGCTTAATTCAAAAATTGCATTCAAATTGAATTCACTCTTCCACTAAAAAGGACCAAGGCTATTTGGGGGGCAGGGGGATAATAGCCAATAATGACCTTATTAACTTTCTAGAATGGATTGAAAAATTGCCTAAACATGTCTTCGGAGGAGGAGTCACCCTCCCCAAAGCAATGGAAGATCACCTGTAAACATACAGGCACACAACTCTTGTTTCTCCTTCCTTTTTTGTGTCATACCACCTTGCCTGGTCAACATGCTAGTAAAGGCCCCTTATGTTCCTTTGGGGACTGGGCAGATAAACCCCCAGAAATGAGAGACACTCCTCACAATGCAACCACCCTCAACTTCAAGTCAACTCACACTTCCTGTGTATGCCAGATGCCACAGTGAGAATGTGTCTATCTCACTCCCAAATCTCCCAATGAATGCGTATTTTGGTGACTTCTACTTTTGCATTTAAGCGCGTACGTTCCACACCACAGGGTCGCCTTGATCCCAGCTAAGGTCCCTGCTTAATGGATGCGTTTCTCACATCCACTTTTTAGATCTTCCACAGTGAACATTTCAAAGGGGATGAATGTGAACGAAGCGAGGAAAGGGGGATGGGTGGAGGAAACACGAAGCCTGAGATTTCTGCCATCCTCGCTGCAACCCAGAATCCCTATTATTTTACTCCTCGCCCCATCCCCCCTGTCGCTCTCCCCTTCGCCCCTTCCCTCCGCAGCCAAGGGAGAAGGAGGGGCCGCCGCCTGAAGTTGCCACCTGCCACCGCGTGGAAAATCTGCAGTTGTAAAAAAAAAAAAAAATGCTGTCCTTGTCACTTACCCAGAGGGGTGAGAATGGCTCATTTTTGCAGGATCGTTTTTTGGACCCCGAGGCAGGTGCGGAGGGTGGCTGCCTGGGGCCGATGCCCGCTGACGCCCTGGCAATCGCGCTCGCGGGGGGGCTCCGCACTGCGGTCGCCCGTTCGCGTGGCACCTAGCCCGGCCTGCCGCCGCCCCTGCGCCCCAGCCACCCGCAGCCTCCCGGGCCCACACCCGCGGACGGTATCCACAGCCTCCCGGTTGCTAAGGGAGGAGAGAAGGCAAGCGCCCAGGTTGCGGAGAAGCCAAGGCTGTGCTGGAACCCAGCCCGGGGAGGCTCAGCTTCTAGCCCTTCTCCTGGGCCCCTAAGTGAGAGGAGAGCCAGTTCCTGGTCTGTTGCTCCTGGACCGGGGTTCCCCAGCACCACCTGAAATCTAAACACACACACACACACACACACACACACACAATGTGCTTAGGCTGGTGTGTTTCCTGCTAGACCCTAGGGAAGGTGGGGAGTTGGCTCTGGGCACCAAGAAGAGCAGGGAGCAGCTACAGTGTATCGCACTGCTTCTTGTAAAACAGACCCTCGATTGCAAATGCAAGCGAAAGAAAGAAGCCTTTCTCAATCTGCTTTAGGTTTTTATGTTGCTTCTGCATCTGCAAGGCATTGTAATCGGGTCATTTCCTCCTTGTAAAATTCCCATCTTTACTCCTAGCTGAGTCCCCACTCCCAGGAGGCCGGCTGTTCCGATGCTCAGAAGGCAGGGAAGATGCAGTCATAAAGGGTGCTAGAATCAGTAGTTGTATTTGGATCCAGTAGGTAGAAAGCAAGGCTTTGATGCAAAAGCCCAGATTTAAGTGAGAAGGCCTTGGTGTGGAGGAACTTTAAAGCATTGGACTCAGATGACCTACTCCTTGCTTTGTTGGGGTTTTGACTGGGTGCCTTGACCTCTGGCCCCAGGTTCCTCATGTGTAGGTGACAGTTTGGACACATGAAGCTCTAGTCTAACTCAGCGGCCCTTGCAAGAGGGAAGATTGTCACCTCATTAATGTCTTCCTGCTTTCCCACCCATCCTAAAGGGCCAATGAACAGGTCAGAGCCCAGTCCTCTTTGCACCACACTTAAGAAGCTTCATCAGCTCTCCCCAGCATCTCTCATCAGCTTCACTGTGACCATTTCCCACCCCTGCTACCCTAAACTCTCTCGCAAAACAAATCCTCTAATGTTAACATACTTCCACCCTTGACTACCTAACAAACTTCTATTCATTCTTCAACACTACCTTCTTTGATGTGCCCAAGTGAATTGATGACTCCTACTGTCTGGGCCCCATATTGCCTGGACATAGCTCTCTTTTATACTCACCCCCTGTGCTGCACTTAAATGGTCTCCGGCTGCCTTTTTCTACTTGAACATGAGCTCTTCTGTTTTATTTTTCTGTATTCTCAGAAGCAAATAGCAGTTCAATAAATGTTTGGAGTCCAAATGAAGGAAAAATTTTAAATGTCTTCAAAATAGAAGCATTTTTATTGAGTACTTACTAAGTGCTCTCATTTTCCATACTATCAGAGTTTTCTGAACTAAAGGACCAGAACTATCCCATGTGTGTGGGAAGTGGGGGTGGCGGCTGGGGGGCTAATAGCTTAAGTTCTGAGACTGAGGGCTCAGGCTGATTTAGGAACCAGCTGGCTAGAACTAGAGAGAGGCAGAGGTTGTCAAAGAAGGAAGAGGCGAGATATGAAAGTAGCATCTTAAGCTTAAACAAGGTAGCCCTATCAGTACTTAATCATTGTGCAGGCATAAATAGGACTTAGGCTCCCTCTTCCATAAATGGTTAACCTCACAGACTCCTGATTCCCATTTCAGGGTGTCCTTAATGCTCACTGTTTCTAGGTTTCACCTGGATAAAAATGGGGATGGAGGGAGAAGGGACTAGGGAGAGACATTATATTTGCCCAAGCGTTGCCAACCCCTAAGGATAGCATAAATAATATAATCTTATATAGGTACCAATTGTTACATATTAATTCATTTGTGCAAATAGGAAATGGTATTCTCTCACTGGTGAATGAGGAAACAAATTAAAATATACTGTTTCGGTGCTCAGGGTTCTGTAGAAATGAATTCCTGGCACTAGGAAGACAGCGAGGTACCCTCAGCAACATGCATTAATTCATAAATGGGGCTTTAGTTTTTCACCCCTGTGAGCTGCACGATTTCACATCCCTGATGAAAACTGCAAGAAAGCTACTAATTTTCACTTCAGAAAATGTTCACCATGAAAATGTATTGGGAATTTAGCCAGAAGGAATTTTTATGTTAATTTCTAGTATGGAGATAGGGAAAGGAAAAAAAAGAAAAATACTAAATTAAAGTATTTTAGAGACCTAATAGTCATTGAAGTCATTTTCATTTTCTTACAGGAAAACAAGTCCCCGGATGTCCTTGGTAGTATCATAAATTTATAAAAAGATTTCTGCTTTGTAGAAAGACCTGTGGAGTTGGGATTTGGAGGGTAGGAGATTAATAGAGGTAGGAGAGTGGAAAAGACAAGGATTACTCCTATGATGCTGTTTGGATCTTTGCTTTGACTGAAAAAGATCTGAATCACACACACATCATCTAACCTACCAGTGACCACAAGGCTTGGAAATCTACTGCCCAAGTGCCAAACCCAGCCCCCTGCCTCTTTTTGTATAGTGCACGAGCTAAGAAAGGTTGCTACAATTGTAAATGGTTGGAAAAAAATCAAAAGAATAATATTATGTGATACATGCAAATTTCATGAAATTTACATTTCACTATCCTAAATACATTTTTATTGGAAGACATCCATACCTATTTGTTTATGAATAATCTATGGCTGCTTTGGTGGCAGAATTGAGTGGTTATTAGTGACCTAGTAGCCAAAAAACAAACAAACAAACAAAAAAACTAAAATATTTACTATCTGGTCCTTTACAGAAATAGTTTGCTAACCCCTGGACTATGTTATCACTATAATCGGAGAGATAATTTACCCTCATGGACTTTTAAAAACAGATACCACATCTTTTACTCTTTTATCTCTAGCACTTATCATCACAGAGCCTTTCACAGAGTGTTCAAACAAGGAATGAAGGAATGAATAAATAGATGGGAGAAGTAAGTTTCCCCATAAAGGTTTATCTTTCTCCTACAGTTAAAGGTCAAGTCATCAGAACTTCCTCCTCAGAGGTAATAGATATGCATGATGATTTGATGTGACCCAGGGCTACCTTCTTTTATCAACACCACATCAAACCCCAGTAGGAAGTAGACAATGTAAGCATTTCAGAAGAACACAATATGCAGATGGTTAAGTTTACCAGAGCTTCCTAATACCTGACATCCTCCAACATTAGTTTGTGTCACTGAAAGGTGTACCACTGAGAAGCTGAAGAATGAAGAGCAAATGTTCAATGATTTAACTTCAAACCTGAAATGTTTTCCAGCCTTCTTTAATAAGCCTCACTAATTAGCTTAATTCCAGTGAACCGTGGGGATCAGATATAGGAAAGGCTGAGAGGTCATGCACAGTGGACAGAGTGGCAAACTCAAAGGGTCATCTCAAACGTAGAGTTGTGAGTAATTCTGAGTTGGATAAAATATGAATATAGATCAGTTGAAATAGGAGAGTCAATGAACTTCCTTAATGGCCCTGGGAAATCAATGGTATTTACTATGCTTGAGGCCTCAAAGATGAACAGAATTTCTGTTCTCAAGGCTGAAATCTATACAGAGATGCAGAGAGAGAATGACAAAGTAAAGTGATAAGTGATCTGATGGAAGTAGGTATAAGGTGCAATACAGAAGTACCTTCTGACTAATATTCCTATACTATCTCATCCCCCATCATTTCCAGCCATGTACCCATTCTTTGTGATGCTGAGCGTCACTTCCACTAATGACACTATTATTTCCTCTAGCCTGACACCCTGATTATTCTCTACTGTCCTCTCCCAGGGATTCTACACCAAGAGAATTAAGAGACTAACATGATGGAGAAGAGAGAAACATAGAGGCTATTGGGGAGGCATAACCACTAAGAAATCTGAAAGCAAACTAAAGAATATTTATGTTTTTTATTCTTTTCAAATCATTATATTATTGATAAATACATTCTCCATTTCTACCCAAAAATTTTTGACATCTTAAAAGGTGGCCAGGTAGATGGAGCTTGGGAGGAAAAGACATTTCCCCAAGCCAAGACTTCTCCACTTAAGCCTTTCAAGCTGAGAGTAGACTCCACCAGTGTCTGTAGACCCAGTCCTGGTTTATATAGCCCAAACATTAATGGAAGTTGTGATTTGGAACAGATAAAAAGAAGAGAAGCAAAAGGAGAAGAGGTAGGAGAAGACGGCTTTATTAAAGAAAGGGGATTTGGACAGAGCTATGGTGTGTCAAATCACTGCTGAGAGCCAAAACGGGTTTGGCTCAGTGGATAGAGTGTCAGCCTGGGGACTGAAAGGTCCCAGGTTTGATTCGGGCAAGGGCATGTACATTGGTTGCGGGCACGTCCCCAGTGTGGGGCGTGCAGGAGGAGGCTGATTGATGTCTCTCTCTCATCAATGTTTCTGGTTTTCTATCTCTTTCCCTTCCTCTCTGTGAAAAATCAATAAAAAATATATTTTAAAAAAATCACTGCTGCGAGATCACCAACTCTGCTAATTTGCATTGTCTGTGCCTCTCCTGTGGCATATCATACTGTGTAATTTGCATGCATTTCTTACCCCTCCAACCCCAGGCTAAGTTTCTGCTTTCTCCTTCAGTGTCAATCCAATAGCCATGAATTTAGAAAGCATTTAATCAAATAAGTATTCATTGAATAAATGATATAAGAAATGCAAGCCATATTTTCCTGGACACTCCCATTGGAAGAGACAATGTGAAGAAGGTGTATAAAAGTCATAATTATTTCTCTGACTCTGGCCCACTTACATATGAGTACATTTGTTATATATTAACAAGCTGGCCATGTCTATGATTTTCCAAAAAATGCTTTCTAAACCATAGGCATTGAAACTGGGGAGAGGGACTGAGCAGAGCCATCATGGTGATCTGATGCAATGAGAGACTAGGTTTGCTGGCTCCATCAAGCATTTCCTAAGCAGCTACACATGTTTGACTCTATTGGTCACCATGAGAAATAGAGCACACTCGGAGTACTCAGAACTCCATGTAGGCTCCACTCGGCCTAATATCAGACACTTCTTTGACTTGACTATGTATGTATCAGGCTCTATGCTAAGTGCTTTACTCACTGAATCCTCACAACTGTAAGGTGTCATTTTTATTCATATTATACAGATGAAGAAACTGATGTTTAAAAAGTTAAATACTAGCTGACAAGTAGCACAGCTGAGATTCAAATCCCATTCTTCATGATTTCAGAACCCACACTTTTAAACACTTTGCTCTCTTCCTTCCCACTTCCCTGAGCTAAGGGAGCCTAACCACCAGTGGAGACAGCAATAACTGGAAGGCCACTGATATCGGAAAGATGTTCTTGGTTTCACCAACTCCTTTCTTCCAAACATTCCCCAGGTGCAGTGACTCAATAGTGTGGCTCATGAAAAGAAATGGAAGCACAGGAATTTTATTGGTTACCACAGGAAGCACAGGAAATTTATTGATTACCACACCTGTGTTTTCTGACAGAGTAAATGGAATAGTCCACACCCTCGAGCCCTTAAGGCAGTGGTTCTCAACCTTCCTAATGCCATAACCTATTAATACAGTTCCTCATGTTGTGGTGATCCCCAACCATAACATTATTTTCATTCTTACTTCATAACTGTAATTTTGCTGCTGTTATGAATTATAATGTAAATATCTGTTTTCCGATGTCTTAGGCGACCCCTATGAAAGGGTCGTTTGACCCCCAAAGGGGTCACGACCACAGGTTGAGAATCGCTGCCTTAAGGGCAACCATTCCTAAAAAGTTTTACAGCTTCATTTGGTTTAAGTGACACTGCACTGGGCTCTTCCAGGAAAACAGAGCAGCCCCGATCTCCCAGCATTCTGGCAGTGTAAACAGCTGAGTGGATCATCTCATTCTTTTCCTCTCTACAGATAGAAGGCTGCGAGGAGAGGACTGTGAGCCCTTGAATTTGATCATGTAGACAAAAACACAGCACTTCTTAAACTCATGTTTAAGGAGATGCATGGCTTGGAGCAGAAGAACCGGTTGTTCATATGGGAGGCAGTGATAGTGAACCTCATATAACAACAAACCATCTGAAAGATAGCAGCTATCTTTAAATAAAGACAAAGCTTTGTTACAAATTCATATTATAAGTAAAACTCAATTAAAGAAGTGCTACCTGATAAAGTCCTTGAGAAATGGATATTAACTAAAAAAAATATTGGTAATTGACATACTAGTTTTATGGAAATAGTACCCCTAAAGGAGCTTGAATATGCTTTTACTAATAATTGTGCTGCCAATCCTTCCTCCCTATAAGCGCAAAGGTTAAAGAAAAGCTTTGTTATTGTTGGAATGATCCTAGATTCTGAATTAATGAAATGTTCCTATTTTGAGGCATGGAATGGGAATGTGGACCAAGCATCAAATAACATACAAAGGGGGGAAAGACCATTCTGAAGTCGGAGTTGGAGAGATTATCCATGAGCCAACTGTAGGAAAAGTCAAAGTAGTGAAAATAAATCAAGATGAAGGCAGATTAAAACAGCTCATGAGCCCTACAAATTTATCTGGGGAAAAGGAAGAATCTAGTGACTCCTTGAAATAGGGGAAGTTTTGTAACCCTTTATAGTAAAGGCTGCATCAGATCCCCTATTTGGTTGAGGAGGACTCATGACTGTAGGGCTATTGTCTACACCTGTGTAGGGCTGGCTTCCCAGGACTTTTATTTCTAAGTTAAATGGTCAGTCAGGTGGGGATACAGGAGAAGTGCACTGATGAGCCAACATTGTGCAGCATTAGAAGCAAAAGCATGAAATTTCTTGGCCTTGTCTCTCGAATGTGTTCCATAGTCACACAAAGCAACTGAGGTTATTTCTTCAGCTATAAGCCAAGGGCAAAAGGCATAGCTGTAGCCACTGGAGCATGCTATGGTATGGAGAAAGAAGCATTTAACTTTCGGGAAAAAGGAGTCAAAAGGAGAAATGCAGTTCTACTGACTTAAAAGGCAACCAAGTGATGAAGAAAAAGCAAAATCTTAAATGGAAGGTACTTAGTTTCAATTACTCATAAATACAAAAATTAGGAAATCCACAAATCCCCTTCATTTTACTTGACATCATGATTTTGCACTTGGATTTGAGCAGTTACACATATGTGAGAATTTTGAGAACTGTGATAATTTTCTTCTGACATTCCAACAAGGCCATGTGCTGAAGAACTGGTTTGGGAAGAGGTGACAGGCTCTGGCTCCCCTCTTTTGCCCATATGCAAATCAGAGACCTGGGCTTGAAAGGGAATTCTGTTACTGTGAAAAATGTTACTACTTACTAATATCTGATTCTTCTCTTTAGGTTATAGGAAATGCTTACACATCTCCATCCCCTTGAAGTTAGGCATGGCCATAGGATTTGTTCTGGCCACTGAGAAATGAATGGAAAAAATAACGGGTATCCCTTCTGGATAGAACCTTTTAAGAGCAGGATTCTCCACCTTGCTTTCCCTGGCCTCAGTGATCATCAGTGTTCCAGATGATGGTGTTCCCCTCAGCCTTACTGCCAAGTTGAAACAGCTTGGACCAGAGACGCCCTTCAAACTCACAATGGACAGGGACTCAAATGAGGAACAAATCTTTGATGTGCAAAACCACTGAGATCTGAGGGTTATTGGTTATCACAGCAAAACAGTGATTACGACAGCCATGGAATAGCTGTGTGTGACTTAGGGAACACTACTGACAGTCTCCAACCCTCAGTTGTTCATCCTGATAATGTGTAACCACACTTTAATAACTACTTATGCTCTTCCAGTCACTTTTATTCTCTTTATGTACATCATCTCTCATTCTCACTGCAGTCCTATAAGGAAGGTGTTATTTATCTTTTTATAGATGGTACAACCAACCCTCAAGGAGGTTTACCAGCTTAATGAAGGTCAACCACCTTGTGAGTAGAAGAAACAGATCTTGCTGAACAGAAAGAGCTCCTGCTTTTTCTACCATGCCTCCTTCCCTAAACACAGCTGATTCAGCTACCTAGTGATTGAATACTTAATTACAACAAATTAGTAATTTTTTAAAAAAAGGTCTTAACATTAAAACACAAAGAAGAAAACAAATAATAGAGTTTTAAATCATTATTTTCTTCAATATAAATAGCATCTTTCCCACTAGGTGATTTTATTTTAATAATCCCAGTTAAAGTCATAGCCAGCAACTCCATTGAGGGTTTATTAAGGTAATAATATTGGTTTGCAAGTTAGTCTCAGGATTTCCACAAGTCTAGAAGAAAGAATAAATTTGCAGAGGTCAAGGTGGCCCTAGCATGTTTCAAAGAGACTCTTTGTCCAGATTTCTGGAGGACAGTTATAGGCCTTGTCATCAAAGCTAAATAAAAATGTTTTCTCTTTTTGTTTGCTTTTATCAGAATTTATAATGGGTCATCTCATTATGCTACATTTGGTTTTCTCATAGGAAGACATTATTAATTATCATCCCAGAATAAAAATAGTCTTTTTTAAAGTATTAGGCTTATAATTATTTTTTTTAAGTATACAAGGAACTCTTTATTATAAAAGGGTTGTTAGGTACTATTATAACCCAAATCTCAAATCTTGCTCAGAACAAGCCTAAATTTACTTTTTTCCATCTTATTGCAATTTACTCCTTTGCAACTTGGCCCCTACAGTCCAGAGAGGTAGCAGGAAGAAGCACAGCAGGAAAGCAGATGATATCTGGGAAGATGAACAAACAATGTGGCATTAATAGAGGGACAGGCAGGTAGGTGAATTCATAGGAATCCATGAGAGAAATAATTCCTCTATAGTTAATTTGATAAAGGGAGGGGTTAATGGAAGAAATAAAAGTGATAGAATCAAAGTAACCTTGTCACTTTTGGGGACATGGTCAGGACACCTAAAAAGTGGAGGAGGATATGTCTCAAAGGAATTGGCAAGAGATTTTTTAGAAAATGTGGGTAAAAATGAATGAGAGCTGGTCAAAATGGCATTCTATAGCCATTTCTCCATCTACCTCCTCCTGCTGGAAACTGGCTACTCATTTTCAGACCTACTTCATTAAAGGCTATTTAGTCATTCCCAGAGCAAGCACAGTAGTTAAGCATGTTTCGAAAAGACCTTTGTCCAGATTTCTGGAGGAAAGTTATAGGCCTTGTCATGAAACTCTACTATAGTTGCAGCAGCAGTAATGATAATTAAAAAAAAAAAATTACTGAATACATGCTATGCGCCAGGCTCCGCACTAAATGCTTTAAATGCCATGTCATCTTATACACAAATAATATTAGTTCTCTTTTTTACAGAGAAAGGTGCTGAGTATCAAAGAAGTGAAGTAATTTGCTCAAATCACATGCTTATAAATGGTGACACCTCCTTAGCAAGGGCTCTCAGCTCCTGTGTTATACTGTCCCCTTCAGTGTGGCTGGGGATGAGCAAATCATTGAGGGTGTCATCAAAGAGACAGAATAGTACCAGTATTTAACCAGTATTTCCAGCCCACACACATTTTCTGATCAAATTCTCACATTTGGGATAGGGGAGGTATTATTATTTTCATGGAACAAATGAGAAAATTGAGGGTCAGAGAAATTAATGGGTTGGCCAACTAGTAGACAAGACACAAACAAAAGCAGTCTAAATCCATGTTTATTGATGCTACCTCTGAAGCAAGGTGATTCTGATTTAGCCTCAAAATAATTGTTTTTGTGTGTGTGTGTGTGTGTGTGTGTGTGTGTGTGTGTATGCCTAAGCAACCATCCAACCATTTAACAATTCAACCATTCAATCAGTAGCTATGATGCACACTGACCAGGGGGCAGATGCTTAATGCACAGGCATGGAAATATGGAACAGACTGATGAATATCAGAGGGAAAGAGGGAGGGGGAGGGCGGAAAGGGATTAAACAAAGATCTTATATGCATACTAGAGGCCCAGTGCACAAATCTGTGCACCAGTGGGGTCCCTTGCCTGGCCTGGGGGAATCAGGCCAAACCTAGCAGTCCAACATCAACCTGAAGGATCCCAGATTGTAAGAGGGTGCAGGCCAGGCTGAGGGATCCCACCAGTGCACAAATTCATGCACCAGGCTTCTAGTATAAAATATTAAGATATCTGACCAAATTATAATTCATCTGAGGCATACTTGTATAACTATTTGGAAACTCAATATAAGGCAATTTTGTGACATAGCAACTAAAAGCATCAATGTGATACTGATTTCATTATTACATATACAAGTTCTTCTGTGTTCAGATAAAGTTCATTAATCTGATCACATCTAAAATACTGTTCCCATATGGTAGAGTTATATCTCAGATACATATCAGTCACCGTATTCTCCAAATGCAAGCATCCTGTTTCCTCTCATCCACAGCAGGTAGATGTGGGAACAAAGAAATAAACATATTTTTAGGTCTCTCTCTTTCCAATGAAATCCTCACCACCAGCTTCTTCCTCTGTGACTGCTAGTGAGTGATAGGCTAATGCATACCCTGCATGTGTTTCTAGCATTTCTCTCTAGCATATGTCTGGGTCGTCTATGTGGGATCACACAGGCTGTGCACAGCATGCATAACTCCAGGGTGTTCTGTTCACATAGACCATGATGTGAATGTGCCCCCTGCAGTTATGCAACTGGCAGCCTTTTTGGCACCTATTGTTATAATAATATCTGCCTAGGAGTCCTTTACTGAAATTAAGATAGAAAGGTCTGTTTCACTTACTTCTAGCTATTATATTCAACATCCTATCTAATAAAAGGGTAATATGCAAATAAACCATCACTCCATCACAAAAGATGGAGGCACCCATAGCCACAAGATGGCAGCACCCAGTCTCCTCAGCCCCACTGGAGTCCCCCAGTCCTGGAGGGTCGGGGGTGGTGGCTGCTGAGAGCAGGCAGTGTGAGTGGCCTGGCAGAATGCTTGCTTCATTGTTGCGGCAATAAGACAAGCATCCCGCCCTGGCCACAGAGGGCCTCTGGGTCATGGAGAGCCTCTGGGCAGTGGGGGCGAAGTGGCCAGGCCCCACAGAGAGCAGAGAAACATGAGGAGTGGGCCTAAGCCAGTCAAGGCTCCTGGATTGAAGAGGGCTCCCCTGAGGGCTCCCAGATTGGTGAGGGTGCAGATCAGGCTGAGGAACCCACTCCCCATGCACGAATTTTGTGCACCAGGCCTCTAGTTCTAAAATAAAAAGAATTACATTTAAATATATACTATCAAGTATATGTTTATTAAAATGGTGGACATTCTGGAAACTATTTCATAAAATCAACCACTGAAATAACTGGTAATGTCTAAACTACGTATGATAGGACTATGGAAAGTATCAGTGTCATCAAATATTTAAAAAGATATTATGAGGAAAAGACTGAGAAGTTTCATGAGAGATCATTAGGAGAAGAAGTTATAAGAGAGAAGTTATAAAATGATTTTTGGCTCAGTAAAAGGAAGAACTTTCTAGAACCAAACAACAATTAGAAGTCCTATTGCAACAATTTTATGAGCAAGGACACACTTTACATGTATGCTATAGAAGACATGTCTAAAAACAGAATGGGCAAGTTTGATGGTAGGGTTCTTTATCCCTAAAAATGATCGCATATTCTAGAGGAGATCTTTCTACAGAGTTATATGGAAATAAGTAGGTTATAAGGCTTCCTCTAAGAAGCTCTAACTCTGTGATTATATGAGGTTATAAGTATAGAGAATGTGATAATCCCCTCTGAACCTCCCCTAGCCCTGGCAGAAGGAGATCTTTTCATTTATCTCATGGAAGGAAGCTGAGGCTTTGTATTAGGTATTTGATCCAATTTTCATATGTGACAATTCAAAGCATCTGTCAAGTCTCATGCAGCTAAACAAAAGCCACAGAGAATATATACTTTAATAAAAGACACATTTTATTTTTATTCGTGGAAGACACAAGAATCACAATTTGAAAGAGTGAAAATATTTGAGAAAGAAAGAATAAAGAGCCCAGCACTGCTCTAAACTTCTACCAACTCCACTGTGAGAGAGATGGCCGATCTGAAATATTTTTCTTCCTTATGCTTTTATTTATTTTTTTTTCATTTAATAAATCTTTATTGTTCAGATTATTACAATTGTTCCTCTTTCTCCCCCCATAGCTCCCCTCCACCCGGCTTTCACCCCATCCTCTGCCCTTACCTCCCCCGCATTTTCTTTATCCACAGCAGTACAATTTTTGTCCAGTCTCTTCCTGCACCCTCCACCCTCCTTTCCCCCTGAGAATTGTCACTCCACTCCCTTTCTATGCCCCTGATTCTATTATATTCACCAGTTTATTCTGTTCATCAGATTTTTAATTCACTTGATTTTTAGATTCACTTGTTGATAGATATGTATTTGTTGATCATAATTTTTATCTTTACCTTTTTCTTCTTCTTTCTCTTTTTAAAGAGTACCTTTCAACATTTCATATAATATTGGTTTGATGGTGATGAACTCCTTTAGCTTTTTTCTTGTCTGTGAAGCTCTTTATCTGACCTTCAATTCTGAATGGTAGCTTTGCTGGGTAGAGTAATCTTGGTTGTAGGCTCTTGCTATTCATCACTTGGAATATTTCTTGCCATTCCTGTCTGGCCTGCATAGTTTCTGTTGAGAAATCAGCTGACAATCATATGGGTGCTCCCTTGTAGGGAATTAGCTGTTTTTCTCTTGCTTCTTTTAATATTCTCTCTTTGTCTTTTGCTCTTAGTATTTTAATTATGATGTGTCTTGGTGTGGTTCTCATTGGATTCCTTTTGTTTGGGGTTCTGTGCACTTCTTGGACTTTAAGTCTATTTCTTTCACCAGGTGGGGAAAGTTTTTAGTCATTATTTCTTCAAATAGGTTTTCAGTATCTTGCTCTCTCTCTTCTTCTGGCACCCCCCTAATTCTGTTGTTGGTATGCTTGAAGTTGTCCCAGAGGCTCCTTACCCTATCTTCAAATTTGTGGATTCTTTTTTCTTTTTGCTTTTTCAGCTGAGAGTTTTCTGCTTCTTTGTATTTCAAATCTTTGACTTGGTTCTTGCATTCCAGTCTGCTGTTAGATCTGTATAATATTTTTTATTTCCATCAATGTATGTTTAATTTCTAGTTAGTCCTTTTCCATCTCCTCTTGGGTCTCAATAAATTTATTAGCCTTTTCTAGGAAATTCTTGAAAAACTTTATAACCATTGTTTTGAACTCTATATCCAGTCATTTGTTTCCCTCCATTTCTTTTGTTTGTGATCTATTTCTTTGTCTCCACATTTTTACTGCTTCCCTGAGTTGGTAGAGTAGCTTTGTATGCTAGGTGTCCTATATGGCCCAGTAGCTTTGCCTCCCCAGTTACCTGAGGTGGACTCTCTTGGTTCACCCCTTTGTGGACTGAGTGTACAGCCTTGTAGTTAAGTCTTCATTATTATTGGTATCACTGGGGGGAATTGACTGCCAAGCCAATTGGTTGTAAGGATCAGCTGTTTATGCTGGGAGAACTTCTGTGCCGGAGTCAGCCTTAGGATACAAGACTTGAAAATTGCTAAAGCCTCTGTGTTCAGCTTGGATGGGGTGGAGTCTCAGGGCTGAGCAGACAGTCTTGGCTTCCCATCAGCCCTGCCCTTGGGTTTCAGTGTCCTTTGGTAATCGCTACAGTCCTCTCTGCATGAATTTGTGCACTCACGCTTGCACAACTCCAGATCTCTGCCTTTCGTGGCTCCCCTGAGTTTCTGTGCACTTTGGGGACCCGTATGAGTCTGGATCTCTGGGGTTTCACCTGAAACTGAGGTGCAGTGCAGTTGGAACTGGAGTTCAGCACAGTTGGGAGGTTATGTCTTCTCCTGCTAGAGAAAGCCAGTGGCACAATCAGCAGTCAGTCCTCTCCACGTGCACTCATGCTCGCATGCCTCCCGACCTCTGCCTTTTGTGCCTCCCTGAGTTTCTGTGTACTCCTCCCTTTTCATGACAGTCTAGACTCCCCCTGTATGAGTTTCACCCTGGGGTTCAGTGCAGTCAGAACTGGGGTTCAGTGTAGTCAGAACTGGGGTTCAGTGCAGTCCAGAGTTTCCATCTCCCTCCTGTCAGAGGAAGCCAGCCACGCCCTCCGCCACCCATCCTCTCCATGCACATCTCCATACCTCAGCCTTTTGCAGCTCCTCTGAGTCTCTGTGAGCTCCTCTCTTTACTTTTAGTTGTAGAATTTCCACTCAGCCAGCTTTCCTGTGGTTCTGGTTGATCTTGTTCTGTCTTTTAGCTATAGTTTTGAAATTGTTGTGCGAGGCAACAGTTTGGGTGTTCACCTGTGTCACCATCGTGCTTTCTCTCCCTCCTTATGCTTTTAGAACAGAAGTCAAAAACTCAAAGGAGGAAGAAAAGTATAAGATACAGGGGAGTGATAGAACTGTAGCAGAGGAGTGACTATGGCTTGCCTATGAAGCTGAATTCCTGGGTTCAGCCATTTGTTTCCTTCTGGAAATGCCTTCTAGAATCACATCTTCTTTTTTTCAAAGAAGCTAAAAAAATTAAAAGATATATTTTGGGGAAATTTTCTAATTTTTGAGACACTATGCAGGCCAAACAAAAGTTATCTGTAGTTAGAACTTTACCATCTTCCAGTGAGCTAGCAAATATCTACTGGGCAACTGAAGATAAATAAAGTATGAAGAACTACATTGGTCAGAAGAACTGAGGAAGGTTACATATGGGAATTCACTCATGTGAGATTGCTCTACAGGATGTGAATGGCTAGAGGTCACCCTTCACTGGAGCTCCTGGATATTCCTCTCACCATTGAATAACAAATTTGGGAAGGTCACTGGATCGGCTCCAGCTCCTGTAGGTAGGGAGTAGATTTTTACCAAAGAGTAAGTGAAAGTTCTCAAGGCCAAGTTTGAAGAGAATGACATTATTTGGAAGCAGCAGAGATCTTAGAAAGTTCAGCAAAGATAGAAGTCGTAGGTGATCACCAGGAGACCCTGGTGAATGCTTTACTTCCTTTGATGTTTTTTCCTGAGGCTGGGTGCAAAGTCCTATTTTCTATATAATTTTAAGTGTCTTTCCCTAACTAATGTATTACCCTTTATTGCACAGCACATCTAACATCAGCCTGTTTTTAGATGAGGTGTCTGACAGTTCGTTCATATTGATTTTAGCTTTGGTACAAGTGTGATCAAGCACCAGAACACTAGAAGCAAGCAAAAAAAAAAAATTTTTTTTAAAGGAATAAATGTAGAAAGAATAGAGTTTGAGATGTGGTTAGAATGTAAAAATGATGGATACAATATGCAGATCCTATATAATAAAAGCTTAATATGCTAAGTGTCCAGTCATCCTATCAGTCATTCAACCAATCAAAGTGCAATATGCTAATGATATGCTAACGCTGCTCAACTGTTCGCTATGACATGCACTGACCACCAAGGGGCAGTCTAACGGTCAACCAGTCACTAGGATGTGCACTGACCACCAGGGGGTAGAAACTCTGACCAGTAGATTAACTTGCTTTTGGGGTCCGGCAGATTGGAACTGAGCAAGATGGGCCAAACATGCCCTGAGCCCTCCTGCAACCTTTCCTGGCCCTGATCATCTACCCTAATCATTCCTCAGTCTGGCCTATAACAATCCAGGACTGCTCCAGGTTTTGGCCCCTGAGGATGGAATGACTAGGCACTATGATGCTCACTGACCATCAAGGGGCAGGCGCTCAATGCAGTGCACTCCCACAGGGGGAGTACCACTCAGCCAGAAGCTGGGCTCATGATTGGTGAGTGCAGTGGCAGTGGGCGAGCCTCTCCTGTCTCTGTAGCAGCACTAAGGATGTCCAACTGATGGCTTAGGCTCATTCCCTGTGGGCCTAAGCAGTCAGTAGGACATCCCCCAAGGGTTACTGAACTGTGAGACGGTGCAGGCTGGGCTGAGGGACCTCCCACCCCCAGTGCACGATTTTCATGCACCGAGCCTCTAATATTATAATAATTTTATAAGTATGTGTGCTCCCTAAAATTATAGGCAAGTCACAGAAGGACAATTTTCATGATTTTCTAGATTGAGAGGAAATGTGATGAGCAACGCCAAAGCTTACACATTGTTTTTTACTTACTTAGCTAATGCTTGATCCTCTTGGCTATTCAGAGAAATTCATCATCATGGAGAGGCAGCACATGATCAAACGGCTGGCCAAGACAGGCCAGATGGTGTCCAGACAGAACCACCTCTGCGCACAAATGAGTATCAAACAAGGTCATCACAAGGCCCTAAGCTGCCCAGCTTTTCCTGTGCAGAGATGGTCAGTGATGCAACAAAAACTGTGAACACCTGGTTGAGAATGAATGTGCTGCTGCTCCTCCCCAGAGCTTTTTGGTCTTATCAGAGGTCTGGCCTCCACTAATGTCTTTGGGGCAGGCTAGCCCTGACTGAGTGCTGGATGCTAATGATTATGAACTAGGGGTCACACATCTGAATATATATATATATATATATATATACATACAGTTGTCAATCATTTCTCAAATTTAGCACCACTGCATAAATTGACAGATAGCTTGAATTGGCCTAAGGTGATGTTTTTAGTTGCCCCAGGCAAATCAAGCAAGCAACCAAAAATTACCATCAATGGTGTGGAGTTAAAAGCCATATCCAGTCCCCACTGCCTATGTAGTATACTGTCTAATGACAGATCCTCTGCTTTGTTTCCTGTGGTTCTTTGAGCTACCACCAGTAGTGGAGCTCATTATCAGAACAAGAGGTAACAACCTATGCTAATAAATCCAGCTTATTTGAGAGAACGTGACAGACAGGTTTTGTGGTGATAAAGCACCTGATTACAGATAAAGAACAAGGTGCAAGACTGCCCTGCTGTCTAGTCTTCTTTGTGGATGTAAAATTTACTTCATTACTATTACCTTCAGGAATAATGTTAATTCCATTGTGTAGAAAACATCAAAAAGCTGCACTGGTAATCTTGTTAAGGAATAGAATTACTCAGAGCAATGGACATAATATTTGACCTGCTGTTATAATAACTGGCAATAGCCTCCATTCAACAACCATGTAAATAATGAAGTTTTGCAAAAGTGCACAAGAAAATATATGGAAGTTGTAATCCATTGCATTGACTGGCTAATATTCTAATAGTGTTAGTGTGATGATGATCCAAACATCTACAAAAGTTTAATTTCAGTTTAGAAGTTTTAGAATCTATATAAAAGCCAAGGACAAATAAAAGGAGAGAATATTAGGATCAAGTTGAGGACAAATACAGTTGTGAGATTTGCTTTCTTCACCTTTAGCTGGATAAAATCTTGAAATTTACTTTCCCTTGATAACCATTTTATTTTTTTCTATTTATTTCTCACCCAGCCCGTGTAAAATTCATTAGAACAATAACACTGTTGATGCCACTGCATCCAAAAGGGTGTACATGCAAGAAAACATGTTTTTTTTTCCTGTTCAAATCCAGTGATTTCTGAAATGGAAATTACAAAGGATTAGAAAACTTACAATTCTGTGCATGTATTGACTTCAATAACCTTAATAACATAGATTGTTTCTATTGCCAGGTAAATGGACTAAATTTATTTAGTAAACATTAATGGAGAATACATCCAGAGCAAGATTATTCCTCTAGTCTCAAAGTGGCATTTCCAAAACTGCTTCCACCCTGTAATAAAGAAATCTTATTTTAAAATTATTATTTTTATTTGTTGTTTAAAATATTACAGATATCCCCTTTGTTTGTTGCTTTTTTTCTTTGGCCCCCTCCACCTTGCACCTGCTTCACCACTCTATTGTCTGTTTCCATATATGCATATAACTTCCCCTGTTAATCACTCCCCACTGCCCCCTATACCTACACCCACCTTTCCTCTAAAATTCGTCAGTCTGTTCCATGCTTTTCTGTCTCTGAATCTATTTTTTTTAATTAAAAAGTCTCATCTATCCATCTGAGAAGGGGTCTATGAGGTATATGTGGTCCTAATCTGATGACAAATTATTTTACATCTTTTTTCCTTCAAAAGAAAGCTTTATACCAGGAATTTGTTGGCAAACCCATCCAGAGCTCCCTGAGAAGCACCAGTTCTACCACTCCACTACCACCAGGCAGAGCTGAAGCTGAAAACTACCAGTTTCAGTAAAGCTCACTCTTCATGAAGACCCTTCAATGTTTAGGGATAGATAATAATGTCCATAATTTCTATGTCTGAGAGATACTTATTGGAATGCGGTGACAGGGCAAAGAAAAAGAAGGGATGTGTGAAGGAGGGAGCTGTGGTTGCAACTCATTGTCTAGGAGAGAGTCTTTACCCATTGGAAGAAACAGAAGGTGTTTTTATGAAAAATGTCCAGCACCTACCTGCCACAGGGTAGATGCTCAATAAATGTTACCTTCATTTTCCTTTTTTTACTACTTCATATTAATATAGCATTTTAAAGAGCAAGTTTTTTTTTTCTTGTATTATCTTATTTGACCCTCTTGACTCCATTAGGAGATAGGCTTTATTTTATGTTTGAAAATACGGACCATCTGATAGGTCAGATCTATAAGCCCTGGGTCTCATAGCTAATAGATTTTAGAATCCATAACCTGGATTTTCTGATTCTAAGAGTCTATCTCCTTTACTAAACCAAGCTGCAAGTGTTCAGCAATGTGTACCTGGCTACTTTCTATCTTATTTTAAATATTTCTTCATTGTATGTCTTCATACCTTCAACGATCATTGATCATCTTGTGTTTCCTTTTTTCTGTCAGCATCTCCATTTCTCCTCATTCTCAGCTTGTGTTATATGTGTAATGTGCATAGGTCCATGATTAAAAGTTCTTTATACAGGATCTGGAGCTCTTCAAAGTTAGAGATATCCTACAACAAGGCCATTTCATCTGGGCCTTATTTTTCTTTTCAGTGCTATTGTTCAAATATCAAACACAATTTGCATTTTGCTTGTGAGATAGAAACACTTGTATAGCAAAGCTATTATTGTTCCATTACCATTCTGAAGTGTTGATTTTTGTGCTTAACATTCTTCTGTGTTCTTAACTAGATGTCCTAACTTGAATTTTTATTTTGCTCTAATCATTTTTTAAATTTGAAATCTTTCTTTTTACTTTGGCAATTTCAGTTGGAACACTACATTTGAAAAGAAAAAAACATTCACAGAAAAACTGAAGGTTAAATCAGTTTTATTCTGTAAACAGTGCCTAAATTATCATCTCTTTCTCATAAGAACCCAATTATATATTAGAGCAAAGCTGAAAAGCCAAAATACGTGTAGAAAACATAGAGCTAGGGCGACACCTTCTGGTATGGAACAAACAGTATTTTTGTCAACAGCAGCAAAAACTAATTCAGACTATGATCCTCCAGGATAGATTTTATTGCAACAAACCAATCTTTTGTGAATACCTGATATGTCTCAGGCTCTATGACAGGCACTGGGATTACTGATAGGGAAAGGTATGATCCTTACTTTCAAGAATCTAATCTCCTCCTGGGGGCAGGGATCTTAATCTATACACCTATCTACAGAGGGATTACAATCAAGTATGTCAGCTCTGTAATTGTGTTGGTTCGGGGAAGATTTTACAGAGGCAACTTACTCTCATGAATCAGTGAAGACCTCATGGAGGAGGTGATGCTGAAGTCTTGAAGGATGAGTATGTGTTGCCAGGCAACAAGATAGGAAGAAGGGTATGCAAAGGGGATATTGTCACACGGAACAGCAGATGCACTAGGCTGAGAGCAAAAGGTATTTCAGTCTAACTGGGCATTGAGAGCATGAAGAGATATGTGGAAAGGGCTCCAATTCAAAAAGACTCAACTAAGAAGTGTAGCTTTTATGATGTGACTTCAGAGACCCATTGAAAGATATAAGCATGATGGAGATATGATCAGATTTTCCCATTGGAAAAATCACTCTGGTTGCAGGATAGAGTAGTGGTTCCCAACATGGGGCAATTTGATTTTTTTTTTCCAGTAACCAAGGTTTTATTTATTTTTTCTTCTTTTTTTAAATTTAATAAATCTTTATTGTTCAGATTATTACAGTTGTTCTTCTTCCCCCACCCCCATAGTTCCCCTCCACCCGGCTCCCACCCCACACACTGCCCTTACCTCCCACCCATTGTCCTCATCCATAAGTGTACAATTTTTGTACTGTCTCTCCCCTCACCCCCTCACCTCTTTCCTCTGAGAATTGTCACTCCACTCCCTTTCTATGTCCCTGATTCTATTATATTCCCCAGTTTATTCTGTTCATCAGATTTTATATTCACTTGATTTTTAGATTCACTTTATCGATAGATATGTATTTGTTGTTCATAATTTTTATCTTTACCTTTTCCTTCTTCCTCTTTTTAAAGAGTACATTTCAGCATTTCATATAATACTGGTTTGGTGATGATGAATTCCTGTAGTTTTTTTCTTGTCTGTGAAGCTCTTTATCTGACCTTCAATTCTGAATGGTAGCTTTGCTGGGTAGAGTAATCTTGGTTGTAGGCTCTTGCTATTCATCACTTGGAATATTTCTTGCCATTCCTGTCTGGCCTGCATAGTTTCTGTTGAGAAATCAGCTGACAATCGTATGGGTGCTCCCTTGTAGAGAATTAGCTGTTTTTCTCTTGCTTCTTTTAATATTCTCTCTTTGTCTTTTGCTCTTAGTATTTTAATTATGATGTGTCTTGGTGTGGTCTCTTTGGATTTCTTTTGTTTGGGGTTCTGTGCACATCCTGGACTTGTAAGTCTATTTCTTTCACCAGGTGGGGGAAGTTTTCAGTCATTATTTCTTCAAATAGGTTTTTAGTATCTTGCTCTCTCTCTTCTTATGGCACCCCCACAATTCTGATGTTGGTACGCTTGAAATTGTCCCAGAGGCTCCTTACCCTATCTTCAAATTTGTGGATTCTTTTTTTCTTTTTGTTTTTTTAGTTGTTTTCTGCTTCTTTGTGTTTCAAAACTTTGACTTGATTCTTATATTCCTCTAGTCTGCTGTTAGGTCTCTGTATAATATGTTTTATTTCAGTCAGCATATGCTTAATTTCTAGTTGGTCCTTTTTCATCTCCTCTTGGGTCTCAATAAATTTATTTACCTTTTCTAGGAAATTCTTGAAAAACCTTATAACCATGATTTTGAACTCTATATCCAGTTGTTTGCTTTCCTCCATTTCTTTTGTTTGTGATCTGTTCCTTTGTCTCCGCATTTTCGCTGCTTTCCTGAGTTGGTAGAGTAGCTTTGTTTGCTAGGTGTCCTATATGCCCAGTAGCTCTGCCTCCCCAGTTACCTGAGGTGGACTCTCTTGGTGCACCCCTTTGTGGACTGTGTGTACAGCCTTGTTGTAGTTAAGTCTTGATTGTTGTTGGTATCACTGGGGGGAATTGACCTCCAAGCCAATTGGTTGTAAGGATCAGCTGTGTCTCCTTAAGAGAACTTCTGTGCTGGAGTCAGCTGTATGATAGAAGACTTGCAAAATTGCAAAAGCCTCTGTGCTCAGCTTGAATAGGGGAAATTTCAGGGTTGAGCAGACAAACTTGGCTTTCCATCAGACCTGCTCTATAAGGCCCCTGGATCTTAATGTCCCTCAGTAATCACTGCAGACCTCTCCGTATGCACTTGCACTCATGTGCCTCTAGACCTCTGCCTTTCATGGCTCCCCTGAGTTTCCATATGAGTCTGGGTCCCCAGAGTCTTGCCTGAAACTGGCGTTCAGTGAATTCATAACTGGAGTGCAGTACAGTTGGGTGGTTCTGTCTTCCTTTCCCTAGAGAAAGCCAGCAGCACAATCAGCAATCCTCTCTGTGCACACTAGTGCTTGCTCCTCTAGACCTCTACCTTTCATGGATCCCTTGAGTTTCCGTGCATTCTTTTCTTTTCCAACAGTCCAGACTCCCCCCATATGAGTCTCACCCAGAACTGGGGTTCAGTGCAGTCGGAACTGGGGTTCAGTGCAGTCCGGAGTTTCTGACTCTGCTGCCTGTTCTCTCCACACACGTTTCCTCGTACTTCAGCTTTTTGCAGCTCCTCTGAGTCTCTATGATACCCTCTCTTTCCATCATGTTGTAGGATTTCCACTCAGCCAGATTTCCTGTAGTTATGGATGATGTCCGTTCTATCTTTTAGTTGTAGTTTTGAAATGTTGTGCGAGGCAGCAGTTTAAGTGTTCACATATGCTGCTATCTTGTTGTTTCCCCCCAATTTGACTTTTAAGGGGGGAAATCTGAGAATGAGTTATTAACAGTGAATTTTTTGGATTTCTTATGGTTCTAGGGGCCTCATATACAGCTTATAAATATATATATTGTGACATAATTATGCATTTCAGTTCTCTATTATGTTTTGAAACTTAATTTGCTATTTTTATATCATTTCATATTATTATTTTTTTAACAAAATCTTAGTGATTTCTTTCTCAGTACTTCAACTGTCCTTCCATTCTTTTATTTTTCTCTTTCATAAATGCCAAGTTTTTTGGAAGCTTGTTTAGACAAGTTAATGACTTTTTAGGCTTCCTCCACATGAATAGGATTCACTTTTTGAATAAGAATTATATGTCACGGGGGTAGGCATCAAGATTTTAGAGATGCTTAGGTTGGGAATGACCAAAAAAAGGTTGTGAACCACTGGTGTAGAGGGAGGGAAGGAGGAAGACTAGTTAAGGTCAGTAAGGTAAAGTAAGAAACTGCTAAAAGAGCACTAGAGAGATGAGTCTGAATGGGGCAAGGATTGTGGGGATGGGCAGAGGGAAGTGTTTCAGGAACAGTATCAGCCATTATTAGAGCATGTTTAGATATGAACTCCCAGGAATAAGAAAGATTTTTAAGAACATTTTACACTTATATAGATTTAATTAAAAAAATAAATTAATTTTAAAAAAAAGGAATGTCTGGCCAGCATGACTCAGAGGTTGAGTGTTGACCTATAAACTAGAAGGTTATAGTTTGATTTCTGTTCAGGTCACATGCCCAGATTTCAGGCTCAATTCCCAGTGTGAGATATACAGGAGGCAGATGATTAATGATTCTCTCTCAATATTAATGTTTTTCTCTCTTTCTTTCTCTCTCTCGCTCTTTTTCCTTCTCTTTCTCTCTCCCCTCCCCTCCTCTCTGAAATCAATAAAATTTATTTAAAAAATTAAAAGGAACATTTATTTTCCTTATATAAAGAGAGAGAGCCTCACCTTTTAATGTAGACATCTTCCTTTTCTTTGTACATACCCGTAGGAAAGAGTTAAGGTATCTCTCAGCATATGAAAGCATAATTGCTCCACAATCCAAGCATGCATTTTTACAAATGAAATTTGGAGACTTTCAAAAAAAATATTCATCACACCTGAAAACATTTAATGATTGCAATTTGGAAACAAGGGCCCAGAGACACAAATTTGTTTCAATAGCACTTAAATGCTCCCATAAAAACACATCCAAAGTCCTTAGGAAATTTGGATCACCGTAATGTTTCTCAAAGGGAGATTTAAAATTTTTAAATGAACTGCTATAATTATAAACTGAGAAATTAAATATAATGCGAAAGAGGCTATGATTTCCCTTTATATAACAATACATTTAAGGAATACATTGTGTCTATTGAGTGTCACACAAGGCCAATCACTTATATTTGCTTATGCAACAAATGTTTACTGAGTGTTTGTGTATATAGGCTACAATAAAGATAAAGATGTGAAAAAGAATATAAATCCCTTTCATTCCATGAATAAGTAATTCAGTTTATTAAAAATATACATGTACATACACACATACATATATGCACACACATCAATTTATATGTATGTGTACATGCATTTAAACAATAGTCTCAACTATGAAAAATATTTTAGAAATAAACAACTAAATATCTCTCCTTTATTAAACATATTTGGGGGGAGAGAATCCAAACTGGTGGCATAGGTAAACACCTACACTGCTGCCTCACACAACAATTTCAAAACTACAACTAAAAGACAGAACGGACATCATCCAGAACCACAGGAAAGCTGGTTGAGTGGAAATTCTACAACTAGAAGGAAAGAGAAGGGCTCGCAGAGACCCAGAGGAGCTGCAAAATGCTGAGGTACAGAGATGCACGCATGAAGAGAGCAGGTGCCTGAGTACCTGGCTGGCTTTCTCTGGTGGGAGGGAGATGGAGACTCCCAATGGTATTGAACCCCTTATCCTACGACACTAAACCCCAGGTCCAGCCAAAACTCATACCGGGGGAGTTTGGACTGTAAAAAGGGAGAACTGCACGGAAATTTAGGGGAGTTGCAAAAGATCAGAAGTCTGGTGGCGCACACAGCACTGCGCATAGAATACCGACTGCTGATTGTGCCTCTGGCTTTCACAAGTGGGCAGGAGACAGAGCCTCTCAACTGCACCACTTCTAACTGCACTAAATCCCAGTTTAGGGTGAAATCCTTGGGACCCAGATTCATATGGTCCTGGAGCACAGGGGAGCCAGAAAGGCAGCAGTCTAGAGGCACTGCAGAAGAGCACACACAGGGACCGCTCCAGTGATTACCCAGTCACGTGAGACTCAGGGGCTGTGAAGGGCGAGGCCAACTGGAAGGCAAGGAGGTCCATTAAGCCCTGAGACTCCATCCATCCCAAGCTCAACAGAGAGGCTTTTGAAGTTTTGCAAGTCTTATATCATAAGGCTGAATGCAACACAGAAGTTCTCCCAGCATAGTGAAAATGCCAAGACAAAGGAAAAGATCACAAACAAAAGAAATGGAGGAAAACAAACAACTGGATATAGAGTTCAAAACCACGCTTATAAGGTTTTTCAAAAATACCCTAAAAAAGATGGATAAATTTAGCGAGACCCAAGAGGAGATGAAAAAGGACCAACTAGAGATGGAAAAGGTCTAACTAGAGATGGAAAAGAACCAACTAGAAATTAAATATACACTGACTGAAATAAAAAATATTATTCAGAGACCTAACAGCACACTAGAGGAAGGCAAGAATCAAGTCAAAAATTTGAAATATAAAGAATCAGAAAACACTCAACTGGAAAAGCAAGAAGAAAAAAGAATCCAAAAATGTGAAGATAATGTAAGGAGCCTCTGGGACAGCTTCAAGCATACCAACATCAGAATTGTGTTCACAAAGAGAGAGAGCAAGATACTGAAAACCTATTTAAAGAAATAATGACTGAAAACTTCCCACATCTGGTAAAAGAAATAGATTTACAAGTCTAGAAAGCACACAGAACCCCATATAAAAGGAATCTAAAGAGGACTACTCCAAGACATATCATAATTAAAATGCCAAGAGCAAAAGACAAAGAGAGAATATTAAAAGCAGCAAGAGAAAAACAGTTAACTACCTACAATGGAGCACCCATATGACTGTCAGCTGATTTCTCAACAGAAACTATGTAGGCCAGATGGGAGTGGCAAGAAATATTCAACGTGATGAATAGCAAGAACCTACAACCAAGAATAATCTATCCAGCAAACCTATCATTCAGAATTGAAGGGCAGATAAAGAGCTTCACAGATAAGGAAAAGCTAAAGGAGTTCATCAACTCCAAACCAGTATTATATGAAATGCTGAAAGGTACTCTTTTAGAAGAGGAAGAAGAAAAAGGTAAAAGCCAAAAAATTATGAACAACAAATACATATCAACAAGTGAATCTAAAAATTAAGTGAATTAAAAACTTGATCAACAGAATAAACTGGTGAATATAATAGAATCAGGAGCACAGAAAGGGAGTGGACTGATAATTCTCAGGGGGAAAGGGGTGAGGGTGTACAGGGAGAGACTGAACAAAAATCATACACCTATGGATGAGGTCAACGGAGGGAGGTAAGGGTAGAGGGAGGGATGGGAGCTGGGTGGAGGGGAGCTATGGAGGGGAAAAAAGAGAAACAAATGTAATAATCTGAATAATAAAGATTTAAGTAATAAATAAATAAATAAATAAATAAACAAACATATTTGACCTGTGATAGCTAAAGAGTGATTATTTAATTCTTATTGTCTATATAAACATAACTTTGTTTAAAACATAACTTAACCATCTATATCATACTACATAAAAATCAATCTATTATCCCTTCCTTAATCAGAAAGGTCCAAGGTTTCCACACTAGTAAAAGATAAAACATAGGCCCTAGTTCTGTCTGATTCATTATTATTTTTTTTGCTTAAAGGAAGATGAAGAAAAGCCACCTCACCTGTTAGTGAGGTAGGAACACCCTCTCATGTAGAAGAACAATTAAAGCAAATCTTCAAAAGTACTATGCTGAATTAGGCAAAGAATGAAGGACAGAACAAGCCGGGTTAAATGAACAGGATGTGTGAGGATAGCAGTGTTATATTTCCCATAAAGAAAGAAATATGTGTTTTTTGGATCTTTGTTTTCATCAATAAGATAGGTTATGGAAAAAAATAACTAATAAATAAATAAATAAATAAATAAATAAATAAATAAATAAATAAATAAATAAATTAGTTACATTTTGGTTCTCTGAATTAGTTTCTAAAATAAAATAAAAACACACACTTACACCATACATACACACATACCTACACCATACATACACACACACCTATTCCATTATAAACAATGGCAAAATCAATTTGATATATAACTCACTCATGCAATGCAAATAATCAGCATGAAGGAATTACATGGAAACACAAGATGGAGGAAGATCTAGATTCCAGATTTGAACAAAAGAGATGCCTATAAACAATATTTTCCATGTATAGCATAGTTGAATAACTTATGTGGCAATTAAATTACATGCCAATTAAATAGAATTGCAAGCTTTAATAAAACAAGCTTAACTTAAGTGGGAATTATTATGAAAGCACATCAATTGCTTTTTTTAAGTTGAATTGGCACATTAAAAATTAATAATGACCTGTACTGTACACCTTCTGTATTTAGAATATAAGTTTAAGAGTCAGGATGTTAAAGGTTTTAAAGTAAAAATTAAGTAAGGTTAAGAAGAGTCAATGCTTTCTTAAACCCAACCAAAATAATAAAGAAAAATAAATATTTTATTGGATTGGTTTTTCTTTTATGGTTTTACGAATTCCTTTTTTCCCCCTCTTAGCCATCCAAAGTGAGTTTAAAAAACAAAAACAACAACAACAATAACAACAAAAATAACAACAAGAGGACAGGTATTCAGAGTTAAGTTTTAAAAGCACCAACTTTCTCATGCTTGAAACACATGTCAAACTTCCAATTTACAGTTAGTGTATACACATGTATATACTTCTGTGTTATTCTGTGATACAACTTAAACTTCAGATTATATATGTATAGGTATTTGTATATATCTACATATAAAATACATTGTATGTATATGGTTACCTGTAAATCTTGAGATAGAAAATAGGTAGGGAAACCAAACCAACCATTATAATTCTTTGCTCCTCAAACATTTGAGTGTCTGCCCTCTGACAGCATTGTGTTAGGAGCTTAAATTCTGGGGCAAAATAAAGTTAAAAATCAAGAGAGGAAAATATTTACTCCTAAATACTAACTGCTTATATTATAAGCATCAGCCATTCTCTCTTCTTCCCCATTATGTGATGTGTATCCATTTGCTTTCACAAATTGTTTGAGTGACATCTGGTAAATAGCTGCTCCCACATTCCACCCACCTTCCAGAGGGAAATGCCTTGCTCTCCTTCTGAATACTGTGCACAGAGATATATACTTATCTTAGAATTAATCGATGATTCATGTCCAAATGTATCTGGAAAAAGGGGAATAATTGGAGAATAAATGGCATGGACAGGAATACAGGCAGGAAAGTCCTGGGTCTGAAGGGCAAATCAGAGGAGAAAGCTGAGCAGCACCCACCTCCTTGATTGGCTAGAGCTTGGGAAGATCAAGCAAAGTGATGAAAATAAAACTGGAAATTGAAGGTTGATAATGGGTTTGATACAGGGTTAGGTTTCATTGAGTCATTTTGTGGAAGGATGACAGTTCAAGGTAATTAAGGGTTTTCTAGTGACTGCTGAGGCTTGGTGGAATGTGAGGGCTGGTCAAGGCTGGTGGGCTGAGAAGCAATGAGGCATCCAGTGAATGGGAGGACTAAATCAAGTCAAAGAGCAGGTCTAATTAAAATAAGGGAAAATGAGTTTAAACTACCTCTGTTCTGGAAGCTGACTTCTCCCCTCTCAAGTCACTTTAGAAAGATGCGGTAATGCATATTTCCCAGGCCTCACCATCTGGGGGCTGGAAGAGAGGCAGATGAGGTCACTGCAATGCAGTTGGAATAACACAAATTGTATTATTTCAGAGAGTACAGTGTCTGGGCCAGAGCATCCGGCACCCTGAAAAATCTTCCCCCAGGCTATCTAGACCAAGTTCACTTCCCAAGGTCCTATGGTTTAACAATGGGAGTTTCCTGCTGCTTTCCTAATGTGAACTCCGTTCCTCAGTCTGCCTCTGACACTCCCCGAGCAGTACCAGGAACCACTGGATTGCAAATTCTCCATTCATAGTGTTCTGAATTTTGATTTTAAAATGCATTGTGAGTACATTTTCATGCAGAAATTAAGGTACATTCCATAATTCAGTGCATAATAAATATTGTTTAATGTATTCGATAAACATTTCCTAAGTGACTTCTATGTATGAGGCACAGAAATGGGTTTCGGAAATGAAAGACACAGTCCCTGAACCTAAGAAATTTACATAATTCTAGTCAGGGAAACAGGCAAATAAACATCAAATTGCAATAGTGTAAAGTGTGTTTATTGGTTTCTGTTTGGAGAGTATGTGTGTGTGCGACCCATTGTCTTCCAAAAAGAATTTAATGCTTTTGGCAGGGGGGCCAGTGTTCTGGGAGCTGATAGGAAGGCTGTCTAACTCTGGCTGATGGTGGTTAAGGAGAGTTTTCTCCAGGTCATCATATGGCCTTATCATGTCATAAGGCCTGAATTTCCATTGCTGCCTTAAAGGCTTAGCTCCTCCTAGAGGAGGAGCAGAAGCTGGAAGAGGAGGGGGACAAGGAGCAGCAGCAGCAGTAGGATACAAGCTAACAGTAGTTAAAGACCTTTCACAGTGTTCTTCTGACCTCCAAGGATATTTGTTAAAGTTTGCAAATTCCTAGCCCCCCTCTGATCCCAGAATGAGAGGAGGGATGCTTAGGACTTTGCATTTTAAACAATCACCCCAGGTGAGTTTTATGTGTAATAAATCATTTGAAAACTATTGGCTTTCAATGTGCTGGGATGCTAATCCCAGGGATGCTGTCCAATTTAACACAATTATTTTTCAAGCTCCCAGTTTTACCAAAACAACAAAGGGGTGTAATATTTTAAGATAATACAAACCCAGGGACATGGTGCTTCTGGGATTAATCTCAAACATGGGCAGTTCTCTTTGATGCAAAGCCAAGAAAATAACAAGAGAAGATAGACCAATAATCATGACAGCTAGCCTTTACTGAGCACTTGACCAGGAAAAAAAAAGTAAGAAAATCAATCAACAAATAAAAATAAAGACTTAGCTGTGAATTTCCCTACTCTTGCCAAATATGCCCCCCACTCAGTGGGAAAGGCTCTCCACCCACTTAGTTCCTCTAAGGGCTGGAATGACTACTACCCATCCTGCCCTCCATTTAGTGAGTCTTAATCCTCTGCCAGCCTGTGAGACTCTTCCAACAAACCAATCACATACCCCCTCCATGGGAACCAGGGGCAACCCTCCCCTCTTGGTACTACAAAGCCTGCCTTCTACTGCTCATTCTGCTCCTCTGTGCAACCTCCATGTGGCCTGCCTCCTGGCATTAAGTGCCTTCTTCCCCAACTATAAGTATATATGTATAATAACTGCTGCCAATTTCATTCAATCAGTGTTGGGTATTGTGTTTGGCCATTTTTCACTATTTAGGGTGGGGGTTCCCTCTTTCACTGCAAGAATTGATCAGTTGAGTTGAGTTGTGATGTTAGTTGAGTTGAGTTGTGATGTTAGTTGAGTTGTGAAAGACGAATGAGATCTAGATAGGTGGAGAAGTAGAGAAAAGCATGTTAGAACTGAATTATAAAAGAATATGATATATTTAAGGAAGGACAAGCAGGTTGAGAAGATGTGCATGTAGTAGTGAAGAGTGAGGCAAGGCATTTGTGCAAAGCTAAGAAGTTTATTATTTCTTTTTTCTAAAACACATTAGGGGATTTTAATAAGACATTTTACAATGACCACTCTGGTAGTGTGTGACTGGAGGATTTAAAGTAGGGCAACGATAAAGGCCAAGCAGTTCATAGGAATGCCACCTCAGAAAGCCACGCAGGAAGCAGCAGCAAGGGCTCAGACCAAAGTACTGGTGACTAGCCAGGTTCTGTAGGTACAAAGACAATAGAAGCCATTCATCTTAGTGGCCAACTGGATGCAGGGTTGAGAACTGGGCAAAGGAAGCATTGAAAATGACGGCTGCACTGGGATAATCAGGTAGGTTGTCTTCAATCACTGAGAGAGGAAACACATGAAGAGGAACAGGTTTATGACAGGGAAGAATTCAATTCTGGATGTACTGATTTTGAGAAGTTTGTGAAATCTCCAAGTGATTTTGAGGCAAGAAGGTTAGAATTGCCAACAAAGGCCTCAAGAGCTACCTATCCCCTTCTTCATCTTGGCTGGAACATCACAGAGACAAACTTCACTGACCACTTGCTCCCCTGCTTTCTCCTCCACAATTTGCTATCATTGGGAGGACCAAAATCGCTATCTGGAGAGGACACAAAGACAAGCTTGTCAGAAGCAAAGGACCACTCTATCTGAACCTCCCCATCCCCACCCGCTGCTTGACCACATTTAATAAAAACTTTCTACTCATACCCCATCAAGGCTTCTAGTTCTCTGAGGTCACCTGCTCTCATTTCTCAAGTGCATACTATCACTTTAATAAATTTACTGTGCTTGCTAATTCCTTCTTTCATGCTCGTGAATCCTTTCCCGTTCTGTGACAAGAACCTGGATTGAGATGAGGCCTCCGTGACCTCTCTGGTGCCACCCTGCATCAGCTTCCAGTTGGCAGTCCACATAGTTCTTCAAACATATTGGAGACAAAGGTTTGAGAGCACAAAAGGTTTGATAGCAATGCCTGTGTTCTGATGCCAGCAAAGGGGAATGAAAAGAGGGAAAAGAAAGAAAAGCACACCAATGTTTAAGAGGTGATTGTGAGAAGAAATGTCTGCAAAGCAAACTGAGAGAAACCAGGGGTATCAGCAGAATGATGTTCTGAAAGGCAAGATGGGAAAGAAATTGAGATGTTTATACTTTTATGTAGATGATTCAGGGAAAAATTCATAGAGCAAAATTCATGAAGAGGATAGGGCAAGACAATTCAGAAAAAAAGACAGAGAAATTATGCTTAATAAGGAGGTTAATCACTTCAAGTGAAACAGAAGATAAAGACAAAAGGATGCTAATAAATTTGTAAGTGGGAATAGGGTTAGTATTTTCTTCATTGTGAAAAAAAATTCAAGATAAATTGCCTACCATTGCGTGAACAAACTCTGAAAAACAGTGCTCCTATTTGGTTAACCAGCAAGCTGACAATAAAACGGCAAGGAATTCCAGCAATTTAAGTTTTCATTTATGTGGAAATGAAGTTGGATAGACATAAAAGGGAACATAATCTGTGAAGCACTAAGAAGCTATGATGATAGGTCTATAAAAAAGACTACGTGAAACCAGCTAATAAACTCAAAACTTATTCCAGAATAAAAAAAAAACTGCAAGATGTAAAATCTCAAATTACATGAATAAACTGTGAAACAGAATTATGTAGTGTTAATTCCTAAGCAAAATAGTATCTCACCAAATAATACATGGGTACAATTCCGTTCAAATGCATTTGTCACACCTACTAAAAGTGCTTTGATTAGAAGTGATGCTTACAATCGGATTTTAGATGAATGCTATAATCAAAATAAACATCCAAAACAAATTGATAAGTCCAAGTTCATCTTGAGTTTTTTATTAATCATGCGTTAAACTGAGAGTTTATTAACAGAGGTGTAAATACCAAGTTTTCCCAAGATCAGATAATTCTCATCACCTGAATAATATTTTATCTTTTAAAAACAAAATTAAATATTTTCTAAGGATAATTTATTATTTCAAAATGAAGAATAAAATAAATTATGATCCACTTAGTGCAAATTTAATATAAATACATGACAGTTTTTCTTTTACAGAGCATTCATAAGAATATACAATTATAGAAGATTCAAAGTAAGATGTATATGTATATTCTGAAATTTAATGTCATTTTATATTATATTCTTTAGAGCCTAATATTTATTATTTAAGAAAGCATTTCTCAAGGAAGGGGAGTAGTAAGATTGGAGGAGATTAACCAAAGAATTTATGCATAGCCCACGGACACAGATAATAGTGTAGTGAAGGCCTGGGGTGGGGTAGAGGCTGGATGGATATAAAGAGGGGAAAAATGGGGGACATCTGTAATACTATTAACAATTATATACTATATATATGTATATGTATATATATATATGTTGAAAGCATTTCTCTTAAATAATATTTAGCTATCGATTTGTTATAAATGACTTTTTGTTAAAATATGTGAAAATGTTGGAAAAGCAAAAGAGAAGGGAAGAAATATTTATAACTCTACAAAGATAAATTATTTTGATGAATATCTACCAGGTATCTCTTAAAATGCCTAAGTAAAGGCAGATCATTATATGCAAGCAAAATGATATCTTCTGTATCTGCTTTTTAAACTTAATTCTTAATACTATGCCTTGAACATCTTCCCACATTAGTAACTATAGATCTGCATGGTCATTATAATAGCTACATTGTATTACACTGTATGACTATATTGGTTTTTTAATCACTCAGTTGATGGAAATTTAGGTTGTTTCCAATATTTCACTATGGTAAGCAATGCTGCAGTAAAAACAGTCTTGACACATGTGTCTACAGACATGTCCACCTTTTTAAGATGAATTTCTAGTGAGATTAATGGGTCAAAGAGGATTCAGGTTTTAAACTTAAAGATATTGCCATCTGCTCTCTAGGAGAGAAACAATATTATACTCCCATCAAAATAGCTCATGTGTGTCCATTTATTATATTACTAATGAGGTTGAACAGCTCTTTACATAAGTGCTCCTACCTGTACCTATTCTTGTATGAATTACCATTGATGTCCATCTCTCTGATTCATTTACTAATTAATTTGAAATAATATTTTTTAAAGATTATTAATCTTTATCTGGCATTGGAGATTTTTCTACTTTTCCTTTGCTCTTTCTTTCATAGTTTTTGCTTTTGAGTAACAGTATAAGAGCCTTTTTACCTCCCAAATAAGCAGGCATTTAGTTCTTTTACTGAGTAGCTATTCCCCCTCTGAAAAGCAACTGGTCATTCTGTCCTTCCATTGTAAGGTCACTTAGGCTTATGTATATATAGTAATACTGCTATGGTTAATGTGCTTTTTCCCCAAAAAATATTTTCTAATTAATCATCATTTATATTAATTTTTATATATTTATTTTGCAATTAGCTACCTTTCTGAATTCATTAATAGTTTTTCCATTTGTTCTCTTACATTCTCTAGGTTTTGAATAACATAATTACAAATAATTATTCTTCTGCATGCTCCCTTCTAATATCTAATTATGTAAAATTTTAAAAATTTAAGATACACCTTATTGCTAATTTTCATAGACATAATAAATACTGTCCTTGAATAAATGTATTTTGGTGAGCTCCAGAAAGTTTGAACTATTACTGCTTTTATTTTTCTGGGTTTTGAGGAGGCACATTTACACTTCAAAGGTTGCATTTTTTTTTCATTTGCCTTTTTTTCTCATCTGTTGTCCCCATATTTTTGGCCAGTGATCAAATTACCCATATGACCAATGATGTCTTCCATAATGGCAGTTATTTTATTTCAAATACATTATCTAGTTTACTTCTTTCCAGGTAGAAATTACTCCTATGTTACATGTGAAGACATTGAAACTCCAGGGAATTTGCCCAGGACTCCACAGCCAGTCAGTAGTAGAGCCAGGTTTTAAAATCATCACCTCTACAACCCATGCTCTCAGCAACTGCAACACAGGGTTGCATAGTCCCTTGGCCTGACTGCCTGTGTACAAGGGAGCTCAGTTCCTATATCTATACCTGGACTGAGGTGGCCTCATAAGCACCTTGTGTCTCTCCTAGTGTCCACTGGACTAAGGTGTGAGCATCTCCTGCTTTGCAGGAGTCAGGCAAATGTTCTTTGCACAAGTGCTATACAGTCTCCAGCATTCACTGCAATTCAAGGGCCCTTCCCTCTCCACCCATTTGCAAGGCTTTCTCTATGTGACTGTCTGTCCAAGGGTGCAAAGTGCTCCTCCCTCCTGAATCTTCAGTTGCACCAAAAATTAAAGCCTGTAGTCCATAAACTGCAAAGGAAAGCAAGATGCTGAGGGATACATAATCTCCAGCTAGCTCAAATATTCTGAGCAATAAGGGGTTTGATTTTCTAGGTATTGTAGCCCCTGGGTCTTGAGTAAGAAGCAGTGGCTGAGTTAAGGCTTTTTTCCTACTTACCTTGCACCTAATTAGGGTCAATGTACCAAATGATTGACACTGGAATTAGTTTAAGTTCACAATCGATTTTGGCAAAGGGTTTCCTCTTTAATTTTTTGTACAGTGGCAGTCTTGGTGTGTAAGGATAAATGAAGGACTGATAATCTGTGGCCATATTTAACACACTTTAATGAGCATCTGTATCATGTAAGTGGATTAGAAACACTTTTAAAGTACATGGAGTGTTCCCACTGATACATGTGTCAGTGGTCACTGACATAGACCAAAGTGACTCTAGATTTATCTCAATGATATCAAATTTCCTATACTCTTTCCTTAAATGTAGTAAATTACCACAATATAAACTATTCCTAAAGCCCTATGGATTAGTAAAATTGTCTCCTGACAATTTTCAAATGACATTTTAGAAAATCACTGTGCTATAAAACAGCACTATTGAAGAGAAACTTAAAGATGGAGCAAGGTGCTTTCTTGTAAGATGTGGTTTGAGGACACAGAGAGCCAGGCCAAAGTGACCTGATAGGTTTTGCTGTTCTTGAGAATTGTCTTGAATGGAAAAAAAGCTCTTTACACTGTAGATTTTGGAAACCCCTTGGCACACATAGAATGTCTTGCCTCTATAAAGCTGACCAGAGGATTTTATAAAATGTTACCTGATTGGGTTTTTATTTTTCAGAAGCATCAAAGTTATTTTGTACTTCTAAGGCCAAAGCTACTATGGATAGAGGGAGCTAACTAATGCATCAAAGATACTAAATGTGTAATTAGAAATCCAAAGTTACACTAAATGTCCCACATCTGTGTCCCCAGGTCACTTCTTGATGGTTAGTTGCTTTTAAGTAGATAACCTGCAATAATGCAGGTGGGTCTCATTCAATCAGTCAATAGTCTTAAGAACAAAAAATGAGTTTTCCCAGAGAAAGAATTCTGCCTTAATACTGAAACATAGAAACCCTGCTGTCCTGTCCTATAGATTTAGACTTGTCAGCACCAATAACTGCTTAAGAAAAATTAAAAAGAATCTCTTTTAAAAATTGCATATATGTGTAATGTGTGTATGCAATACTCCAAAAAATGTTTTGCTTAGGTCTTGCCCCTACACAACTATAAGCTCAAGGATGTGGACTAAGTTTTATATATCTTTATATCTGCAAATTCTAGCACTGTGCCTTCTCACTCTTATGAACTTAATAAATATTTTGAACTAATGGATGAACAGAATAACCCCTTCATAGAAGTCAAATCAAGAGATAAATGACAATGGAGGCAAACATGACTATAATATCATCAGAAACTAGGAATCTCAGGCAAAATGAGGCTCAAAAGCAGGCAGTCTCTTGAGTTACAGCAAGCCTGGAAATTTAAATTCAGGATTTTATATTAAAAGCCTACTAAACAATGTTGGATGAGTTTGAATTTACTAGTCATGTGACCTTTAGCATGTCCTTTCACCTTCTTAACTTCAGGGTGACTCATCTACTCATTTCTAATCCTATCTAATATGCAAATTGACCACACCTCTGCTGCATCCACAAAGCCATGCCCACCAGCCAATAAGAGCAAGTATGCAAATTAACCCAAACAAGATGGCTATGAGCCACAGAGAGAGCAGGAGGGAGGCTAGGGTTGCCCCTGGTGATAGAGGAAGCCACGCTTTCCACAAACCCTGGCTGGTCCAGGCCTCCACTTAAGGCAACAAAGTTATAATTTATCTCCAATTGTAGTAGATAAATAAATCCCAGATACCAGGGCCTCCACTTGGGTCACTGGAGGGCGTGGCCGGCTTGCAAACCACCACAGGCCCCTCACCCAGGCCACCCCATGCCCCTAGGAAACCCCCACCCTGATCCAGGACACCCTTCAGAGCAAACCAGCTGGCCCCCACCCATGCACCAGTCCTCTATTCTATCTAATAAGAGTAATATGCAGATTGACCATCAATCTGCATATTACATACAATATGCAGATAGGGCCACTCCAATGCACAAGATGATTTCCCCCATGTGGTCAAAAGATCCTTTCCCTTGGACACAAGATGACCAGCAGGGGAGGGCAGTTGGCAGGGACCAGGCCTACAAGGGAGGGCAGTTGTGGGTGATCAGGCCAGCAGGGGAGGGCAGTTGGAAGGGACCAGGCCTGCAAAGGAGGGCAGTTGAGGGTGATCAAGCCTTCAGGGGAGGGCAGTTAGGGGTGACGAGGCTGGCAGGGAGGGAAGTTGAGGTGACCAGGCCAGCAGGGGAGGGCAGTTAGGGATGACAAGGCAGTTAGGGGCAAACAGGCTGGCAGGGGAGCAGTTAGGCATCAATCAGGCTGACAGGAAAGTGGCTAGGGGATGATCAAGCTGGCAGGCAGAAGCGGTTAGGGACAATCAGGAAGGCAGGCAGGTGAGCAGTTGGGAAGCAGCAGTCCTGGATTGTGAGAGATATTGGATCAGGCCTAAATGGGCAGTCAGATATCCCTCAAGGGGTCCCAGATTGGAGAGGGAGCAGGCTGAGCTGGACACCACCCCCCGTGCACAAATTTTGTGCACTGGGCCTCTAGTACATTATATGATTCTAAGATCAAAGCAAATAGGAATAGAAATTCAGATGGTTGAGATATGACATAATCCTTGTAGATTTTTGAGGTTATTCTTCACTTTGCATCAGGGGCAGCACTAGTCCCCGAAGCTGCAAGCAGCAACAGTGCAATATGTTGGCTGAAAATTGAGACTAGAATAGAACTAGAACTGTAAGGAGATTCATACAGGGAACATGTCCAATGCTATAAAGTCATGGATGTGGTAGTTAATACAGAGAGTTTGGCTAGTAACTGAAGTGTATCAAGGGATTGTGAAGTGTTAAGTGAGCAATATGCTTCAGCTCATTTTATAAATGAGGGGTAATTATTCTGTAAAAGGTAGGTTTAGAAAAGAGACAGAGGAAGATGGAGAAGAGTCACTTCAAGATCTGAAACTGTTGGGCACTCTAATCCTTGTAGTCCAGAGGATCCATGGAGTTGTAGGCGAGTTTCCAGGTGCCTGTGGGTCTTTGCATTCTAAGCTGCCCACAAAGCTGTAGCCATCATAGCTTTGTCCTGACAGGGAAGGGGGAGACTGGGCCTGGGAGGGCCACAAAGAAGGGCCAAAAGGAGCTGAAAGCCAGGCTCTCCAACTGGAGTACCAAAAAGATTCTCACTTTTAAGAATAATAACTCCTTTATCTTTTTGTATGGGAAGGAATCTTTCATTTTAGGATGTATATAACATACTAGTTTCTAGAATCATGGTATTGTTTTGTTTTTACTCCTCACCTAAGGATATGTTTTTGTTTTAATTGGTTTTGGAGAGAGAGGAATAGAAAGGGGGGGGCGGGGAAAGGAGGGAAGAAGGGAGAGAGAGAGAGAGAGAGAGGGAGAGATTAATGGATTATCTCCCATAAACACCCTCTCTGGGAATTGGACTTGCAATCTAGGTATGTGCCCTGACTAGGGATCAAACCTGAAACACCATGTCCCATTGGTGTATGGGACAATGTTCCAACCAACTGAGCCACTCTGCCAGGGCAACATTGGTTTTTTTAATACTTTTTCAAACAAATTATTTCATAGGGCACTAATTTATAAAAGAAATAGTGAATAAACTTGAAAAATGCTAATAACAAAACACTTCAGCCATGGCACATACACCCAGAAGCCAATGACAGCCCTCAATTATAGAAGTTAGCAGGGCTTTCTGTTCACTGTTAAAGCAGAATTCCATGTTCAGACTAGAAACATGACTGTCATTCAACAGAACAAATCAGGTCAAGAGGACCAACCACATAATGCTACAATAGATAAGAGGCTGTGTTCACAGGAATAAAAAACAAGACAGAATTAACAATCAAACCTCATTTCCTTGGACATAATGTTGACAGCAAGATTTCTAAGCAATCACTTCTTTAGTGTAGATAAAGACTTCCAGCACAGAACTTTGTGAGAACAGGACCATTAGGAGCTATGTAAAAATGAAGTAAGGCAAGTAAAATATACAGACAAACTAAATAAACACAGTTTTTAATTTCCCACAGAATCATTGCAAGTGACCATGTTATGAAAACAAAAGCAGATCATTCTTAATGTGTCAAATTTGTTTATTTATTTTTTAAAAATATGACCCCCATCACACAAAAAGATAATTCTAAATCTAATTTGAAAGTAAGTCAGTTAAGAAATATCTATCTGGAGACTATACACCTAGGATCAGATTACACCAAAAAAAGACAGCTATCCCAGAATGTACAGACCACTAGTAGTCAACCATGAACATAGTGAATGTTCTAGTATTTTGATAAACATTGGAAAATTAACAAATATTGTTTATCTGGCCCTTCCAAGCAACTTGTAGATCCAGATAAAATTAGCTTGGACAAGGGGTCTTGTTTAGTCCCAAAAATCTGTAGCGTCCAATACAGTTCTAGGCTAATCAGAGATGAAAGAAATTTCCTAAGGAGAAGTAGGCTTGGAAATCAAGCAGTCTTATTTTCAATGAGCATGCTTTAATCAAAGGTATGAAATTAATGATCAGGTAACAGGAATATCTATAACGCACCCCCAATGTCAATGACCACAACATTCTACTTCCCACTATGACTGCTTGATTACAGCATAAAGAATGTCAGCTATAACATACACTGTGCTCGAATGCCTAGGATCTCTAAGGACAAATCTTGTTTTATAATATTAAAGAAACTCACTGAATTAAATGAATGCCAATTAAAGCAGTGATCATGTAAGTAAAACTGGGATAAGAGACCTCTAATTACATAGGAAATACATGAAGGAATTAATTATGACATGAGAAGAATCATTTTTCCAGTAGCCCCACTGCTATGGATGATGTTTTCATGAGCCTGGACCGCCTTCTCCAATGGATACTGAGGACCTATTACAGGTTTCAACCAACCAACTTCCATTCCAGCTTGAAGAGCTGCTGCAAATTGCCGAAATTCTTCCTAAAGTGAAAGAAAAAGGTTTTTGTTTTTGTTTTGTTTTTTTGGTAGAAGAACATATGAGTTGACTTCCAGAAGCATTAAATATTTTCAGAATCTAAAAAGCATAAAGAGTTTCTTACAAATGTGTGGCTTTTGTCAACTTATCCAGAATTACAGAAAAAGAGCTCTCTGTAGGGCAACCATAAGTCCAATTTGTTTGATACAATATCAAATCACAAAATACTTACTGTTCTGAAATGATTATGAGTAGTATCTTCTTTCTCCTCAAAAGTGTACTGACTTGGAAAATAAATAATATTGCTACCCTAGTTGTTTTCTGGTGACTAAGCCTTAATGCACACATAGGGTAAAATAACTAAGTATACTTAAATTTTTAGCCTGCCTTACTAGGCAAATTGAACCAGTGTTTAAGTTACCAAAATCACAATGACTTCTTTTCCTACCTTGGTTGATGAATACAGAGCAACTCCAATTATACTAGATTCCTTTGCCATGGTGTCCCGTGGATTTATTTCAATAGGACCTCTGCTGCCAACAATCTATTATGAAGAACAACATGCCTATAGTTAAAGATTATTGCAACACTAGAGGCCTGGTGCACAAATTCGTGCACAGGCGGGGTCCAGCTGGCAGGGGGATGGGCCACGGGCAATTGGCCCACCCCCCTGGTTGAACTCCCCTTTGAACTCCTGGTCAAGTGGACAATTTGCATATTAGCCTTTTATTATATAAGATAGTGGTAAATTATGATAAAACTTCAAAGTGGTTGAAAAAAGAGAAATACTTACTATTACTCGTCCTCCATATGATAGAAGATTCAAATCATTACTAAGATTTACGTTAGCTAACATTTCAATAATAACATCAATTCCTTTTTCACCAACAGATTTCTATAATATAAAAGAATGCAAAGTAAGTTAAGAAAGCAAGTAAAAATATCTATAAAAGTTACAATTACCCCATGCATTACAGAAATGTATTTTGAATGATATAAGCTACAAGATCACATGATCTTAAAATTAGATTACTGAAAAACAAAAATATCTTCTTAAAATAACTGGCTGTTTTTCAACTTTGTAAATACTCTTGGAAATTGGTACCAGGAGTGAATACTCCATTAATTGTAGGTTTCCTAGACATACAACAAAGAAATGCCTTTCGTCAGTTTTATGGCAAGTTGATTTAGTGGTAATAAACTCTCACTCATCATTTCCTTCGTTTGTAATGGCCTAGTTTACATAGTAATCAGTACCAGAAAACGCTAATTCTTTCTCAACATGAGCAAGTAGTTTGAGGGTTAGCAAAGTAATCAGTGTTTAGTAAATTGCTACTAGAGCACAAATGGAGAACTTCAGAATCTGCTTGAATTCTATTGTAGCAATGGAACATATGCAACAACTCATTAAATGCTATCTCACTGCTTTGGAGGAAGTAGTGATTAGTCCTCCAAATTTTGGAGTCCAAAGCATCCTGTTAACAAATAAATATTCTTTCCTAGGCTAGACAGATCAAGTTTGTAATCTTGGGATACTTCACCTTCCATGAAAAATTTATACCAATAGAAATGATATTAATAACACCTCACAGGTGCAAATATAGAGCTGTGGATTTACTTAAACTGTGACTGGCATTAAATTCTGATAGCTGGAAGACTTGAGAGGCTAAATTTTATTTGGCAAACATAAACAATACAGAAATAAGAGTGAAAGTTTAAAAATTAGACATTTCTGCTTTTTAAATTAAAATAACAAAACACACATAGGCAAAAAAAAATTACAGGCATTTAAAAAAGAGGCAAACAACTTTAAGAGAGTGGTTAAAAAGAACTTATAAAAAAATGTGTAAGTCTCCCAAGAAACAAAATTTTACTTTTATAAAACTGTAGAACAATTTTACCTTAATTTTATCAATATAATTAACCTCTCTGTGATTAAACACTTCATGGGCTCCATTTTGCAAAACAATGTTTTTTCCTTCTTCAGTACCAGCTGTGCCCAAAACCTTTAAGCCATAAGCTCGAGCAATTTGGCATGCTGCTAGTCCTACCTGAAAAACGAAATATAACCCAACAGTTTTATTTATCTTTTTAGGGGGAGGGTGCACATTTTTTATTTGTCAGTTACAGCTGACATTCAATATTATTTTATATTGGTTTCCGGTGTACAGTCAAGTAGTGAGATATTTATGACAATTTATGAAGTGATCCCCCAATAAGTCTAGTACACATCTGGGACCATACATAGTTATTACAATATACTTACTGTATTATTGACTGTATTCCCTATACTGTACTTTTCATCCACAAGACTATTTTGTAAATACCAATTTGTACTTCTAAATCACGTTAGCTTTTTGATCCAGCCTCCCACACCTCCCCCCACCCCAATCTGGCAAGCATCAGTTTATATTCTTAACCTAGTATTTTTAGATTCTTTGCATCCTTGCAAACATTTGTTAAGTATGGATAATGAATGTAAGGTTCTTCTAAATCCTAGTCTACTATTAAGGAAGTTCAAATATAAATGAAGAAATAAGAACAATAGGTAACTTCTATTGAGCATTTATAATATGCCAGGTTCCACTCTAAATAATATACTATATGTGTCACTTTGCTTCATCCTCACAAGAAGCCCATGATACAGATTGATTATTATCCCTAGTCTACAGATAAGAAAACTAAAGTTATAAAATGTAAGTAACTTGCCTAGGTCACAGAGATGGAAACAAGAGCTGGACCAAATCAGGCTGCAAAGCTTGAGTTTTCAACCAATGCATCAAAATGTTTACTTAGTTTTGTGCAAAGTTACAGGGATTAGAGATAATCAAGATATGTTCACAGACTTCATACTTTAATTACACATATAAAAATATAATAAATGTAATGGCTCTAACATTTAAGTGGAAGAGACAGATACATGGGCAAATTAATTTATTCATCTATACGATAAACACTTATTAAACATCTACTATGTGCTTGGCATGGTACTTGACCCAAGAAACTTACAATCTAAAGAAGGGGGAAGATGATAAACACATAAAAAAATATATGAACAACTTAAATTCAGAAAATAAAAAGTATGAAAAAAATAAAATAGCCTCCTGGGTTAGAAAGAGATAGGGAGAGGAAGCAGTTCAGTCATTAGGAAAAGCTGCTGTGAAGAGATGAAGACTGAATGAAGTGAGGGACAAGCCATGTGTGAAGATCAGGGAAGCCATTGGAGAATGCTATAGGCAGAATGGTCATGGCTAACTTGGTGAAGTGGGAATGAGTGTGGAGTGCTCAAAAGAAAGAAGGACAATGTGGCCTGAGGGGCATATGAGAGAGAGTGGAAGAGGCCAGAGGGGCAGAGAAGCAAAGAAACATACAGCCTTGGGGGTAAAGATTGGGATTAATTAAAGAACCATGTAGAACTACCAGAGAGCTTAAATGGGGTGTGATCCAATTTAGGCCTTAAAAACAACATTCAAATTATATAAGAGGAAAAAAGAAGGTTTTGGGGAAACAAGAATAGGAAGACTAGTTAGCAGCTGATATAGTGGTCAAAATAAGAGGTGAAGCTGGCTTGGACTAAAGTGGCCACACTGGGAAGAATAACAAGTTCAGATACAATTTAAAGTTAAACTGAAAGGCCTTCCTCATAGATTGTGAGATGGGAGAAAGGAGAAAAATGAAGGATGTCTCCTAGGTCTTTGGCCAGATTAACTTGGTAGATTAATGGGATAAGGAAGATTAGAGAAGATCAAGTTTGTGAAAGTATCAATAATTCACTTTGAACATGCGGAGTTGTATACTGCTCACCTAACTGGTGACATTCAGTAATCAGCTCAATATGGGTATGGATTCGAAAGAGTTTAGAGCTGGAAATAATAAACCTGAGATTTATCAGTTTACAAATGGTATTTAAAGCCATAGGATTAGATGAAATCATTAGATCGCCACACACACACACACACACACACACACACACACACACACACACACAAATGTGCTTAGGATAAATAAACATATATATAAATATAAGCAATTATTCAAATTACAAAACTAGGCTATATATGTTTGATTACATGCTAAATGAATGGTACAGATAAGTGTCACAAACATTTATAGCAGCATTTCTCAAACTTGGCACTATTGACATTTTGGGCCAGAAAATTCTTCCCTGTGGGGCTATCCTGTGCATTGAAGGTTGTTTAGCATAATGTCTGTCTACTACCAACCAGATTCCAGAACCCTCTACCCAGATACAACAACCAAAAATGTCCCCAGACTCTGCCAAATATCCCTGAAGGAGGGGAGGGATAATGCAACATCACCCTTTATTGATAACTGGCTTAGAGGAAGGCAAAATCCTTATGGATTGGAGATGATAGAAAACAAGTGAAATGATAATGGAATTTAATAAAACTTGTCACAGTGTTACAAACTCGCAGGCCTGAGGTAGACCTGTACGGCATACAGGCATGATAAGTCTGCACTCAGCTGGGTTACAATAAGAATTTGTTTAATTTAACCAAAACAGACACATGGAACTCACTGTTTGACTGGGACAGACATTCAATTCTATGAGGTAAGCTATGGGATGATTAGCATGATCAATTTTTACTATTTAAGTTTTTAATTGAAAATTAAAAATGGCCTTTAGTAAAACCACATTTTAACCTAGGAGCTAATGTAACTTTCTCCTTAGCCCCTAACTACTTTAAAGGGGCACTCAATTGCTACCTTAAAGGCACTGTTTATTCTATTCTTGTCAACAATTATACTAGCCATATTCCCTCAGTATTGTGTACCTACACTTTTCTTCTATTTACTTTGCTGACATTATAATAGGGCACGCTCCACCAAAATATTTGGATAATAGCTACATTCATAAATTCCACATCAGTTTAAATACACAATATAATCCCAAAGGAATTTGAATTAAACGAGGACAGAAAGTACAAACAGAAGCAAGAGAAGCCCTGTGCTGTTTCCCTCTAATGGGGCAGGGAGATCAAAAGTGCTTCACACACCAGGTCGCTGGCCTATCCCTTCCAGCGAAGGATGAACAAACTCAGCCAGCACAGAGAACAGCATGGATTTTTGCCTTAAAAAAAAAAAAATCATGGTGAAGCAACTGGGCTTTTTACAAGAGGGTAAAGGGAATAAAAGAGATTTTCTCTCCCCTATTAAAATTTCTCCCTTCTCTACAGAGTACAAGGTGCACTCTCTGAAAGCCAAATCGATTTAAATAAATGTATGTTTGACAGAGCCTTTCATTATTTGGGGTTAAATTTAATTTAACCCAAAAATAGTCTCTTCAGTGAAACTAAACAATGAAAGTTCTTGACAAGGTATATTTGTTATGTTTTCTCAAGCCCCATCAAGAGAATCTTGGTGTTTTAGCAAACAGTCTGATCTGTGAAATCCTTCAGAATTTATCTATTTGAGATACACAGGATGCTGGGTGTGAAACCTTGCAATTCATCTATCTAAAGTAACAGAGACACAATGGGCTGAATTGTCTGCATTACCTGGCCCTTTCAAAGGTAAATTCACATTTTCAGGATGCCACTCATTATTCTAGAGACAATGTACCCTTTAATAGGTTACTTCTTTTAATCTCCTGTCTAAAATACCTAGTGCTCTAAAAGGTTAACCAGCTTCCCAAGGTGAGCCTTCTAGCCCTATCCCCTTTCTGTTAAAACTGTAAAATCCTGTCTCCAAAATTTCTAAACCTCTACTTGCAGGATAGAGGTCGTATGGATTTCTTGTTCAGTTCCAACCTCAGAGCTCTAACTCTTCCTCTAAGCTCCTCAAAGACAGATTGACAGCAGGTTTCTTGAAGAGGCTTCTGACAGCCCTGCATTCGGTGACTTCACTAAAGCTTATTTCATACATTCTGAGTCCCCACTTCCCCCACCCCGCCACTAGCATTTTAAGCCATGGGTTGTGGTGTTAAGGACACAGCTGTATACTTTTCGTGGTGAATGTCATCAAAGCTCAGCAGGCAGGCAGCCAAAGGGAGACAGAAAGGACAAAGAATTTAGTGTGGCTTTGCAGTGCTATCTGGGGCAACATATATAAAACTTTAATGAATCTTAGTTCCTTATCTAAGAGACTACAGAATTCATATTCATCTTAAAGAACTGTTTAAAATTTTACATAAGCATTATTATAACATATGCCACTTGAAGGCAAAAACAAAGCCAGTTTATCTTGTTCCACACTCAACACAGGTGAAAAACCTAATAGATATATTTTCAATGGGGTAATCTGGTGAATTTATTATCCAAGAAATGCTAAACTAATGACAAAGAATCACCTTCAGAAGACAAAACTTATAAAAGCTTTACCACATAAAAGAAAAAAGCACCCCTGACTATATTTATAAATTTGGCTTTTAAAATGGACTTAAATGTGCAACCCATAAACAAAAGCTCATTTAAAAATAAACTTAAAAAAAAATACTTACTCCTCCACTAGCCCCATGAACCAGAACACTCTCTCCAGCTTTCACACGGGCGCTACAAAAGAAAGCACAGGTTCATCAACTTACCTTAAAGCTAATTAAGCTCAGATACTTTTAATTATTCTCAAGGAACTCCTACCCTCAGACCAGCTACCACTTACCCAAAGAAGAAACTCATTGTGAGATATTCTCCAGGCTCCAGAGGATCAAACAATGACTCTTCAGAGCCACAGATAAGAGAAAACCTCAGTTCATTTATTCATTCAATACCCGTTTATGGGAGTCTATTGTGCGTCAGGCCCCGTGCTGGATGTGAGATCACCTTGTGGTCCTGTTCTGAGAGGCTGCAGTCCTTGGAGGCATGCTAGTGAAACTGCTGAAGCTAGAGGTACTGGATTTTCTCCTTGATTCTCACAGGAAGCATCCCAAAACAGGTCCATTATAGCTAGTCTTTATTCTGTGGCACAGAGCACTGCCCAAATAAACACAGTGGCTAGACTATTTAAGAAAACACGTTTACTTTTCCATGCCTTCAAACATCAGGTTGCACCAGCCTGTAAGCCCTCATTTCAGGAAGCAATGTTGAGTCAGCAATGATAAGACTATAGTAAGTTCAATAAATCCTGTCACAAAGGTTCCCATGTCACCCCTAAAATGTCCAGATCCTCTGAATTCGCTGTTTTACTTCTGGTTCATACTACTATTTTTCTAATATACTGAAAACAAGGAATACGCAACAAGACAGAGAGGAGATCTTAATTATTCCATATGGACAAGTGCTAATATCACAGCTGTGGTTGGTCCAGCTTTGGCTCTGAGAGGATCTCTTTCTTCCTAGAACAATAAGGGGTGGCACACAGTAATTATGTTCAGTCTGGGAGTGAGACACGGTAACCTGGAGTATTGCTCAAGGCTGTGTGCCCATAATTGACAAAAGTCAATGAATTTTTAATAAATCTTAAACAACTCCTCAAACACAATGAACACATTCTCCTAAATCCCTGGACCTGTAATGGGTGGAGATAGAGCAGGCTAATCCTCTCCCAGATGCCCACGTGGAGTCCTTGTGAGGGTTATTTATGTGTCAGCTTGACTGAGCCAGGGTGCCAGCTTTAGTCAAACATGGTTCTGAATATTTTTTCACCATTTTTTTTGGATAAGAGTAACATTTAAATCAGTAGACTTTGAGTAAAGTATATTGCCTTCCGTAAAATTGATAGGCCTCATCTAATCAGTTGAAGGCATTAAAAGAGCAAAAGACTGACTTCTCCCAAAGCAAGAAAGAACTCTGCTAGCAGATTTCTTTTAGACTTAGTAACTGAAGTCTTCTCTGAGTCTCCAGCCCTGCTGGTATACCCTATCAGATTTTTTTCTTTTTAGACTTATCAAGTCTCCACAATCATGTGAGCCAATTCCTTAAACTCACTCACTCTCTCTGTTTCTCTCCCCCTCATCCTATATAATAAAAGTCTAGTATGCAAATTGACCAAACGGTGGAACAACCTGTTGCTATGATGTGCATTGACCACCAGGGATCAGATGCTCAATGCAGGAGCTGCCCCCTAATAGTCAGTGCGCTCCCACAGTTGGAGCACCACTCAGCCAATAGCCAGGCTCACGGCTGGTGAGCACAGTGGCAGTGGAGGGGAACCTCTCCCACCTTTGCAGCAGCTAGGGATGTCCTTCAGTCGGACATCCCAAGGGCTCCCAGACTGCGAGAGGGTGCAGGCCAGGCTGAGGGATCCTCCCCGACCATGTGCAAGAATTTTGTGTGCCAGGACATACATATATATATATATATATATATATATATATATATATAT
>JAAGEH010000030.1:38976876-39010234 GCA_011751065.1 Lasiurus cinereus
CCTGTTCTGAGAGGCTGCAGTCCTTGGAGGCATGCTAGTGAAACTGCTGAAGCTAGAGGTACTGGATTTTCTCCTTGATTCTCACAGGAAGCATCCCAAAACAGGTCCATTATAGCTAGTCTTTATTCTGTGGCACAGAGCACTGCCCAAATAAACACAGTGGCTAGACTATTTAAGAAAACACGTTTACTTTTCCATGCCTTCAAACATCAGGTTGCACCAGCCTGTAAGCCCTCATTTCAGGAAGCAATGTTGAGTCAGCAATGATAAGACTATAGTAAGTTCAATAAATCCTGTCACAAAGGTTCCCATGTCACCCCTAAAATGTCCAGATCCTCTGAATTCGCTGTTTTACTTCTGGTTCATACTACTATTTTTCTAATATACTGAAAACAAGGAATACGCAACAAGACAGAGAGGAGATCTTAATTATTCCATATGGACAAGTGCTAATATCACAGCTGTGGTTGGTCCAGCTTTGGCTCTGAGAGGATCTCTTTCTTCCTAGAACAATAAGGGGTGGCACACAGTAATTATGTTCAGTCTGGGAGTGAGACACGGTAACCTGGAGTATTGCTCAAGGCTGTGTGCCCATAATTGACAAAAGTCAATGAATTTTTAATAAATCTTAAACAACTCCTCAAACACAATGAACACATTCTCCTAAATCCCTGGACCTGTAATGGGTGGAGATAGAGCAGGCTAATCCTCTCCCAGATGCCCACGTGGAGTCCTTGTGAGGGTTATTTATGTGTCAGCTTGACTGAGCCAGGGTGCCAGCTTTAGTCAAACATGGTTCTGAATATTTTTTCACCATTTTTTTTGGATAAGAGTAACATTTAAATCAGTAGACTTTGAGTAAAGTATATTGCCTTCCGTAAAATTGATAGGCCTCATCTAATCAGTTGAAGGCATTAAAAGAGCAAAAGACTGACTTCTCCCAAAGCAAGAAAGAACTCTGCTAGCAGATTTCTTTTAGACTTAGTAACTAAAGTCTTCTCTGAGTCTCCAGCCCTGCTGGTATACTCTATCAGATTTTTTTCTTTTTAGACTTATCAAGTCTCCACAATCATGTGAGCCAATTCCTTAAACTCACTCACTCTCTCTGTTTCTCTCCCCCTCATCCTATATAATAAAAGTCTAGTATGCAAATTGACCAAACGGTGGAACAACCTGTTGCTATGATGTGCATTGACCACCAGGGATCAGATGCTCAATGCAGGAGCTGCCCCCTAATAGTCAGTGCGCTCCCACAGTTGGAGCACCACTCAGCCAATAGCCAGGCTCACGGCTGGTGAGCACAGTGGCAGTGGAGGGGAACCTCTCCCACCTTTGCAGCAGCTAGGGATGTCCTTCAGTCGGACATCCCGAGGGCTCCCAGACTGCGAGAGGGTGCAGGCCAGGCTGAGGGATCCTCCCCGACCATGTGCAAGAATTTTGTGTGCCAGGACATACATATATATATATATATATATATATATATATATATATATCCTTTTTAAAATAATAGTTTCCATTCAAGGAACAGATTTTCTCTTCGTTCCTCAACCTAATCAATTTCTGTTTCACAACTCTACTGAAAACAATCTGACTAAAGTTACCAATGACCTCTTAATTGCTAAGCTAACTGCTATTTCTTACATACATCTCGCTGCTGCTTTTGATAGCTAGCTTCCCTCCTTAGAAGCAAAATCAACTATTATCCCTAATACTATCAACACTGAATTAGTACTTACTCTGTGCCAGGCTCTATACTAAGAAGTATGCATTACTTCATCTAATTCTTGCCACATGCTTATGATAAAGGTGCTATTAGTTTTTTCAAATCAGTAAACTGAAGCTGAACAGAACAGTAACTTGACCAAGTCATATGGCCTAGTAGTGGGTAAAGATAGGACTCCAACCCAGGTCTTTCTTTTTTCAAAGCCCATGAGCTTGACATGTTTAATGGACACCATGGCTTCTGGACTCCCTTTGTCTAAGAATAACTCCTTCTGGATCTCTTGGGACTCCTACCTCCAACTATATATATCCTTAAATGTTGATGTTCACTAAGGCTCCATTCTCACTCCACTGTTCTTCTCACTCCCTGGGAGATTTCAATCACTTTCATCTTGTCAGCTCTCACCCACATGCTGATATCCCCAAATGTATACCTCCAGCCTTCAAGCTTCCGACTCTTTTATCCAACAGCCTGCTGAACTTCTCCATGAGGATGTGTCTTAGTTTCAGGTCCAAAAACTGAACTCAGCTTCCCTTTGAAACTTTTTTCTTTTATATTTTCACAGTTAAACATTACTCAAGCTAGAAAGCTAGAAGTATTCTTAAGCTCTTCCTTTGTTTCATTCTCCACATGTAGTCAACCAAATAGTCCCAATTTTACATTTAAATAGTTATCATTTTCTCTTCACCTCTTCTTCCATGACCCTTGCTCTGGCCTAGAAGATACTCCTATAAGACCCTCCCATCTCCTTCTCCTTTCCTATGGTCAAATCCATTCTCCATACAGCTGATAAATGATACCAATAATACAAAAAGATGACAATATCAGTCTCCTGAATAAAACACTCAATCCCTTACAAAAAATGTGTGAGCTTTATAATATAGCTTTTACAAACTGAAACCTACATATGTGGTGATGACAGCTAACATTTATTGAGAGATCCTCACTCCCGACATGTGCAAGAATTTCCATCCTTCATACAGCTGATAAGTGATACCAATACTTATTCTTTCCCAGTCTTTGCTTTAAAATCTTCTATCCAACAAAACCACACTGCTATAGATCTTCCCAGATGCCATGTTCACTCACATACCAACTATACCAATGTCTAGAATGCCCTCTCCTTTCCCAGCTCCTTCACCAAGCTAATTCCCTCTGATCTTTTTCAAATACTCAGGGCATTTGATTAAAATATAGATTCTCAGGTCTCACCTATGGAAATTGACCAGTGTGTCTAGGGTACAGCCCTATACTTACTTTTAAATTGCAGCAATTAGTTTTCATGGTTGGATAACCAGATTTTTTAACCATGGCTTTAAAATAATCCAAGCCGTATACCTTGCCAGGAAGACCTATGTCATCACCATAGGCACATCCCTTGCAATCCCATAAATCTCTATGCACATCTTCATCATGTACTTTTGACAATGCATATAACTGTTATTCCTCTTATGTCTTACCTCCCTTACTAGACTGTGAGCATCTTGAACACAAATACAGTGTTTTCTCTTCTTATCCCCAGTAATTAGAACAATCTCCTGAATTAGCAGTTTCCACTTCATAAAAGCTTAATGGTAACTAAATGGTACACAGATGGTAAGAAGAAAAGCAATTAATAGTGCCCTCCTTTGTTGTTGCTATATTGTTGTTGGTTGTAGAGTTGACAGCATTAGTACCTGTGAAGTAGAGCTCGGTATGCAGTAAAATATGGGACACCAAGGGCAGCTCCTTGTTTAAAGTCCAGTTTTTCTGGCAGTGTGTAAACAGTGTCATCAGCTGCAATAGCAAACTCTGCATAGCCCCCTGAGATCGTGCCAGTAGTGAAAACTCTGTCACCTTTCTGGGGAAGCAATAAATTAATACATGTATCAGGTATTAAAAAATGATATCGAAATGGGTACAATCTCTTTTTTAATTATTCCTTCAAACTTTTTTTTTCAATTACAGCATAATAAAATATAATATTAGTGTACAACATTGGGATTAAACATTTATAACTTATAAAGTCAATATCCCGAGCTACAACCCTTTTTAATTCAATTTTATAACAATAAATAAGTATTTTATATGTTGTTTTCTACATCTTATGGTTTCATAAAAATCATTTTAAAATACTGAATATTTAAAAATATTTTACTAATGGGAATCAGTGAGAAGAAAAAATTATGAGGAGAAAAAAAATAAGAGGAAAGTGAACCTTCAGAATAGTGTAATGATGATAATGACAATTAACTTTTATTGAGAGTGTACTGTGCTAGGTACTGTATTGTCTTATGAATATTATCAAATTTGATCTTTACAACAGCTTAAGGGGTATTTTTGTTATTTCCACTTTAGATTAATTCTACTATGTAGATATGGAAATTGAGAAAAAAGTTCAGTAATTTGCTCAGACTAAACAGTTAGTAAATGGCAGTTAATAAAACAATTTTTGCCCAAAATACTATGGAGAAAAAACAAGTAAAAAGTAAGGTTTCTTCCACAAGCCAACTACATGTGCTAAATCCTTTCCATAGATTTCTTCACTCCTGCATTTCCTCCACTTTTCATGTTTACAACCAAAAGCAGGCCACTATGCTTGGATCCTGACAGAGGATAAGCCAGGACAGATTTCTTCACTTGCCATAGCCCCAGGAACAACACACTCTTAATAAATGTCTGTGTTAATATTGAAGATCAGATGCACCAGGGAGGGTGAGATAAGGCACTAGATAAACATCATAGGACTGCCCAGTATGACCTACACACTAGGAAATGAGACTGCCACTGCAAACACCTGCCCTAACTTCTCTTTCTTGAAAATTAAAAAAAAACAAAAATCAAAAGATTAAAACAGTAACTCTCAGTACACTTAAATTTGTCCTTTAATTAAGAGGTCTGAAAAGGTAATAGCAATATGCAATGGGGTATAAAAAAGCAAGATTCAAAAGGCACCTAGGAGTCAAAGACAAGCATTGCTGCTTAGTAGTGTTGTCTATAAATGGTCAAGTACAACTAGGTTAAGATTAATCTCATTTTTAAAGCTTAAAAACATGTTGCATTAATTTTAACATAATTCAAACATTTACTAAGAATCCACTATATAGAAAGCAATACTTTGATTTCTGCAAAAGATCTTAGCAGCAAGACATTCTTTTTAATCTCAAACATCTTACACTCTAGGAAGAGAGAAAAATAAATAGCATGGAAATAATTGAAGTAAGGTAAACATGCTGAGCCATCAAAGACAGATACAAGATAAAGAAAAAAATTATTTCTAAGTTGAGAGAATCAATAGTACCTTTATTGAGAAGTTAATATTTGAGATAGTTCTTGAAGAATAGGAAAATAATTGAAACTAGTAATGGGAAGAGTCATTATGGGTGAAGCAAAGTAAGTAAAGGAATAATGGCAGGAAAAATAAAGCCAGTATTCATTCCCAATGATTAAATAGTCTAATGTATGGACTGCAATCTATATATATAAAAGCCTAAGCGACTGTTATGACAGTCGGCAAATGACTGGTGGACCAGTCGCTATGACGATGCACTGACCACCAGGGGACAGATGCTCAACACAAGAGCTGCCCCCTGGTGGTCAGTGCACTCCCACAGCCAGCCTTTAGGCCGGCCAACCTTCCATGGTCCCTCCCCTTGGTTGGCTGGCCCCGATTGGCCCAGATCGCCAACCAGGCTGAGGGACCCCACCTGTGCATAAATTCATGCAACGGGCCTCTGGTAGTTAGATAAAAAGAAATAAAAGCTGGAGTGTGAAATCCCTTGGACCATGTTTATAAGTTTCAGTTTAATTCAGATAAACAGAAGAATCAATATGAATAAAGACATAGAGGTGAAAGATCATAGGCTACATAGTGGAGAACAAAAAAAATTATTATTAAACTCAAGGAGAGAAGGAACGAGAGATAACATGAATGAAAAGATAGGTGGGAGAGAGAGCATAAAATAACATAAGCCATCTCAACAATGCCCTAAAATCTACACTAAACAAATAAAATAATTAATTGTGAAACAATCAGAATTACATTTTAGAATACACCCCTTACAGAGCAAGGACAGATTCAAAGAGGAAGGAGGGAGGGTGATAAGGTATGATCTATTATAGAAATCCAGGTAAGGGCCTACGTAAGACAACCTAAACTAAACTACAGAGAGGAGGGATGGAAAGAGAGTGAAAACAGTTCTAATAATGGAGAAGTGAGTGAGGAAGAGGAAGAGATAAGCCTAAAACCTGAGAAGTCACCAAGACAGTCATCCAAGAGAGGAGCAGAGATAAAGTGAGAGAAGCTCAGTTTTAGACGCACTGAGTAAGCAGTTCTGAAGATGGACCAAGTCGGTGCCCTTCTCTCTCCATGTCCAACAGGAAAGCCAGACACATGGGACTAGTGTGCACTGAACAGGTTGCTAGTATAACTGAGGAACTGATTTTTTTTATTTTTAATTAAATTTGAATTTCAGTAGTCATTAGCCATTTAAATGTGGCTACCAATATATTGGATCACACAAGTCCAGAGCTTAGTAGCTAAACTTATGGGGGGACCATTCTTAAAATCATATAAATGTCTAACCACTATGCCCTAAAGCTGAACTTAATATAAAATATTGAATGTTAACTGTAATTGAAAAATAAAAAAGTGTATCTAATACAAATAATAATATACATACATTTTAAAGAAGGAGCCTAAATATTAAGAAAATGTTCCTTACTAAGAGATTTGACATGCCCCTTTATGTAAGACCTAGAGGGCCATTGCAAGAAATCCGTGCAAGGGGCTCGGCCCTCACAACCCTGGCTTCGTCCGGAAGGTGGTCTGGAAGGTTGTCCAGATGGTCGCTCAGCTATTCAGCTGTCTGGTCTAATTAGCATTTTACACTTTTATTATTATAGATAGGAAATAGTTCTTTTATGTGATTAATATTTGATTGAGCTTAAAATACTGCCTCAATAAAAAATTTAGAAAATGTTTATATTAAAAAATTCTAAGCAAGAGATACCCATGTGATATGAAAAATGTGGGTGTACATGATCATCTTGAAGAAGGTATACAATACAAACAGCAGAGGTTTAAGTATGGACAGGGAGCACTGGGCAAACCAAGATTTGAGGAGCATCCAGAGAAAATGAGGCTTGAAAAAGGATGCTCCGAAAGGAAGGGCGGGAAAGAACAGGCGCAATGATGTCATAGAAGCTTTAGAAAAAGTTTTTTTAAGAAACAGTAAGTGGCTGAGAGTGTCAAATGTTACAGAAAAGTCAAAAGAGATAATGACATAAAAGGGCCCATTAACTCCAGCAGTATAGATGCTATTAGTGACATTAACAAGAATCATTTTAGTGGAGCGATGGGGGCAGAAGCCAGATTGCCAGGGCTGAGGAGTGGAAAGCTGTAGGAATCTGCCTGTCTTCCATTCAGGGGCCATGTTAATCTTCTCTGTCTCAGTCCAATTTCGGATAAATGAGTGGCCAAAGTTAAGCAGGTCAAGGAATTATGAGGAAAGATGCTAGAACATGAATATGCACTCTCTGCTTTAAAAGTCTTTTAGAAAATAAATAACAAAGCCCTGATCATAACATTTTCATTGACTCCATCACCTTATTCTGAGTCAGAGCTCAGAAAATGTATAGTGACCTTGCAGTTTTTCATTTTTACATATTATTAGCATCCTCTTTACTTTGTTAAGCTAAATTTAGAGAAAGTACTTAAAATATGTTGGTTTGTGTATTATCAAGAGTTAGAAAACAGTATAAATTTTCCCCTTATATATTCCTGTTAAATAAAAAGATTTACTGTTTATTTCTGTGTGAATGTGAAATACAGAAATGACCTTGCACTTATTCCCAACAATACAAATAAACAGGGACGCTGGCTAAAAGATAATTTCTTTTGTTACTAGAGGAGTCCCCCAAGTGGCAAAAATGGTGTAATGGGGCCTTTTAAAGACAAATACAGACATTTAAAAAGTATGCTAAAATCTTTTAAAGAAAAATATTAAGCTAAAATAGAAATAATAAAAAATGTAATACCTTGAAAGCAGATACATTTTCTCCAACTGCTTCTATTACCCCAGCAACATCTGAACCAGGAGTATAAGGTAAGAGTGGTTTCCTACTATAAGAGCCAGAGCGAATGTATGTGTCCACTGGGTTTACACCACATGCATGGACTTTGATTAGAACCTGCAAAGACAATGTACTAGTTTACACCGACTGTTTAGGCATTATGCTAGGGCTGTCTGATTATGGGAGCTATAGCACTGGAGGGGAAAACCTTGCTTTCCATGAGCTCACATTCCAGTTTTGCAAACCTACGTATAAATAAAATTCTAAGACATATTAAAAACATTTTGAGAAAATAGTGATAAAAATATTTGAAGGTGTGAGTGGCAAAGACATCTATGTGCTCATCAAATCCATTTCCTCTTTCTGGGTTCATAGGTAGAATAATGTTTCCTGGCTCATTTACAGTGATGAATAGCCAAATAATTAAATTCTAGCCATGTGAATGTGAACCAAAGTGATGAGAGCCACTTCTAGGCCTGACCCATAAAGACTTTCCTAGATAATCCATGTGCTTCTGCCCTTTCATGTGACTTAGAATTCAGGTGTTGAAAGTGGCAGAGGAACATGATGGAGGGAGCCTGGTCCCCAAATCACTGTTGGAGAAGAGCAACTCACCAATATTTTAGAATTTTGGAATTTAGTCAATAATAAATAATTTTATATTGTTGACTCATTAAGATTTTGAGGTTACTGCTATTATAAAAGCTTATTTTACCTTAATTAATACAATATTACTTCTGCTGTCAGAGTAAGGAAAGGCATTTGAAAGGATGTGGTACTTGCACTAGGCCTTAAAGAATGACTAGAAATTCTCTGGGATTTGGAGAAAACTGGTATTTCAAGTTAAAGGACTATCATGTGCAAAGACAGAAAGACTGAAAAGGCCTTAAGGAGAAACCGGATAAAACTTGATGTTATAGCACAACCTACTGAGAAGGAGTGATAAAAGACAAATCTATAAAAATGGGTTTTGGCCAAATTGTAAAAACTCTCAGAAGGCTTGCTAAGGAAATTAGACTCAGGAGCCATAGAAGGAACAGTAATAAAAATACATAATCTTTCTCAAAAAAGTACAGTGGTACCTCGAGATACAAGTGCCCTAACATATGAGATTTTTGAGATACGAGCCCTCAAGCGGCGATTTTTGCTTTGAAATATGAGCAACAGTTGAGATACGAGTAATCGCTCCGATCGGCCGGCTGCACACCACCCACCAGTTTACCACGACTTGAGCGTCTCATAGTTTCCCACGCCTCAAGGTTACGGAATGAATTAAATTCGTATCTCGAGGTACCACTGTATATTGTTAAAGTTATTGGAAATGATTAAGCTCTACATTTAAATTCTTTTAAAGCATATGTGAAAAGCAAACATACAGAAGAAAATGGGTTTCCTACTGTACACAAAATAAAAATTGGGGAAGCTTGTAAAAAAATAATTATTCAAAACTACTTATGACTCCATTCAGAAAAATCCAGCTATTGAACTGCATAGATGATTGTGAACCTCTAAAAACACTTATGACAAGATATTATTTCTTTTCATATATCTGCTCCACTAATTATTAGAATTACGTTATCTTTGTCAGAGCTCAGACATGTAAAAAATGTAAACTTTGTCCTAATTCAATGTCTTTATAATCATTATGAATCTGCTTCTTTTGAATATTAACTTGATGTGCTAGAGACTCATACTTTACTTATTGACTTTTTTAAAGTAATTATTTCCACCTGGTGGTCTTTTGGAATTGGTACTGCAATATCCGACTGGAATTTCAACACGTTTGGTCCACCAAATTCAAAAACTCTAATAGCTCTCATCAACTTCTGTCCAGTTGCCATGGTGATCTAGAGACTAAGAAAAAAATATTAATGTATTGTCCTATTGTATCTAAGATATCACTATGTTTTCTCCCTCCTCCCCCCGAGGGTTAGATCAAACAATTTTTCATATAACAATTTAAATCACAAGATTACTACTGATCTCATTTCATGTTTAAACACCTTTCATCTTAGAAATCTTTCAGCTACAAAGCAAAATGTTACTTCCTGTAGAGATTAAATGCCTTCAACAAGGGAATCAACATGCACACAAAAACATCTGGATAGGTATAGCATAATGAATATCATAAGCATCCTTGTGTGTAAGCGTGGGCTGCAAAATCTTAGACATTTTAGAAGCTCATATAAGTTTTATTAACATTAGATTGATCTTGTTAGATTATTATTTCAAACACATAAATACAAAAGATACAATAAACACATTCACCTGCCACCCATCTTTAACAAATCAACATTTTAAAAACCTAAAACATTATAAATATCACTAAAGCCTCTGGTACCCATCCCCAAACCCACTTTTGTCCCACCCTTCCACGAGGTAATGAGGTAGCTATTACAAACTCAGTGCTCAAGTTCCCTAGGCATGATGTTATCTCACTACTACGTGCGAATGCATTACCAAGCAATATATGCTATTGTTTTTGCATGTTTTCAAACTTTGTTTAGGTTAAATTATACTGTACTTAATTCTGCAATTTGTTTTCTGCTTTTAGCATTATGTTTTTGATATTTATCAATGCTAAAACACTTTGCTTTATGAAGTTCAGTCAGTTTAATAAAGGAGGAAAAACATCAAAAACTAAAAACACTGCCATCTTTTATAAATTACAAGAGTAATTTACAGTTAACCTTCTGGCCTACCCCTGTTAGCACTAAAATGAAAAGAAAACTTAAAGTTTTAAAATAGAGTTGCAGAAACCAGAATTTGCAATGAAAATTTCAAGACTTTTCTTGAATGGAAGTCCAACACATGGCTACTCAGAACAGAGTCAGTCCATGCTGACTACAAAATGTCATTCTATGTATGGAGGGAGGACAGGAATGGAGAGGTCAATGGGAAAAAGAGACTTATGTAATATATTAAACAGTAAAGGATTTAATTTAAAAATAAAAGCATTCTGTTGGTGTTCTTAATGGAAAGCTTTAAGTATAATTAGTCAAAAGTTGCATCATTAAAAAACCTTTATTTAAAATGATTTAACATAGTACCCAGCACAGAGAAGAAAGGAACACTTCCTTTGATGAAAGGTTGTTTAGCAATGATATATCCTGAAAGACAACCCTTGAATAACAGGAGACAGAAGCAGGCAAAAGGCACAAATCTAAGAACCCGGTGGGGCAGCTAAGCAGTCCCTGAAGGAGAGAAGACCTGTGCACAGACTACTTACTCATGGCCTCACTACTGTATTTCCATCTTCACTTAAGCTGAATATTTCTTAGGCAAAAAATAATTATAAAAAAATAGAACAGAAAAAAAAAAGATTGCCTATATCTGAGTTTACCATTCTGAAAATAAGAACACTACTTTTTTTTTTCCTTTCTGCCTTCAACATGGTGTTAGGGAAAGTGTGGGCTTTGAAATCTGATAGCTCTTAGTATGAACCCCAGCTCTATCATTCACTAGCCATGCAGTCTTGGGCAAGACAGTCAAGTTTTTTGAGCCTCTTAATCCGAAAACTTTTACTGTGCTAGATACATGGCAAGAACCAAGTACAGAACCTGCCGAGGTTTACTCCTATGTACTGAAGACACCATTATTCCTTTCCCATCTATTTCCCCCCTTTTTAATTTGTTATAAATGAAAATATTCTTGATTCTATTAATTCTATAATCACCGCTGATTTACTATAACAATATTTACATTGATTCTGGTTGTAAAACTGAGTCCTTAGCCCCAGAGTTCAGAGTCTAGAAAATAATTTAAGCTAAACATCAATATAAAATATTGGTCGTTATTCATTCAACATGTTTTTTGTTTGTTTTTAACGTCAATCATTAGGGAGGCACTAAACTCAAAGAATACAAAGGGCAAAGAGAAAATGCCTCAGCCCCTACCCAGCTCCTGTTCACTCCCACTCCCTGACATGAACACACACACTGGGTAAGATTTGTAGCTCTTTTTCCATTTTCAGTATCTACTCACTTCTACTTATTTATTTCTTTCATGCACTCACATTTATCTTTTCACCAACAGACATCACTATTATCCTCAAAAAACTGTAGCAATAATAAAAGCAAAATTATCCTGAAATAGAATCTGCCAAAAATATCTAGCACGTACATTTTTCCCCTCTACATTTTGACATTTTCTAAATTGGGAGAAAAGAACAAAGTAAGGAGGAGACTCATCCTTAATACTGGATTTAGAAGATACCCTGCTTTGTCTAAAACTATCACAATATCCTGTGGTGCCAGTAAGGAGACAGCCATGACCTTGACAGCTCTGTCTTCCACTTTGCTTCTGGCCATCTTATTTCCCACTGAGCTTTTGCCACTATGATTGATCAGACTCCAATCTGTACTCCTTGCCTTTGAACACCCTCAGCTACCCACAGGATCAGGATCTACTTCTTAATACAGGTGCTATGTCAAAAGGTATAATAAAAAGAATGAAATAACACAGCGCACAAATAGAAATTGTTATAATTCTTAAGCTCCAGCAATACCTTTCTTCTTCTCAAAAGCACATCTTTCACGTCCAATGATGTAATTATTTCCGTAATAGGAAGAGAAGCAATGGTTACTAAAACCACCTCTTAAGAGTATGAAAAGGTGGAAATAAAATCACCATTCATTTTATGGCTGAGAAAATACTCCAAGAGGTTAAGAGATTCACCAAGACAAAGCTAGAATCCAAGTCCTACATCCTAAATTTTGTTGGATGCTTTTATTCTCTTACTATATAATACTTTTCATCTCACTCTTTGAAATGTCTGCAGAGAGGACCCTTAATTTCTTCTTAGGAATGTACTTTATTATGATAATAATGAGACAGACTCTTAGAAATATGAAATTTGGCCCAGCTGATATGGTTTAGTGGTTAATTGTCAACCTTTGAACCAGGAGGTCATGGTTTGATTCCCAGTCAGGACACATCCCCAGGATGCAGGCTTGATCTTGAGTGTAAGTGTGCTGGAGGCAGCCAATCAATGATTCTTATCATTGATTTTTTTTCTCTCTCTCCTGCTCCCTACCTCTCTGAAGTTAATAAAAATACATTTAAATATATATATATATATTTAAAAAAAAAAGAAATACAAAATTCTATAAAATGGGGCCAATACTCCCTAGCATAGAACCCTTGTGAGGCGTAAGAACTGCAGCCCACCTAGCATGCAATAAGCTATGTCATTCAGAGTAAATCATTTGCAGTCAGCAGGTCTGTCACATTGTGTTTTTTTTTAATTAAAGTGTATTTCAAATGACTTTTTCTATTTATGAAATATAAACTTTTAAAATTTTCACTAAGAGTAACTTGGTTTTCATTTTTATTTTATTGTTCAATCTATGAAAGGTTGCTAACCATACTTTGCAAATCTGGGAAATTCAGAATTTAAAATTTTTCCTCAAACAGTGATCTTCTCCATGAAATACTGGAATCCACTAGTGTTGGATGAAAAGTAAAGGGGTAAAGAAAATGTTAGAAATCTATTTTAACATTGTCAATTTACAAAGCCAGGGCAAAGGCACATTATGAGAGAAAAGCAGAAATAACATTAAATAGAAATTTTAGGCAAGAAATAAAAACAAAACAAAATCTTGGGGAGATAATCAATCATTATATAACTAGAAGCCTGGTGCTGAGATTTGTGAACTGGGGGTGGCTCCCACAGCCCGGCCTGCACCCTCTTGCAGTCTGGGACCCTTCAGGGGATGTCCACCTGCTGGTTTAGGCCTGATCTCCCTGGGTTGAATGTCAACCAGGGGTTAGGCCTTAGCCAGCAGTCAGACATCCCTCTTGCAGTCCAGGACACCCTTGCTCCTTACCACCTGCCTCCTTACTGCTGGCTGCGTGGCACTTCCCAGAGCCCACTGACCACCAGAGGGCAGCTCCTGCTTTGAGTGTCTGCCCCCTGGTGGTCAGTGTGCATCATTGTCGACCAGTAGTTTGGCTGTTAGATCAATTTGCATATTAGGTTTTTATTATATAGGAGGATATAGGACAAGGTGTCAGGGTACATGTCCAGTTTACTGCTTCATCCCCATTGAAGGGCATACAGGAGGGAGCCAACCAATTCTTTTCAATCGATGTTCCTATCTCTCCCTCCCTTCCTCTCTAAAATCAATACAAATACATACAAATAAAATTTAAAAAAGAATGACTCAGGTAAGCACATTGTTTATTATTCCTAACCCAGAAGAAATGTTTAAAAAGTTAGAAGTGGCCAAGCATAAGTCTCTTCCTGGCTGTGACCTGGGCGGTTGGGCGCTGGCCAGGACCTCCGAGCTCACCTAGGACAGGAAAGGGGGGAGGAGGAATTACTGGCAAGTGCCATTCCAACCCCGCCACCACCTCTCCCCCCAGCCGCCCCCTCCCGCAGCCCCCAGGCTCCCCGCGGGCGGGCGGGCAGGCGGAGGACCTGCCCCGGGGCCTCAGGGAGCTGAGCTCGGTGGGCGGGCGTAGCTGCTGCTGAGCAGGCCTGCCACAGCCCTGCCACTGGCTGCGGACAGACAGTCCAAACTCCAGCCTTTCAAGGCACAGTCATTAACACCCCTCCCTGGCCATGGCGGCCAGGCTCCTGGGGGGACCGGGTTAACACCCAACCGTGTGTTAACAGGGTGTTGGTGAGTTGTTGTTGGCTTGTTTGACCTTTGAAGGTTATTCCAGGTGGGGGCGACCGGAGGAAAAAGGGAAAAACAAACGAACGAAAGAAAAACAAACCCCACACTCCTCTCCAAAAGTAAGATGGCAAACCTGAAGGGAAAGCAGGAGGACGGCCCCCCGCAGCCAGAGCTCGGGACCCCGGCAGCGGCAGGAACCCGAGACGAACCAGCTCCCAGCGAGCGCCCTGCAGGCAGGCGCACAGCCGGAACCTCTTGGGCGCCGTTTAAAACCACTTACCGGTTCTAGAGTGGGGAACCGAGACCTGCCGGGGTTCCCCAGACTCCGCAGCAGAGGGGGCGGGCCCGGCCGGCCGGCTTCCGCGGTTCCCCCGCCCCCGGCTCCGCCCCGCGCGCCCGCCTTCACCCCGCCCCCAGGAGCGGCCTCCCGACTGCGCGACGCCGAGGACGTTTGGCCCTTCCCGGCACCCCCTCGCTTCAATATGGCTGCCCCCAGGGAAGGCGAGGGCCGCCGCGGAAGCGCAGGCCCCCAATCCCTCCCCGCATGGACCGCAGCGCCGAGTTCAGGAGGTGGAAGGCGCAGCGTCTGAGCAAAGCGGACCTCAGCCGGAAGGGCAGTGTGGACGAGGACGTGGCCGAGCTCGTGCAGCTCCTCAACGCGCGGGAACAGTTTTTTACCACCAGCTCCTGCGCCGGGCGCATCCTCCTCCTCGATGGGGTGAGCCTGGGCTGGGTTGCCCTCCGGGCGCCCACCTGGTGGGGGGGGGGCGGGGAACGCCAGGAGCCCGGGGCCCGCCCCGTGCGACACCGCCGTGCATGCAGCCTGTCTGTGTGTGTCCTAGTGGGTGGTCTCGGGTTCTAGAGGCTGAGTTAGACCGGGGCTTTTCACACGTGGGTGTGTGTGTGTGTGTCTGTGAATCCCCTGGAGAACTTGGAAAAGTCCAGAGTCTGGTTCCGGAGGCGTAGCGCGGGGCCTGATAGCCTGCCCTTCTCACAAGCCCCCCGACGCCGCCGCAGCTGCTGGCCCCGGAGCGACCTGGAGGCGCGAGGGCCGAGGAGCGGTGGCTTTCCGAGACCGAAGGGGAGCGGGAGCCCGGCTGGCGGCTCCCCGAGGCCCGCGGGCCTGCGGGAGCGAGGCCGGGGTCAGGGTGCTCGCGGCCTCCTGGCGGCCGCCCCGTCCCCGCCGCGCTCTCTCCGAGGGCGGCAGCGGCCTTGTCCGGGGAGAGATGCGGGGGGCGGGGGGGGGCAGCCCCAAGGCTTGGCGTGATACCGCATAGCCTCCAACCCGGTTGTGGGCATCACTGGCCCTGTGACTGGAGGACAGTTAGCCAAGCGCACCCCTCCCTGTGTCATGAAGTGAGGAGGATAAAGAGCACCGGCTCCGTAGGGAGTTTGTGCAGAGCAGCGATTTTTTTTTTTTTTTTTAGCGACAGGCACACCCGTGGGCCGCAATAAATAATTTAAAACGGTGCAAGACCTGTCGAGGCAGGGGTACTGACCTCTTTTCGCTTAGGTTGTGAAATACAAAAGTGACAAGAACCAATACAGCAATAGCCAGAATTACACCTGGTTGTTTTTTCAGGTTGGCAAAAAAAAAAAAAAATACAATTTGTGTGTGTGTGTGTGTGTGTGTGTGTGTGTTGCAGAATTTTAGTATATGTGTGCCATGAGATGAAAAAAGGTTGAAAATCGCTGGTGTAGAGGAAATGGGATAATTAATTTAAAAATCGCCGCTTGTGATTATTTAAGAAAGCCTATAAGATGTTATGTATTCGCTGTGCTTACTATTTTTGTAAATGCATGATTATGTTAAATTATGTTATTTTTCATTTTAGAATATAAATGGCTTTGAAGTTCAGAAACAAAACTGTTGCTGGCTCCTAGTTACACACAAGCCTTGTGTAAAAGATGATGTGGTAAGTTTTTAGATGTAAATTTAAAGAAATCACACCTTTTAATTCGCAGTCACCTTAAGTACAGATGAAAAATAAAAAATTAAAGGTGATTTTTTGCATAATTATAATGACTGAATATTATTCATAAAGCCTAAAGAGAATTCATTATGATGGCTTTTATGAGTTGTGGGAGATAAGAGTAAAAATATGTATGCAAGCATTACTACCACCACTCAATCCAACAAATCCTCTTGGACATAGCAGAGTTCATGGACATTGGACACATATTGGTTCCAAAGATTGAATTTCATTTCAGCTATTTTATAATTATGTAATCTGGTACAAATCGTAGAAGAAAAAAGAAGAAAGGGAGCCAGGAATAAATCATTAGCATTATATATGTATTAGAAGCCTGATGCATGGATTCGTGCACCAGTGGGATCCCTCGGCCTGGCCTGTGCCCTCTCGAAATCTGGAACCCCTCGGGATGTCAGATAGCCAAGTTTTGGCCCAATCTCCACAGGCCTGATCCAGACAGGCAGGAGCCCAGTCCTGTTCATTGAGCATCTATCCCCTGGTGGTGAGTGCGCATCATAGCAACCAGTCATTCAGTCACTTAGGCTTTTATATATATATGTATATATATAGATTACCATTATACTGATATAAATAAATGGTACATTACCTGAATTGCTTCTTGAAAATCTTTGTATCATGCTGGATTATTTAGCTGCCTAAATTGAAATATTTAGACGCGTTCATACAAGTTTGTATTATCGTATTTTCTAGTGTATAAGATGACTGGGCGTACAAGATGACCCCCAACTTTTCCAGTTAAAATATAGAGTTTGGGATATACCCATCCTATAAGATGACCCCCGACTTTTGAGAAGATTTTCCTGGGTTAAAAAGTCATCTTATATGCTAGAAAATGTAATCAAGCACGTACATTACTGGTTCAGGTGCTCAAATGTTATGGGTACTCATTCAACATCCATCTTCTTCCTTGGGTACTAATTCTTTGTGCATATTTGTCCTTATTCTCTTCTGCTACAGAGTATCTTTGTGTCAGGAAAGTTAGCTACTAGCAACTCCAGCAGAAAAAGACTTCAGATGATTCATTCCCAAAGGACTCCAAGCCATCCCCCAAGATCAGTTATTTTTGCCAATAGAATGGAATACTATCCTTGATCAGACCTAGGCACTTGACATCTCTGATATGATAGTGGGAGTGATGAGTGAAAGGCCATTATTAACAGTCCCATGTGAAAGAGGGAGGATGTTGCCCAGGATTATTAGGCAAACAGAAATAACAATCTCCTTATATAAATTCTAGCTCAGACATAACAGTCCAGCTTCTGTCTAACAAGTATTTAAACAGACTTTCTATTACAGTCTTTACATACCATATTTCTTAATGAAAAAATCTGTTATGGAATTAAATACAGGAATAGTTTACTTTTGTAAAACATGGTTGGAAAGAATGACACAGGAAGTATATGGGAGAATTAGAAATCAAGTCTTTTTAAAGGGTACTAGCAGATTAACAAGTTTTTGGAGAAAGGACCAAGAAAGCAAAGTGAAAAGTTACTTTGGGAATAGGATGCTAAAGGAATCTAAAAGTCCCCAGGTTCAAAAGAAGAGGATCATATATTTGTGTCTGGTACTAACATTTTTTATTTATTTAGATTGTAGCTCTGAAAAAAGCGAATGGTGATGCCATTTTGAAATTTGAACCCCTTATTCTTCATGTGCAGTGTCGAGAGTTACAGGATGCACAGATTCTGGTAAAACTTTGTAATTATACTTGAATTTATTGGTATGTGGGTAGATTTAATCTTAAGCCTTGCAACTTCTACCAAAATTTAATGCAGTCAGTAGTTTAATCAAATAGTTTTTAATTAATTATATGTTTGGGGTTATATATATTTCTGCAGTTTGTAGAGTTTAACAGTTTGATTAGTCAAGTTATCAGAATCTAACAAATTGATTTTCTTACAGCATTCAGTGGCGATAGATTCTGGTTTCAGGAACTCTGGCATAACAGTGGGAAAAAGAGGGAAGACTATATTGGTAAGATACCTTTTGGCAAAAAGCATTTCTTTGAGCTTGAAGTGATCCAGGTTATTGAAATCACTTAGACTTACACTTAGATGCCTGCGTTTAGTATCTCCTGACTCAGATCTTCTTGCCATTCCCTCGATCAGAAACCTTCAGTGACTTAATTATTCCTACAGGACAAAGTCGATATTAGATGTACATTTGCGGTCTTATTTCATAGTACTGTATCTTCTCCACTTTTAACCTGATTCTCTTGCCTCCTCGTCTTAAATAGCCCCAATTTAATAAGCACCATGATATCATGGAAACAATTACAGACGGGGGATCTAAAGTCCTCTGTACAAATACTGGCTGGCCCCCGGCTATGCTATATGAACTTGGGTACGCTCCCTTGGGGCCTGAATTTTCTCAGCCATAGCAGGGGTCCAGCAAACTACTGCCTTAGGGCCAAGTCCAGCCCATAGGGGTGTCAGATCCCACTACACCAATTTGATTAATTACTGTCTAAGATTGTTTTTGTGTTACAGTGGTAAAATTGAGTAGTTATGCCAGATACTATATGGTCCACAAAGTTGAAAATGTTTCCTCTCTGTCCTTTCTCAGAAAAAATTTGCTGATCCTAGGACTAGATAATCTTTTAAGGTCCCTTCTAAGCTCTTCATCCTCTCTTAGTCTTTTACTGGCCAAACTAGCCCATGGTGATTTTGCCTTATCCTGATCTGCTGTAGAATTTACTGATTGTATTTATTGTTTGTCAGGACATGTATTATTTGCTGTTGAACTGGCTTCAGATTGTCCTCCATTCTAGCTCCCTAGACTTTCCCATTTTCTATCATGTTGTGAGTTTGGTCCCTGGGGTGGCAGGGGGTGGGGATGAGGGGTAGCAGGCAATATTTCTTTCTTTTTTTTCTCTTTCACTCTTTCTAAATATCAGTGTGTGTGTGTGTGTGTGTGTGTGTGTGTGTTTATGTGTGTATATATATATATGTGTGTGTACATATACATATACATATACATATACATATACATACATACACATATATTAAATTTAGGGAAAGAAGAAGACCCCTCTAAAGCATGACTAACTAGAAAAGCAAAGCCCATAGTACTGGTCTGTGTCCCCATCTCATTCCTTGCTGCATCTGGTGACCTAGCAAGAACAGCCATTCTTCTACCTGTTCCTTTGTCTTTCATATTCAATTAGTTACAAGTCCTGTCACATCTGCCTCTTATTTCTCACACCTGAGTCCACTTCTCCAAGCCCTTTGAATTGCCCCTACTTAAGCTATCAGTGTCCTTCGCCTCTCTTTATAGTGGGCTTCTGACTGGTCTTCCTGCTGTCCATCTTCTTCAGTCTTTCTAACCAGTACTGTCAGAATCCCCCCTTTTGAAAAAGTGAGGGTCTCCAAATATTTCCCCTGATATTCAGGCCTTACCCAAACTATTTTCCATCTGCCTTGTTTATGCTCTTCTGCTAGCATACTTACATTCCAGCCAAATAAAAAATGTATCATGCTTTGTCATGTCTCCATAGCTGCAGATAAGTTGTTCCCCCATTTTACATGTGATAAAATTGAACTTGCCTTTAAAATACCAACTCAAATGCCACCTTCCCATGAAACTGAGGCCTTTCTCATTGAGTTGTATCTCTTCCACATGTTTGTGTTTCCTCTGTCATAGCACCTATGTCATGCTATAATTTTTTGTTCACTTGTTTATATCCTAAGTGTAAGCTCTTAAAAGAACCATGTTATATTCATCCTGTATCTTCACATCTTACATAGAGCCTACAGTGCAAATGCTCAGTAAAGTTTCATTGAATTAATTTTTATTCCTCAAGATAGTTTTGGTGGTTGTTCTTAATTTATATCTAATGTTTGGATTTGCCTGTACCATGCTAACTATTTCATCAACAGGATTACTAAGGTTGACCCTAAAGCATCGAGAAAGCAGCCACTCTATGAGATAGAACGGGCATGGCTTATTCTTATAACCATACTCTGCTCAGGCAGCACTAAGAGGCTCTTTCAAATCCAGTCCATTTTGATTTTCCCTTGAAGCTTCTGTTGAGATTTCATTTATTTCTTTTCTTTAAATAGTCTATTAAAGCTTTCTAAGATTTAGTGAAATTGAAACTGTTAAAGTTATTGGATTCTTTGATAGTATCTGCTTCTCTGAAAAACAATGTATAGAATGACTTTCTTTAGAAATGACTTTACATGAAGGGAAAATCTATTTAATCTCCTGTGATCCAACTGTGATTAGCTAATTTATATCAAAGCACAAACCTTAATGCTGTAATGGAGCTAAACTATGTTTAAACACAACCCTAACTTGGAATTTTCTTTAGTTATCTTCAGTATCTAGTATATGAGTCATCATATCTGAATTGCTTGTTCCTTGTAGGCTGTCCGGAGCACACATGGCTTAGAAGTTCCATTAAGCCATAAGGGAAAACTGATGGTGACAGAGGAATATATCGACTTCCTATTAGAGACAGCAAATAAAAAAATGGAGGAAAACAAGAAGAGAATTGAAAGGTACATTAATTAGATATTTTCATCATGTTATTTTTCTGTGCCTAGAGATCGTCTTTGAAAATATTAATATACACTGTCTTCAGTTTAGACTTCCAACTGCTTTTCTATTTGTAGCCTTATCATGAATATTAAAAATATTATTAAAGTAATAGATGAAAGTAGGCCAGACTGTAATGAGTACTAAACGCAAGCATAAGCTACATGGAGGAGAATGGGATGACTAACTGCCAACAGTGGGCATAAAAGAGCAAAACATAATCATTCAGGTAGGAAAACCCAGTAGTCATGGGGGCCATAACTGATCAAGTTAAAGGCAACCATGGAAGAGGTGCACTTTGCTCCTTGTTCTGATCCCCTAGAGATGACCTAACCTAGAATCTTCTTTTCAGGAGACTATAGACTGGTTAATTTTTAGCCTGACAAATATTTTATACCTCTGGTGAGTTTACTACCCATTTCTTATCATGGATTAGATCTAGTATTGCCAGAATTGTCCTAGTAATAAGGATTATGGCTATTCACATCTGTATATTTCCCCTGTTCTTAAAATTTCACTCAGGATGGACAAAATTTTTACAGTGCTTTCTTTTTTCAACTTTTTCCTAAGAATAGATAGTTTTTTATATACAGAAGTGACTATTATGTTGCCTTTCTTATATAAGGAATAAAGGGATTTCCCCTTCCTCCCCCCCAGTACACGAATACATGAAATTCATATACTGGGGGAGGGGGTGCCTCAACCCGGTCTGTGCCCTCTCACAGTCCGGGAGCCCTCAGGGAATGTCTGACTGATGGCTTAGGTCCGCTCCTGACTGGGCAGCTCTCCCCCATGTGGGAGCACACTGACCACCAAGAGGCAGCTCTGGCATTGAGTGTCTGCCCCCTGGTGGTCAGTGGGCATCATAGCTACCAGTTGTTTGCAGGTCAGTCAATTTGCATATTAGCCCTTTATTATCTATTTATACAAAACCCTACTATGCAAATAGACTGAATGGCAGAACAACTGAACAACCAGTTGCTATGACATGCTGACCACCAGGAACATGCAGACCATGTGGAACATGGTGGCATCAGCCATGGTGGGATAGTAGAGCAGGTGAGTGCGGGCACCAGACCAATGCAGGGTGCCAGTCGCCCCCTCAGGGCTTCTCCACCTCCCCTTGCTCCTGAGGGGTGATCAGGGCTGGCAGCTACCTCTCGCATCTGCTGCCAACGACAGCACCACTCACACCCACTGCTCTCACCAGCAGCTGGCCCTGGCACTGGTCCCGATTGCTGGGCGCTGTCAGTGGGTGCAAGTGACAGCTGTCAGCCCCGATGACTCCTAAGGGCTTCTCCACCTCACCCTGCTAATGAGGGGTGATAGGAGCCGGCAGCTGCTGTTTGCACCCACTGCTGGTGCTAGCGCCATCCACGAGTGGGAGTGGGCCTGTGGCAGGAGGAGCCAGACAGGGGCACGGAGGGTGGGCTGAAACCTGCCCCTGTGCCCACTTCAGCCTCACAGCCCACAAAGTGCATGAATTCAAGCACTGGGCCTCTCATATAGGATAATGCCACTGACATACCATCAACAAGATGTGCATCTCTGAGTTACTCAAGTGGTGTTGGCCAATTTGATACCATTTATAATTTCCTTTTTCTCTTTTCCTCACCCTCTTGGCTACCTCTTAATCAGTCAATCTCTACCCAAGTAACTCTTGAATCATTGTCTCTTCCCATCTGCCACTTCCTTCAAAACCATTGTGATATTCACTTGTCTCATTGTAGAATGCTTCTAGTGTGTCTCTCTGCTAAGCGATTCTTCGTATCACCATCAGAATCCTGTCTGTAAAATACAAAGCAGTCCTATTGCTTAACTTGCCTGCTTAAAATATTTGTTTTTTAATACCTAGAATATTTTGTGAAGCAGCTAAGGCTGGAAGTGCTGATGACAGCAGTCTCATGGTAGGAAGAGGTAGATTTTTTTCTCTGGAGCTAGAACTTAGTTCAGATCCAGGTTCTATCACAGCTTACTCAACTCCCTTGGCTTTGTTTTTCTTATATCTAACTGGGGGGAGATACTTACCTTAAAGTAATGTTTAGTCCTGGCTCTGTTGTATCATGGATTTTCAGGATCCAGTAGCTCTTCTTATTCAGTGACCTATAAAGAGAGTAAACCAATAATCATATCAGTATCACCACCCAGGCTTTCTCAACCAGGGCTCCTTATTTGAACAACAGGATTCACAAAATTATTCAAGTGACTATTTCTCAGTTCTCCCAACAACAACAGTACTTGTCCCATTCTTGTTACATTGGAGAGAAATTAATTATTGTATACAGTGGATGTCTTAAGGCATTAAGCTTAATTTTCTAGAACTGTGGCTGAAAAAGGCTAGAGGTTACCTGGCCACAAAATGCTTTGAACAAAGATTTAAATAAAGTAATAATTTCAAATAAGCAACTGAAGAGCAACCAGTCATCCCACCAGACTGTAGTGTTTGAACTCTATGTAGGTACTTATTGGCACCATTCTAAAAACTTACCACTTCCATTCTATCCATTCCAGTGAAGTTGTTGCTAAAGCATAGAAGGTAGAAAATAAGTTTTTCTGTTTCCTTACTTGAATTTCAACAAGATTATAAATATAACTCAAGATCAAGTAACTATACACCTGGTGAAGTTAATTGAGCCATGTTCACCAGCTATAAAATCAAATTATGCTTTAAATCCATTGACTCAAAGACATGTTTTGAGATTATAGTGTACATGCTGCTATCAAGAGAGCCATGCTCATCACGTAAAATCAGTGAAAAATTAAGGGTAAAAGTGTTTTAAGATACTGATTAGAAGATTACATGTGAATTCAGAAAGGCTGTACAAATTAGGAATCTCCTTTGGGAACAGCTGTATTTTCAACTAAATGCAGAGAAAAAGTTACTCTTCTGATGTTGAAAAGAGAAAAAAATAATAAACACTGGAGGTGATGAGTTCTGCAATCAGACATCAAGTACTAAAATTAGTTTGTCATAGGACCAAAGTTTCACAATTAAAATAGCTATAATAAGAGATTTTTTAAAAGTCAAGATCCCAAATGAGAAATTTTCTGCCAATGTGAAAAATCAAAGCCAAAGGCTAAAATATTTTTAATAGATAAAAGGTCTTGTTTGTGAAAGCTAATTTCCAAGCCCCTTTTATTGGGAAAAGTAAGATAATTTTGTACATAAGATTTCTGGGTGAAAATGTTAAGTTTGAAGATCTGCTTACTAATTACCAGAGGAAGACTGTCTTTGGTTCATTTTATAAGAGATAGGACTGATGTGCGTCGGATGAAACCACCATTTGGCTATAAGTACAGTGAAAATAGCCATGTTCTTTTTACCAGTTATGTAATAAAAATAAATGTTAACTAAAGTGTAGAATAAAAGGGCTGAATATATTAGCATAATATGGTTGATAAAAATGAAGTAAATTGGAGAGAAAAGTAAATGAGTCTATTTCAGAGGTTGAGTGTTATTATTTTTAATGTTTTGTGATTAAATATACATAACAAAATTTACCATATTAACCATTTTAAGTGTATAGTTCAGTGCCATTGTTATGTAACCACCCATCACCACTGTCCATCTCAAAACCTTTATATCATCCCAAATTGAAACTCCTATATAATAAAAGCCTAATATGCTAATTGTCCAACTGTTCTTCTGACCAGTCGCTATGATGCGCACTGATTACCAGGGGGAAGATGCTCTGACCAGTAAGTTAGCTTGCTGCTGAAGGCTTGTGGATAGGGACTGTGCAAGATGGGCCAGAACCGCCCTGGAGCCCTCCTGCGGTCCCTCTTCCAGCTCTGCTTGTGCACCGCTGGGGTCCCTTGGCCTGGCCTGCTTCCTCTCACAATCCAGGACCCCTCGGGGGATGTCAGTGAGTCTGTGTCAGCCGACCCAATCCCTGTAGGCCAGGCCAAGGGACCCCACCAGTGCACCAATCCATGCACCAGGCTTCTGATTAAACAATAATTCCCCATTCTCTAAGCTTCTACCCCCTATTAATCACTATTCTATGTTTACTCTCTGGTTTTAAATACTTCATATAGGTGGAATTAGACATTTTTTTTCCTTTTGTGTCTGACTTATTTCACTTAGCAAAATGTGTGCAAGGTTCATCCATGTTGTAACATATGTCAGAATTGTATTTCTTTTTAAGGCTGAATAATACTCCATTGTATTTATATACCATGTTTTGTTTATTGATTCATCTGTCTATGGACATTTAGATTTTTCTTTTTCCTATTCGCTAATGTGAATAATACTGCTATGAACATGAGTGTATAAACATCTGTTTGAGTTCCTGTTCTTGAATCTTTTAGTATATACCCAGAAGTAGACTTGCTGGATAAAATGATAATTTTACATTTGATTATTTTTTAAGAACCACCATACTGTTTCCCACATTCTCACCAGCAATGAGCAAGGATTCCCTTTTCTCAACATCCTTACCAACAATGTGTGTGTTGTTGTTGTTGTGTGTGTGTGTGTGTGTGTGTGTGTGTCTGTGTATGTTTAATAATGACCATTCTGACTGGTGAGTTGATATCTCACTTTGGTTTTGATTTGTATTTTTCTGTTGACTAGTGATATTGAGCTTTTTTTCATATACCAGTTGATAAGAATTTCTATTATATCCTTTCTTTTCTGCATCCTTTCCTTCTTTGCTTTCTTCCGGATTTTTCTTACTATTCTACCTATTGGTAAAATATTGTTGTACTCTAGGATTCTCTCCCTTGGCCCATAGCTTCAGCTACTTCTCAGTATAATGAGGGGTCTTCCAAATCTTTCCCAAGTTATAGGCCCATATACCAAATAATCTTTTGAAGATATGTAACTAAACTATCCTATCAGTCTTTTCTTAGTACCTTTCTTAGCCTAGTCTCAACCCCAAAGCGATTTATTTGGTTCAGATTCATATTATCATTTACCAGTATCATTACAGTTTATGCCTCAGTGGAAAACAGAAATATGAATCATATTGATTTGCAATTATTTAATTACATGTATATCTTCTTTTTCCACTACATGAAGGTATGACTGACTCTCCCCCACAACCAACTGCATGTGCATGCACAAACACATGTGCATGCACACACATGCACACTCACAAAATATCTCTCTATATTTTATCTTAAAACCTTACATAATGCCTGGCTCCTGGTAGAAACTCAATAAGTATTTATAGAATTAATTATAAGCAATAAAGGAATTTAAAAGTTAACACATACAGAGTTCCCCAAAAGCAAGGACAGATTCATAAGAATAATGGTTAATAAATGTTTGCTCAATTTAGTTAAGTGACTTTTTCCATCTGTGTGCTACTTTTAAGGCTTCAAAGCCTTAGAAGAATCATTCTGGAACAGAAAGGTGGCTGGGACATAGGGTAAGCAGGCTCTAGCTACATGGTCCAGGTAAAAGGAATAGGACCCTGAGTAACAAATTGAATGGGCATGATACAGAATATCAACCAAAACAGATTAGAAATGGCAGAAGAGAAGGAGTCAGGATAGCAGATGTCTTAGACTCCTCAGAGTTGCAAGTCTTTTTCTTTTCCTTTTTTTAAATTTTATTTCAGATGAGCAAGAGAAAGGGAGAGAGAGATAGAAACATCAATGATGAGAGAGAATCATTGATCGGTTACCTCCTGCACACCCAACACTGGGGATCGAGCCCGTAACCCAGGCATGTGCCCTTGACTGGAATCGAACCTGGTACCCTTCAGGCCGCAGGCCAACACTCTGTCCACTGAGCCGAACCGGCTAGTCTTACTTTTAAAAATGGAACTAAAACAGGTAAATAAACAACTTATACATTTCCCTATATACTTAAGATCCAAAAGGTAAATAATGTAAAGTGAAAAAAAATTATATTTTCTGTTTTGATGATTTTTCCCTCAATATCCCCTCCTCTCATATTTTCCTTCCATAATCGTACTCCTGTCACCCTGCCAGCTTTGCATTCACCCTTGCAATTCGGACCAGGCATTGGGTTTTTCCCAAAGAGCTTTTCATGATCTCACTTAGAGCAAAGTGCCCCCAGTGTGCTCCCACTTTAATTTATCTTTCTCATGGGGTGTTCAATGTGTCCTTAACGCTCTGCAGCTCCTGTTAGACCCTGAGCTCTTTACTTCTGTTTCCAGCACCTGAGATAGGCCTTTGCATACATGTTTTTAAATAAAAATGCTAGAGCTTTTTAAAATCTAAATGCATAATGTATGAAAATAGCCTTCTTTGTTATTTGTGAATAATGGAAGCCTAACAAGGTATGAAATTGTGCCTAGATTTTATTAAGTTTTCCTTCCTATTTCAGAAGTCAAAAAAATACAGCTTTTTATTGCAAGTGGTCCTGTAATTGATCTAACAGACTAGGATTTGTTTTCACAACATTGGCCTGAAAAGTTCTCTAATGAAGACAACTGAGTACAAGTTGCCCTACGGCATGATAATCTTGACTGCAGATGTAGAAAAACAGGATAACTTGATTTTCTTTTGATTGGAGAAAAGAAACAGTTGCCTGAATATACATTTATTTTTACACTCCAAGCTCTTTTAGTTGCCTGTGAGAGCTGAGGAAATTACACTTGGAGAATTGAACTTTAGAATGCTGTGTAGAGGGTCACAGAATGAGTAGAGAACATGCAATTGGAAAACAGATTTCTGACTTAATCTGTAAGATAGTTTCCCAAAAGACTTTTTGAAAGTTCCCTTAAAAAAGGAAAAGGAGAGAGTATTTGAAGTTTTTATTCTTGGCTTTTAGCACTAAAGTGTTTTTGTTCCATTTACCAGTTGTTTTGTGGTACCTCAAGGATATACTTTGAATTTTTAGGTTCTTTAGTTAAAGATTAGAGTAAGGCACTTGTTCCTTTTTTATTTATTTTTTTTTATGTGTGATAGACAAGATACTTACACAAGCTGTTAATTCTCTGTGCTCATAAAAGAGTAATTTAATATTATCTGTAATTTTCTAGGAATCCTGTCTAATAAAGAGGGAATATGCTAATTGACCATCAATCCATCATAAATATGGCTGCACCTACAGCCTAGACCAGGTTCCCATAAGGAGCCTTAACAAGCAATCAGCAGGTACCTGAAGCTATACCCTCCCCCACCCCCATAGGGCTTGACAGGGTGTGGGAACCTCTTTCCACATCCCGCGTGGTTCAGGGTTCCCGGTTCAGGGTTTGGGTTCTGAAGGAGGCCGCACGCAAACGAAATGAGAGACTAGAAAACATTAATTTGGCGATATTGGGGGGGCCAGGCGGGAGCCTTCCTCTAGTGGAAAGGACTGCCACTTGCTCTGGCCTTTTTCTCCCTTTTATTAAGGCTTTGGGACACACCCCTAGCCTTTAGGCAGGAAATAACAGAAATTAACATGATACAAACAGATAGTTTCAACTAAACAATGAGTAATCAGCTTTGACCTTTCAGAGCAATATTTACATACATTTAGTGAGAACAATATTTGGTTTCCGACATCTCCCCTGTTTTCTTTTCCTCTAAAAAATATTGCACCTACAGACTAGAAATAAATATTAAGAACAAAAAATAAGACAAGCAACAATGGCTATGCTAAGAGGTAAATGAATAAGTCTATAGTATCTTTCTTTCTGGACCAACAGTCCTTTGAGTCCCAGTTTCAATATCCAACAGTTTTTTGAATGTACATATTAGCAATGATATTTTAGTTCTGGGTGGTGGACAAATGGTGGCAATGCAGGTCCGACCCTCTGGTTTGGTCCTGGGCAGTCTGCATCAATGCACAGCTGCTGACTGTTAGGATGGCAAGGTGTCCTCAGCATCTTCCATTTCTGGACTGCTTCTCCTCTCGTCTTCATAGCTGGAGCATTCTCTGTTGTAGGAATTCACATGGTCTTGGAGCTGTTTTTCTGAAAATATATAAACATTCTCTACCAAAAATTAGTAAAGGAGTTTTTTCTATAAATTTGACTTTGGATCCTTTTTATTTTTGCCCAAATGATTTTCCTTTGACTTATTTTAATACTATGTATGTTTTTCATAGGTGTCTTGCTGTTAAGTAAAAAAATTTTTTAGATGTAATTTGCTTACAGGATGCTTTTTTCTTACATAATATTACTGTACTATCCCCCCTTTTTTATGTAACTATGATGCTTTTGGAAAATTTTTATAATGCAAATATGACTGCTTTATGTTTATTGCATGTTGAGTAATTTTACCATACAATGAACTACCAATAGAAATTTAAGTTAATACTTTAGGAACAACTGTTTTCCAGTACAATTAAATTTTCTTGACTATTCATCTATTTCAATTAACCAATTAAATTAATTTGAAAATTTAACTACTATTTTATTATTAAATTTAATATTCTAACAACAATCTTAGTTTTATCCTGTAAATATTAGTGGAAAGGATTATTTGCATTCTTGAGTAGGCCCTGAGCATTCCTGGTGTTAAGTTGGATTTAGAATATAGGGCAGCTGTCAACCAAGTCTGTCTGTTGCTGGGTCCCGATCTGAGCTGCACCAAATCTTTGTCTGTCATTTGTGTCCCGAACGGAGCTGGGCCAAGTCTCTGTCTTGTCACCTGGGTCCCGATCAGAGCTGGGCGTGGGAAGTGAAGCAGCTTTGGGGCAGGAGACCTCCGTCAGAAGGGGCGAAGGTTCAAGCCCCTGCAGTGTTGGGGGGTGAGGATCAACCTCTGTTGATCCCCAAGTTTTCTCCTGATGGCCCCTCTGCGACTGTGCCTGTCTTAGGTCAGGAACTACCATACCATCTTACCCGTCATTGGAAAGCAGGGCGGCATAAGGCCCAGTTCCTGGCTAAGGCGGTGGTTGGTGTAACGTATAAGTTCCAGTTGCCCATCTCTGGCTAACCAGCCATCCTCCGGGGCCAAGCAGGTTGATGTGAGGTTCCGTTCCGTCTCCTTGGTAGCCGATGCCCTTGTGGCCTCCACGCCCAGTTCCTGCCTTGGGATCCCCTCACCTGCTGGCAGGGTCCCAGCACTGATCACATATCTTGGGGAACCCAGGTTTCTTCTCCAGGAAGGGCCCAGCTCACACCACTGGGTGAGAGAGAGATTCATGGTACCAGCCAACACGAGGCTTCAACCTCAGCATGAACAGAAAGCTCAGGCGACAGCTGTGGGAGGGTCCTTCTTGGCAAAAAGAGCAAGAAAAGCCAATATAGAATGCTCAAGTGCCCTCTCACTGCCTTAATTCCTTTTATGTTATTTATTTATTTATTTATTTTTTAAATTGCTACCAAATATTCAGAGAATTAGATTGTAAGTTTGTTTGGGATATTTGTCAAAAAAATTATAATGACATTGTAGAATAATATTATGTAAGGAAATTCTTTTGTTCTAGGCCATGGCAATTCAATTTTAAACTGGCTATCAATTTCTTTTTTGTATAGACAAGGTCTTAGTTACTTTATTAGAATACTTAATCAAATTGCCTCCAAAAATATTGGCTCTTCATTTAGCTGAAAACCTTGATTTTTATTTAAAAAGCTAATTTATTAATTAAAGTAGGTATCTCAATTTTAAAGCAAAAGAAATTTAGTAAATGTTTATGTCTGATTCACAAGCCACAAATGTTGCCCCGCCTCTAGCTTAATACAGGTGGCTTTGGGCTTTTTGTCATTTTAAATTCTAATGTTGGAATTTTAAGAAATACATACTTAATTTTGCCCTTCTTAGAGACTACAAGAAACAGGGGAATCAGTACACCTAACGGTTCTTACCCATGAAGGGTCAGGAATATAAGTAAAAAATACTTCCCCTTGTGCCCCAGGTAATATTACCGTACAGCTGGTAACTGTTGGTATTGCAAGAAATACATTCTTAGGTGTCTGTACCGTCCTCTTTACCATGCTCCCGGTGGCATAGGACCCCAAATTCCTGTAGGAATAGCTTGCAGAGCAATATCAGGAGTCAAAGTGACTGCTATAGTGCTGTTAAGATCCAGGCCTGCGCTTCCTGGAGTTGCTCGGTTGAGGGAATCCACTGTGGGCCTTGCAGGGCAGGTTTCCCCTATTAATAACGGGACTGGGGGGCACCCCTCTGGCCGTTTCCTGATGGTTGACCATACCCTGTATCTTGATTTAGAGACTTCCCATTTCTATGAAATTTTGATTTACACTGTCTGGCCCAATGGTTACCTCTCTGACATCTAGGACACCGAGAGACTGGATCTCTCAGAGGCTGAGTGTTTATGCCTCTCCCTAGAGTGCTACCTTGTATCTTTCTTAGAGGCCAAAATCTTCACAACATTTAAAATATAGTTATTAATTCTTATTTGATAAAGCTTTCCATGAAATTTCAAGTGTATTAGATCGGTTAAATTTAAGAAGATGTCCTTTAAAAAGAGAGAACAAATTTCTTGTATTACTCTGGGCCCATGGAGCTTTACAAGAATCATCTCTGTTAAAGCCTTGAAATTTTAATATGGAAAAAAAAACATCAAATATATATATTCATATATGATTTAAAGATTATAATATTTTTTATAATTATCTTAAGATATCAATTATATTTTTAAACTGTCAGTTGGGAATCACAGAATTAATCCTTTATTAGACCAATCAACAATGTATTTTGAATTCCTAATTATTAGAGAAATTTTATTTTCTCCCAATTTAATTTGCATTTAGCTGAAAACCTTGATTAATAACACAAAATCATCTCCTTTTGGTTCCTTTATGCCATTTTTCTTAAAAAATAAAGACCAGTTCTGTTTTTTTTTTTTTTCCTGCAGCTTTTGCGGAGAGATTCCAGCTTAAAACCCTGTCTAATATGTCCAAAAAGGTGGACAATTGCGCACATTTCTTTTTAAGCCGGGCTTCTCCCCTCACGAGTACAGAAATTCCAGACACATCTCTAAATTTTTAAAACTTTTTCATGGCGAGAAAGGAGACTTTGGATTAGTATACTGGGAGAGTGGACTTTCATACTGGATTGCCACAGTGTCTATCCCTTCCCCCACATCCTGCATACTTCAGGGGGGCAAGTATCAGTAACAGATCTGGCTGAATTTATTTTCATGCTTAAAAGATAAAGACAGATCTTAAATTTTTTCTTTCTTTTTCGCTTTCCGAAGTAATAACTAGCACCTAATTTGGCAAGATTAGCATTTCCCTGCGATTTCTCTTATAATTTTTAAATGAAACCTTCAGTAATCTCATTGCAGGAGAGCAGGGAGCCTTGCCCTCTCCTGCCACCTTTGAATTTCTCCACACCAGAGGTGGTTTCAGCAGAGGAGTTTTACTTATTACAGATTTCAGATTCCAAATGCAAACTAAGATTTTAATTTGAACAAGAAACCACATTATTTAAGCATGCAAACCAAAAGTCTATAATACAGTTTACTTTATATTTATAATCTAATTCTTCCCCATTAGCCTGGCTGCAAAAGACGTTCCCACCCTACTTACAGATCTCGACTCTGTAGTTAATCCATGGGCTTTGCGTACATTGAATTCCCCTCACCTTTTCCTAGGTGAATCTTCCCTCACCATTTTCCTTGGTGAATTTTCCTTCCTTCGCTCTTAGGCGAATAATACCTTCTCCTCCAGATGTCCTGTGGTCAGGCGCCAGATGTGAGCACCTCTTTCCACAGTCCCTGTTCGGGTGCCAGATGTGGGAACCTCTTTCCACATCCCGTGTGGCTCAGGGTTCCCAGTTCAGGGTTCGGGTTCTGAAGGAGGCCGCACGCAAACGAAATGGGAGACTAGAAAACATTAATTTGGCGATATTGGGGGGCCAGGCGGGAGCCTTCCTCTAGTGGAAAGGACTGCCACTTGCTCTGGCCTTTTTCTCCCTTTTATTAAGGCTTTGGGACACACCCCTAGCCTTTAGGCAGGAAATAACAGATATTAACATGATACAAACAGATAGTTTCAACTAAACAATGAGTAATCAGCTTTGACCTTTCAGAGCAATTAAGGTTGGCCAGCCTTCTGGCTTCCTATTTACATCCATTTAGTGAGAACAATATTTGGTTTCCGACAACAGGGGACCTCAGACCATGTCCCCCACCTGGTGGGGTTTTACAGGAGACCTCAAGGTGCACTTTCCGTCCTGGTGCTGGGCTAGGTTATCTCAGGTTGCTTCCCCCATCCCAATGCCAGGCCAGCAGACCTCAGGCCATGCCCCCCAACCAGCATGGCTTGACAGGGGATCTCAGGCCATGTCCCCCACTTGGCTGGGCTTGATGAAGGACCTCAAGGCATACTGCCAGCCCCATTATGGGTTGGGGCACCTCAGGCCATGCCCCCCATCCTTGCACTGCACTAGGAGACCTGAGGCTATGCCCTTTGCCAGGCAGGGCTTGACAAGGGTGGAACTGGCCAGTCTGGATCTAGCCCAATGTGTGTGTGTTTGCGGGGGGGGCAGGGCCGGAGGTGCCCCAACCCATAATGGGGCTGGCAGTATGCATTGAGGTCCTTCATCAA
>JAAGEH010000030.1:39010334-39056857 GCA_011751065.1 Lasiurus cinereus
GTGATGGTCCAGGTCTAGGTTTCACACAATTTTGAGATGCATGTGGTTGGGCAGGGACTTGACTCTGGGTCCCCTGTTTTGCCTCAGACTCTGATAGGAGGAAGGTTTTCATATACATTTTACTAATTTTCTTTCATCTCTGGCACTTCTATTATAGAGAAAGAGCAAATAACAATATTAAATTATTTCCTCTAATTAACTCCCTTTTGACTTGATTCTTGCCTTCCTCTAGTCTGCTGTTAGGTCTCTGTATAATATTTTTTATTTCAGTCAGTGTATGTTTAATTTCTAGTTGGTCCTTTTCCATCTCTAGTTGGATCTTTTCCATCTCTAGTTGGTTCTTTTTCATCTCTTCTTGGGTCTCTCTAACTTTATCCAACTTTTCTAGGATATTCTTGAAAAACCTTATAAGCGTGGTTTTGAACTCTATATCCAATTGTTTGTTTTCCTCCATTTCTTTTGTTTGTAAGCCCTTCCCTTGTCTTGGCATTTTCACTATGCCAGGAGAACTTCTGTGTTGGATTCAGCCTTATGATACCAGACTTGCAAAACTGCAAAAGCCTCTCTATTGAGCTTGGGATGGGTGGAGTCTCAGGGCTTAACAGACCGCCTTGCCTTCCAGTCAGCCCCGCCCTCCACGGCCCCTGAGTCTCAAGTGACTGAGTAATTTTGGAGCGGTCCCTGTGAGCGCACACGCCCTCGCAGTGCCTCTAGACTGCTGTCCCTCCGGCTCCCCTATGCTCCGGGACCATATGAGTCTGGGTCTCCAGGGTTTCGCCAGAAACTGGGGTTTAGTAGAGTTAGAAGTGGCGCAGTTGGGAGGCTCTGTCTGCTGCCCACTCGTGAAAGCCAGTGGCACAATCAGCAGTTCGTCCTCTGTGCGCAGTGCCATGTGCATCACCAGACTTCTGATCTTTTGCGACTCCCCTAAATTTCCGTGCACTTCTCCCTTTTCACAGTCCAAACTCCCCCCATATGAGTTTCGGCTGGATCTGGGGTTTAGTGTCGTAGGATGAGGGGTTCAATGCTGTTGAGAGTCTCTGTCTCCCTCCCGCCAGAGAAAGCCAGCCAGGTTCTCCGGCACCCGCTCTCTCCACGTGTGTGTCTCCATACCTCAGCTTTTTGCAGCTCCTATGGGTCTCTGTGAGCCCCTCTCCTTCTAGTTATAGAATTTCCATTCATCCAGTGGTTCTAGATGATATCCATTCTGTCTTTTAGTTGTAGTTTTGAAATTGTTGTGCGAGGCAGCAGTGTAGGTGTTTACCTATGCCGCCATCTTGGATTCTCCCTCTAATTAATTCCCTTTTAATGTGCACAAATTTTGTCCACTGGGTCACTAGTAGAATATAATCAATAAAAAACAACAACAAAAAAGATATGGTTATCTGAGTCTAACTTACAAGGTTGGGTGGAGAATGATAGAAGATAAGTTGCATATCATGGATAGCCTCTTGTGATCAGCAAGGACAATTCTCACCATTTTGTGGCATGCTTGGATTAATGTTTTAGATTAAATGAGTCATTCTGGTAGGTCATTATATGAAGCCATTCTAAATAGGCAGTTTGGAAGATGAGATAAAAACAAGTTATTGAAGTCACCCAGGATCATGGTCAGACCTAGAGAGAGCTCAAACCAAGTATAGAAGTTTTCGTAAACATAAGGGACTGGACAGAATTTTGGTAGATGACATAAGGAGCAGATGCACGAGTTTAGTCTGGCAAAGTTTTGCTGATCCATTTGAATTCTGATCTTGTCTCAATTCTGTGGTAGGTGGGATCTGTTAGAATCAGCAGTCTCCACTTGAGAGGAATACAGGGCAAATGGTGTCTTTGTGAGAGAGCCAAATTTCAGTTCAGTAAGGATGTACAGGATGTGTTTAATGAAGAGGTTACCATGGAACAGAGACTACAGAATAGTACGTCCAGTAAATATTTTTCAAAGGCTTTTGCTTGTACCTCTTACTGTACAGTTTTTCCTTTTATTATACCATCACCGTTGAGATTGATTTACTCATTGAAGTAATATTTATGAACATCTATTATGCCAGGCTTAGTGGTAGATATTAAAGTGTAGAGTGGTGAGTATGTTAAATTCTTGAAATATGGACAGGATGTGTAGCATTCATGTTAGGTATGAATTAGAATTATGTGGAGTATTTGTGAATAGATGAATATCTTAGTTTTTTTAGGGAAGTTTTAGAGCCTTTGCAAGTAGAACTAAGCCTGTTCTTTGATTTAAAGAAAAAAGAAAATTGGTCCAAATAGCAATGTATTCTGTGTAATCTTCCTGTTATAGTCTACCATTATAACAGGACACATAAGCATGACAAAATCCATACAACAGGTTTCTCGTTTGCCATGAGAGAACAAGGGAATTCTCAACCTCTCAGATATTCTAATTTTGGACCTAATAGTGATCTTTTTTGCTCAGTAGTTAGTTATTCACTTATTTGGCATATTTTTGCCGAGTGTGTCAGCATTGCACTGTATGCTAAGAATATAACAGAAAACAAGATAGATTTGGGGGGAGGGTAGTGTCTTGGTCTCATGGAGTTTATAGTCATTATAGAGAACTTATTCTGTGCCAGACACATGTATCCTCTAAAACTTCTGACAAACCTTCTAGATACAGGATAATGTCCAATTTTATAAATGGAGAAATCGGGACCAGGGAAGTTGGAGTTAGCCAGCCTCAGCATTCCCAGGACAAGCTGGTGTGAAGCACATGCAGCACACCTGCCACCTCAATGCTTCCCACATATGCTGAAGGCCACTGCCTACGTCTTGTCAGGTGTTAATGTGGGAGGAGAAAAAAGACGAAGCCCAATTTTCAGGGAGAAAACAGTACATCAGGTCACAAAATTAACACTAAAACTCCAGTAGAAAAAATGAGTAAAGGAAAAGAAAAATTTACCTTAAAAAAAGTAATTCAAATAGTTAATGCAAAACATTCAATTTCAGTTGCCAACAAATAAATGAGAATTGAAATAATGAGCCCTAGCCAGTTTGGCTCAGTGGATAGAGTGTCATCCTGCAGACTGACAGGTCCCGAGGTTGATACTAGTCAAGGGCACATGCCTGGATTGTGGGCTCGATCCCCAGTGTGGGGTGTGCAGGAAGCAGCTGATTAATGATTCTCTCTCATCATTGATATCATTGATGTTTCTCTCTCTCTTCCTCTCTGAAATCAATATTTTTATTTATATTAGAAAAATAAGTAAATAAGATACTGTTATCACCTATTCAAGTACAGTATGTATTTTTATGGTAATATTCTGTATATGAATGAAGTGGTCTCTCAGGTATTGATATTAGAAGTATACTAAATATCCATTCTAGAAAACATTATTTTTCAAGAATCTTAAAATGTTTATACCTTTAACTATGTAGTTACATTTCTAGGTGACTATCCTTAGGAAAGAGCTAGAAATTCAGAGCACATTATTTTCAAACCTGTTTGTCACATTGTTGTTTGCATTAGGGAAAATTTGAAAATAAATTATACAACCAGTGTTGTTGACATAATGTTATACTATCATTAAAAAGCATTATTTTGTAGCTCATTTGATTGATATAGAAAATGTTTTCTATATCAGTATAAAACTATATGTAATACTACAATTGTGTAAAAAACGGTAGGTATATGTGTACATGCATAAATATATTAATTCAAAATACATTAATAAACTAGAAAGAATAAAAATATTAAGAATGGCTATCTGTATTTGTAACAGCACATTATTTCCAAATTTTCTAAAATGAGCTATTACATGTATGATTTTTTTATAAAGAAAAATATTTTTTTTTACCTTCTTTGTTTGATATGTATATGTGGAATAGAACTTGAGGTAGAATAGAAATTGTCAAGAAGTGATTCCAGCCCTACCTCATTTAGCTCAGTAGGATAGAGCATTGGCCTGCGGACTTAAGGGTCCCAGGTTCAATTTCTGTCCAGGGCACATGATTAGGTTGCAGGATCAATCCCCAGTAGGGGGCATGCAGGAGGGAACCGATCAATGTTTCTCTCTCATCATTGATGTTTCACCTCTCTCCCTTTTCCTTCCTCTCTGAAATCAATAAAAATATATATTTAAAAAAAAAAGTGATTCTAACTCAATTTTCAAGACTGTTCTTAGTAGAAAACACATTCTGTTCCCTAATTAAACAATAATAAAAGCAAAAATCATGTTACTTTTATTTGTTTTATATTAAAGTTAATATGAGATAAAATTTGATAATTTAAGTTCTAGATGTATTTCAATTGTCCAGTTTTAAAACACACTGATGTAACGTAGTACTTACGTCTTTATAGGTTTTACAACTGCCTACAATATGCTCTGGAAAAAGAAAGAATTACTGACTTACATCCCAAAGAGGAAATCATCAAGAAAAATAATTCTCATAAGAAAAAAAGAAACCGAGAAAAAGCATGTGGCAAATGTGTTACGAAAGACAATGATAAAGAACTTGAAAATGACGATGATCCTGGAGTCAATGTAGCTATCTTTCCTGAAGATTACTGAGATTTGGTTCTACGGTGTCTTTGGTAGAATAATTATCTCTAATAATTATTACAAAGCTGCTCTTTATAAGAGTATTTTAGTTTATTGAGTGTATCAGACATTCAGAAAAGCAAGATTTAGTTTTTCTCTAGATTTTAGAGACACCCATCTTATAAACATAGATGCCTTTTTAAAATAGCTGCGTATAATATTTGCTCATTAAGTACTACCTTTTAAATTACAAAAATTCATTACAAAAATAAAATTATGATTGTCAATACATCTCTTCTTTTAAGTTTTAATTTCTACTTCTACAAAACAACTATTATATCCTTTCAAGAGAACCTGAACATTAGGAATATTTGAATAAAAATTATAACAAAATTTAATCTATTTTTAACATTTATTGCATCTCAGAATCATCTGTAGATTATGAAAATATACAGAGAGGACCTGAGAATCTCCAGAGATAGTTAGCACCTGTATTTTTTTATAGCTCTTATGGGAAACTTGTGCTTGACAGCCATTTTGTAGTAAGCTCCAGCCACGTTAGCACTAACCTCGGACTAGGTTTCTATTATCCCAAACCCTATCGCTTTCCTGTAAGTCAGGTGTTTTGCCTTATGGGCTAGGCCAGGTGTTTCACCTTAAGGGCTAGGCCTCATTCCTCCTTCTCCCTATAAATACCCCGAACTCCGCCTGAATAAATGAGACTTGATCAGAACTTTGTCTTGTCTCCATTCCTTGTGTCTCTTGTCCCTTTCATCCCCACTCCTCCTCTAGGACCCTGTTGACTTAACCCGAGGGTCGGGACAAGTGGCGCCCAACGTGGCTCAAGAATGGGGGATCCAGTGAGGGACGCTGTCTGGAGAGCTGGCACAAAAAGGAGAAGACAGAGGATAAGTTGACGCGGCTGTGTTTTCTACACCTTGGTGAGTAGACAGCGATTATGGATCAAGAAATGAGTCAGCATGAAATGTTTGTTAATGGACTTAGAAAACCTTTAAAGGCACAAGGAGTAAAGGTTAAAATTAAACAGTTATGTGATTTTTTTTTATTATATCCAAGATATTTGTCCTTGGTTCCCTATTGAAGGAACTATTGATAGTAAGAGATGGAAAAGTGTTGTAGATGCCCTTAGGGATTTTTATGAAAGATTTGGGCCTGAAAAGGTTCCTATAACTGCCTTTTCATACTGGAATATAATCGATGAGGTCATATCACAGAGGCATCAGGATCCTATAGTTGCTAATGTAATTGAAAAGGGAGAAAAAATTCTTCAAATAGATAAAGAGAAAGAGGATTTAAAAGAACAGCAGAGATTAGATCAAAAAGAAAAAAGGATTGAGAAAGGAAGTGAGGACCTCATGTCTTTCGATAATGATGAGGAAGAAAGAGGGGCAACCCAAGGAACTGAAAAGAAAAAACTTGAAAATAGAGAGCCATCCAGGGGCCCACATAATACATTAAGAGAGAGGACTTTAGAAACTGAAAAGAAAAAATCAAAGATACCTGAAAAAAGAACACCTTTAGAAGCAAAAGTAAAACTCTATAATTTAGAGGGAGCTAAACCTAAGACAAAGAAATGCCCAACCCTATCAGAATTTCTTGAAGTTAAGGAGGACCTTAGTGATACAGATTGGGAGTATTTAGAAGAGCAGGCAGCCAGATATAATCCAGACTGGCCGCCTGTCGCTCAGCGTCCTCCGCCATATAGTCCCGTCACCAGCGCTCCTTCCTTAGCATGCCCAGTTCTTGACCCCAGAAAGGAGCTAAGAGATAAGATTGAATTCCTAAAAGAACAAATAAAATTAGAAAAAGAGCACCAGGAGCTTATAGCACAATTAGAGGGTCTAAAAATAGGCAAGTCTAAAAGTGAAACCAAGCCAGAAACCTCTCGTAATCAGAGACCACCTATAAGAGGAGCAGCTCCAAAATTTTCTTCCCGGTCAGAACCAATTCTAGAGTTAGATGAAATAGATGGATTTCTGGTTACAGAAACAGTAGACGCACAAGGACAGGCTTGGCGTCATCACAATGGTTTCGATTTTAAATTAATAAAAGAGTTAAAAACAGCGGTAGCCCAATAAGGAACCACAGCTCCTTATACTACAGCAATTGTAGAATCAGTAGCTGAAAATTGGCTTACGCTTGGGGATTGGCAGACTCTAGCTAGAGCAACACTAGCGGGAGGGGATTATATTTTATGGAAATCAGAATTCATAGAGTCATGCAAGGACACTGCTAAACGCAACGTGCAAGCTGGCAATAGGTGGAATCTAGATATGCTCATGGGAGAAGGCAATTATGCTACCAGCGATGCGCAAATGCAATATGACGCAGGACTTTTTGCCCAGATTCAATCAGCTGCTACTAAGGCTTGGAGAAAATTACCAGTTAAAGGTGACATGAGCTTCTCTTTCATATTAAACAGGGGCCAGACAAGCCTTTTGCAGATTTTGTTCATTGTTTAATCACTGCAGCCGGCAGAATTTTTGGTAATGCTGATGCAGGCTCGGAATTTGTCAAACAATTGGCCTTCGAAAACGCTAATGCTGCTTGCCAAGCGGCCATTCGGCCCTATAAGAAAAAGACTGATTTATCAGGCTACATCCGACTTTGCTCTGATATCGGAGCCGCTTATCAGCAGGGCCTCGCCATGGCTGCTGCCATGTAAGGATATACAGTTAGACAATACTTATCACAGCAAAATGAGAAAATGTTTTAACTGTGGGGAATCGGGGCATTTTGCTAGAGAATGTAAGGGGAGCAAAAATGCAAACACTAAAACTCAAGATCCAGGTCTATGCCCTAGATGCAAAAGAGGGAAACACTGGGCTAATGAATGTAAATCCAAGACAAATGCCCAAGGTCAGGCTCTACCTCAGGTTCAGGGAAACGGGATCAGGGGCCAGCCCCAGGCCCCCACACCGAAACAAATCTTTGGGTCAGTCAGCTTTGTTCCAGCAAACAACAATCCATTTCAGACCTCCTCAGAGCCACCACAGGAAGCACAGGACTGGACCTCAGTTCCACCGCCCACACAGTATTAACCCCCGAGATGGGAGTTCAAACCCTTCCCACTGGGATCTTTGGCCCTTTACCAAAAGATACTTTTCGGCCTCTTAGTAGGATGTAGCAGTTCTACACTTAATGGATTACAAGTCTTTCCTGGGGTTATAGATAATGACTACTCGGGTGAAATTAAGGTTATGGTATCCTCCAAAAAATATTAATACTATTGTAACAGGACTGAGATTTGCTCAATTACTACTCCTACCCCTAATCCCCACCTCTAATAAGACAGTTATTAAACAAAGAGGTAATAAAGGTTTTGGGTCATCAGATGTTTATTGGGCAGAGATAATATCAGCACAAAAACCTTATGTCTTTACGGCTAGATGGTAAAGAATTTTCAGGCCTAGTAGATACAGGTGCAGATGTTACTATTATCAAAAAGGAAGAATGGCCCACGACCTGGCCTCTAGAAACTACTATGACCCATTTAAAAGGAATAGGCCAAAGTCAAAATCCTGAAAGCAGTTCAAAGCTTTTGATCTGGAAAGATCAGGAAGGTAACCAAGGCACCATACAACCCTATGTTATAGCTGGACTACCAATCAACCTTTGGGGTAGGGACTTATTGTCTCAGCTTGGACTAATCATGTGTAGCCCAAACGACATCGTTACTACTCAAATGTTAAAAAATGGATATCTACCAGGTTAAGGTTTAGGAAAAAACAACACAGGAATATTAAAACCCATAGAAGCCACTCCTAGATCAAACAGAGCAGGATTAGACCATTTTCCATAAGGGCCATTTACACTCCTGTGACTCATGCAGAAAAAAATAACGTGGTTATCTGAAGAGCCTGTATGGGTCGATCAATGGCCTCTAACGTCTGAAAAACTATTGGCTGCACAGCAGCTGGTACAGGAGCAGCTTGAAGCTGGCCAAATTATCCCCAGTAACTCTCCTTGGAATACCCCTATCTTTGTCATTAAAAAGAAGTCAGGTAGATGGCGGTTGTTACAAGACTTAAGGGCAGTAAATAAAACAATGGTGCTATTGGGAGCCCTACAGCCTGGACTCCCCTCTCCTGTTGCTTATACCTTTAGAGCATTTTAAAGTAATCATAGACTTAAAAGATTGCTTCTTTACCATTCCTCTACACCCTGAGGACCAAAAGCGCTTTGCCGTCAGTCTACCCGCTATCAATTTTAGAGCACCCATGAAAAGGTTTCAATGGCGTGTTCTCCCACAAGGTATGGCTAATAGTCCCACCTTATGTCGATCTTTTGTTGTTCTTGCAATACAAGCAGTAAGAGATCACTGGCCAGAAATGTATATTATTCATTACATGGATGACATTTTAATAGCTGGAAAGGATGGTGGTGAGGTCTTGAGATGTTATAACGAGTTAAAAAATGCTTTACAAGATAAAGGATTAGAGATCACCCCTGATAAAGTCCAATTAACAGATCCGTATACATATCTTGGCTTTCAAATGAAAGGACCTCAGGTCTCCTCTCAGAAATTAGAATTAAGATTAGACAAGCTCAAAACTTTAAACGATTTTCAAAAACTCCTCGGAGATATCAACTGGCTCATGTCCTATCTAGAGCTTAGTAAAAGTGATTTAAAACCTCTTTACGATATTCTACATGGGGATGCTAATCCTACATCTCCCCATGAGCTGACACCGGAAGGAAGACAAGCCATATGTATAGTAGAACAAGCCATTCGGTCATAAACTGTTACATTTATAGACTATGATAAACCTTTGAAATTCATCATTTGTAAAACAGCTCTTTCACCAACCGCTGTTTTTTGGCAAACGGCCCCCCTCATGTGGGCTCATCTGCCTGCTACACCTAAAAAGATCATTGGGCTATATTATATCAACCAGTATCTGATGTTATTATCCTAGGCAGGGAACAAGGGAAAAGATATTTTGGTAAAGAACCAGATTTTATCGTACAGCCTTATACCAAAGAACAAGTTAATTGGCTCATGCAGACTACTGAATTCTGGCCTATTGCCTTACCTTCTTATACTGGCATCCTAGATAATCATTATCCACCAGACAAACTTATTGATTTTGCTAATAAACATGAATTAGTATTCCCTAAAATCACCACATTTACCCCCTTAAATAATGCCCTATTGGTGTTTACTGATGGCTCTTCTACAGGTGTAGCTGCTTATACTTACCAGGACAAGGTGGTACAATTTACCACAAACAGCTGCTCCGCCCAATTAACAGAATTACATGCTGTTATTGCAGTCCTATCAGTATTTCCTAATCAGTCTCTTAATATCTACGCAGATAGCGCTTACATCGCACACTCTGTACCTTACTAGAAACTGCTGGCCAAATTAAGGGCGTTTCTAATACTGGAGACTTATTTAGACAGCTACAGGTACTTATCACAAAAAGAATGCACCACTTTTTTATAGGGCATTTACGTGCTCACTCTGGGCTTCCTGGTCCTCTAGCGGAAGGAAATCAGAAAGCAGATCTGGCCACTCGCCCACAAACTCATATTTCTGCATTACCTGCTATCAATGCTGATGACTCTTCCCTAAAAATTGCTCAAGCACAGAAAAGTCATCAGTTACACCATCTCAATGCACAGACTCTCCGGCTTATGCATAATATTACTAGGGAATAAGCCAGAAAAATTGTCAAAGATTGCTCTTCTTGTGTCATACATCTCCCAGTATTACATCTCAGAGTCAACCCTAGGGGGTTAGTACCTAATGCATTAGGGCAAATGGGTGTTACCCATTTCTCTGAAGTTGGTAACCTCAAATATGTACATGTAACTATAGGTACTTTTAGCGGTTTTATTCATGCTTCCCTCCAAACCGGTGAAGCCACTAAACATGTAATTAGCCATACCTTCACAGTCTTAGGATGTCCACAACAATTAAAAACTGATAATGGCCCAGGCTATACCAGCTCAGCCTTTTCTCAATTCTGTAAGTGCCTCAATATCCATCATACAACAGGTATTCCTTATAATCCCCAGGGTCAAGGAATCGTTGAAAAGGCACATCTCTCTTTAAAACTCACAATAGATAAAATAAAAAAGGGGGAATGGTACCCCACAAGGGGGTCACTCAGAAACATATTATCTCATTCCTTATTTATTCTCAATTTTTTAAATTTGGATGCAAATGGACAATCAGCAGCTGCTCGCTTTTGGCATACAGAGACTCAGAGACAATTTGCTTCAGTACTATGGAAGGATCCTTTGACTAACTCCTGGCATGGCCCAGATCCAGTTCTTATCTGGGGCCGAGGATCAATATGCATTTACTCTAAGGAAATGAAATCTGCAAAGTAGCTACCAGAACGCTTAGTTAAACAAATCAGTCAAATTCAAGAAGTTGAGGATAATCACTTAGATAACTCCAGGGAGGACAACTCGCCCTGAGAATATTCTCCTATTAGTAGTAGTAGGGGTTTCTGGAGCTTTAGCTACAGGAATAGCAGGATTAGGAGTTGCAGTTCATTCATATACTAAACTCTCTAATCAGCTGATTGATGATGTTCAGGCCTTATCCAGTTCTATTAATGATATTCAAGATCAGATAGATTCCTTAGCGGAGGTAGTCCTCCAGAATAGAAGAGGATTAGATTTATTGACAGCAGAATAGGGAGGGATCTGTTTGGCTCTACAGGAACGCTGCTGCTTTTATGCAAATTGGGCATTGTTCATGACAAGATAAAGAAGCTACAAGAAGACCTAATACAAGGAAGAAGAAAACTATTTGACAACCCACTGTGGAGCGGGCTAAATGGAATATTACCCTACCTCCTTCCCTTACTAGGACCTCTGCTTGGCTTACTAATAATCCTATCACTAAGACCTTTTCTTTTTAATAAATTGATGGCTTTTATCAAGCAACAAGTGGATGCCATTAAGATGCAATCTATACAGGTCCATTATCATAAACTTGAGATGGCCGAAAGGGAAAGTTGCAAACTCCTTGAAAAGGAGAAATACGATAACATCCTATAGAGTAATTGAGGTAATTACTCTAATATTCAAGGAATACGATGACATTCAATAGAGTAATTGAGGAATTACTCTAATAACAAACTTTCCACCTTGGTGCGGTGGGCTGGTTAGCCAGAGACGGGCAACTGGAACTTATACGTGATACTGACCGCTGCCTAAGCCAGGAACTGGGCCTTATGCTATAAGGTGGGTTGGTACCGTATGGTAGTTCCTGACCTAAGACAGGCACAGTCCCCTCAAGGATATTCGGCCTTTCAAAAGTTTAAAGGAAAGGGGGACCTGTGGGAAACTTGTTGTGCTTGACAGCCATTTTGTAGTAAGCTCCAGCCACGTTAGCACTAACCTCGGACTAGGTTTCTATTATCCCAAACCCTATCGCTTTCCCGTAAGTCAGGTGTTTTGCCTTATGGGCTAGGCCAGGTGTTTCACCTTAAGGGCTAGGCCTCATTCCTCCTCCTCCCTATAAATACCCCGAACTCTGCCTGAATAAATGAGACTTGATCAGAACTTTGTCTTGTCTCTATTCCTTGTGTCTCTTGTCCCTTTCATCCCCACTCCCCCTCTAGGGTCCTCGTTGACTTAACCCGCAGGTCAGGACAAGCTCTCAAGTGCTTTAATTTAATTGTCAACTACAGGCTAATAACCCTGTGCTGTGAGCATTCCCAGCTTTCTGTTCAAGCCATCTCACCCATTCCAACAGCCTTCACTTCTGAAACACTCCCAGCTCTCCTGCCCTGCTGGGACTAATGTCCAGCTAACTGCTGAGCCTCTTCAGTAGAGCTGTTAACTTGACGGAAGTTTTTGTTCCTTTCCTGGTTCTTTGGTTAGAGAGAGTAGGCTTTTATTGACTTTTTCTTTCTTTTTTTTTTTTGGAGCTTATTGGCATTTCTGATTGCTGGCTTTTTCAGTGTTGGGGATATGCAAAGCAAAAGGAAAACCCAGTGAACTCACTCTGTGTTACTTTTCAGGTCCTGGACTTCCTTCCTCTCCAGCTTTTAGAGTCATCTTTATAAAATACTGAGTTTTTAGTGGCACTTGGTGGAAGGAACAGGAAAAGGTATATATATGCCATCTTCCCAGAATCAGAAGTCTATGTATTTTTAAATTACCACTAATATCATGTCAGGTTATGGTTGAGGACACGAATTCAGCCACATAATCACAGATTCCTTTATTCAGCTCTGCTCCCATCTCCCAGCTGGCTGTCGCTTTAGGCTTCTGGAGCCTCCACCCTAAAACAGAAGGAAGTTCCTAGAAGTCTGTTTGCTATCCCACCACCTCATAGCCAAAAATGACAGACAAAAGCTGCACATGATGACTTCATTGACTAGATAGGGGATGAACTTGGACGTGCACTTGCCATCTGAGCTCCAAGCAGCATCAGGCTGAGGCGGACTCCACCTGAATCTTATCACATGTTTTCTACTTGCTGATCCATTTCTCCTGGGAGCTCCTGATTAATCCATCACTTTCAGTGGTGTCTTCTGGAAGAACATGACCTAAGACAAGTGTTGAGATTATGTTGGATATATTTTAAAAAATGATGGAATACACTTATTTGAAAGAGTTGCTGTTTTAATATGCTAGAAATTATATTTTTGGTATTTAGACTTAATAGTGTAAACATAATGCAAGTTTATGATATTAAGCACATGACTTTAAAAATTCTTTTTGAGCAGTATCTATTGAGGATCACTTTTTGAGCAGTATCTATTGAGGATCACTTTTATAATATATCCTAAATAATAAAAACCTAATATGCTAAGTGTCTGGTTGTCCAGTTGGTCATGCAACCAATCAAAATGTAATATGCTTATTCTAAGGCCATTCAGCCACTTGCTATGACCTACACTGACCACCAGGGGGCAGATAGTCAACCTGTAGGTTAGTTTGCTGCTGAGGTCCAGCCAATCCGGACAAGCAAGATGGGCCAGATGTGCCCTGGAGCCCTCCTGCAGTCTCTCCCCAGCTGCCAACCTCTCATGTACCTCCCCAGCTCTGATCATACACCACTGGGATTCCTCGGCCTGGCCTGTGCCCTCTCGCAATCCAGGACCCCTCAGGGGATGTCAGAAAGCCAATTTCAACCTGATCCTGCAGGCCAGGCCGAGGTACCCCACTGGTGCATGAATTCGTGCATTAGGCCTTTACTATTCATAAGAACCTAGATGTGGGAATAATGGATTCTAGGTGAAGGAGTACTAGAAGTCCAATTAAGGAGATACCATATAATTTAAGTCATATAGAACAAGAGACAGGTTCACTTGACAGAGAAATAAATTTAAAAAAAACTTGCAGACAAAAGAATGAGTAACAAAATTGATGCACCTAACAGCATGATGTATATTCAGTGACATAAAGATTCTAGTAAAACATACAGTATGTGGTATGAAATCAGTGAAGCTGCTTAAAGTCCCATGGTGAAGCCTTGGGATCTAGGGAGGAGATAGACTGGTGTTTTTTAAACAGGGCTGTGCATCAGAATTACTCAGGGTAAGATGGAGCATGGGGGTTCCAATCTAAACCACTGACTTCCAGGTCCTACCCTGTATCTCTCAAGCTAGAATCTTTAATGCAGAGTCTGGAAATTTTTATTTATTTAATATTTTTATTGATTTCAGAGAGGAAGGCAGAAGGAGAGAGAGTTAGAAACATCAATGATGAGAATCTTTGATCAGCTGCCTCCTGCACACCCCCTATTGGGGATTGAGCCCACAACCCAAGCAGAGGCCCTGAGCAGGAATCAAACCATGACCGACTGGTTCATAGATTAATGCTCAACCACTGAACCATGCCAGACGGGTGAGAAACCTTTATTTTTTAAACTAATCTAAGTGATTTTGATAAAATTAGACCAGCACTCTTAGAATCCACCGGTAACAGACTTAATCCTGGAAATACTGGAAAAAAATCAAGATTTTTTAATTACAAAAAAGGTAACATGCCTAGAAGTTCAATGTATCCATGAAGGCTAAGCAGGGGCTTCTGAAATATTAATTAGTTAAGTGGCTGTCCTTATCCTTAGGTCTAAGGCAGTTGCCAGGAGGAGTGGCAGCCTGTACAGCTGTGTAAGTTGAACTCTGCACAACTCCAGGAGGGGACATTCCCCATTGATGACAATATGAATGACACCCCCATGAACTTGTGCAGTGCACATTCCTATATACTAACATATACAGCAGTCCTGCCAGAAGGGAATTGGGCCAGGAAAGAAATCCTATAGTCTTCATATTTTTTAGAATGTCTGGAACATTTCTTCCAATTTCATGAATAGAATATGGAAAAACCTGCAGTGCAGGTAGATGGAAAAAGAAGAGAATTTAAAAATAAGTCCTACCTACATAGTGACTATAGGAAAAGTGTTGGGGTGGGATGGGAGAAGGGCATTCTGTGGTAGAATGACTGCATTCTGCTATTTAGAAATATGTCTAAAGGGCTCATAATTCAGTGACTTTCCTTCACTCATTTAAACTGATCCCTGAGGGACCTATGTATCCCAAAGTTATATAACCTGAGTATATGCCCGAGAATTTGGAAGAGGGGAGCTACCTCCTAATCCCTTTATGTGGGGAGCTGCCCCGGGTATACAGGGGTACCAGAGACCTGAAAGCAGGCTCTGGACATAGCTCTCTGCTTTCTCACCCTTCAGTTGAATAAATAAGAATTCTGAATGCAAAGTCTAGACATAGCTCTCTGCTTTCTCACCCTTCAATTTATTAAACAGAGATGTGAATGCAGAGTTTAGACATAACTAAACAGCTTGGCTGAAAAAATGTTGATGCCTATGTGCAAGATCTTGAAAGGTCTTGATTACTTAGAAGGTCAGTGACTGTGTTTGCAAATACATACCTGATTTGTGTAACCCCCTCCTCTGCTTGTGCTTAAATACTATGCTGGAAATAAACTCGGGGCTGCAGACTTAAGTCTCAGACCTCCCAACCCCATCTTTTCTTGTCTGTCTTTTTCTTATCCTCACCCCCTCAATGAGGTACTGTTTGATTGCCGGCAGACTCCGGCACCTTTACCTAGGGTAACCTCTTAGATTAGTAGCGAAGGGAGACCACGTGCTGGCCATCAAACCTAGAAGACATTGAATCCCATTCATTCCTTAGCATCCCTAAATATAGTTTATTTATATGTTCAATCCACATGTCTTATCAAAAATATTAATTGCAAGTGGGAAATTTAGTAAAAAGTAACTATATAAGATCTTATTAAGAGATACTTTCTGGTTTATTTTTATTGTTGATCTACCCCAAACTAAAAGGATGAAGGTAAGCATTTTTATGTCTAAGGCCTTGTTTCTCCATTTCTTTATATAATCTATGAATTACAGTTAAATCTTGAACAATGCAGGACTTAAGTGTACTAACCCCCTGCACAGTCAAAATTTGAATATAATTATCAACTCAAAAACTTAAATACTGCAAAATGGCGGCATAGGTAAACACCTACACTACTGCCTTGCACAACAATTTCAAAACTACAATGAAAAGACAGAACGGACGTCATCCAGAGCCACAGGAAAGCTAGCTGAGTGGAAATTCTACAACTAGAAGGAAAGAGAGGGGCTCACAGAGACCCAGAGGAGCTGCAAAAAGCTGAGGTACGGAGACGCACTCGTGGAGAGAGCGGGTGCCGGAGTACTTGGCTGGCTTCCTCTGGTGGGAGACTCCCAATGGCATTGAACCCCTTATTCTATGACACTAAACCCCAGGTCCAGCTGAAACTCATATGGGGGAAGTTTAGACTGTGAAAAGGGAGAAGTGCATGGAAATTTGGGGGAGTAGCAGGAGGGCAGAAGTTGGGCGGCACTCACAGCACTGTGCGCAGAAGACCGACTGCTGATTATGCTGCTGGCTTCCACAAGAGGGCGGGAGACAAAGCATCCCAACTTAGTCACTTCTAACTCCACTAAACCCCAGTTTCTGGCGAAACCCTGGGGACCCAGACTCATATGGTCCTGGAGCACAGGGGAGCCAGAAAGGCAGCAGTCTAGAGGCACTGCGAGAGAGCGTGTGCCCACACGGACCGCTCCAAAATTACCCAGTCACGTGAGACTCTGGGGCTGTGGAGGGCAGGGCCGACTGGAAGGCAAGGCGGTCCTTTAAGCCCTGAGACTCCACCCATCCCAAGCTCAACAGAGAGGCTTTTGCAGTTTTGCAAGCCTGATATCATAAGGCTGAATCCAACACAGAAGTTCTCCCAGCATAGTGAAAATGCTGAGACAAGGGAAGGGATCACAAACAAAAGAAATGGAGGAAAACAAACAACTGGATATAGAGTTCAAAACCACGCTTATAAGTTTTTTCAAGAATATCCTAGAAAAGTTGGATAAATTTAGCAAGACCCAAGAGGAGATGAAAAAGAACCAACTAGAGATGAAAAAGAACCAACTAGAGATGGAAAAGGACCAACTGGAAATTAAACATACACTGACTGAAATAAAAAATATTATACAGAGACCTAACAGCAGACTAGAGCAATGCAAGAATCAAGTCAAAGATTTAAAATATAAAGAATCAGAAAACACTCAACTGGAAAAGCAAAGAAGAAAAAATAATCCAAAAATGTGAAGATAATGTAAGGAGCCTCTGGGACAGTTTCAATCGTACCAACATCAGAATTGTGGGGGTGCCAGGAGAAGATAGAGAGCAAGATACTGAAAACCTACTTAAAGAAATAATGACTGAAAACTTCCCACATCTGGTAAAAGAAATAGACTTACAAGTCTAGAAAGCACACAGAACCCCATATAAAAGGAATCCAAAGAGGACTACACCAAGACATCATAATTAAAATACCAAGAGCAAAAGACAAAGAGAGAATATTAAAAGCAGCAAGAGGAAAACAGTTCATTACCTACAAGGGAGCACCCATATGACTGTCAGCTGATTTCTCAACAGAAACAATGCAGGCCAGAGGGGAATGGCAAGAAATATTCAACGTGATGAGTAGTAAGAACCTACAACCAAGAATACTCTATCCAGCAAAGCTATCATTTAGAATTGAAGGGCAGATAAAGAGCTTCACAGATAAGAAAAAGCTAAAGGAGTTCATCAACTCCAAACCAGTATTATATGAAATGCTGAAAAGTACTCTTTTAGAAGAGGAAGAAGAAAAAGGTAAAAGATAAAAAATTATGAACAACAAATACATGTCTATCAACAAGTGACTCTAAAAATTAAGTGAACTAAAAATTTGATCAACAGAATAAACTGGTAAATATAATAGAATCAGGAGCACAGAAAGGAAGTGGACTGATAATTCTCAGGGGGAAAGGGGTGAGGGGTATACAGGGAGAGACAACAAAAATCATACACCTATGGATGAGGTCAACGGGAGGGAGGTAAGGGTAAAGGGAGTGTTGGGACCTGGGTGGAGGGGAGCTATGGAGGGGAAAAAAGAGAAACACATGTAATAATCTGAATAATAAAGATTTAATTTAAAAAACAAAACAAACAACAACAAAAAATAAATACTAATAGCCTACAGTTGACTGGAAACTTACCAACAACATAAATAGTAGATGTTATATGTATTATATATTATAACTTACTAGAGGCCCGGTGCACAAAATTCATGCACTAGGGGGGGGGGGGTCCCTCAGCCAGGCCTGCACCCTCTTGAAGTTGGGGAGCCCTCAGAGGATGTCTGACCAATGGCTTAGACTCGCTCCCCATAGGACATCCTTAGCACTGCTGTAGAGGTGGGAGAGGCTCCTGCCACCACTGCTGTGCTTGCTAGCTATGAGCCCGGCTTCTGGATCAGTGGCGCTACCCCTGTGGGAGCACACTGACCACCAGGGGACAGCTCCTGCATTGAGCATCTGACCCTGGTGGTCAGTGTTCTTCATAGTGACCAGTTGTTCTCCCATCAGGCCAGAATCTGATCTCCAACATCCCCTGAGGAGTCCTAGATTTTGAGAGGGCACAGCCTAGCCCAAGGTGCATGATCAGCTCTGGGGAAGGACATGAGAGTTTAGTTAGCTGGAGAGGGACCGCAGGCGAGCTCCAGGGCATGTCCAGCCCTTCTCACTCAGTTCCAATCAGCTGGACCCCAGCAGCAAACTAACTTACTGGTCTTAACGTCTGTCCCCTGGTAGTTAGTGCACGTCATAGCAACTGGTCAACTGTCTGCCCCCTGGTGGTCAGTGCACATCGTAGTGAGCATTTGAGCAGCCTTAGGATATCATCAGCATATTATGCTTTGATTGGTTGAACGGCCGACTGGGCGACCAGAGACTTAGTATATTAGGCTTTTATTATACAGAACTAGAGGCCTGATGCATGAAATTTGTGCACAGGAGGGGTGGGGTCCCCTCAGCCCGGCCTGCACCCTCTCGCAATCTGGAACCCCTTGAAGGATGTCCAACTGCTGGTTTAGGCCCGATCTCGCATCAGGCCTAAACCAGCAGTCGGACATCCCTCTTGCAATTTGGGACCACTGGCTCCTAACCACTCACCTGCCTGACTGCTTGATCACTTTTAACTGCCTCTGCTTGCCTGCTTGATAATCCCTGACCACTCACCTGCCTGTCTGATTGCCCCTATTTACTCTGCCTACCTGCCTGATCTCTCCTAACTGCTCACCTTCCTGCTTGATCACCCCTAACTGTTCACTTGCCTGCCTGATCACCTTTAACCCCTCTGCCAGCCTGCCTGATTGTCCCTAACCCCTCACCTACCTGCCTGATCACCCCTAACTGCCTTTGCCTCAGCTCCCACCACCACAGCATCGTCCAGAATGACATCCGGAAGGTTATTCGGCTGTCTGGCCTAATTAGCATATTATGCTTTTATTATTATAGATGATAAAGTATGCTAGAGAAAAGAAAATGTTATTGAGGAAATGATAAAGGAAATACATTAACACTATTTATTGGGGGGAAAAATCCACACATAAGTGGAACAATGTTTTTCAAAGGGTCACTTTGTGTTCTAGAAGAGAAAAAAAAATAGTTGTCAAATTTGTTGAGAAATGGTGATGGAAACTAAGAAACATGCTTTTGTTTTTGAAATTCTGAGCTAAGGTCATAAACTAGTGGCCAAAGGATGGCCAAGCAGATGTGTTTTGTTTGGCCCACACAGAGGGTATTTTTCCTAATTGAGCCAATTATTTTAAAATATGATGATTTCATGTTTTTAAGTACATCTGTAGCTTTTCTTTAAAAATTGGAAGATCTGGCTACACTAGACCCACATGACAACACTTAGCAGAGCCAAGTACTGGCTGTCCCTTTGGACAAGGCTTGTTTTCCTGCTCAGGACAGTCGCAGCATCCCCGACTGGCTCCCTGACTTACCTGCTGCAGTCATTCCACCTTCAAAACCTGGTCTTGTGGGCACCAGTGTTAGCAACTCCTGGTTAGAACTTTGGGGAGAATGAAACTATATCATGACTTTGGTTCATTATACAGTAATTGTTTGAGAAGGACTGGTTACATACTTTGCAAAGGCCAGTTCAAAGTGAAAATGTGGGACCCCTTGTTAAACAATTGACTTAAAAATTACAAAATGACAGTGCAGCATTAAGTCAAGTGAGGGGCATGTCTAAGCATGGGGCCCTGGGCAACTGCACAGATTATGCACCCATGAAGCCAGCCATGTTTCTCATCAAACTTTTATCCACCAGTTTTGCCATCTAGCCACAAGTTTTGTCTCAATCAGCTATTACTGTGATGACTTTGCTGGCAAAATAGTAAGTTGCTATTTTTTTCATTATTCCTTCTACATTTACCAATTGACATTCTACAGGGTTGATAGGGTGTTCCAAAAATGTATACACACCTTAACAGCAGATACCTCAATTTTGAAAATGAAATGTATTTTAATGAACACTGGTTTTAAAATTATTCAAAGTGTGTGTATACATTTTGGGGGACACTGAATATTCATAGAGAAAGCTTCCCCTTCCTCGTGTATGTGTGTGATCAGTATGGACTCTTATTTTATTCATTGAGCTCTAATTCATGCTCTCATTCTTTACGTGAATGCTTCTGCTATCCCAGATAGGACAGTGGGAGTCACTTCAAATTGGCTCCTGAGCTCTTTTCATGCCCCCTTCAGATTTTGAAGCATTTCCTTATTATTTTATACAAAATGTTGCAGGTTCAGCCCAGCCATAGAAAAAGTGGAAGAACTTTCATTCCTTGTATTAAGAAACTATGTTCTGAACCCTAAGTGTGTTTATGAGAGCTAGTTTCTTTTGTAAATAATTATGAAATGATTCATCAGTGTATAATAGTACATGATAATTATTCAAAAGTTGGGTCTTGCAGTTTACATGACCCATAAGATATATTGACATAAATGACATCTAAAATTGTCCACTAAGTTGATTTCTCTGGGATGTATCAGCAGGAATGTTCATATACTTCCACAGAAATGCTGTCTCATTATAATTAATTTAATGAATTACTTTGTTCCTCAGCTTTTCAGGACTCAATACTACCAATTTTCCAGGACATGGTGAGACTTATGGAGAAAAGCACTACGTAGAGATCAAGAAATTCTGGCTCATTTCACTTTACTTAACAATTGCCAATAACTGATTCAAACTGCCTGTTAATGTTGCAGCTAATTTGTACTAATAGTTAAAAATGAGGCAAAAGCAAATTAGTAAGTCACATGAAGTAGCCAATGTTTCCCACAGCAACAAGCACGTAATCAAATTGAAGATTAAGTTATTAGTTCTATAAAGAGTAAAGAAAGAGAATTCCCAAACACACGGTCTAGCTTTTTCACAAACACCCACCAGGTGGCAGAGCACTACACATAGTGGACCAGGCAGAGCAGCTAGAACCTCATTTAAGACTGAAGTGGTTAAGTGTAGGCTTTGGTTTGATTTATTCTCTATATAAAACCAATTCCAGAATACCTTAATATTTCAATTTTTAAATGATATTTAGAAAAAAGCTTTCTCTCACTTATTTTCTTAATAAATGAAGTCACGTTATGTCAAATTACATTTTCATCACTTTGCATTTTAATAAAACTCACATATCCGGAACTTTTCACCTTTTTGTTCTAGTATGCCAGAAAAATTATAGTCTATCTAATTATAGTATAACATAAAAGAAATATTTGGAACAAGCTTTACTTCAAGTTTTAGTAATTTTGAGTTTAAAATCTATATGTAGTTAGAATTGTCATATCTTTAAGTATTTCAAACATAAATAAAATGTATGTATACAGAATTTATAACAAACATCATTTTTTTACAAATTCAAAAGATGAATTTATACATTGATTGTGTACAGGCCTCTAAGGAAATTGCTACCTCTCTCTGTACATGTATATGAAATCTACAGGTATCCTAGAGAAAGAGTGAGTAATTGTAGTTAAATTGATCAGGATTATAGAGTTCCATGTCAATTTTTTTCTTTAGAATTTTGAATGTTGCTATTCCTCATGCTGTTATGTTTGTGCTTTTTGTTAAATATAATGTTCAATATGTAGACAAGTAATTATAAAATTTAAATATCTACATTCAATCACCAAGTCTGAAATATATAATTCACTGCTGTTGGTTTAAAACAATCATTCTAAGATTGATGTTCATTGATTCAGATGACAACATACTTTTTATTTTATACAACTGTTGGCAGATTATTTTGGATCCCTTTATTTTGAGGGACTTTTATGATACTGAATTTTCTTTAGGATCATGTACATAAAATGTAAATAGCACACTTTCAATTTAGAGAGCCATGGTGAGGATTTCAAAATACAGTAAGTACAGCTGCACACTTAAGACAACAATTATGGTTTGGTGGGAAAAAAGTAGAGGTGAATTAAGAGAATCTGGAAGTGAAGGCTGGTAGGAAACAATGTCCCTTAATATAAAGATAAAGATAATCAAATGCTGAGAAATGTTAACCATTTGTTTTCCTGCTACTGCTAGTGTGTTAGATGCAGTGGCAGTAACTTACAGTTTATCCCTGTAATCTCTAGTTAAACTTTGCACTTGAAAAACAAAGGGGCACTTTTTCTTAAATATTCCATTTGTGTTTTCACTTACAAACTTCTGGAGGTACTTGGCATGTATTCCTCTGCAAACTTACATTTTTCTTCCTTGCTTGGATATCCTTTTTGGATCCTAAACTTAACTGTTTCCCCAGACTTCTCTATAATGCACTCTAAGCAAATCAGTCCTCTAAATGAGAAAATGCTATTTATGGGGACATTCTTCTACTAAAGGAATGAAGAATGGTTCTTTAAAAGGGTTGCATTTCACAAGCCATATTGATAGTTCCTTCTTTTCTCTCTTTCTATATTTTTAAAGCTGGAAAGCTCCCTCTGATGCCTTAACCCTTGGCTGGTCAGTCAGCAGGCTGCTGCCCTGTTGATGTTGAGCAATCTAAATATACAGAAATGAACATATAGCTTGCATCAGTTCCAGTATCATGCTTTGTTTCTATGGAAAATGCATGATTTGATTTAATTACTTAATCTGTCATTCTCATAGACAGGGCTTCCAACAGGGCCAAACAATTCTGAAGCAGGTTTGCCTTTGTCTTTTTTTTTTTTTTTAAGAGGGCTAATCAGGAGGGATTTGTGATATTGAAATCACTAAGAGGTAATTATGAATGATTTTGTGCAATTCAAAAGTGAAAAATTCCTCCCCAAAGTCCCAACTCTTTGAGTCTATTTTGTTTTAAAATAATAAAAGTTTGTTGGTTTGCTTCCCTTTCACACTAGTGTTGTGCATGGATATCTCAAATCCAAAAATGAAAATATGCTCCTGTAAAGTAAGATGAATAATTACAAGTTACAATAAAAAATGACACATAATATACCTCTAGAAGGAGAAATTTCACATAGTGACAGACAAGGGAATTTATTCCATGAAAATAATAATAATAGCAGGATTTGATACAGAGATTTTTCATTGTTTCTTTACAATCAAAGAAGAAAAACGTTTTTCAGAAAACTTTACATAGTCTGTTGACATGAATATTATTTTTTTCCTATTAAAGTAGAAACTAGTAATTACATTTTTAAATGACATTCTGGTAATTATATATTTTAAATATGGATCCTGATGTTTAATTAGGTCATATGACTGTAATATCAGCTTGTGTTAGCAGCAGATTATCAAATCCTAGCAATGCCTCCTTAGAGAAATACAAGAAGAAAAGGCTGTTATAATTGTGATACTTAAATAGAATAAACCATAATGCAGTACAGTTTTATTTAACTATTTTAATGTTTACTAATGTTATTGAGTAGTGCAGTTTATTATCATGGCATGTTCTTAGATAATTACTCTGGTGGCAATAAGCACATAGAAATAAGCATGCTGTTTTGTTTTGTTTTTCTACCAGGAAAGCTTTCAAATTAAGCACAGAGTAGAATTCAGAATACATATCTGAAAGTGGTGTTGTGTATTTTTATCACACACAAACGCACATAAATATTATATATATGATATATATATATATATCATATGTAATTCATAGTGGTAACTTTTTCTGAAATTACATTGTGATTGGATATTAGATAAGTAATTTTTATTTTTTAACTTATATAAGAAATCTGTATTTTATTAACTCTTACTTTTCCTTTCTTCTAATTTTCACTAATAAATAATGCAGTGCAAATTAAATCTTTTTTAATATAATTATCTATCATTTGCAATCAATAGTTTCCAAAAAGCTTAAACATATACCAAAATTTTGTATTTTAATGTTTGATCTTGCACTTATTACAATGAATTCAGTTTTTTAGTTGCTTTTTGTTCTAATCCTTCCTTGTTTCTATAAACCACACTGACTGGTGTTTACTAGTTTTATTTATTTGGCACAAACACAAGAAAGGTATAATAGAGTTTAGGTATTCACTTTTGAATCTCCATGCAGCCCTCTTTCAAGAGCATTTTTCTTAGTAAAGAGATCCCTTTACAAGGTAAGTGTTGTACTTCTTTGATACCTGTGGGAACTGTATCTCTTAATATTATATTCCTCCCTAAAATTTGCTCTTTAAAATACAAAAGTTAACTGTTAAATAGCTACCAAATTCATTTGTGCAGATTTAATGATACAAATGCTTTTGACTATTTATGAATTTTAAAGTCTCCTTATAACGTGTCTAATGAATTACACAGTTAAAACAACTTGAGTACTTTTCCATTTAGTCCATAAAAGCTAGGATTTCCTATATATAGGTAACTTTACTACTCAAGAAGTCTGCCTTGAAATTGTTCCACACACATTGTCCTTGACGATGCTACCAGAATTTTTATTAAAAAATCCTGCCTTTTTTCCCTTGTAGGTATATCTGTTGTAACTTATAGCTATAAATACATGTATTTTGTAATGAGAGAAAATTCCTTTCTGAATGACAAAAATCTAATATTGCTTGAGTGGATGTGAGGGTTATATATTTTACTGAATGGGAAAATAAAAGAGATTTCTTTTATCATTCACTTGGTCTTTTTGTGTTGAATAAAACCGTTAATTGTATTACAAGCTGTGAAAAAATGTGTGTACTAATGTTACTATATTTATAAATAATATTTTGAGCTTATGATTTACTTTAAGAAATCTATTTCCTAACACTAGGGGTCATTTTAGCTTGTGGTAATATTGTAAGATATTTTGTTTTAATAAAGGGAAGGTCAGGAATATGATATTTCCTAGAAAAGTGCTATCCTGGAAAAACATTTTCCTGGGCTCAGATCCCTAAATTTTCCCCTACTTGGACTATGAATAGATTCTGTTAGTTGGTCTAATTTTTAAAATGTCAAACAAAGTGTGCTTTGAGTTGCTTATCTAAACTTCATTTTTGTTACTTCTACTAAAATGTTCAGGCTGCTTTTAAGGTTCAGATCCTGTTTTTGTTTGCTATTTAATATTTTGTCAGCTTTTGGGTTTGCTTGGTTCTTTTCTTTAGGACCACGTTCCCATCCTCCTGAGCCTCAGTGAAAGAATTCCATATTCTTTACTGACTCGCAATGCTGTGAAGGATAGCAAATAGCATCCATTAGAATGGACGGATTTTTCCTCACATAACAAAATGAATAATTTCCATTACTATATCTCAGATTTCCCTACACTGAAAAGTTTTTAAAATTTCAAGCTCCTTCCTGAAAGTACTTTGTGGTCTTTCTTTGGCACTTAATAATATATCAATTCCTTATTTTTTGTGTGAAAAATCACTTTAAGGCCATGGTACTAGACATGAAAGATGATAGAAGGAAATGTCGTATTCTTTTTCAGAGTAGCATTATGTATTTTAGAATGCACTATAGATTATGTAATATGAATTATGATTTTGTTTATATTGAATGGAGTGTGTAATTGCAAGCTATAAATCATTTCTGGGTATCTGAAAAATTTAGCCTTCCTACTCCAGTTACACACATAAATAAAGATAGTTGTATTTGTTTTTCTAAATCCAGTTTAAAAATCTGCTTAAAATCTGTTGTACCTCAGAAAGCATTAGTGTAGTGTGTTTAACATTTTCAATTGAAAATCAAAGTATTTCCTTTGATTCAAAGCTAGATATATTTTCTACTTCTAGTATTTTTAGACCTGTGGAATATACCAAGAGAAAGTTATGTTTTCTACTAAAAATGAGTATGTAATAAAAATGTCCATTAAGCTTACATGGATATGATAGGGAGTTCCACTTTTTCTTAGAATTAGGACCTGAATTTCCAGACATGTCAATGATGCTGTTCAGAGCTACGGCTGCACAGGCCCGTGTTCTGCTCACAGAATTGCCACCTGAAAAGGAAAAGGAAAGAACAATACTGTGTTTTGGTTCTGCTCCTAACTGTCCATTCTGTTTCAAGTAACTGGTCGCCATGGGGAAAATGAAACAGACTAAAGTAAATTTTTAGGAGATAAAGTTGTAATCTTCTCATACCTAAGGACTAAAGGGTTCTAAGCTGCAAGGAAGTTTTATTACAAGCTTAGATGGAGATGGCAAAACAGGCAGAAACAATATTAGTGCTCACACTATAAGCTTCAAGTTGCACATTGATGGTTAGCATATCCTATTGCAAAAATCACAGATGTCTGTACTATATAAGGCTAACATGCCACATTCCTAAAAAATAAAAATAAAAAAAGAAAGTCCATCATTTACAACCATTTGTAAGAAGGATGTTGAAAGAATAGGAAGTAATGCAAAAGGTGTGGTGCTGGGAGTTTTAACTTAGCCAAGTTTTAACTTACTCTCTGTCTTTTACCAGCTGTGTGACCTTTAGGAAGTTACTACCCTTCCCCAGCATTTGTTCCCTCCCTTACACAATAACAAAGAGGCTGAAAATTGTGGTCTCCACGATCTTTCCTGTGTTGGTGATTCAATATATATTTCTGGCCTATACTCTTAACTAATTTTCTTTATCAGAAGGCAGCAGGGCTCTACTCTCTTTCGTACAGTATTAGATAAACATGCTCAGCTGCTCTGTACTGAGAATGTTGTGCACACACAATGTGTGTCTTCCTCAAGTAGATATACTTACATTCATCTTCAAGATATGTAAAAGGTACCTCACTTTTATGGACATCACATGTTAATGAAGGGATTAGCACATATATAGTCTTCTAACATAGAAGTTCTGAAATAAAAGAGTGTAAAAGAGAACTGTATATTACTATATTTCTAGTAGCAGAAGCCTTACTGGAGCCAAATCCATCAACACTGCAACACTGCAAGAAAAACCCAGTGGAGCTGTTAACAGTATTATTTTTTATGAAGTCAAATTCTCTAAAAGGTCAAAGTCCTTTCCAAAACAGTGATACTCATGGATATTCGCTCAAACTTATTTGTAAATGTATATTTTTAAAAAATTGACAACTCCTCTTTTTCCCTTTTTCTTTGGGGACTGGTAACTCTGACCTTATTGGAACAGGTGACATGGCATAAAATATCACCATTTAAAAAAAAACTTATTTCCAATATCTATTAGTTGCTATTCTTGAATGTCAGCAACAAGATTTGGTGTCATAAAAATGGTAGCCCCCCAAGAGAAACACATTACAAGAGCAACTCCTTTCCATCCACCTCCTTCCCCCGAAATAATAACAATTTGCTAAATTGTTGGGAAGTTGTTATAATTCCTTTTCCAAATTATTACTCGCCCTTTAGATTAGAAATGAGGCCAGGGTTAGCAATCAGCTATAAATGGTAGGATTTTTCAAGTAAGAAGCACTTGTCTGATTGTGAAGTGGAGGCCATTACTGCCTTGATTGGGCCCTTTTTTTTTTTTTTCAGCTTGCTTGATTTGTGGTTAAGAGTGAACATTCACTCTGGTACTGTGAGCAATCAGAGCCTCTCTCCTCTCATTTTTTGCTTAGCGATTTAGGGTCCACTACTTTGGCACAGCTGCCACCTTTTAGCCTCCATCATGCAGAATATATTCTTTTAAAAGGATGGGAGATGGGAACAGGTAACTAATGTTCATTTGGCTTCTTGATGTACCTATTTTATGTTTTCAGAGAGAACTTTTCACTCAAGAACAATCATGTTGGAACTTGGACTTCTACACTCAATAAATAAGTTTGAATGGAGACTTGAAGCTTGTTAGAGTTTATTTTCCATTTCTTTATTTATCCCACCAAAACAAACAAACAAACAAACAAAATAGGTATGGGGGACAAAGCTGACATTAAGGTATTATAGAGCACTTTTAGCTTTGCACTAGCATAGTCTTTGTTCTCTGGGAAATGATACAGAAACAAAGGCTTTTTTCTTTGCTTCTGTTTTGGAGGGCATTCCATAAGTTTCACATCAAATTTAAGGTCGCTAGGCTCTACTAAGATATAAACGAGTCTTAAGATACCTAGGAGTAGAATTGCTGAGTCATATGGTAAATTTATGTTTAGCTTAGGAATTTCCAAACTGTTTTTGCAAAATGGCTGCATTATTTTCTATTCCCACTAGCCAGGTATGACAGTTCCAGTTTCACCATGTTCTTGCCAACACTTGTTACTGTCCATCGTATTTATTATAATCATTCTAGTGGGTGAAAAATTTACCTCATTGTGGTTTTGGTTTGTATTTCCCTAATAACTAATGATGATGACAATCTTTTTATGGGCTTATTTGCTATTTATATATTTCTTTTGGGAGATGTCTATTCAAATCTTTTATCCATTTTTAAACAGGTTGTTATCTAATTATTGACCCATAAGAAACTCTATATATTCTGGATACAAGTGCCTTATTGGATTTATAATTTGAAAATATTTTTCTTCAAGACTGTGGGTTAAGTTTTCACTTTCTTGCTAATGTATTTGAATCACAAAAAAATTAATTTTAAGCAATTCAATTTTAAACTCCTAATAGAGCACAACATTGCATCAATTCTGAATGTAATTCTTTAAAGAGTCAGAAAGAAAAGGAAAGAAAAGCTTAAAAACAAAATCAATAATTATATTTGGGTCAGTGTGAGAAAAGGAATAAATTGTCTTACCAATCCATTGCCTTTAAAATAATGAAAGCTTTCACCCAGAAAGAAAGTTTTGTGTGATTTTTAACTCTTCATTGCTAACGTTATGTGGGTTATTTGAACCTTATCCTACCTGGGGCTGAGGATTTCAAAATTTAGCCTTGTCCAGGTGACAAATGGTTTTGAACAATGGACATATCTAAATGAACTCAAAGCCACAAACAGTACTCCTTGTGCACACACCTCTGAGTGATGGTGAGTAGCTGAAGAGAAAAATCAGTATGCAAAGAGGGTTATTCTCAGACAGAAGCACCTGAACTTTGCCCTCCCAGGACCACAGCTTTACCTTATTTGTGAAATGCCTTTTTCTTAGGTCCACCCACATAAATAGTGATTAGTTAACAGCAGCAATTTTACAACCATTGCTGAATGCCAAGTTTTTCGGACAAATTTGGTAGAGATATAGAAGTTCCTCTAGAGCAGTGGTTCTCAACCTTTCTAATGGCGTGACCCTTTAATACAGTTCCTCATGTTGTAGTGACCCCCAAACATAAAATTATTTTTGTTGTTACTTTATAATTGTAATTTTGCTACTGTTATGAATCGTAATGTAAATATTTGTGTTCTCCGATGGTCTTAGCCTCTACAGCAGGGGTTCTCAACCTGTAGGTCGTGACCCAGGTTGGAAAACACAGATATTTATATTAAGATTCATTTAATAGAGTCTATATTAAACTTCAGATGTTTGTTTTTGTTTTTTAAACAAAAACTCTATATAATTAAGAATTCAGTAACAATCCTTGTTCCATTTTATCTTATAGATGCAAATGTTGTTGCAAATATAGTGTTAAAAATGGTAAGTGTTGTGTGGCCTAAACATTTCCATCAAATTCTCTTGCACATAAGTAAGAAGTCAGTACCTGGATTATTTTTGCACTTAATTTAGCACAATGTGTCACCTGGAATTCTCGTTTAAAAAGGGACTTTCAGTTGAAACTCCTCTATGAATATAACTGAGTCCTAAGAACAGTTCATCTATTTTTGACAGACTTGCCTAATTGTTCAAATTAACATTGAAAACTTAATTGTAAGAGGGTTAAGTTAAGGCTATTGAGTGCAATCAACCTAGTGAAGTTGAAATGCACTGCTAATAAGTAATTAATTAGAAAAAAATAGAAAGGTCTATTAAGTATAGTCAAGTTCCACCAGGAATCAAAACAGATCAGTTGAGAACAAGAGATTGTCTAGGTCAGTGGTTGGCAAACTCATTAGTCAACAAAGCCAAATATCAACAGTACGATTGAAATTTCTTTTGAGACCAAATTTTTAAAACTTAAACTTCTTCTAAAGCCAGTTCTTTAAAATAGACTTGCCCAGGCCGTGGTATTTAGTGGAAGAGCCACACTCAAGGGGCCAAAGAGCTGCATGTTTGCCGACCACTGTTCTAGATAAATGTCAGGTCACTAAAGCAGTTCCCAGTAGCATTCATAAAATGAAAATAGAAAAGGCAGAGCCCTACACAATAAGCTGTGCTCTGGAAAGAAAAGAATACCAAATGGAGAGAAGTACTGTTGATTTCTCCTAGAAACAAATGGAACCTTAGTAGAATCACACCTGTGGTTTAGATCAATAAGATTTATTGTAAAACAAGGTGAATATTCTTTGATCTCTTAAGAGACTGTGTTATGTCAACGAAGCAACTTTACATAGGAAGAAATTAAGCCACTTTCGCCTACCATGAAAGTTCTGGAGAAATGAAAATAGATTTGTTATAATTTATCAAAACCTGAGGATAAGCAGGCCTCACCAGCCTATTTTATAGCTGGAATATTAACAGTATCCACCCAGGCTTCAGTGTTTTCTGCTCACACATGTTCTTCTGTAAGACCTCAGAGCCCTGCAAAGGACTCATCCAGTTTGTTTTGGTAATTAGGTAGAGAGCAATTGTTTCTTACAAATTTTTACATCCTAACCAGAAATCTCCCTTGAATTGGTTAGCAGATTTTAAAAGAATGTCTTTTTCACTTTCATATTTCATAGTCTTATATAATAATATTCCATTAAGTTAGGTGATTGCTCCACTGTATAGCTGTCATGATCAGCTTCAGGACAAACAAAGCTGAATTTGGGTAAACACGGTACTTAACTGGTAGGAAAAGAAATGCCAGGGCACTATTAACCCCAAGTGTTTATGGCACAGGGGCCAGTAAATATGTTTTGGGCTATGGAGCCTCTCAAACAATGAAAACAAACTAACAAACAAAGAAAACAAAGCCCAACATATGCTGTGTTTCTGGTAACAAATTTGATTCTGTATAACACGGACATAAAAGTAGCACTTTAAATAAATGAAAACTCTCCATTAGGAGTGCTAACTATGTATATAGCTCAAACTAACAGGTATAAACACTTGGCCCATGCAACTCAAATGTCAGTTTGTTCAGCAAACATTTTATGCTTTCTATATTGCTAACTCATTCTAATTGGACTCTCTACTGGAAGGATATTGATTAGTCATCCATTGGAATATCTTTGTCTGTCTTGCATACCTGTTAACTAGCATCTGCTAATGGCTTTAATCTCTTTTTTAAAAATCTTAAACAGTTCTATTACTTTTCCAATTATTTTTCAGCAATGACTATTCTGTTCACTGTTGTTGATAATTTATTTCCTAATTTTATAATAGTGTTTTAATTATCAATTTGTTTTCTCCTGTATTCAGTGCCTCTCTTTTCCCAATATCTTTGAATTCATAAGAAATTCAGTCTCATGATACACACATTAAATTATATTCAAGTATACATATACAAACATGTATATTCTGATACTTCTCAAATTTATGTCTCTAGCCCAGATTTCTCAAACTCTACACTTATATATCCAACGGCTTACTTGACATCTCTACCTAAATGTCTAATAGATAGTTTAAACATAACTTGTCCAAAAGTAGGGTCCTAATCTCTCCCCACCTACCTAAACCTACTCTCCTACAATTTACCCTAACTGAATTAATGACAATTCCATATTTTTAGTTCTTCACACCAAAAGAATTTGGGATTATACTTGACTCCATTGTTTTTCTCATACCCATATCCAAACTTGCAAGCTTCATCTTCAAATTATACCTAGAATTTAATAATCTTTCTGCTACTAAAGCTGCCATCCACCATTCTGCTCCAAGCCATCATAATCTCTTATATGAATTTTTAATAATAATGTCCTAATCTGTTTATCTATCTATCTATCTATCTATCTATCTATCTATCTATTATCTATCTACCTATCTATATACCTCTATCTATCTCTCTATCATCTCTCCCTCTCTCTTGTTATATTTGGACATTAGTTTTTTTCTGAAATCTTGTGAAGTGCCTTCTATAGAGTTTATAAATCTGGTTTGGGAAGAGGAGATCATAGCATCCTGTGTGGGAAACACACTCAGGCTTTGGCTCATATCAGTTCACTTACTAGACTGATCTTCAAGCAAGGTAAGAGGTAGAAGGTATTTGTTTGAGACTCTATGCAGTTCTCTTTTGTGGTTTGTAGATTTTGAAATTTGTTGACCATTTTATTATTTGGTGGTTGTGGTGGTGTTTTGTTTTGTTTTGTTTCTTAAGGCACACATTTATCTAATACAATTTCTATCTGCCACCTTAAAGTAATAATCTACCTGTACTATACATTTAGCATATGTTATCCTTTGTAATTTCACAACAACTTTGTAAAATAAGTAGCATTGTTTTCTTTTAAAAAAAAATTAGGCTTGGAGAATTCCCAAGACTCAAAATTAGTTCTTCAGATCCTAAACAAGAGGAGTTTTTGCTTTTGCCATTCTTCCCTACTGCATGCATGTCTAAACCATCCTTTAAAAGGCCAGCTGTCAAAAATGTAATACGATACCTGCTATACAGGTAGAGATCCTCATAGTCCTTACATATATATGTTACATACATACATATATATATATATATTCACATGAGCTTTGAGTGATAAAAACTTTTTTAAACTTGACTCTACATAAAATAAATACATTTGATGACATAAAAAAAGCCAAATCACAATTGAGAAGGTGTTTTTCCCTAAGAATAATGAAAACAGAAATAATACCAATATAAATGGAAGATTTCTAAAAAATATATGAGAGATAAAAGGTGAACATTTTTATATACAGAAAATTTATAAATATATTTAATAGAAAAGGTTATTGTCACAGAAAATAAGCAAAGAAAAGGAAAATTTCCAAAATAAAAAATAAAAATGGCTAATAATGTAGATATGATGTGTAATTTATTTAAAATAAAAATAAAAATGATATTTTGCTTGATTCTGCTATAGGTAAAATGATCTATAATAACCACTACTGGTGAGCTTGTGAAAAATGTACACTACTACTTAATACTGTAACTTTGGTTGAACTTTTCTGGAAGATAATTTTCAATATGTATGTAGAAAATTAAATTTATCCATATTCTTTAACTTGCCAATTTTATTTCTATAAATTTCCATAAGGAAATAATGAGAGGTGAATTGAAAACAACTGTACTGTTCTGCAATAAGAGACTGAATAAATAAATTTTAATAATACTAGCAGGCATTTTACATTATTTAGTAATAATAACATTAAATGAAATGAGAAATGATCATCCTATTGTTGAGTGAAGAAAGAATTATAAAAAATTAAGAATATATGACTAGATTTACTAAAATAATAAATGATAAAATAATATTTTAAAATGTATATACAGAAAAACAAAAGCTGAAAGGCTATAAACCAAGGTTATCAATGATTATATATCTCCAGGTAAGAAATTCACAGATGGTATTTTTTTGGTCTTTTTTTCCAACCTAAAAAATTGTATTAGCCGAACTGGTTTGGTTCAGTGGATAGAGCATCCGCCTGCGGACTGAAAGGTCCCAGGTTCAGTTCTGGTCAAGGTCATTTACCTTGGTTGTGGGCACATTGCCAGTAGAGGACTTGCAGGAGGCAGCTGATGGATGTTTATCTCTCATCGATGTTTCTAATTCTCTATCCCTCTCCCTTCCTCTCTGTAAAAAATCAATAAAATATATTTTTAAAAATTGTATTCCTTTTGAGAGTGACTCAAATGTACTCAGAGAATTTTTAGTTTCTTAAGCATTGGGCATCTCTTGCTAATACGTGCCCCAACACCCTTGAATACTTGAGGGTGTATTTCCTACAAATGAGAACATTCTTATGCATAGCCACAACAAAACTATTAAAATCATAAAAATAACATTAACACATTACTACCATCTAATCCTCAATACCACTCTCAAGTTTCATTAAATGTCCCCAAAATGCATATAATAGCAAAATAAATCTAGTTCAGAAGCACATGTGGCTTTCACTCCTCATGTCCCTTTAAGTCTCTTTTGGTCTGGAATAATTCCTTTGTCTTTCCTTGACTTGCATAACATTGACTTCTGATGTCTTTTGTAGAGTACTTTTCAACTGGTGTTTGCCTGATATTCCTTTGTGATTAGATTTTGGTTAAGCACCGGACGGAAGCAATTTTGAAGCATGACGACATGTTCGTCTCTTTGACGACATGTTCTTTCTATCAGGAAGCCCATAACTTACATTTCTCAGCATTACAATGAAGTTCACTTTGATCACTTTATGAAGATTGTCTTCTCATTTCTTCACTGTGAATTTACTCTATTCTCATTGATAATTAAACAGTATTTTTGTAGGGAAACATTTTGGAACTATGTAAATATCCTGTTCTTCACCAAACTTCATTTTTTGAATTTATATCACTAAGTACTCGTTGTTCTTATTTATTATAATTCATTAATATTTTTATTTTGATGCATAGTTCATCTTTTGAGCAGTGAGAGCTTATTCAAGCTGGTTCTGTTTGTGTTTTTGGCATTCCTTCATCACTGATTGAGCACTTCTTTGCTTTCTGTCAAGAGATGTTCGGGGCTCATCTTTTACTTTCTTCGCCCCAGTCCTAGAATCAGTACTTTCTCCAAAAAACCCTGGATCATTTCAGTGGAGAATGGTATTTAAAAGCCAAGATCTTGGAGCTAAATGTGCTCATTATTGTTGTGTCACTGTTCTCAGGGCCTTTCAATGTGCAGAGCTGGGCAACATAGGTATTTACAGAAATGCTTACATTTATACTTACCAGTATATCTACACTTAATATAATCTAAGCCTCTATTCCACTCATCACAGGGTTCTTTCCAGTTTCCTCCCTTTTCATATTTGCAAATCCCTTCCGGACATTGAGAATCTCGCCTCCCACTATTCTTTTTTCTTTTAATCTTTACTGTTGGAAGTATTATATATGTCTCCTCCTTTCCCTATTGAACTTTTCCAGCCCGCCCTGCCCTCCTGCCCCAGGCCTTCACCACCCTATTATCTGTGTCCATGGGTTATGCATATATGCATATAAGTTCTTTGATTGATCTCTTTCCACCCACCCCCGCATTCCCTCTTAAGATTCCCACTATTCTTTATATTTTATTTATATGACTAATATGCCGGAGACCAAACATTGTCTCACTGATAGATGTGAACAGGAGACCAGAAGGCTGGTCAACCTTAATTGCTCTGAAAGGTCAGAGCTAATCACTCACTGTTTAGTTGAAACATTGTTAGCTGAAGCAGCCTCTACCTGTTTGTTTCATGTTAATTTCTGTTCTTGTAATTTCCTGCCTAAAGGCTATGGGTGTGTCCCAAAGTCTTAATAAAAGGGAGAAAAAGGCCAGAGCAAGAGGTAGTCCTTTCCACTAGAGCAGCGGTTCTCAACCTGTGGGTCTCGACCCCTTTGGGAGTCAAACAACCCTTTCACAGGGGTCGCCTAAGACTATTGGAAAATACCTATTTCCCATGGTCTTAGGAACCAACACACCACTCCTCAGTGTAGCAAAATGTAGCAATGTAGTTTACTATTGTCATATGAAGACTGTTACCCATGCTACACCATGATTCAAGACAAAATTTCATTTATTTGTAATTAGCAATAAATATTTGACAATATACAATTACATATTGTTTTGTGATTAATCATTATGCTTTAATTATGTTCAATTTGTAACAACAAAAATACATCCAGTAGCAAAATACAACAGTAGCAAAATTACAGTTATGAAGTAGCAATGGAAATAATTTTATGGTTGGGGGTCACCACCACACGAGGAGCTGTCTTAAAGGGTCGCGGCATTAGGAAGGTTGAGAACCACTGCACTAGAGGAAGGCTCCCGCCTGGCTCCCCAATATTGCCAAATTAATATTTTCTAGTCTCTCTCTTCATTTGCATGCAGCCTTCTGCAGAACCCGAACCCTGAACCAGGACCCTGAACCACGCGGGACATGGAAAAGGGCTCCCACACTAATGTAACAATCTTCTGTCCCACAAGGGCTCCAAACCCCCACTACAGCCTATCCACTCCCAGCCCCTCAGCCTACTGGAGCTCTGTAGCATGTGCTGGGCTGCTCATCCACAGCAATGCCCTCCCTCCAGGGCAGCCCTCTTAGGAATATGCCCTTCTATTCCCACTGGGACTCCAAGAAGATGGTGTAAGGAGGCATCCTGCTCTGGGCCATTGCAACCTCTCACCCCCAGGCACAGGTGCCAGCTCTGTGCCACTAAGTGGCTCTACAATCCAATCCGTCAGGGAGAAGAAAAGAAAGAGGAATAGGATGAGAATTGAAGTTTTTAAATATTTTGCAAAATTCTGATAATAAACCGGTATTACTTTTATAAATTGTAAAGGGTGATATTTGGGGTATTTTTTTTATTTGAAAGATCAGAGTCTTATACATTAGGACAAGGGTTAGCAAACTTTTTCCATAAAGGGCCGGATATTAAACATTTTCGACTATGTGGGCTATACAGTGTCTATTGCAACTACTCAACTCTGCCACTGTAGAGGAAAAACAAATGGCCATGGCTATGTTCCAATATGACTTAATTCACAAAAGCAGCCTGCTGTATTTGTTCCCCGGGCCATAGTGTGCCAACCCGTGCACAATATGTAGTGTTTGGAGGCAATAAACCAAGGTTTAAGCCTGAGCACTCTCTTTCAATATCTGTGAGACCTTGGAAAGTTACTTAATCTCTCTGAGCTTCAGATAAGGTTTTATGAGACTCTCATGGGCTATCTGATGTGAAATACATCGTAAACAGTAAAGTGTTACCTGATACTTACCTAGAAATTAGTTCTAAGAGGATGAGGTGATGGAACACCTTATAAGCATTTGGGTTTTATAGTTGTGAATATGAAAATGGAATAAAAGAAAGATTAATTTGGCAGTGATTCAGGAGATGAAAAAGTAAACTGAAAGTTAAGAGCAGAGAAGTGTGCTAGAGCCTGGGTATGATCATAGAAACAGGCCAGTATAGACTAAGGAGGAAGAGGCTGTGGTTTTTATTAGCAATATACCAATGAGAACAAATGGGAAGCAGAAAAGAGGGAAAGGAGGAAAGGAAAGAGAGTGAGACTGAGGATGAGAGAGAGAAGAAGGAGAGGGAGGAGAGCTAGAAAGATAAATGTTTTTAGACTCATTTACCAAAAAACGTTATTAACAGGCTGTAGCCAATCACACTGAAATTTTAAAAATACTTAGGCTTAAACTGAACATCACACTTTTTTAAAAATATATTTTATTGATTTTTTTTTTTACAGAGAGAAAGGAAGAGAGATAGAGTTAGAAACATCAATGAGAGAGAGACATCAATCAGCGCCTCCTGCACGTCCCCTAATGGGTATGTGCCCGCCACCAAGGTACATGCCTTTGTCCGGAATCGAACCTGAGACCTTTCAGTTCACAGGCCGACGCTCTATCCACTGAGCCAAACCGGTTTCGGCACACATTTTTTTTAAATATATATGTTTTTATTGTTTAAAGTATTACAAATAGTAGTACATATGTCTCCTTTTTTCCCCCCTATTGACCTCCCTCCCCCAGTACATGCCCTCACCTGTCACTACCCGCCCCCCACCCCCAATGTCCTGTAACCATTGGCTATGTTTACATACTTGCATACAAGTCCTTCAGCTGATCTCTCACAGCACCCCCCCACCCCCACAACCTTCCTTGCCTTCCCTCTGTAGTATGACAGTCTGTTCATTGCTTGTTTGCCTCTGTATCTGTTCCCCACCCCTCCACCGATTCTTTTCTTTAAAAACATCTTGCCTCTGTAGGCTAGAAATAAACTTATAAGAACCAAAAATGTTTGAGTCACAATTTCAGTGTCCAATAGTTATGAGTGCCAGTTTCAATGTCAAGCAATTCCTTATGTGTACACATATCAATGGTATCTGGATAGTGGACAAATGGTGTCAGTGCAGGTCCGACCCTCTCTGGTTTGGTCCTAGGCATCCTGAAGCAATGCACAGCTGCTGACTGCTAGCATGGCAAGGCATCATCAATGTCTTCCATCTTTGGACTGTTTCTTCTCTTGTCTTCGTGGTTGGAGCAAACCTGTCAGTTCCTCTCTGTTGCTGGAGTCCACTTAGTCTTGGAGTTGTTTTCTGAAAGTATATAAACATATTCTCAACCAAAAGTTAATAAAGGAATCTTTTTCTATAAAGTTGACTTGGGGTCCTTTTTATTTTTGCCCACCTGATTTTCCTTTGGCTTATTTTGACATCATGTGTGTTTTTCATAGAGAACATCACACTTTTTGATCAAGCATATGAAGCAGGGAATATTTGTCTAAGATTTCAAGGACATTAATTTAAAAACATCAAAAACCAAGGAAGGTAACACCTTCCTACAGGATTTGATAAGAAATGCTTATTAAGATATTGCTATAAAAATAAGCATATTTGTCTCCATCTCTTGCCGCATGACTGCCTAGGGGTCCAGGAGGACTGACCAGTCTTGAGAACATCTTGTTGATATTTCCCCTTTGATTGTCCAGCTTCACCTTTTCATGAACTCTGAAGCTCTTTAGCATCACTGGCCTTTAGTACTAGCTTGTTAGTGAGAAATTATTGAAGATGAAAAGTTTGCCATTAACTCCTAACTCTGCCACTGTATAAAAAAACAAATAGTCACAGCTATGTTCCAATACTCTGAAAATTATCACAAAATTTGCACTGGGCCTAAAATTGGGTTAGAAATTCCTGGCTTAGTAAAATAAATCTGTTTTTAGCAATAACAGGATTTGATTTTCAGTGCCAGCAAAGATATTGGTTGTGAATCTCAGGCAAGCATAATTATCATGAGGTGGTGGAATAATACTTTGGAAAAACGAATTTTGTATTCTTTCTTCTCTATGATTATCCACCTTCCTGCCTGCAGAAATTTTACTACCTTTTACACATGGGGTTGTCAAAATATAACCAGAATGTGACAGAAAATCCTTTAATGATTAAAAACAGTGAGTTCAGATGTGTATCTGTATGGGGGGAGGGTAGTAGGGTGGAATGTTCAGAAGTAGAAACAGAAGCAGGTTTTTTTTTTTTCCTGCTCCTAAATTTCTAGTATTGGCTCTATTAAATATGGTAAGATCCCCTTTTTTTTAAGACAGGGAATCTTACCTTATTCCTGCTCTATTACAAGCATCAAGCATAGTGCCCAGGGGTCATTGGTGCTCAGTAAATGAATGAACAAATATAAGACCTTGAGTAAGTCACTTACCCTACCTGGATCCATTTTAAAATTTCTAAATAATATTACCATTTAAATTTGATACAAAGAAATAAAATGTGCGTTATCACTAGTGAGACTTATGTTGACTCAATGTGATGATGATGATGAACAGGAAATTGTATTGTGAGGCACCCAGATTTCTCTGCACATTTTTTCTTTTACCCAGGAAAATCTGGACCTTTGGATTATCCAAAGGAAACAGAATTGAGACATTGTGTAAAAACTATAAGTAAATATGTTTCTCTAAATTAGAGAAAGAGTGATATTCAGGTCCCCTGATAATCCCAGATCCAACGTATTCTAGATTGAGTGAAGATGAGGGGTCCACTGGGAGAAGGATTAAAATATTCATCTGTAGGTGACAGAGAGGGCATTAAAATTCTTCAAAAAAAAGGCAAGGACAAGAATGCTAATGGACTGGCTTGGCACTTGCTTTGAAGCTTGAACATAGCGAGGAAGACTTCAGAAATTGCCGAATTCCCAGCCCAATGCTCCAGCCCTTTCTCACTTATTATACATACTTCCTCTTTAATTTAAGGGTCTATGTCAGATGGGGATGATTTGGAAACATTTTAGGGAACCTAGGCTTATCAAAGTATTTAAATGGTCATGGGATGATGAAAAGGAATGTGTGTGTTCAAATACAAATGAAGAATGATTTGAAGGTTGGGCACAAGCGATAGCAGATGGTAACTATTAATTATTAGCCTATTACCAAAGCTTCAGTGCAGTAAGGAAGAAGGTATTCTATGTCTGACTCATTATCATGTAACCCTTGTAATGCTTTGATTTCTTGTAAGACCAGTAAAGGAAGACATTTCCTCCCTCTGTTGATGCCAAGAGATTTCTCTGATGTTCAAGAGAGAAGAATTGTGTGGGCCACTGATGGGATAATATTGCATTAAATTCCTGAGCACATGTATTAAAGGCTCCATAGAGAAAGAGGGGGGAAAAAAAGGCCAGCGATGTTACCACTAATGCACCATTCTTAAGAAATTATTCCGCATCTCTTGTTTCTTAATTAATGCAGTTCTACGGGACAGAGCTGGGCATGTGGGGATTTGAGACCCCCCTCTTAGCTTCGTCTGCATGTAGGTAGCACACATAATAAGCGTGTAGTAGGTTTGTGTCCTAGTCAAGCGGTTTTAATAAACCCCTACAAGCATTTCAGATCTGAAGCCGGCAAGGGTGTGTGTGTGTGTGTGTGTGTGTGGAGGGGAGGGGAGGGGGAGGGTAATGCTAGATATGAGTCAAGTCCGACTTTATGAATGAAGCGCCTACATGTCATTAATGTTTCAATAGGTCCCCTAACAAGGGTAATTGGGCCTCCAGGGAGCTTCCCCAAGCCTCCTGGTGAAATCTGCCGGTGGCGAGGATGCTCAGGCCTTGAAGGTAAGCGGAACCATTCCTGTTTTACCCTGAATCCAAGGGTCAAACAGGCCTCGGGGAAATAGCAGGGAACTGTCATTCAGCATTATCACCGACATGTACTGTATTTCCAAGCAGCCTGCAAAGGGGGCCCGCGGCAGGCGTGCATGGCCCCGAGCTGCAGGGTGGTAGCATGTCACATGGCTGGTAACAGAAGGGATAAGCATCCCAGTACGAACCTGACATATATAAATTGATTACATAAGTGGGCAATGGTGGTCCTTTCAAGTACACTCCTTTTGTTTGAGCTTTACAGTAAAATTACCAGCAGCAGTTTACAATTAAGGGGAATAATAATAACTGAATATGCTTTCATCTGCACATACAATTACAATGAACTGCATGCCTTAATAGGATTGTGAAAAATCTGCGTTTGACCCATACAAAAAAGTAAACATTCTTGTTCTGGATACTATATCATTATCACAACAAAGAGAAACTCCTGAAATCTGATGATTTAAACATCTGGAGAATGTTAATCACTTCAAAATGACGGATGTTTTTTATTTCGGCTTTTGACAGACACACTCCTTTCATAGATAGATGATTATTTACATAAATTACATCATCAATGTGAAAAAGAATCAGAATAACTTCAAAGGATAAAATGCTTAATTAAAAAGAGACTTGCATTTCTATTTTTCTCCCTTTCTCTGTGTTTTTTTTTCCCCCCTTCAAAGGAGGAGGAAAATACTCACTTATTTGGCAAAGCCACCAGTTCCTTTGTAGGTGACTATGAACTAAATCAATTGTCTTTTTGAATTGTTTCATGGAAAAGACAATCACCTTTAAGAATAAATCACTCTGCTATTAGTGCCCTGAAACCTATGCATTGCTTTGAGTTCACTTCTGACTTCATGTTCCCTTTGAGTCAAAATGACTGTGCAGTTCACTCCTCCACCCCGTGGTGAAATCCAGCAGATTCAAGCTCAAGTTGTGTGAGACTCAACCTGATTTCCCATTCAGACTCCCACGTTAGCCTTTGTAGATGGAGGGAAATAAAAAAGCAACCCAGCTCTGAACCATTTCGTTTCCTTGTTGATGGGGGTAGGGAGAGAGAAGGCTTAATAGCTGCCCAAGGAAAAAACCTGGTTTTTGCTTATTAAGGAGAGGCCCCCGGCGGAGTGGCTGCGGTCCCTCAGGGAGGCCTCTGACTGGCCGTGTGCTGCCTGATGCCGGTGGGGAGAGCTGGTGCAATTTGGCTGATCCACTACAATTTCCTCCTACACTCGGAGCTGATCTGCAGGCTGACCTTAGACAATTTGTCTTCTTTCAGGGAGAAATGTCACCCGAAAGGAAGCTATTAAGTCAAGAAGGTAATTCTCTCAGAACAGTCCATTGTATAAACAGAACTTGACCTCAGGTAATTTATTGCTGGTCCCTAACAAAGAGACTTAAGATATAGGCCTGATAGAGTCGAGATCAGAATCTGTCAATGGAAAGGGCAAACAGAGCCTCCTTAGGGTTTCTTCTAAGAAGCCATAGTTAGAGTATGGTCCAGATCACTATAGCCTTCAAACAAGAAGAGCGTCATTTGGTCATTCAGAATGGAAGTTTGTTAGTAAATCAATAGTCTGCTTGCACAGCAAAGTCACTAATTGTCTTCTTCATTATATATTCTTACTCGTTTGTATTAGGCTAATATCTCACCATTACATACAGGTTATACTTTCTTAAAAACTGTGATTTGGAGTCCATACTCACAAACCAGGTATGCCCCAGATTGCTAAGGGACTGGTTTTTATTTTAAAAGTGAATGGAAAATGAAAAGTTACATTTCTGAATTGAGTGGAATGAATCCTTACTTGGGGTCTCAGAGAACAATCAAGAGCAGCTCATGGTTCAAGACCAGAGAAGGTCGGACTGCTGAGCTGTTTCCTGACACTATAACATGGATCCTACTTATCAGCTAATAAAGAGGCTTCTAAAAACAGGAGGAAAGGAAAAAAAGAGAAGCAGAAAGCAGAGGAGGGAAACATGATTATTAAGGGAACTGATTAACTCACTTTAAGCTCCTTGCTTTATGGTTACTAAGGTGAACTTTTCCATTTTCTATGCTCAGTAAGAATCTCCCACCTTTTCTCTTGCAATGCTAAATATCAGCACCTTAATTAATTAATGACCTCTTGTTTGTAAAACATGCTTTCCCTTCTAAGGTCCAGCTTGTCCATTCTAACGTATAGTGTCAGTGGGAAAAGTCTTCCCTCACCACCAGCTCACCATCCATAGACTTCTCTTCCCCAACTACCTCTCTCCTGCTCCACTCCCATATAACTCACTAGCCAGCCCTACCAGGTCTGCAGCCTGGAGACCACCCACAGCCCACAAGAGGAAAAGTGCTGAAAACCTGTCAGCTACAGCTGACACAGTGTCCATTAGATTCTAAGTCTGTGAAAACTTTTCTGAAAATTTTCCTGAGCACTGCCTGCTGTTGCGATTTTAGGTGTAGGAGGAGCAACTCATACTTGGCTTTTGGACTGGCTCTCAGTTTCAAAGTGATGGGTACAAAATCCTGGGACTCTCAAAAATCTTCATTTGTCTGGTCTAAACCTGGGGCTCACACCACAACTGAATCCCCGGGACAAACTGCAATGCCTCCCTGGAATGGATAAAGTGCTTTAAGATCCTCGCAGGGAAATTTTAAAGGAAGAATTGGAGAGTATAATGATGTTTTTCTAAATTGAGAGTGACAACCGGCATTTAGTGGGGGAATCAGGAGATAGAATTGAAAGCAGGAAGCCTTATATTCATTACAACAGATGGTTTAGTTTTCACTGAATGATGAGGAAGAAGCCGAGTGAATGAATAGCGGTATGTCCTTAAAAGATTCAGCAGCCATCCAATTACACAGGAACAATCTAGCAGTTACTAAACTTTTGGACTGGTCTGTATTATACAACAGAATGCATCCCTATTGGGTTTGACTTCAGCTGGCTAAAGTCAGAGGCAGAGGGTTCCGCTATTACTGGTGTAATTACTACTGGCATGGCTTTTGAAAAAAATGGGATTTTGTTCAAATTCCTAGCCCTAAAGTAAGTCACATAGCAAATCTGTAATAAATACCTATTGAAAAAAGTAATACATAATATGCAGTTCAAGGGGTTGCTGTCTTTCACCACTTGGTTTTTCTCTCATCTCTTGCAACCTCTGCTTTTCTTTCTTTTATAAAAACGTATGAAACATTTCACATGAAATATAAAATGTTCAGGAAAGTGCAGGACATAATGTAACAGATCACTGCTTCCCACCACCAAAATAAAGCAGATGTTAACATTTTTCAATATATGCCTGTTATCTCCCTCTTTTATAGGCATAAACATCCTCATCCCTTTATCCTTTTCTCCTCACCCTTCCTCAGAGGTAAAAACTTATCTGAAATTATTTTGTATCATTTTTACTAACATGTTTGTACTTTCACTACATAAGTATGTGTTTCTGAACACTATGCACTGTCATTTCATGTAACAATTTTCATACATGTCATTATGCTGTATTGACTCTTTTACAACTTTCTAATTAACACTTTTTAAGACTTATTCATATTGATACATGTAGATTAGTTCCTTCAATTTAACAACATAGCAACAAAATACCTTTATGTGTATTTAACCCATTCCCCTGATGAGGGACCTGTCCAAGTCCTCAGGAACTGCTAGACTGGCCCCATGTAATAGGATGGCGGATTGTTTCTTAAAAATCAATTCTTTTTATTAACATACATATGTATGAGAGTTCACAGAAAAAAAGTGACTCTTACTAGCAGGTTTTTTGTTTGTTTACTATTATAAACAATGCTAAAGCGAACGTTTTTGTATATGTTGCCTTATGCATGTATAAGAGGGTTTCCCTAGAGGAGAAATCTAGGAGTCAAATTGCTAAATCCTATAAAATGATCATCTTCCACCATCTCAATTGTAGCCAAATGGCTCTCTAAACTGGATGGAACAGTTGACACTCCCACCATCAATAAATAAGAATTGCTATTTCCTTACATCATTATTATTCCTTGATGTTATCCCACTAATTAATTTTTGTCAATGTAATGGTTGTGATATTATAACTCATGGAGGTTTTTCTGTTAATTTCCCAGATTACTCATGATATTGAGACTATTTTTTTATTGACTATTTATACTCCTATGAATTGTCTATTCATATTCTTTACCCACTTCTATTTTGGCTTATATGTCTTTTTCTTCTTACTGGTTATTAAGATATATGTTGCAAAATATGTCCCTGTCTGTGTCAGTCTTTTTACTTTAATTATAATGTATTTTTTTAGGAAAATTGCTTTCATTTTAAAATGCTCAGATTTATCAATCTTTTCTTTTATTTACTTATTTTTTGGCTTTTTTAATTTTGTTAAGAAAATGCTTTTTTATTAAAATGCCATAAAGGTATTCTTTATTCTCTAATGTTTTCATCTAAAAGATTTACAGCTTCACTTTTCATGTTATTTAAAACTTATTTTTGCATAAAATATAATATGGATATCTGTTTTTAGTTTGTCCCTGAGCCAAGTATCAAATAATTTACCCTTCATCCAATTATTTGCAAGTCTCATTTCTCATAGAAAGCCTAAAGCTTCTATGAAACCCTAAGAGCACAAGCTTCTACACATACATAGTTTTCTTTCTAGGTCTCTATCCTATGGACTTATTCCAATAGCCAACTATTTTATATAATATGATTGTAAATCTAATAAGTGGTGTGATAGGCAGAAAAATGGCTCACCAAAGATATGTACATCCCTGGAGCCTGTGAATATACATCAAAAAGGTAACTTGGCAGCTATGACTAAATTAAGGGCCCAGATATGAGGGGATTATTCTGGATTAACTGTGTGGGCTCAATCTAATCCACAAATCCTTGAAAAGGGGAGAAACTTTCCCAGCTGAGATCAGAGAGGGAGATGTGACTACAGAAGGCTGGTAAGACATACACAACATTGTAGTGTTTGAAGAGGGAGGGAGGAGGTTCTGAGCCAGGTGTGTCAACAGCCTATAGAAGCTGGAAAAGGCAAGGAAACTGTTTCTAGAGCCTCCAGAAGTGAACACAGCCCTGCAGACACCTTGCTTTCCCCAGTGACACCTGTAAAGGTTCTAATCTAGAGAAATGTAAGAAAGAAAAAAAACTTGAGTTATTTTAACCCACTAATTTTGCAGTAATTTGGTATAGCAAACAACTATTATTTACAGGTAATAAAAGTGTAAGAACATTCTTAGCTACTGGTTGTTTTTTTTAAGCTCATCTAGTTTATTTTTAGCTCTCACTTTTCTTTTTAAATTTTAGAAATAATTATCAAATCGTGTGAAAATGGAATTTTGGAGAGAACTATATTAAATTCTAGCCAATTTGGCAAAACCTGCCATTTTCAGAATATTAACTCTATTCATAAACATTGTATGGCCGAGACCGATTTGGCTCAGTGGATAGAGCATCGGCCTGTGGACTGAAAGGTCCTGGGTTCGATTCTGGTCGGGGGCATGTACCTTGCTTGCGGGCACATCTCCAGTGTGGGGTG
>JAAGEH010000030.1:39056867-39111053 GCA_011751065.1 Lasiurus cinereus
GCCTGCAGACTGAAAGGTCCCAGGTTCGATACTCGTCGGGGGCATGTGCCTTGCTTGCGGGCACAACTCCAATAGGGGACGTGCAGGAGGTGGCTGATCGATGTCTCTCTCCCATCGATGTTTCTGATTTTCTATCCCTCTCCCTTCCTCTCTGTAAAAAATCAATAAAATATATTTTAAAAAATTTGTTTTCTAAGTTTTTACCAGTGGTTCTAGAAGCATGCTAGTGGTGTCTCATAGGGTCTTTATGAGGGCTTAAATTCTGTGTACTGGCAAAGTGCTCTCATACTCATACACTCTCTTTTCTCCAAATATATCTGCTAAAGCCTTTATTCAGTATCCACAGGTGCCCCCCATAGATACTCTCCTGGCTTTTGGATGAGGACTGTCCCCTGGGAGAGGGTAACCTTAGACAAGGCAACTTCTTCAGCAGAGGGTGATTTTTAGCAACTGCAGATGACTCCTGTTGATGTTTTCTAATACCTTTCTTCTTTACTTAACATATCTCTAACAGAACAGAGAAAAAATAGAACAGAGAAAAAATAAAGTGACAGATATTTAAAAGAGAGAATATTAATGATCCCCAAAATGAAAACATGGTTACTTCCAGAATCAATTTAATGTTAATTATGAAAAATACAATTTTTCACCGAAAAAAAATGATGAAAAATATTTTTAAACACCATACACATTTTTCGCAAGGATATAGTGAATTGTGAGTTCTTGCTTGTGAAGGAAAGCTTGTACAAATAATTTAACTCTGTATCAAAAAACAAGTAATTATTCTAGGAACCTTCAATAATTCCTTTTTATTTCACTTTATTTCTTTATATTAAGATACAATTAAATTTATACTTTTATTTTTTTTCATTTCAAAATATCTTTGTTGTTCAGATTATTACAATTGTTCCTCTTTTTTCCCCGCTATAGCTCCCCTCCACCCAGTTCCCACCCCACTGTCTGCCCTTACCTCCCCCGCTAATGCCCTCATCCATAGGTGTATGATTTTTGTCCGGTCTCTTCCCATACTCCCCACACCTCTTTACCCCCAAGAATTGTCAGTCCATTCCCTTTCTATGCCCCTGATTCTATTATATTCACCAGTTTATTCTGTTCATCAGATTTTTTATTCACTTCATTTTTAGATTCACTTGTTGATAGATATGTATTTGTTGTTCATAATTTTTATCTTTACTTTTTTCTTCTTCTTCCTCTTCTTAAATAATACCTTTCAGCATTTCATATAATACTGGTTTGGTGTTGATGATCTCCTTTAGTTTTTTCTTATGTGTGAAGCTCTTTATCTGCCCTTGAATTCTGAATGATAGCTTTGCTGCGTGGAGTAATCTTGGTTGTAGGTTCTTGCTATTCATCACTTTGAATATTTTTTCCACTCCCTTCAGGCCTGCATAGTTTTTGTCGAGAAATCAGCTGACAATCGTTATGGGTGTTCCCTTGTAGGTAACTGTTTTTCTCTTGCTGCTTTTAAGATTCTCTCTTTGTCTTTTGCTTTTGGCATTTTAATTATGATGTGTCTTGGTGTGGTCCTCTTTGGATTCCTTTTGTTTTGGGTTTTCTGCACTTCCTGGACTTGTATTTCTTTCACCAGGTGGGGGAAGTTTAATGTCATTATTTCTTCAAATAGGTTTTCAGTATCTTGCTCTCTCTCTTCTACTGACACCCTCCATAATTCAGATGTTGGTATGCTTGAAGTTGTCCCAGAAGCTTCTTACACTATCATCATATTTTTGGATTCTTTTTCTTTTTGCTTTTCCAGCTGGGTGTTTTTTGCTTCTTTGTATTTCAAATCTTTGACTTAATTCTTGTGATCCTCTAGTCTGCTATTAAATCTCTGTATATAATTTTTTCCTTTCAGTCAGTGTATGCTTAATTTCTAGTTGGTCTTTTTTCATATCCTCTAGGGTCTCACTAAATTTATCAGCCTTTTCTAGAAAATTATTGAAAAATCTTATAACCATGGTTTTGAATGCTACATCCAGTCATTTGCTTTCCTCCATTTCTTTCATTTGTGACCTGTTTCTTTGTCTCCACATTTTGGCTACTTCCCTGAGTTGTGTGCTAGATATCCTTTAGGGCCCAGTGGCTCAGCCTTCCCTGTTACCTGAGGTGAACACCCTTGGTGCACCCCTTTGTGGGCTGTGTGCACAGTCTTGTTGTAGTTAAGTCTTAATTGTTGTTGGTATCACTGGGAGGAATTGACCTCCAGGCCCACTGTCTGTGACAATCAGCTGTGTCTACGCTGAGAGAACTTCTGTGCTGGAGACACCCTTATGAATCAAGACTTGCTTCAGTAGGGCTTTGGTGCTCACTGAGTTGGCCCCCTGAGTGTTTCCCTTATGGATCTGAGGAGTTGTAATCTGGATGGTCCTATTCTGATCCCTGGATACACTGGCTCTTGGATCTCCAAGGAGGTGCTAATTTAGCTTCTGCCAAAGGCCACCCCTCAGGAGCTACAGAGAAATCTGCAGATTCCTCTTCTTTGTTTGGGTTTTGAAGGTGCCCAGATGAGACCCAACTGTGAAGCAATGCAAGCTGCGGTGGAGGCTTGGGCCTTCTTTTGGGTGTTCTGGGTCTCATTGACTCAGCTGCAGTTTGTTAGGTAACTTTAGTTTTCAAAGGACCAGGCCATTCATATGCAAAAGCCTCTGGGAATAGCTTGGATGGGGTGGAGTCTCAGGGTGGAGCAATCAGCAATGGCTTTCAATCAGCTCTTCCTAAGAGGCACCTGAATCTTAGTGTTCCTTGGTAATTGCTGCAAGCACCTCTGAGGGAAAGCCACCCTTGAGTTCTGCCTGCTGCCAGACAGTCCAGTGTCTCCCTGTATGAGTCTGGGTTCCCAGAGTCTCCCCTGAAACTGGAGTTAAAAGCAGTTGGGAGCTTTGTCTCCCTCCCGCTAGAAAAAGACAACTGCATACTCAGTTGCCAGCCCTCTCAATGTGTGTGCCTCCATACCTTTGCCTTTACTTCTGCAGCTCCTCTGAGTCTCAATGTGCTTTTCTCTTTCCTTCTAGTTGTAGAATTTCCACTGAGCCAGCCTACATGTGGTTCTGGATGATGTCTGTTTTGTCTTTTAGTTGTAATTTTGAAATTGTTGTGTGAGGCAGCAGTTCAGGGATTTACCTATGCTGCCATCTTGGTTTCTTTTAAATTTATACTTTCAATTAAATGTTTTCATCTATCTTAGTCAGTTCATGCTACCGTAACAGATGCTATAGAGTAGGTACCTTAAACACAAAATGTTTTTCCTTTATGTTGTGGAGGGAGGGAAGTCTAAGAGCAAGATTCCAGGAAGATCATTCTCTAATGAGAGCTTTCTTTCTGTCTTATAAGTGGATATCTTTTCACTTATGTTTACAAGAGAGAAAGAAAGAAAGAGAGAGAGAGAGAGAGAGAGAGAGAGAGAGAGAGAGAGAAGAGAGATTCTTATAAAGTCATAGTCCTATTGGATTAGGGCCCCATATTTACTACCTCACTTAACCTTCATTACTTCTTAAGGATCCTAGATGCTGTTACATTGTGGGGTTAAGGCTTCAATGTATGAATTGGGTGTGGGGGAGACACATAATTCAGTCGATAGAATCATCTCTTAAAATAATTACCTTTAAGTACCTACCCTAATTTTGGTATATTGGCAAAGAGGATTGTCAGAAATAATCTATACATATGAAAGCCTAAGCTACCATTATGAATGGTCACTGACACATTGCTATGATGCACATTGACCACCAGGGGGCAGATGCTCAACATAGGAGCTCCCCTCTGGTGGTCAGTATGCTCCCACAACCAGCCTCCTAGGGGGCCAGCCAACCTCCCACAGTCTCCCCCCCACCCCCAGGCCAACCTCAGTGTTCCCTCCCCTTGTCCAGCCTCGATTGGCTCCAATTGCCCTGGTCACAGGCCAGGCAGAGAAACCCCACACATACATAAATTCATGCACTGGGCCTCTAGTATTTATACACAGGTAACATTCACTTTAATAATTTCTGAATGGTAAGAATTTTTGGTTTTGGCTTTCCTTTGCACTTTTATATACACTGCTTGAGTGTTTTTATAGTTACTTTTAAAAATTGTAAATTAAAAAGACCAATATCTTTTCAACAGTTTCCTACTTGTTTGATATCATATATGGTAGAATGAGGACAGGATTCATTATTACCAGGAAGATTCTTTTCCTCTAACTCACCTAGCACTCTCAAATGTCCCTCTCCCCCCCACCCCCGCTGCAATACTCCTAGACTCACAGCAAGAGATGAGGAAGAGTTAGACAGTGAAAGGAATTTCTCTGCAGAAATCTTGAGATAGTAAAAAGTTTCTTTGAAATCATATTTAATCTTTAAAGTGACTTTATTTTTCATTTACTCTATAATAAATAACTTTTTTTCCATATAAAAATAACTACAACTACTTACCATCGTGTAAAATTCATGTTTAAGGAATCATATCATTATTTATTCTGGAGTTTGAGGTGTCTCTTGATTCAATCAGCTTACATCTGGAGCCACTCATATTCCCATTTGAGAAGTGTGGGGCCAATTTAATTATTAAAAATATCATTTGCCTGGACCTTTACAAATTATAGAATAGTTTCTACATAAATTATATCATTGGGCCTCTCAGTATTCTCTTTTTCAAGTTCAGCCTGCTTTAACTAATCTTTTTATATGGAATCTCTCCAGGCTTAGCCCTAGATCCCTTTCTCTTATAACTATATCCTCTCCCTAGATGATTACTTTTTTTAAAACCATGGTTTCAATTACTTTGTACATTCCAGTGATACCCAAATTTATATCTCCGGGGGTACCTGAATAACTGCCTGCTTGACATCACATTTTTGGTAAATTTATATTATTGTTGAAAGTATTACAGATATCCCTCTTTTCCCCCATTGATCTCTTCCATCCCACTCTTGCCCCATCCCCAGACCTTGAACCCACCTTTGTCTGTATCCATGGGTTATCCATATATGTATCTAAGTTCTTTAGTTAATCTCTTGCTACTTTCCCACCCCTTTCCTTTTAAGATTAGTTAGTCTGTTCCTTGCTTCCATATCTTTGGATTTATTTTGTTTGTCAGTTTATTTTATTCATTAGATTGCATATAAAATGAGATCATGGGGTACTTGTCTTTCAGAAGCATTTATATATATATAAAATTTTGGAGCAGAAGGGAAAGGGAGAGAGATAGAAATATCAATGATAAGAGTGAACCATTGACTGGCTGACTCCTGCACACCCCCACCAGGGATCAAGCCCATAACCCAGGCATGTGCCCTGACCCAAAATTGAACCATGAACTCCTGGCTCACAGGTTGATGCTTAATCACTGAACCACACCAGCCAGGCCCCAAACATTTTAAACTTTAAATATTCAAATATAGAATTCATTATCTCCTTCTAAATATTGTCCTTCTCCATTCAAAAGCACCACCATCCATATAGCTGTGCAAGCTTGTATTATCTCTGAATCTCAATATCACTAACATTCACAGCCAATATCACCAATGTTTATCAACTTATAAAAATGTCACCAGTTAGTTTATTTCTCACAAGTTAACCATCACCGTTCTAGGTCAAGCTACTATAATTTTCTCTTTACTACTAAAATAGATATTTAAATTTCTATTCTAATATCTAGTAGGTATCTCAAAATTATGATGTTCTTCAGCCTAGGATGCATTTATGCCAATACCTGGAATGGTTTGGTCCTTCATTTCAGTTATATCTCTGTTCATCTGTCATTTCCTCAAAGGGGCCTAATTTAACCACCCTAGCACCTCCTCCCAGTCACTTCTTACTCTGCTTAGTTTTTCAGAGACCCACAAAGTATATATTTTTATTTGCTTACATGTTTATTTTTTATGGTCTGTATGGTCCATGAAGGCAAGGACTTTCTTATTTGCCATTATATCTTTATTATCAAGCATAGTGATGGCAAATAGCTGGTGCTACCTAAGTGTTTCATGAATAAATAAGTAAATAAATGAAAGAACAGCCTTATGAGTTAGGAGTCATATTAAAATATACCTATTTGACAAATAAGTAAATGAAAGAAATAACATTTTATACCACAATATCTCCATCCAAAGAAAATAGTAGCAGTTTACATTATTGAGCTCTTACTGTATACTAAGTACTACTCTCAATATTTTATATCTATCGTGTCATTAATTCTCCCACTGCTCTTATGAGGTAGGTACTACTATTATCCTCTTTTGTTAATGAGGAATCTGTACATTTGAGTAATTAAGAAACAAATCCAAGGTTACAAAGCTAATAACTAATAAAGAGTGGATCTACAATGTGAACCTAAGCATTTTGAGTCAGGGGCTGATGCCCTTAAATACTACATTAAATGTATTAAATTAATTAATAAAGGTAAAGTTCTTAAAATAATTTTTGGCTCATAAGTGTTCGTTAATTATATATGAGTATTATGTTGCTTTGTTGGTGAAGTATTGTTCAAATATTCACATTTATTTGTTCTACAAGTTTATTTTGCCTTTTTGTTTTGTTAATAAAGTTTTTTTCAAAGAGCAAACATTTTACATTCTGAAGTCCAATTTATTAATTTTTTCTCTCATGTTTTGTGCTTCATTGTTTCATCTAGAAAATCTTTACATGTTCCAGAGAGCAAAAAGGTCCTCCTATGTTTTTTTCTAGAAATTCTAGAGTTTTAGATCAATATTCTTTTTTCCCCCTCATGCAGATATAAAGCCATTTATTGAAAAGGCTTTTGCTTTCTCTATTGAATTGCTTTGGCTCCTTTGTGGAAAATCAGTTGACTATATACACATTTATCTATTTCTAGACTTCTATATGTCCTATTGAGCTTTAAGTCTTTTTTAAAAAATGTAACCTTATAAAATGTAACCTTATAACCAATACAATAGTCACTAACTTGGCTACTTAAATTAACAAAATAAAATAATAATTTTAGTTCCTTAAGTACAGGAGCCACATTTTAAGTGTTTAACAGCCACATGTAACCAGTGATTACGTAATTAGAGAACATATCCATTATTAAGCAGTGCTGTAGAAAGTCTTGAAATCAGAACTTTGCTCTTACTAAAAAGTGCTTTGGTTATTCTAGGTTCTTCTATTTTCATATCAGTTTTAGAGTCAGATAGTTAATTTCTATATCAAAGCTAGTAGAACTTTGATTGGAGTTGCATATTTGAATCTGTAGAACTATTTGAGGAGAACTGAAAAGTGATCAAGTCTTCTAATTCACAAATATTGCATACCTCTGCATTTTTAGCAGTGCTCTTTAATTTCTCCCAGCAATGTTTTGTGGGCTTTAGTACTTGCACATCTTTTATTATATTTACTCCTAGGTAGGTATATATTGACTGTAAATAAAACTTTTTTAACCTTTCAAATCCACTTTTATTTTATTTTACTCATCACATACAGAACTTTAAATTTTCATTTTCAGTTGCTTTCCTAGTATATAAAAATACATTTTACTTTTGCATATTATTCTATTATCCTTAGAAATTGCTAAATTCATTTATTATTTCTATGAGTAGGAACTCTAGGACTATGTTGAGTAGAATCTTGGGGAAAAGCATTTAATCTTTCATTATCAAGTACTAAAGGGCTGGAGCATGAAATCCATGCATGGGTAGGATTCCTAGGCCGGCCTGCAATCAGGGATGATCTTCCCCCGCTGCCAGCAGCCAGCCTCAGCCCCCGCCTCTGCCACTGGTCGCCCTCTGTTTGTGAGGCGACGTGTTGGGTGACTAGAGGGATGATCGGGGCCCCAGTGCATGCGCATCTGCTGCTGGCCACCCCGGTTCCTGATTTTCCATTCAGTGATTGGAACCTGCCAGCTGGGGAGAGGGACAGAGAGGTTGGCCAGCAGGCTCCAATGGGGCGATTGGGGCCTGCAGGCTGGAGGCATTTCCTGCATTGAGTGTCTGCCCTCTGGTGGTCAGTGCGCATCATAGCCAACCAATTCTTTTGCCATCTGGTTGATTTGCATATTATGCTTTTATATATATAGATATATTACTTGCAGGTTTTCTGTCAATACACTTTGTCAAACTCAAGAAGTTTCTTTCTGTTTGTAGTTTGAAGACAGTTATGTTTTTTAAACAGTCATGGGAACTGGATTTTGTTAAATATTTTCCTAATATCTATTACAATAATAATATATGTATTTAATCCAATTAACATGATGAATTACATGGATTGATTTTCAAATGTTAAAAACAAACTTTGCATAAATATAATAAAACCCACATCATCATGCTTTATTATCTTTCTATGTATTGTTGTATGTAATTTGTTAATATTTTGTTAAGGATTTTTGAGTTTCCGTTCACAGGAAATATTACTTTATCAGGGTAATGTGGACCTTATAAGATGAATTGAGAAATAGTCCCTCCTTTTTTATTTTCTTAAAGAGTTTGTATAGGAGTAATATTATTTCTTCCTTAAACATTTCATAGGGGATATTGTTTTTCATAGATGTCAAGCACCGATGCATTTTTATTTCTCTCAATATATTAAAATAATTCATATTCTCATCAGATATTTTCTTAGATCAGCATATAACTTACTCTTATTATTCCTAAAATTAGGAGATGCCAGCTCACTGATAGTAGACACCCTCAGAGAAAGACTGGGAAAGGAAGTGCAGGAAAAGCAAAATTTCACATTTACTATTTTGTGACTCCGTATTATTCTACATAAATAGTTATTTTATGTACTAGTCATACCACGTTTAGGCCAGAGAGTGAAGGCAACATCAGTGAAATTGTTTTAAATATACTTCTCCATCAGCCTTCTATTTTAAATACATCAAACCTACATAAACTGAAAGAATATTATTTGACTGTCAACATTAATAATAAAGTCAGAATCAGGATGGATAAAAAGCATGGACATATGATCAGCATTTCTTATTGGTGATTATATTATGTTTAATGCTAGAAATAAGAGTGTATAAAGAAATTAAATGGGTCATATATTTTGGATCATTATTCAGAGAAATATTTTATTATTATTATTATTATTATTACAGCTTATTATAATACAAGAGGCCCAGTGCACAAAATTCATGCATAAGGGAGGAGTGTCCCTCAGCCCAGCCTGCACTCTCTCTGATCTGGGAACCCTGGGATCAGGCCTAAATGGGAAGTTGGACATCCCTTTCACAATCTAGGACTGCTGATTCCCAACTGCTGCCCTGCCGGCCTTTCTGATTGCCCCTAACCACTTCTACCTGCCAGCCTGATCACCCACTCCCCTGCCAGCCTGATTGTTGACTAACTGCTCCCCTGCCAGTCTGTTTGCCCCTAATTGCCCTCTCATGCAGGCTTAATCACCCTCAACTGCTCTCCCCTGCAGGCCTGGATCCCCCCCAACTGCCCTTCCCTGCAGGCTCAGTCACCCCCAACTGCCTTCCCTGACTGGCCTATTGCCCACAACTGCCCTCCCTTGCAGGCCTGGTCCCTCCAATTGCCCTCACCTGCTGGCTTTCTTATGGTGGCCATCTTGTGTCCACATGGGGGCAGGATCTTTGACCACATGGGGAAAGCCATTTTGTGTGTTGGAGTGATAGTCAATCTGCATATCACTCTTTTATTAGATAGGATAGAGGCCTGGTGCATGGGTGGGGGCCAGCTGGTTTGCCCTGAAGGGTATCCTGGATCAAGGTGGGGGTTCCTTTAGGTTGTGGGGTAGCCTGGGCAAGGGGCCTGTGGTGGTTTGCAGGCTGGCCATTCCCCCCAGTGACCCAAGTAGAGGTCCTGGAATCTGGGAATTATTTATCTTCTACAATTGAAACTTTGTAGCCTTGAGTGGAGGCCTGGGACCACCAGGGTGGGTGGAAAGCTTGGTTTCCTCCATTGCCAAAACCCAAGCTGCTCTCCTGCTCACTCCAGGGCTGCAGCCATCTTGGTTGGAATTAATTTGCATACACACTCCTGATTGGTTGATGGGCGTGGCTTGTGGGTGTAGGGGAGTGATGGTTAATTTTCATATTACTCTTTTATTAGATAGGATTTTCTGTAATAATTTAATACTTTTATTATTACTTTTTTTGTAGTTAAACATTGAATCTCAATCAAATTTTGCACAAATAATTAAGGCTGTCATTAACAAAGAATGATTGCTGGGAATATGTGTTCTTGAAGAATGTTTTTAAATTTTAAACAAAAAGAACACTGGCTACTATTTTCAGTTTTACTTTTTTCTCTTCTTAATACCTATAAGTAAATAAAAATTACTTGCAGTTGTTTTTGGACATGTGAGGCAGAGATGTAACTTTTATTTAACAAAAGGAGAGGGAGGAGCAATAAACCTAACTTCAAAGCCTCCTGTCAATATCAAATCTTCTAGTCCACTTCACACAGTTTACTTGAAGGAAACTGACCTGCTGGTTTTCAAAGCTTTACCTTTGGCAAAGTGCTTAGATGGCAAATTTCTTGCAGAAAACTCACTTCCAATTTATGCCTGATGCCCTGCCTCTCAAAATCCATAGGGGCCATACTACATTAAAACACAAATTGCATGCAAATAGTTGGCCTCTGGGAAACAAATACTGTATTATAAAACAGCACACCCCTGTGTGCTGTGATTGCCATTCATTTACGTGGTTTCCAGTGAGAGCGGTGTTTCCAACTGATGCAGAGTTGAAAGCAGATCCTGCACGGAAACCCCTTCCCATTCCGCACCTGGCCCCTCTCCCCCACCCTGCCAGCTCCTCAACAAGGAGGGCAGCTCAGGCCTGTTTCCTGTCACTAACCAAGTTGTAGTCTCAATTCCCAACTCTGTGTTCTGGTTTCCCTCTGGATCTTACTAGAGGTTTATCGACAAAACACAGGCTCCTCATAATCTGTTTGAAAATCCCACCGCGTTCAACAGGAAAATACGATCATCCTTTAGTGGTGAATGTCACTGCTGTGTGTTGTCATGGTGGAGTGTGTGTTCTGCAAGTTGTACACATGCAGGGAAGTGAACTTAGGGCGTGGGGATGTTTTCACTCTACTAGAGAAACAACCTCCTCCCTGCCAAAACCCTAAAACCTGGTCCCCTTTGGGGAAAGAACTCTCTCTGGGCTTTGCTTTGGAAACTATCTGCTCTCTCCATGAGGATTGGCTCCCCAGAGAAATGTTGGCCTCTCAAAGTCATGGCCTCATGTCTGGGGAATTCCACACCCAAGCTAGCCAGAACTTGGCTGGTCCTTCTAGAAGAGATTTTGCAAATATAAAACTTTGCATGTGTTTATCCTTTGGACCAAGTGTTAACCAGAGATGAAACTAAGCTTTCAAATTATGCAATTAAGTACTAAATATTCAATCATTCCTCTCTCTCTCCCTCTCTCTCTTCCTTCTCTCTCTTTCTCTCTCCAATAAAGAAAATCTTCATATAGTATAAACATTACCTGAATTTCAGCTTCAGTTTTGCCAATTAACTACCACATGGCCGGGGACAGTTGTGAATGAAATCTGGATATCAAATGGGCTGAATTCAATAGCATATGCACAGAAACCAAACAAAGAACAAATATCTGTATTCTTGTTCACTGATGTCCCTTTAAACTCACTCTGTGGGCTGTTTCTTCCTCACTGCTATAATGAAATCATAGCAGAATCTTTTCAGTGTGCTCAGATAATGCAAATATTACAGTCACTTTTATGCATAATCATAATCTCATAACATCTAAAAATGTCATTGTCACTGCTTCTTATTCTTTTTTTAAAAAAATATATTTTGATTTTTACAGACAGGAAGGGAGAGGGATAGAAAGTTAGAAACATCGATGAGAGAGAGACATTTATCAGCTGCCTCCAGCACGCCCCCTACTAGAGATGTGCCCGAAACCAAGGTACATGCCCCCGACTGGAATCAAACCCGGGACCCTTCAGTCCAAAGGTCGACTCTCTATCCACTGAGCCAAACCGGTCTTGTCATGCTTCTTATTCTTATCACTACCACCACCTCCTTCCTCACCCTCCTTCCCTTTCCCCATTTTGGTATTGCTTTGGTCTGGGAGTTTAGACTGACAGAGGACATGCTTGGCTTCTCTCTTTTCTCCTCCTCTCACTGTTTTAGACCTTTTCCAGCAGAGATGTAACTTTTATTTAACAAAAGGAGAGGGAGGAACAATAAACCAGGGTAGAGATGGGATAATGTGGGAAGACAGGTAATCAACAGAAAAGGTCTTACCCGAGTAGCATGGAAGGAACCTGTGAATGTGGTGGTATTCCCAAAGCTGATTCTTTCTCCTGTAGGATATTTTCATGAGTTCTTCAATGATATCACTTCAATTGCATTTTCCTTGATGCTTCCTTGTTGCTTGTTGGCTGCTTCCTTCAGCCTCTGAGCATGTGGCAATTAACTATCTCATCACAGTTCACCTTCATCCATTCAGTTTCTTAGGGTGAGATGTGGAATTCCAAGTAGCTCCTATGTGGCCCATATTTGATCCATAAGCAGACCTGGTTCATCCTTGTCCTACCATGCTCTTGGTGGAAGAGTGTTTTCTTCCCAAGGTAATCCTTTTCCTCTCTCTTCTACTACCTTTAGCCAATTTAGCTCCAGCGTCTCTTGCCATTCTTATACTTCCAAATCCAAGGATAATAGGATATTCCTTCTAAATAATTCCCTTAAGACTCTTTTTCTTATTTAGAAAAGGGAGAGGAGGAATCACACTTTTATCCCACAGAAGTACAAATTCACAACTTACCAACAGCTTTCTCCAGAGTAATTTCAGCTTTAATTTTGTATATCTTCAAGGTGGATTATGGCTCATGATTTCAAAATCAGGTTCATGTAACTTCAGATCATGGACTCTGAATGACTAGGTCATGTATATTACATCATTATAGATTCATAGAGCTTAATAGCTCTCAAAAAGGAAATTACAATTGGGGGGAACAAAGCCTTATAACTAGATTCAGGTTAGGCATTTTTAGCTGGCATTCCACAAAGGTAATATTGTATCTGTCTTAGTACATTATATCAGGAGGCAAATCATGTCTATTTTCCCTATTATGTGAAAGTTAACTTTGAGCACCGAGTAATATGTGCCGGGCTTCTTCACTGTAAAATTACTATGCTTCCTTTGTAATAAATAAATTTCCTAGGGGGAGATAGTTTAAGATTATGCAAATACAGTACCCACTTTCTTATCTAACTTTCACTGATTTACTTTAGGATCTATTGATAATTCTTGCATGAAACAATCATTGCTATACTAGTTTCAAAATGATGGTAAATTAGTATATTTTGATACATTGAGATGTAAATAAGGAAATAAGATAATTTAAAAAAGAAAACTGAGAAAAAAAATCAGATAAATATAAAAAAGAACCAAAGAAAATGACTACAAATAAAAAGCAACATCATTTAAACTAGTCAATGGGTGAATTAAGTACATATTAACACAATTAAAAAGGGGATTAATATGCTAGATCATGAACCAATGAATTTATTCAGAATCCTGTCCAGTGAAATAAAAGATAAAATTTAAAGCAGAATGTAGAGAAGTGGAGGATAGAATAAAAAGATTCCATATGTCCAGTAAGTGTTTTAGAACAAAAGTTTGAAAGATATTTCACAAGGAAATAAAAAAGAAAAGAAAATTAATTTTCAATACACAGTGGTTGAAAATATTCCAAAATTAATAAAAGACATGTATCCTTAGACTCAGAAAATATAACAAATAGAATAAATAAAACTAAGTTAGAATACCTAGACCTTAGTGGAATTGCAGAACATCAAAAACTAAAGAAAATTTAAAGAATAAACTATAAAAAACAACAACATAGATTTGCTACAAAGATTGAAATTTTAACTGTTTAGGTAGCAATAACAGATATAAGAAAGCAACAGAAAAATATTTTCAAGCTGAAAGAATATTACTGTCAACATAGAACTTTATATCCTAATATATAAAAATCCAGGGTCCGTAACATCCAAAGTGACCAAAGGCTTGACCAACTGGAAGTCAGTCTGTGATAACCTGAAGAGAGGCCCACGGAGAGAGAAGCAGGGTCTGATCTGTAGCCTCCATGGCAACTGTTGATCAGCACTTGCCTCTCTCTTTCACTCTGGGCCTTGCCAGCAGCTGCACCTCTCTTTCTCTTGGGTCTCCACTGGGGCTGCTGATCATCCCTGCCTCTCTGATCAGGCTCATTGATAGGCCCAGAGATGCTGATTGGCATAGAAACTGACCAATCAGAACCTAATCTGGGTGAACTGTGAAGGCAGAACCTAAGTGGGGGGCTAAGGAGGGGTTTTAAGGGCAACAGTTGTTTGGTGTAAGGTGTAAGAAAGCAGTTCAATTTTTTAATCACTGGTTTGACTGTATAATGCATATAGTTGGCTATCAGTCCAGATATAGGGATTATGTATTTTTGTCTTCCAAGAGCATCTCTTCCTGATGAAAAAGGCTTTCCCCCCTTGTAAGCAATCTTATCTTATAAAATCTATCTATACTACTAAAAGGGTAATATGCTAATTAGACCGGGTCAACTGGCCATCTTCCAGATGTCTAGATCCACTATTCATAAGCTATGTGAACTTGGGTAAATTATTTAACCATCTGAGCCTTAATTATTTTATCTGTTAAACAGAGAGGATGAAGATATAAGTTTCCTCAAAGGATGGTCATTGACTTTTACAGTTCTATGACTATTATTAATTTCTAAATTTCCATTACTAAAATTTTTTGTATGGCTACCAAAACTGGGTGAAATTTTAAAGAGGACACTTGCATTCCTAGCACTCTTAGATGATATCATGTAAACACTAACTCTTCCTAGCAAAGTAAAAGTCTGGCCTTTATCATCAGTTTTCCTGTCTTGAATCAAAAGCATACACAATGTTAGTCAAGCAATGAATTCTTATTTGCTATCTGAGCTACAGGGAATGATAGGAAGGGTGTGGAGATGGTTATGGAGAGGAGGAGACAAAAGATGGCGTATGAGCTATTATAACAGTTTGAGTTCTAAGTAAATCAAGAACTTGCATATAAAATGTACATTACTTATTTTCCCAGTCTCTTCTCTAGAGAGCAATGCTTGTGGAGCTGCCAAGGGAAATAATCAAAGCTATTAGAATTATTTCATGACAACATGCAACTTGCACACTAGAAATTTGTACTAGAGTAATAACCGTATTACATTAAGTATTAAAAAACAATGTGACCATTGGCCAATGACAGGGTTTTTATAATGTAAAAACCACAAGATATTTTAAAAATAATGTAATCCACATGTACTAGATAGCTGTAACAGCACAATAAAGACAAGTTACTAAAAATGTCCTGAATCATAAATCTGAAAATTATAGTGCACCTCAGACATTTCAGGTTCACCCTGAGCCTGAGTAGCCCTTAATGGTGATATTTTCTGCTTCAGTTTGCAAACAGGCTTCATAGGATCATTAGAGCATGCACTCTTCAAACTGGGAGCCCTTATCTGGAGCTCCAAAAGTACACTGAGAACCTTAGACAACGAATCCCAAACATCCCAGAACGATCTTCTCTAAGGCAACATTAACATGAGATTTAATAGTATAGAATCTGACTCACTTTCCAGCCAGATTGGAAAGTGATCTGGTTTGGAGGAAGATTTGGCTACTATCAGGCATACTACACTTAGTTTTCTTTCCCTCAAGGGCCTTAGGGGAGGTCAAGTAGTAACAAAATATATATTTTTACCTCCATGCTAAGATATCATTTTTTTCTCCCCTCCCACTCTGCCAAGATTTAAATCCCAACTAACAGTAACACATTACTTAACTACTCCCTGCCTATTTCCTCATCTAACGATGAATATTACCTGCCTCGCATGCTGATTGTGAGGATTAAATGAGCTGAGCCAGAATTGCCACATTACTATACTATAATATGATCACTTTTATCACTTTAGGCCCTCTGGGGGAATAATGATGATGATAAATGAAAAGTTATTTTGCAAGAGACTTTCTATGAGAGGTATCTACTGGGTACTTATAGTGTGCCAGGCAATTAATATTCATTATATCTTGTTTTTCTAACAATACTCCAAAGGAAGCACTTTAATCCCAATTTTATGGGTAATGAAGATGTAGTTCAGAGAAATTAAATAACTTAACTGTGAGCACACAGCCAGCAAGTTGATTTGAAACTAAATTCTTCTGTCACCAAAAAGCGTATACTCTTTCCACTATTTCTGAGGAAATATGACTTGAATATCAAAGCAATCCTGGCCACTTCTCTCTCCCTGGATGAGAAGCAACTCTGGTTGATATAGAGCAGGGACATATATATAGCTAAGTACTGGAAAGAAGGCTAGAAAAAGGGGCAGAGCTTCCCCTGACAGTGAGTCATCTTACCTCTCTGGTTCTTATTTTCCTCATTGGTGGAAAGAGGAACTTGGACTAGACTAGTGCACCTCTCCATTTCATTTCTCTGGGTCTCCATTTCCTCAAGTATGAAACAAAAATGTAAACTTTGCAGTCTAGAGAAAGTTGGGAGATAAAAGTTTTTTTTTTTAATCTAGGGATTTTAAAAAATATATGTTTTTATTGATTTTAGAGGGGAAGAGAGGGAGAGATAGAAACACAAAATGATGAGAAAGAATCAATGATTGGCTGCCTCTGGCATGCCCCACCCTGGGGATCAAGCCTGCAACCCAGGCATGTGTCCTCCCCAGGAATCGAACGGAGACCTCCTGGTTCATAGATTGACGCTCAACCACTGAACCACGCCAGCCGGGCTAGAAGTAAATTTTGCATATAATAACCCATGAAAACAATGACTTAAAACAATAACAATTATTTACTTTGATAATAAATCTTGGTTTTGTCAAAGGCCTAGTTTTGCTCCAGTCACTCATGAAGTTGAAGTCAGACAGAGACTAGGCTTCAATCACCTCTAAAGCTTCCTCACTCGCAGTGTTGAAATGACCCATACATGCGGGGAGTGGAAGACGTGGGGCTGCTCTCTTTCTCCAGATGTCATCACTCCTTGCAGGCTCTCCACAGGAAGCCTCAGGATAGCCACACTTTCTCCATGATGGCTTAAGCTCCAACAGTTAGTACCCCAAGAAAAACTGGCAGAAGTGGTACAGCCATTCCTAACCTAAACTCCTTTCCTCCCTCTTATCTGCACCAAGTCCTCCTCAGATGGATGGGAGGGGCATAGACTCCACCCCTTCATAGGAGGCGTGTCAGAGAATTACAGACATCCTTTAAAACCACCACAAATTGCTATAAAACATAGGCATTGTTATTATTAATTTTATCCAGCTGCAGATCTTTCTCTCTGGAGATTATTAACAGCAAATGTAAAACAGTTCATACCAAGTCGATTCTGAGTCCGCCTGCTCCAAATGTGAAATTGTTGTGTTCTCAGAAAATACTCACCAACTTTTATATTAGCAAAGTAAAACATAGCCTGGAAGGAAAATTCTCATAAAAATATTATTAAGTGTGATGCTATCTCAAGCCAAGTGCATTTTTAAAAGCTCATATGCTTAAAAAAGATTATCCTGTGTTGTTTTTTTCTGTCTGTTAACATGGATAATAAAGAAGTGACTGTGAGAAGTAGTTGGGGGCATTTGGTGACTCTTGAAAATGTTAGTGGTATTTTGATCTATGCTCTATCATGTGGGCCTTTTAGCTATGAGGTACGCAGCCTATGGAGCAAGAATGGTGGGATGTATGACTTCTCCTGTATGACTTGATGTTTTAGAACTATAGCAGTCCCATCACTAATGGAATATTAAATCCTACTGAGAGGCCTAAATGACCACCTCAGACTTTCAGGGAATTGTCTGTTTATCCAAGACTGGAACCCAGGTGTCCTAACTCTTACTTCACTGCCCATTCTATCACTGTACACAGTTTCTTAAGATGACTGCAAAGTTTGGGTTGGTTTCCTACATGGGTACAATATCTCTGGATAGTCATCACATAGTAAATGCCCTGCTGATTAAACCCATTCTTATCAAATAGACAGTGGTACCCAAACATATCTTTTCAATAATGACAAGTTTATCTCCAATGTAAATCAGTAAATAACTCCACTTTCCTTTATTCACTGCTATAAATCCTCAACCCATAAATTTATGTAAACACTTCCTGAATTTATTTATTTTTTTAAGGTTTGTTTAAATTCTGGGGACAAGCACCATTTTTAGAACTCTATACTTTTTAACTTAAAATGAACTTTAAAATATGAGGTTACTCATAAAGTTTTTGATGGCTTTTATCTCTCTGTATGAAAAGATATAAATTTATAAATTAGAGATTCTGTGTCCACTTTGACGTTTTGATTATTTTCTCATTCTATTCCAGCTCCAACTCTTCTTTTTCATATATCCTGTATAGAAATGTACATTATGGGTTATGGTTTTATACATATCATGATGCACATAGGATAGCATTACAATGGACAGGTATTACTTCTCTCCCTTTCTGTGCTCCATCATATAGCCCAAACATTATCTTACAATCCTTCTGAACATAGTGCCCTAGGTATCTGCTATTAAGTGATTATAATAAGTGGACAATGCAAGGCCCCTTTGAGACTTCTATTTCCATACTGTAGAGTAACCACATGCTAAATACTCACTCTTTGAGACTCTGGCAAAATGACAGTAAAGTGACTAAGAAAGACATAACAGAATAATCCCACAAGAACAGAGGATTTGGGAAGAGTTGTAAATTGTCAATGACTTTTGGAAAACCACACACAGAGAAGTGGTATCTGAGTAAGCAGAGTAGGTGAAGCACAGAGTACGCAGAGACAGGAATACAACCAGCAAGCAAATCAATCTTCCTCCAGAAATATGAAAAGGCTCAGGACTTGGGGCTTGGGCCTAAAGACAAGATTCAAATTCTGTGTGATGTCTTCCAACCTCTATACTCCATGGCATAGAACTCCCAAAAGCCAAATATCACTCCATTCCTTCGTTCCCAAGAATGGCTTCTGTGCAAAGACCTTTGTGTTTAGAAATCCCTTGATGTAATGAACAAGTCTTTGAGTCTACTAACCTGAAGCATAAATGTTGGCAAGGCCTATTTTGTAATCTAGAGCTCTAATGTAGCTTTTTATTGTCTCATTCTTAAATATAAAGTTTCAATCAAGGCTCCCCAGACATTTAAGGAAATTACCTTACTTTAATAATAGACAAACATGTAAATTGACCAATACCTCCACTATGTCCACAGCCAATTAGAGTGAGTATGCAAATTAACCCAACAAATATGGCAGTTAATTTGCATCAGTAGGCACCAGGCAGCCTCCATCCAGGAACACCCTCCACACCCAGGTCACTCCAAGGTAAGTCCTGGGTGGGCCCTGAGCAGCCTGGGAAGGGCCGGAGCCAAGGGGCTCCTGGGCAGGGCTAAGCCTGTGATTGGAGCTGAGGGAGCAAGGGCAGAGCCACCATTGGAGGGAGCTGGGGGCCCAGGCCCCAGGCCCCAAGGCCAGCAATTGGAAGGAGAGGGAACCAAGAGGGAGAGGGAACCAGCCATCAGAGGGAGAGGGAGCCAGCCCTTGGAAGGAGAGGTTGCCAGCCATATGAGGGGGAGAGAGCCAGCCTTTGGAGGAAGAGGGAGCCATGATGGAAAGGAGAGAGAGCCAGTTGTCGGAGGGAGAAGGAGCCATCCTTTGGAGGGAGAGGGAACCAAAGAGGGAGAGGAAGCTAGTAAGAAGGAGAGGGAGTCAGAGCTCAGAGAGGGAGGGAGGCAGGATCGGAGGGAGAGGGAGCCAGTGGTTGGAGGGAGAAGGAGCCAGTGATGCGCTGAAGAGGGAGCCAGCATTTGGAGTGAAAGGGAGATAACAAGGGAGAGGGAGCCACACTCTATGGAGAGGGAGTCAACCCTGGGAAGGAGAGGGAACCAGAGATCAGAGGGAGAGGGAGCCAGCCAAGGAGGGAGAGGGAGTCAGTGATCAATGATGGGAGCAAGCTGGGGGTGGGTGCATAGGTTTTAGGCCTGGGCAGAAGCAGAGCTGGTGATCAGTGTGAACTGAGTTTCTAACCCACCTTATCTGAGTACCTTTTCTGACTGCTCATTGGCTAAGCTCCCTGTACACCACTGGTAATATTCTTACTAATTTGGGTAATAAGAATCCAAAAAGGTAATCTAGAGTTTTCCCACCCACTTCTGAAGAAAAATATGAAGGTCCACTGCTGGAGGGCTAATAAATGTCATATACTGCCCTAGTGGGTTTGGCTCAGTGGATAATGCTTTGGCCTGGGGACTGTAGGGTCTGGGTTTAATTCTTATCAAGGGCATGTACCTAAGTTGCAGGCTTCTCCCTGGCTGGGGCCCAGGTCAGAACTTATGTAGAAGGCAACCAATCAAAGTATTCCTTTTACTTTGATGTTTCTCTCTGTTTCTTCCTTTCTCTTCCACATTCTCTAAAAATCAATGGAAACATATCCTCAAGTGAGGATTAAGAAAGAAAGAAAGAAAAAAAGAAAGAAAGAAAGAAAGAAAGATCATCTCTTATGAAAGACACATCTTGAAAATGCCTAAAGAAAGTTGTCATTTTTTTGTGGTGAAGGGACTGGAGTCCGTGTTGATGAAAACACCTTGGTGGCTGTGGTGACTGGCAGTGGCTGCAGCAGCAGGGTGATGGGGCTGGTGCCTTCCCCTGATCAGCCCAGTCACCTCTCACAAAGGGAGCGAGCCTCAGCTATCAGTAGGACATCCCCTGAGGGCTCCCAGTATGTGAGAGGGGGCAGGCTGGGCTGAGGGACCACCCCCCCAGTGCATAAAATTCATGCACTAGGTCCCTAGTAGAACATAAAAGAAAAACAAAACAAAACAAACAAACAAACAACAAAAAAAAAAAACAGGAAAAAAGAGAGAGAAAACTGATATTTAAAGGAAAAAACTAATTATATATACAGTGGTACATCGAGATACGTGTGCCCTAACATACGAGATTTTTGAGATACAAGCTGTTGAGCGAGTGATTTTTGCTTTGAAATACAAGCAACATTTGAGATAGGAGTAATTGTGCGGATCGGCCGGCTGCACATGACCCACCAGTTTACTGCGACTCATAGTTTCCCACGCCTCAAGGTTACGGAATGAATTAAACTCATATCTTGAGGTACCACTGTATTTGGAAATGTTATCACTGATAAAGGTTTAATCTCCAACATCTACAGCCAACTTATACAACTTAATTAGAGGAAGATAAACAATCCAATAAAAAAATGGGCAACGGACCTAAATAGAACCTTTTCGAAAGATGACAGAAGGAAAGCCAAGAGACACATGAAAACATGTTCAAAGTCATTAATCATCCGAGAGATGCAAATCAAAACGACAATGCGACACCATCTTACACCTGTCAGAATGGCAATCATCAACAAATCAACAAACGACAAGTGTTGGCGAGGATGCGGAGAAAAAGGAACCCTTGTGCACTGTTGGTGGGAATGCAAGACTGGTGTAGCCACTGTGGAGAACAGTATGGAGTTTCCTCAAAAAACTAAAAATGGATCTCCCATTTGACCCTGTAATCCCACTCTTAGGAATTTATCCTAAGAAATCACAAACACCAATCAGAAAGGATTTATGCACCCCTATGTTCATAGCAGCACAATTTACAATAGCTACAATTTGGAAACAGCCTAGGTGCCCGTCAGCAGATGAGTGGATCAGAAAACTATGGTACATCTACACAATGGAATTTTATGCTGCCATTAAAAAGAAGGAATTCTTATCATTTGCAGCAACCTGGTTGGAAATGGAGAGCCTTATGCTTAGTGAAATAAGCCAGTCAATGAAGGAGAAGCATCACATGATGTCACTCATTTGTAGATAATAAAGAACATTATTATAAACAAAAGGATAGATACAGAGGCAGTAAAACATTAAACAGACTGTGAAATTACAGCAGGAAGATTAAAGTTAGGTGAGGTAGATAAGAGATCAATCAAAGGACTTGTATGCATGCATATAAGCATAACCAATGAACATAGACACTGGGGGGTTGGGGTAAGCCAGGAGGGAGGGAGAGCAATGGGGAGATATATATAAAAATTTAAAAAAAAGAATAAGGTACCATCCTGGCCAGTGTGGCTTAGTTGGTTGAGCACTGTCCCATGCATCAGAGATTTGCTGGTTTGATTGACAGTCAGGGGGCACATCCAGGCTCTATCCCTGGTAGGCGTCATGCAGGAGGCAGTCAATTGATGTTCTGTTGTCACATTGATGTTTTTCTCTCCCGCCCCCCCACTTCCACTCTTTCTAAAAATCAATAAAAATATTTTTAAATAAAGTATAAGATACCTAGAAATAATTTTAACCAAGGAGATACAAGATATGTATTCTGAAAACATCAAGACATTAATTAAATAAATTGAAGACAGCACAAATAAATGTAAAGATACTCCATGCTCATGTATTTGAAAAATTAATTTTGTTCATTTTTTCATAATATCTGAAGCATTGACAGATTAAGCTCAATCTTTACCAAAATGCTAATGGAATTTTTCATGAAAATAGAACAATCCTAAAATTTGTATAGAACCACATAGAACCCCAAGGAGCCAAACCAATCCTGAAAAAGAACAAATTTCAAAGCATAACACTTCTTGATTTCAAATGATATTATAACCTTATAAATCAAAATAGTATGGTATTACTATAAAAAGAGAAACATAGACCAATGGAACAGAATAGAAAGCTTAGAGACAAACCTCCAAATATATGGTCAGTTAATTTATGATAAAGGAGCCAAAGATAGAAAATAGGGGAAGAATAGCCTCTTCAATTACAGTGTTGGGAAAACTGGATCATTAGACACAAAAGAATGAAACTGGAACCCTATCTAATTCCATACACAAAAACCAACTCAAAAGACTTGAACATGAAACTCCAAATCATAAAACTCTTGGAAAAAAATGCAGGTGGTAACCTCCTTGACATTGATCTTGGTGATGTGTTTCTTTGTTTTTTGTTTTTTTTTTGTATGACACAAAAATCAAAGACAACAAAAGCAAAAAAGAACAAGTGAGACTATATCAAAGTATAAAAATTTCTGCACAGAAAAAAACTCTAAAAAAAAAAAAGGAAGCCTATGTAATGGAAGAAAATATTTGCAAATTATATATCTAAGCAGAGGCCCAGTGCACAAAATTTGTGCACAGGGGTGTGTGTCCCTCAGCCCAGCCTGCACCCTCTCTAATCTGGGAGCCCACAAGGGATATCTGACTGCCCTTAGGATCGGGCTTAAACGGGCAGTTGGACATCCCTCTCACAATCCAGGTCTGCTGGCTCCTAACTGCTCGCCTGCCTGCCTTCCTGATTACCCTTAACCGCTTCTGCCTGCCAGCCTGATCACCCCTAACCACTCTCCTGACAGCCTCATTGATGTATAACTGCTCCCCTGCCAGCCTGTTTGTCCCTAACTGCTCTCCCCTGCAGGCCTGGTCACCTCCAACTGCCCTCCCCTTCAGGCCTGGTACCCCCTAACTGCTCTCCCCTGCAGGCCTGGATTCCCCCAAATTTCCTTCCCTGCAGACCTGTTCACCCACAACTTCTCTCTTCTGCTGGCCTGGTCACCTCTAACTGCCCTCCCCTGCAGGTTTGATCATCCCCAAATGCCCTCCCTTGCAGGACTTTTCTCTCCCAACTGCCCACCCCTATTGACCATCTTGTGGCAGACATCTTTGACCACATGGGGGCAGCCATCTTGTGTGTTGGAGTGGTGGTCAATTTGCATATTATTCTTTTATTAGATAGGATAGAGGCCTGGTGCATGGGTGAGGGCCAGCTGGTTTGCCCTGAACGTGTCCTGGATCAGGGTAAGGGTTCCCTTGGAGTGTGTGGTGGCCTGGGCAAGGGGGCTTGTGTTGGTTTTCAGGTCGGCCATGTCCTCTGGCATCCAAGCATAGGCCAGGGCTAGCTGGAAGCAAGTATCTGGGATTTATTTATCTTCTATAATTGAAACTTTGTAGCCTTGAAGCAGAGGCCTGGGCAGGTGGGAAGCTTGGCTTAATACATTGCCAGGGGCAACCCAAGCCTCTGCCTGGCTCTAGCTCTGTGGCCACTGCCACCTTGGTTGGGTTAATTTGTATACTCGCTCTGATTGGCTGGTGGGTATAGTGGAGTGATGGTCAGTTTGCATGTTTCTCTTTTATTAGTATAGATAAGGGATTAATATTAAAAATACATAAAGAACCCATATAAGTCAGTAAGCCAAATAATGAAAAGAATAAAAACCAATCTGATTAAAATTGGGCAGAATAACTTTATAGACATTTTTCCAAATGAGACATACAAACAGCCAACAGATACAGTGGTACCTCGAGATACGAGTTTAATTCGTTCCATAACCTTGCTCATATATCAAGTTGCTAGTATCTCAAAGCAAATTTCCCCATTGAAATCAATTGAAATGCTGTTAATCCATTCCAGCCCCCAAAATGCCACCCCAGTTGTTCTTGTTACGTGTTTTTTAATAAGAAAAATGTATTTATAAATGACAGCTATTGTATAAAAACATAATAAAAGAGAATGTAAAGGAATAAACTGGTTTTATAAGTGTATTTACCTACTCCTTACACTCTTAATGCTACACTTTATCCCTAAACTGAATGTCACTTAACTAATTTTCACTGAACTTAATTGCCTACTGGTCTTTGCATTTTTGGCCGATTTCAACAAAAACGTGTCCAACGAGGTTTGCCTCTTCCTCCCTTTCAGAATGTTTCTGAAATGGGTGAGGCAAGTTTCATTGAACAGCTCTGATGCACGACCAGTAGCAACTTTTTCGGGGTGTTTCTTTTCCACGAAGTGTGACACCCTCTCCCACATTCCTAAGATCTCCTTTATCTCACTTGTAGAGATCTCCTCCACCTCTGGCTCCTCCTCGAAACCAACTTCTTGGAGAACCTCCACTTGTTGCTGAGACTGCAACTCTTGTAACTCCTCCGTGGTGAGTTCCAGAGAGTGCTCCTCGATGAGCTCATTCACGTCTCTCTCATCCACCTCCAGGCCCATGGATTTTCCCAGAGACACTATCTCCTCCTCCACTGGCACCTCGGGTTCGAATCCTCCGAAGGTTCTTTCAGCTACAGCTTTTTCCATGCAAAGGTGAAAGTCCTTTGTAACACCCAGACAGGCCTGATCAATAATTCTGAGGCATATCACGATGTTAAAGTGGTTCTTCCAGAACTCTCGAAGGGTGAGGTTTGTGTTCTCCATCACCTCAAAGCAGCACCTGAACAGGTGCTTGATGTACAGCTTTTTAAAATTAGAAATCACCTCCTGACCCATGGGCTGCAGCATAGGAGTGGTGTTGAGAGGTAGGTAGACAACCTTTATAAACTTGAACTCTTCGAGGAGTTCATCTTGGAGGGTCGGTGGGTGAGCAGGAGCATTGTCGAGGACGAGGAGGGCTTGCATGGTTAGATTGTTTTCCTGTAGATATTTCTTAACAGAAGGGCCGAAAACCAGGTTTACCCACTTCACAAAGAACTGCCTGGTGACCCATGCCTTCGGGTTTGCCCTCCACATAACTGGTAGTTTATCTTTTAAAATCTTATGTGACTTAAAGACTCTGGGGTTTTCCAAATGGTATACGAGCAGAGGCTTGATCTTGCAGTCGCCACTTGCATTGGCGCACAGTGCGAGAGTTAGCCCATCCTTCATGGGTTTGTGGCCTGGCATTGCCTTCTCCTCTGCCATTATATAAGTCTTATTTGGCATCTTCTTCCAGAAAAACCCTGTCTCGTCACAGTTGAAGACTTGCTGGGGGATATATCCTTTGGCTTCGATCAGTTCGGAAAAAGTTTTGAGGTAATCCTCAGCTGCCTTCACATCTGAACTTGCTGCCTCACCATGCCTGATGATGGAGTGAATGCCGGACCTTTTCCTGAAGTTATCACACCAGCCTCTACTGTCTTTAAATGAGTCTTTCAGTGCTTCTTCTGTGGAAGTGCATGGGGTCTGCTCCATCAAATCACCGTAAATCGCTCGCGCCTTCTGGCATATGATGCCCTGTGTTAATGTATCTCCTTTAAGCTGCTTCTCCATCACCCACACCATTAGTAGATTCTCCATCTTTTCATGGAGAGAGCTATGGAGCTTAGAAATTATTGTAACGCCCTTAGCTGGCATTATACCCTTTATTGACTCCTTCTGTTTAAGCACAGTGCATATCGTTGAAGTACTACGCCCGTATTGCCTTGCCAAGTCAGCCACTTGCACACCTTGCTCATATTTTTCTATGATTTCACGCTTTAATTAAATAGACATCATCCTCTTCTGAGCACTGACTTTTCCACTCACTTTCTTCGGACCCATGGTAATAAAAAGAAATGTGATAAAGTCTGTAAATGCACAAAAGATGCTTCGACAACGAGGTAAACAAGCACACTGACTGAGGCGTGGGAAATTATAAGATGCTCGAGTCTCGGTAAACTGGTGGGTCGTGTGCAGCCAGCGATCTGCGTGATTATTCATATCTCAAATGTTGCTTGTATTTCAAAGCAAAAAATCGCTCACTTGATGGCTCATATCTCAAAAATCTCATATGTTAGGGCACTCGTATCTCGAGGTACCACTGTATATGAAAAGATACTAAACTCTAACCAGTAGAGCAATGCAAATCAAAACCACAATAAGGTATCTACCATCTTACACTTATTAGAATAGCTATTTTTTTTAAACTAGAGGCCTGGTGCACAAAATTCATGCATGGGGAGGAGGAGGTGTCCCTCAGCCCAGCCTGCACCCTCACCAATCTGGGATCCCTCTCACAATCTGGGACTGCTGGTTCTTAACCACTTGCCTGCCTGCCTGATTGCTCCTATTCACTCTGCCTGTCAGCCTGATAGCCCCCTAACCGTTCCCCTGCGGGCCTGATTGATACCTAACTACTACCCTGCTGACATGATCATCCACAACTGCAATCCCCTGCAGACCTGATCACCTCAAACTGACCTCCCTGCTGAACCAGTCTTCCCCAACTACCTTCCACTGCTGGGCTTAGGGGGTAGGAGACTAAGGCTGGATGAGGCAGGCCTGAGGGGACTGAGTGCTGCCATCTTGTGGCTGGGGATGCTACCATGTTGTGAGGGTGTGATGTTCAATTAGCATATTGCCTGTACATTAGATAGGATTTATTTTTATTAGCAGTGGTTATTTATTTATTTATATTAATTTTTTTACTGTTTAAAGTATCACATAAGTCTCCCTTTTCCCCCATTGACCTCTCCTCAGCCAACCCGACTCTCAGCACATGCCTTCACTCCTCCCTCCTCAGTCTGTATCCACTGGTTATGTTCATATGCATGCATACAAGACCTTTGGTTGACCTCTATTAAAAACAAAAAACAAAAACAAAAACTTAAGTTTTGGCAAGAATGTGGAGAAAAGGAAACTTGTGCAGTGTTGGTAATATAAATTTGTATACCAATTATGGAAACTGGCATGAAAATAGAACTACCTTATGATCCAGCAATCCCACTCTGAATATTTATGTAAAGCAATGAAAACAGAATATCAAAAGATATCTACACTCCATGTTCATTGTTGTATAATTCACTATAACCAAGATATAGAAACAACCTATGAAGGCATTGTTGAAATAAGTCAGACAGAGAAAGGCTACATGGTATCATTGATATGTAAAATCTAAAAAAAAGTCAAAACATAGAATCAGAGAAGAAAAATGGTTTTCAATGCTGATGGTGGGTGAAATAGGAAGAGATTGTTAAAAGGATACACAAATTCAGCTAGCAGATGAATAAAACCTGAGGATCTAATGTAAGCCATGGTTACTATAGTTGCTAACTATATGTGTTATATCACTGAACTTTGCTAAAAGTAGAACTTAAATGTTCTCACACAAAAACACATATATATGTATGAGGTGATGAATGTGTTTATTAATTAAATTGTGTGAATCCATTAACAATTAAAAACAAAGGAAAAGAAGATGTTATGTATGTGCTCCAGTCAATAGAATAAAGTAAGAAAAGAAAGACATAAAATCAAAGAACTGGAGGCTCTGACACAAGAGAGAAATGAAGGAAAGTTTCAAAAAATAGCTTTGGATGCCAAAACCGGTTTGGCTCAGTGGATAGTGTTGGCGTATGGACTGAAAGGTCCCAGGTTCGATTCCTGTCAAGGGCATGTACCTTAGTTGCAGGCACATCCTCAGTAGGGGGTGTGCAGGAGTTAGCTGATCGATGTTTCTCTCTCATCAATGTTTCTAACTCTATCCCTCTCCCTTTCTCTCTGTAAAAAAATCAATAAAATATATATATTTTTAAAAAATAGCTTTGGAGAGTACTGATGATGAAGACTAATAAAATGCAACCCTTATCATGAGAAATAGATGTCAGAGTGCAAGGAAAGCAGTTCATCTTCCTTTAATAGATGAGCAATAACTTTTTCAAAAAAACATTTTGTTAAAGACTTATTAAGCCCCTACATATACCAAGCACTGTGCAGGGCATTGCAGAAATACCTTATTTAACTATTGTAACAATTTTCTAATGAAATTACAGTGGTACCTCAAGATACGAGTTCAATTCGTTCCGTAAACTTGAGGTGTGGGAAACTATGGGATGCTCTAGTCGCGGTAAACTGGTGGGTCATGTGCAGCCAGCCGATCTGCACGATTACTCGTATCTCAACTGTTGCTCGTATTTCAAAGCAAAAATCGCTCGCTCGACTGCTCGTATCTCAAAAATCTCGTATATTAGGGCACTCGTATCTCGAGGTACCACTGTATTTTAATCCATGGCTTTGATTTTTATTTTATGCAATACTAACAGTTTGATCTGTCATGCTTGTGTTTATTCTTTGCTCATTTAAGTAATTATTGGATAAATGTGCTTTTTCTTTTTAATATGTGCTATGCTAAGAATCTCTACTGGAGGAGAATTAAATAAATCATTGGTCAAAGAAAATAAATATCAAAGTAAGGACCATGTGATTTTTATTGATTATTATTGGTCATTAGAAAATATCTAAACTTTAGCCAAGATACCTATGAGACTAGCTGTATGGAGATCTGAGATCTTATATCTCTGACACCACTGTGAAATGAGCTTTACCTTTCAGGGCAATGCATAGTATTATGATCATTATATTAAGGCATGTTGAAGTCATTACATTTTTCCCTATATTTAAGGTGCTTATTTTCAGAGAAGAAAATGAAGCAACATCTGCAAATACCTGGCTAAAAGCTCTTTGCCTATAAATTTTTTCTCACTTTTTAATTATGTTTTTCAGTACAGATAGAGGAAGGAGAAACTTGTCTGTCCAAATAAGGCTAACAGAAGTTATAAGCAAATGTTTCTGCAGACGCTAACATTTTTCTTCAGAAAAAAATGTCACAGAGCCATTAGAACATCTCATTCCTTTTTGGGCATCTCACTGGAAAATCTCTACCAGGTTCTGGTTGTCACATAAGGCTAAACACCTCGAGTTCTCAACTTCACCATTAATGATCTTCACCAGCTCTGAATAAGTTTTCAGATTATTCTAATGATTAGAATTTCCACATTTCTGCAGAAACAGGAAGAAACATAGATTTTATCTGGAATTGCAGGGCTATTGGGTTTGATGGAGTTTAGGGCATATAAAATCTTTTGACCAATCTGTCTTTTGATATCCTGGTATTTTTATCCCATTATGATCAAAAGAATCAAATCAGTATCTGTCTATATAGTGTAGCTCCCTAAGTTTGGCAAATCCTACCACACAATGAAATGGAAAAATGAAAAGTAAAACATATAACCTAACACATCCCACCAAACAAAATCCACCAAATAACTTACAGAGCTAAAAGAAAAAAAAGAGTTTGTACTACATTGACCCAGATTATCTTGCCATACTCATTAAACTATCCAGGTTATTTTTTATTCTCAATTTTACTTATGTAAAATGTAGTGAGTGAAAAAAGTAAATTGAGTAGTAAAAGCCTAATTTCCAATTTTCAAAACCCTGAAACCTTTTGTGAAAAAAACTAAGCAAATCATGCTCTCTTCTGTTCAACACAGCCTAGGGAATAGTGGCCCTCACTCCTTATGTGCTGAAGGCTAAAATTATCTACTTAGATCTACAAAGCTTGTCTAATACCCACACAGCTTTGCCCTGCATAGACATACACTTAAGAAATACTTCTAGAGGAACCAAGTTGGTGGCATAAGGTATATACCTATACATGCTGCCTCTCACAACCACACCAAAACTACAACTAAAAGGCAAAACGACTATCCCCCAGAACCATGGGAAAGCTGGCAGAGTGGAAGTTCTACAACTAGAAGGAAAGAAAAAAATGCATTGAGACCTGATAGGACATGCAGAGTCTCAGAAAGGCAAAGGTACAGAAACGCATGCATTTCGGGAGGGAGTTACAAGTTCCTGACTCTCTGAACTCCAATTTCTGGCAAGATTCTGGGGACCCAGACTCATACAGGTTGAAACTGGACTGTTGGCCATCTGTTGGGAAAGAGAGGGTGGCCTTCTTGCAGAGGTACGCACAGGAATCATTGTTTACTGCACTGGGGCACAGAGTGTGGCACACAGAACAACACTGCAGAGAGGGCTGACTGGCAGCCCTCACACCCTAGCCTAGTGATTCCTTGAGACCCTGCCCCGCCCAATTTACACACCCACCAAGCTGTGCTCAGCAGCTTTTGCATATGAATGGCTTGCCCTCTCACAGCTTAACCTAACAAATTGCAACTGGGTCACACAACTCCAAAACTTCCAAACTCCAAGCAAAGAGGAGAAATCTGCAGAGCTCCCTGTAGTTCCTGCTGGGTGGCCTCAAACACTAGCTGGCTTGCAGCTCCTTGGAGATCCAGGAACCAGTGTACCTAGGCGTCAGTGTGAGACGACACCTGATTTCAACTCCTCACATACATAAGTGACACACTCAGGAGGCAGGCTCGGTAAACACCAAAGCCCCACTGAAGCAAGTCCTTCCCCATAGGGGTGTCTCCAGCACAGCAGTTCTTCCATTATAGACACAGCTAATTCTCACAGTCAATTGGCCTGGAGGTCAATTCTTCCCATTGTACCAATAGCAATCACCTCAGGTGATTGAGGAGACACAGCTACTGAGCCATAAAGGACAGCTAGCACACAAAGCCACTCCATCAACACAGGGAAGCAGCCAAATGCAGAGACAAAGAAATATGTCATGAATGAAAGAAATGGAGGAAAGCAAATGACTGGACATAGAGTTCAAAACCACATGTCTAAGGATACTCAAGAATCTTCTACAAACCGCTGACAAACTTATTGAGAACTCTGAGAAACTTTGTGAGACCTTCAAAGATCTTAATGAGAATGCCAAAAAAATGGAAAAGGACCAGTCAGAAATTAAGCATGCACTGTCTGAAATAAAGAATAATATACAGCTGAAACCGATTTGGCTCAGTGGATAGAGCATCAGCCTATAGACTGAAGGGTCCCAGGTTGGATTCTGGTCAAGGGCATGTACTTTGGTTGCGGGCACATCCCCAGTAGGAGGCATGCAGAAGGTGGCTGATTGATGTTTCTCTCCCATCAATGTGTCTAACTCTCTATCCCTCTCCCTTCCTCTCTATAAAAAATCAATAAAATATGTTTTTTTAAAAAGAATAATATACAGAAATCCAACAGCAAACTAGAGGACCCCAAGAACCAAATCAAAGATCTGGAATATGAGGAAGCAAAAAACACTCTAACAGAAAAACAAAAAGAAAGAAGAGTCCCAAAATGTGAAGCTAGTGTAAGGAGCCTCTAGGACAACTTTAAGCATACTAACATAAGAATTATGGGGGTGCCAGAAGAAAAGAGAGAGCAAGATACTGAAAACCTATTTGAAGAAATAATGACAGAAAACTTTCCCCACCTGGTGAAAGAAATAGACTTACAAGTCCAGGAAGTGCAGAGAACTGCAAACAAAAGGAATCCAAAGACGACCACACCAAGGCATATCATAATAAAAATGCCAATAGCAAAAGTCAAAGAAATAATCTTGAAAACAGTAAGAGAAAAACAGCTAGTTACCTATAAGGGAGTACCCATACAACTGTCAGCTGATTTCTCAACAGAAACTATGCAGGCCAGAAGGGAGTGGCAGGAAATATTCAAAATAATGAATAGCAAGAACTTACAATCAAGATTACTCTACCTAGCAAAGCTATCATCCAGAATTGAAGGTCAGATAAAGAGCCTCAAAGACAAGAAAAAGCTAGCGGAGTTCATCACCATCAAATCAGGATTATATGAAATGCTGAAAGGTATTCTTTAAGAAGAGGAAGAAGAAGAAAAGGGTAAAGATAAAAATTATGAACAAACACATATCTATCAACAAGTGAATCTAAAAATCAAGTGAATAAACAAATCTGATTAACAGAATAGACTGGTGAATATAATAGAATCGGGGGCATAGAAAAGGAGTGGGCTGACAATTCTCAGTGGGGAAAGGGTGTGGGGGTGTGGGAAGAGACTGGACAAAAATCATACACCTATGGATGAGGACAGTTGAGGGGGTAAGGGCAGAGGGTTAGTGGGAATGGGGTGGAGGGGAACTATGGGGGAAAAAAGAGGAACAATTGTAGTAATCTGAACAATAAAGATGTATTTTTTTTTAAAGAAATACTTCTGGATGATGTTTAAACACTTAGAATAAAGTGCTAAATAACAACAATTGGCCATGTGCCCTATTATCACATCTTCAACTGTTATATGAGCAGCCCTAAGCAAAAATTAGCCCATGAAGTTCTTTTAAGTACTCTGCTAAAAATAAGTTTCATTATTTCTCATTTCAGTGTCCATGAGGTCATAGCATCTCATATACGCCAAGAGTTTGTCATGTAAATTGAACTTAGGAAATTGACATATTAAAATAAATTAATATTTACTTCCAGTATATCCCAGAAAATATATTAGGTTATCTCCTTCAAGACTGTAAAACACGAGAGCTTTCAGAATATTGGTTATGCAAAATACATGTATAAGTCAATATAGTATAAAGTGTGTTACAATGGTTTTCTTTTCTTACTTTTTTCAATTGCTTGCCCAACATGGGCTTAAAGATTTAGGATGGAGACTGTCCTACAGACAATGAACCCATATTTATGATTATTGCTACAAATGCCAGACAGAGCCCATAACTAAGAAATTAGAAGGACCTGAGGCATGTTTATCTCATAGTATAATTTTGAGAATTAACTGAACTAAAATAAGTAGAGTACATAGCTTAATATGTTGTAATTTTCGACATATTAGCTGCTTGTACTGCTATCCCCTGCCATCTAGCTAAAACATTAATTTCTTAATGATTCCTTTGTAGTGTTTTGGTTTCTCAGCAGTAAGTCATGTACCCTTCTTCTGGTAGAACTTTTTAGCTTCTCTGCACTGTCTAAATATCTAGGCCTGAATTAAACTTCTTCTCCCTCCCTCCCCCCACCCCCCAGAACACACCTCCATTGCTGAGACAGCTTGCAATATCAGCCCTCAGCAACCTCTGATTCTTTGGATGATAAATATATGTCATTGGCAGATTACTTGTGTGTCCCCAGATCAACACCAGGTTCAGTGCTTCTATGTCGAGGCTTTCCAAAAACAAAATGAGAGTGCCTCTTTCTATTTATTCCAAGTATGTCACCTTCTTTCACTGAAATATCCAAAATACCTAAGCAACCTCTTTTTTGCTATTTCATCAGTCTCCTGGACCTCTTAGTAAATAGATCTGAATCTAGTGAGATGCCCACATTTAACTGAGATCTTATAAGCCTAGAGCTGGTTGGAGAAAAGCAAAAATATTAATCCCACATTCTTATACATATTCAGGTTTATATGTTTTCATCCACAGTTCATCTTGTTAATGTCAGCCTTCATAATTTATTGACCATGTAAAAATATTTTAGCCTGGGAAGTGGAGAAAATGAGTGAGAATAAATCATTCAGTCCTCTTCCATAAGCCACAATGCAGTCCAGAGGACCTTCGTTTTTAATTTTGCATTCAAGTGCCAGTTGAAACAAATTGGTTAGTGGTTCATCATGGGAGCAATTCCAGAGCTCATTCACTTAGTCTCTAAGGACTTTTCAGCATCACCAAAGGCAGCCAACATATAGTTGGTGACCTCAGGAAAAACACAATACTCAGAGAATTAGAAAAACGACAATATATGCTTCAGTCCTTAAAATTCATCATCTAATTTCCTCTATCTCTCTTCCACTGGGTAAGAAACATCTGTCAACACATGCACCATTGGCCTATTATTCTTCGTAATGTGGTTATTGAGCCTGACTCTCTCTACACCCTGCCAGAGGAAAGCTGTTCTGAAACACATGCAGGCACCATGGGGTGATGTAAAACATGCAAGGGTTAAAATCGCTTACCTCTCACCCCCACCCCATTGCATCTACCTAGAGAGAAAACTATGCATTGTTTTAAACAATTTGATTCTTTCCCATAATCCAATATATTAGGAATTTACATTGTAAAAAGTTCACTTTATTATTTTTTTTCTAACAAAACAACATATGTTACGCTTCCATTTCAAAGCAATCTCAGAAAAAGGGCCTGCATGTGAATGCAATTGGCTGTGAGTTCACATTTCCCTGAGACACGACTGTGAGCAAAACACATGTTTTTCCATCTAAGTTAGAAGATGGAAAATCATGCATTATTTTTCGGCTTTTGTGGCATGCAGTTTAAAATCAATGCATATTTCTTTCATACACATTTTCACAAATGTCTGTGTCGATACATCCGTTCGGATCTTATGTGCTCAATCCCTCAGCACCTGGGGAACTTTTCCTCTTGAAAATATATTTTTTCCTCCTAACTTTTCAGTTTGTTCCCAAGAATTGTAATTATTTTTGACTAGTGATAAGTGAGAAACAGAACCCTCCATCTTCTTTTCCTACAAAAGAAATCAGAACATGTTTACATGCTCACTCTTAACTCCAGGTAAATCAAAGAGTGGTTGTTTCCCTCACTGCTACACAACAGTAATCTCTCCAAGTCCTCACAAAACTCAGGAAGAAAAGAGAAGAGAACTAGCCACTAACATGTTATAGATGATATCAGATAATGAGATATAAGCAGGAACAACCTAATCATAAATACATTACAAATAAAAAAAAAAGAGATCTTTATTTTGTTGGAAAGGTACTTCTTTCTCCCTGTGTTTAGTGAAAAAAAAAAAAGAAAGCTTTTGCTAAACTTCTATTTAATTTTTTTTTTGGCTAGAAGGGAAATTGTAGGCTCTCATTTTAACTATACATATTGAAGAATAAGGTTACCAGGAAGCCAATCAGACATGATTGGAAAGCAGAGAGAAAAGGACATGCCCCTCGAGTAAAGTAATCTATTCAATATTAGGAATGGCAGAATGCCAACAATCGATGTGTGCAAAGAGTGACTTCCCTCTATTATGAAGAAGGAGTAGAGGTAAGCAGGCAGTAAGTACTTAGAGAGAGGTAGTTTTATAATAGAGTTTTATCTTTAATTCGTTCAGGTATATGATTGGTTTTGAAGTGGGATGAGCAGAAAAACTATCCACTGAACTGAGAAAGTGAAGTTGGAACATTTTATTCACTTACTCAACATCTGAGTAATTTAAGATGCAGTAGCTTTAAAAATCAAGAACAAAATTTTAGTTTGTAATATGCTGTCATTGATACTGTCAGAATCAATGTCCTTTTATTTAACCTTTTCTGCATATCATTTCTCATGCCTTTGGCTAAGAATAAATGTAATATTTCTAAGGTAAATGACTTTATCACATTAGCAAATGACTTACCTTGGAGAGCTAAATATTATCTGAAGGCTATGGAATCAGGGTAAAGTCTTATGTCCTAAAAAATGTATCAAAACATATTCCTTCTCTACTCAGACTAAAAGACAAATGCACTTACTTTTAACCAGAAAATAGTATAATGAATGTAAAATAGGTAAGTAAATTAATCTTTATTGTAAAATCTGTTATAACAAAATAGGACACTAAAATAATTAAAACTCAGTAGTGAATAGAAATAAGTGGGTTGCATAAATATAAATGCTCCAAAACTTCAAAAGTTTAGTCATCAGCACCTACTCCAGAGTTTTCAGAGCATGAAGTAAAACTAAGTTGGTGGAGACTAGCATCTCAAATTATAAAATCAATGTTAATAAGATAGGATCAAGTATCTTCCTTTAATAATCCCTAAAGGGGTTCTTTTAACTTGAAAATGTATAACAACAAAAAAAATGAATTTTTTTATTGTTTAAAGTATTGCAAATAATAGTACATATGTCTCCTTCCCCCCCATTGACCCTACCCCCCCAGGGCATGCCTTCACCTGCCCCCGCCCCCACCGTGTCTTGTATCCATTGGTTATGCTTACATACATGCATACAAGCCCTTCAGTTGATCTCTCAGTTGATAGAGCATCCACCTGCATACTCAAGGGTCCCAGATTCGATTCTGGTCAAGGGCATGTACTTTGGTTGTGGGCACATCCCCAGTTATGAGGTGTGCAGGAGGCAGCTGATTAATGTTTCTCTCTCATTGGTTTTTCTAATTCCCTCTCCCTTCCTTTCCATAAAAAAAAAAAAGATGAATTTAAATGACTTGACTCCTTGCAATGAAGTAAGTAACATACAGCCCACCAGCATTTAACTTACATATCAAGAATCACAGTCATTTATAAGTCACATACAGGCACATAATTCTTAAGAGCAATTGGTGAAGCACTAAGCCTGGAGTGACCATACATTTTAATTATGTGTATGATAAAGTTTAATTGTTAACAAGTTCCCATTTTATTCTCGTGTCACAATTTAGATTATACATTTTTATGGTTACAAATGGCTGATGTGGTGTCTCAGTATGAATTCTTTTATTTTCCTGTTTTCTATATATCTTGTCTCTAGTTTGCCCATATTAGTCGGGCCCTTCAGCACAATATTAATAGCTCAGTAAAGAGAATGAAGAGCTTTTATGTTCCTCTATGTATAATTGTTCAAAGTTTAATTCTTCAAAAAGTCTTTATTCCTCTTCCATAAAGATATCAGCATATATATGTCTTATGACTTCTGTTACTAATTGCTATCACTTACTATTTCTGTTACTAATTTTTTCCAGATGTGAAATTGTGCAGTTCACTCTAAGCTTTCACATTTTGGGGCTGCATTTGCCTGCCTAGAAACTGTCCATCAACAATCAAGATAACTTTCCTCTATTTTTGCCTCCATTCACCATTGTCCCCATCTCAGAGCATCAGCAGCTATGTAATATCCTATCTAATAAAAGAGTAATATGCAAATTGACCATCATCCCAACACACAAGTTGGCCATCCCCATGTGGACACAAGATGGCCACCATAAGATGGTCAACAGGGGAAGGCAGTTAGGGGCAACCATGCCTGCAGGGGAAGGCAGTTGGGAGTGACTAGGCCTGCAGGGGAGAGCAGTTGAGGGGGTCAAGGCCTGCAAGAGAGGGCAGTAGGGAGGGTTCAGGCCTGAAAAAGTGGGCAGTTGTTAGCAATTCAGGCCTGCAGGAGAGGTCAGTTGCAAGGGACCCAGACCTGTAGGGGAAGGCAGTTGGGAGGGGCCAGGCCTGCAAGGAAGGGAAGTTGGGGGCTATCAGGCATGCAGGGGAAGGGAATTAGGGGTGACTGGGCTGGCAGAGGAGGGAGGTTAGGGGCAACCAGGCCTGCAGGGGAGGGCATTTGAGAGACCTACAGGGAAGGACAGTTAGGGGCAACCAGGCTGGCAAGGGAGGGCAGTTAGGGGTGACTAGACAAGTAGGGGAGGGCAGTTGGGGGTGACCAGGTCTACAGGGGAAGACAGGGCCAATCGGGCTGGCAGGGGAACAGTTAGGTATCAATCAGGTTGGCAGGGGAGTGGTTAGGGGGTGATAAGGCTGGCAGGCAAAAGCAGTTAGGGGCAATAAGGCAGGCAGGTAGGTGAGCAATTGTGAACCAGCAGTCCTTGATTGTGAGAGAATGTCCGACTGCCCATTTAGGCCCGATCCTACTGGGATCGGGCCTAAATGGGCAGTCGGACATCCCTTGTAAGGTCCCAGATTGGAGAGGGTGCAGACTGGGTTGAGAGACATACACACACACACCCCTTTCCTGTGCATAGATTTTGTTCACCGGGCCTCTAGTTATATATAATTAAAATTGAACTCTAAGGATAAAGTACAAAGATCTCCACCCAGAATGTAATACCTTGGGTACCACTGTTACATATATACTGAGTGGCCAGATTATTATAACCACCCCATTAGTACTTCATTGGGCCACCTTTTGCCTTCAATACTGCAGCAAACTTCTTGGCACTGACTCCACGATATGTTGAAAGGTGATGCAAAGAATCTGACACCATTCCTGATGAAGAGCACTGTCCAGTTCTGTGAGGTTTGATGGTTGTGGAACTAGCTACCTGATGGCTCCTTTAACTTTGTCCCACAAATGCTCAATTGTATTGAGATCTGGTGATTGTGAGGGCCACCTAAGCAAGGTAAAGTCTCCCTCATGTTCTTGAAACTACTTCTGCACAATACAAGCACCGTGACATGGCACATTGTCTTGTTGGGATATGCCATCAACATGATAGGATGAATTTGATCAGCAACAATACTTAGGTATGTTGTGCTATTCAGACATTGTTCCACATGAACTAAAGGGCCCAAATCATGCCAGGAAAACATGCCCCAAACCATAACACTGCCCCCACCAGCTTGAAGGGTTGTATTCATGCACGTGGGGTGCATGCTTCATGCTGTTTCCTTGAATTTCTCATTCTGCTATCTGCATGATGCAACTGGAAACATGGTTCATCACCCCACATGACTTTTTTACAATGCTCGACTGTCCAATTCCTGTGCAAACTGGAGATATTTTACCTTGGTAACTGCAGTTAGCAAAGGTGTTCAAACAGTCCTTCAGCTTCCATATCCCATATGATTCAGTGTACGGCTAATTTGCCTACAAATATCAGGTGGTCATAATAATCTGGCCACTCAGTGTATATTGCTAGAAGGTATCTGAATTTGATTTGCTTGGGCCCATATTTTGGATAGTACCTGGTTTATAGATACTGAGTATGTTCATATATAATTCTGAGTGGTGTCTCTCATAAAATGCCAGCTCAGCCTCTGGAAATCACTTTGCTTCAAGCTCCTCAGCAGAGCGCTAAAGCCTAGAGCTAGGCTAAACCTGTAATCATTGTAAGAAGAAAGGCTCCCCTGACTGAGAAGATCCTGGTGGTGGGAATGTCAGGAGTCATCAGGATAAAAGCATCAAGAAGTGAATGACAAACACCATCAGCAAAGCTGACAGCCACAGCACCTGAGGCATCAAGAGCTGGTCATTTCTGACAGGTTCTGACAGCAGCAACTGGTACTACAGAACATGATCTCCAAGATCTGGGTAGAATGGAAACTTCCGCTGCAATAGTAGTCAGAAACCATCAACTTTCACTGGTGGTGGGACAATGGGAGGGATGGGAAGTGAGGAAGATGGAGTTTGGAGTTCAAAACCACTAGATTAAATTCCTATACTGTATTGTCAGTAAAGCTGATGTAACCTGTAGAAATAAGAATATTTCGGATAATGATCAGTTACCTATTTCATTGATAGCTATTAGGCAGACAAGAGCTTTCTGACACAGTAGCAAGGAAACCACCTATGCTCAGGGTAGCCAAGAGAGTTTCATGTGTCTATCCTATGGTTGTTGAGCAACAATCAAAGAAAAAAAAAGAACATCTGTTTAATGTCTGTCCATAATTATGTAACTTTTTAAAATTCTCATCCAAAGATATGCTTTTAGAAGAGGAAAGGAGAGAGAGAGAAACATTGATGTGAGAAACATTGATTGGTTGGTTACCTCCCATATGCCCCCAGACCTGGGATCGAACCCACAACGTTTTGGTTGGTGAGAGGATACTCCAACCAACCGAGCCACCCAGCCAGGGCGCCATAATGATGTAATTTAACCCTCACACCAACATGGCAAGTTCTATAATTATGAAACCCACTTTCTAGACAACTAAAATGGTTCTTAGGAAGATTTAAGTGATTTGCCCAAGTTCACACCAATAAGGATGTAGCTGAGATGTGAACACAGTTCTGACTCATTCCGAAGCCATTGTTTTTCCCACCAGACTCTGGGAGCCAGAGACAAACAATGGAAACAATCACCACAGAGACCCAGCCCCGCTCCCTCCCAGCCTACCTCCTGCCCCCTGCAGAGGGAAGCAGATGTGGAGCAAAATATCCACAGTTCTGGACTCTGAAACCTTCCATTCCTGACACTGAAATTCAAAAACTGAGAAGTTGCTGACACTGCTGTTGAGCCCTGCCAAGTCCGCTGCTCTGAGGGCAGTTTGGTGTAAAGAATGTTGATAATCACTGCAAATGGAGGAGTATGCCTCTTGGCCTGGGAAATGAGGCTAGTGCGTAAGTAGTTTTGGCAGCCGTATGTATGCTGTGGTACTGGGAGGTACATGCTATTCACATAGAAAATAAAAAATAAAAATAAACAGATTGTCTGGAACTCTTCCAGGATCCCACCCCACCCCCTTCTCCCCATCCAACCCAGTATTCTCAGTCCCAAATGTGGTTTTCCCTGTTAAATGCTTGCAGAAACCAGGTGAAGTATTTGTTGCACGGGTGGATAGTGATTGTATCTCTAGAGTACTGGTGGGGCACCAGGGAGTGATGTGATGTGATGTGGGTTGCTGCACATTCAAAGGGGAAAATGAAGGTCTTTCTGAGGCAAGTATCATCAGTAGTTTCACATGGAATATGGATGGCCCCAAGAAAGCTAGCCTTTCACAGAAAGGGGGATATAGTGGAAAGTCACTGATGTCAAAGAACAAAGGAGAGTTTGAAAGAATCAAAAGCATAGGAGGCCAATTTTACTCTTTAGTTGGTAGGTAATTCTTTAGATATTTGAATTGGCATCAGGATAGTTTTCTCCAATTTTAATGTGAATGAGGACAGATTATCCTTAAAATATCATTACATTAAAGCTGCAGGGAAGATTCCTAATAAATGTGAATCTATTCCTAGAATTCTTTTATATCTTTTCATCATTAAATCTACAGAAAAAGAAAATATTTCCATATTGGCACTAACACTTATTGAGCATCTATCTGTTCTGGTCTTTATACTGGGCTTCAACTGTATTATCTCAGTCACTCTTCACACAATACTTGCAAAGTATTTCACAGATAAGAGTTGTCATTACTGACTTTATTCTCCATAAAAGACATACAATTTTCTCCATTTTATGGACAACAGTAGAAATAATAAGGAAGGAGTATTTAGATACAAAAATAATAGCTATTATACACTGAGTGGCCAAATTATTATGATCTCTGAACACATAATAATCTGGCCACTTAGTATGTGTGTGTGTATGTGTGTGTGTGTGTGTGTGTGTGTGTGTGTGTACATTCTTACATGGGTGGGTTCCGACCAGTCTGGCCAGGGGAGGGGATATGGGCAATTGCCCAGCTTGCCTGTTGGTTGAGGGGACAATTTGCATATTAGTCTTTTATTATATAGGATTATACACTGATTGGCCAGATTATTATGCATTCAGAGATCATAATAATCTGGCCACTCAGTGTATACTAAAAAGTTACTCTATGATATGCACTATTTTAAATACTTTTTAAGACTTAAACAACTCTGTGAAACAACTACTGTTATTATACCTATTTCACACATAAAACATTTGGCTTAGGGAGTTTAAGTAATTTGCCTAAAATTACCCAGCCAGTGAGGATTAGCATCCAGTCGATTGGATGTCAATATCCATCATTTTAACCTCTATATAATATTTCCTTACAACTTAGTAAAGTAAGACTCAGAGAAGTTTATAACCCATCTAAGATAGCACAGTTATAAAGAACTAGAGGCCCGGTGCATGAAATTCGTGCATGCGGGACAGGGATTGTCCTTCAGCCCAGCCTGCTCCCTCTCTAATCTGAGACCCCTTGACGGATGTCCAACTGCCTGATTAAGCCAGATCAGACCTAAACAGGCAGTTGGATATCCCTCTCACAATCCATGACTGCTGGTTCCCATTTGCACACCTGCCTGCCTTCCTCATTCCGTAACTGCTTCTGCCTGCCAGCCTGATCAACCCCTAACTACTCTCCTGCCAGCCTGCTTAATGCCTAACTGCTCCCCTGCCAGCCTGTTTGCCCCTAACTACCCTGGGTGGGTGTTCCCTTGGGGCATGGGTGGCTTGGGCAAGGGGCCTGTGGTGGTTTGAAGGCCAGCCATACCTCCCCAGTGACCTAAGTGGAGGTCCTGGTACCTGGGATTTATTTATCTTCTACAATTGAAACTTTGTAACCTGGAGCGGAGCCAATCCTTCTGCTCGCTCTGGGGCAACAGGCATTGAAACTTTGTTGCTTAAGTTGAAGCCTGGATGGCCGGGGTTTCTGTAAAGCTTGACTTCCTCCATCGCCAGGGCAACCCAAGCCTCCCTCCTGTTTCTCTATGACCATAGCCATTTTGGTTGGGTTAATTTGCATACTTTCTCTGATTGGTTGGTGGGCGTGGCTGGAGAGCATGGCTTGGGTTGTAGCAGAGGTGCGGTCAATTTGCATATTATTCTTTTATTAGATATGATAGACACAACCTAGTCCCAGGGTTTTGTTAGTTTTGGTTTTTACTTCAAAGTTCATTTTTTCCCCACTTCATGACCAGGCTGCCCTTCTAAGGAGTATTTCTTTAGCAACAAGATTTTATCACAGGTCCCCCAATACAAACTCTTAATTATTAATACCCATTCAATCATTTTTGAGTATATAACATGGAAAAGAGATATTCCTAGACCTGAAGACTATGCCTTTTAAGCACACTGAAAAATTGAAGACAATACTTTGAAGTTAAGCAACCAGAATGAAAGAAGTTATGAACAGTGAAAATAAATTGATACTTTCAGCTTTGGCAATGGTAATATAGCTTGAAATAGTAAATTTTAATCTAAATTTCAGTAACAAGATATAAAAATAAAATCGTGTTTTCTCTACAGAACAACATTTCCTAAGTCAGCTATACAATTGAGTAGCCAAATATTTGATCAATCCTGAAGTAAATTTTTGAATGATTCATCCCAATTATATAAGCACAATTTCATAAGGATGGCAAAACAAGTGATCTGTTCTTGCACATATTAGTATGTTCATGTTCATTAGTTTATACTCTTGAGACAGATCCAGAAAAATATATCCATGTGCATTTCTAAAAGAACATTCTCAAATGGGGCTTCTCAACCAAAGTCAGCAATATGCTGTATCACTTACATTATTTGTTTTGGCATGAATCCACAAGTCATCTTTTATTAGTGGAAGCTTATTCTGATTTTATTGATTATTTACAGCTCTTAAAAGTCAGATGTGTATGTTTTCAATGTAATTTATATTCCTTTATCATTTCCCTTTCAAACTTTTCATCTCATTATCTGTGATGAGTTAAAATCAAATGTAAAGAGTAATTTTATAAAGAATATATAAACCATGCCTTCACCTTTTCATGAAATAGACACAGCAGCAGTCCCTCAAATGCTAACTAAGTTTTGAGTTAAGTGTATGCAGTCCTCTCATTTCCGAATTCAGTGTAGGCTAGAGTCATATATGAAGTATAATTTTATAGTGAAAGTTCTCAAGACCCTATCTTCCCATCACAATATCTGTAATTGACATAGAGTTGGCTCAGAAAGGGGGGAAATATTGTGAGAGAGAGAATGAACCCCATCTTTATTAGTATCTGAATATTTTGTATGCTTTTGGCTGGCTATCTCACCCAATCCATTTCCTATGTACTAATGGACAACCACTTAAAGAAGATTATCTAGGGCAAACTTAATCTAAAATATTTGAATTATATATATGACTAACGTAATCTGCGTTATGTTGTAATTACTTGTGTATATACTTACATTTCCTATCAAATTATAAGGTCTTGAAGGATATGGATCAACATCTTAAGCAACTTTGTGGGCTACACAGCACCTAGTACAGTGCAATTTTAGATGTGGCAAGTACAGAGGGCCGCACTGAGAAAATGGTGTTTGAAAGAAGGTGAAGCCGTTCCATATTTGTATGAAAGCATTCCAGGCAGAGAGAAGACAGCAAGTGCCAAAGTCCTGCTGTTCCGATGTGAAGAAACTAGGTGTGGAACAGGAAGCACAGACCAGTTAATCCAGCAGAGAGTTGATGGTGGTTTGGAAGAGAACAGTAACACTGGAGGTATTGAAGAGTAATTCAGTTCTAGATAACTTTTGGAGGTAGTGTTGACAAGATCTGCTCTGAGCAATTGGGTGTGACTTTTGAGTGAAAGACAAAAAACAAGACAGCTTCAGGGATTTTGGCCTAGGTAACTGTATGGATGGTGATATCATTTACTGAGATGGTAAAGACTACAGGAAGGAAAAAATATTGGAAAGAAGACCCCAGAGTTTGGGGAATCTAGAAAACGTTAATCTTCTCCATTGATATTCTAATTGCTCTCTAAAGCCAAGAGTGAAGCTGATCCCTTAGACCCCTTCTCTGGGTCCATGCTTGAGGGATCTTCCACTGGCCACACTCCTTCTGTAGAGTGAGGCTTCTTCTATTAAACCAAGAGGACATGTCACTCAGCCTCTTTTAGATCATGCCAGGTAGGATTCTTGGATTCCTTGTCAAACTCTGCAATCCCACATCCATCGTCTATGTGTATGTCCATGTTTCCAAGAGCAAGCCAGACTATCAACACAGACTATCAGTGCATACCTAAGGGATGGGTGAATGTGAGGTCAGAGGGGTTGTGGATGGAACTTGTGGTGAGGTGCTCACATACATCTGTGTCAGACCCTTTGCAGGGTGGGTCAGAGTGGGGTGGGAAGAGAATGAAGGTAGGCCACAGGCTAGTGAAATTTTGGAGAGTCAGAATTTTATATTCTATGCCAGCCTTACAGGCCATCATGAAAATATATTTATAAAGACAAGGAGACAATCTGCTTTATTCAAGAGTTTAATAGCCTGACTTAAACATTTAACTCTATGGTATCTGGGCCTCCATGTGTACTCTCAGCACAGGCACTGAAAGAAACAGGCTCCGGCCAGCACTGCTGAACATCCTGCCAGCACTGCTGAACATTCTGCCAGTGGTGTCAGAGACACATTTATTTTTAGAGGAGACCTGAGAAGTCGGATCTGGCCTGCATTCTTGTACATAATATCACAACTTTCTTCTTCTGCGGTAACAGATGCAGATTTATTTTTTCAGATGAGACCCTGAAAGGAGTCCTCTCTATATTTGTCCCCTGAGTCCTTAGCTCAGTGTTGAGAATCCGTGATAAGTGTTGGAAAACTATTGATCTTCCCTAGTCTCAGTTTTCACACCTAAGAAACAAACGGGATTAGCACTTAACCTCATAGTGCTGTGAGAAAGGTCAATAAGCAAAATGTAAAGCAAAAAACAAAAACTAAGCATATTGTGGTCTTACACATAATAAAGTTAAATGATTGTTGTTGCATTCTTAGGTCTATAAAATAGTATCTTACTTTTTATGCATTCTTAAATTCTAGAAAAACATAAACAAGTGCAGAAGCAATGGAAGGTTTTATTTAAGCATTTTGCTAATGCCCAGTGAGTTCTCTCTCCCTTCAAAACAAGTCACAGCATTTAGATGCCAATCAATAACTCAAGTTCTGTTTCAGTTGCTAGTGCTTTGCTTACTTTCTGAATCAAATACAGAATTCCCGTTAGTATTTATGGTAATTACCTCTGCAGAATGAGGTATGATGAGTAGAGCCCCTGCTGAGGAATTACTTTAATGACTTTGAACTTTAAGAAAGAAACTTAAGAAAGTCACATATGATGACAACTTCAGGGCCTCAACCCCTGCTGCCTCCCTAACTACTATTTTCAATTTGTTCATTCTGAGCAGGGCACTTCTGGGCCATGTTATTCTTTATGACCAAATAGTAAGGAGCATATTCCAGAGAAAAGTGCCTCAAATTGGGAGCTCAGCATTTCATGGTACAGACTCCTTTCCCACCATAAAATGCCTCAGCTATCAATTCAAAAGCCAATCTACATCATAGTGTAATAGCAGTGATAGTGGCAATTGTAATAACAGAATCTACCTATATTATTACCATTATACATTTCTGATCACTGACCTAAACTGGGGCCTCAACTCTACCTACCCTTTTTAGTGGTGAAGTGCTCACACACATAAATATAATCTTGCTATGGTCATGTTGTGATGTAATTATCCTACTGACCATAAAACCATTTATACCTGCTCTACTTTCCATAGCCTTCATTGAATCACACTGAGAAAAGATCATACAAGTATAAAAATAAGCTTCCAATCTATTAGGCATGGAAGCATGGAGCAGACTGATGAATCTCAGAGGGAAGGGGTAAAGGGTGGGAAGAGATTAACCAAAGAATTTATATGCATATATGCATTGTACCATGAACACAGACAATAGGGTGATGAAGACCTGACTGAGGCTGGTTGGGAACTGGGTAGTGGGGGATAAGTAGGGGAGAGGCACATTTTAATACTCTCAACAATAAAGATTTTAAGAAAAGAAAATAAACTTTCTATTAAGTTAAATTACACTTAGTATAACTTTCTGTTAAAAATTAAAAATAAAATTACCTTATGATGTATCAATCCCACCTCTAAGTCCAAAAGAATCGCAAGCAGTCTCCAAAGGATATTTGCATATCCATGTTCATAACAGCACTATTCATGGTAGTCAAGAGGTGGAGGCAATCCAAATTTCAATCAATTGATGAACAGATAAGTAAAATGTGGTGCATACATTCAATGGAATATTATTCAGCCTAAAAAAGGAGGGAATCCTGTCACATGCTACAGCATAGATGAACTTGAGGACATTATTCTAAGTGATATAAACCAGGCACAAAAAAAGACAAATAGTGTATGGTTTCACTTATATGAGGAATCTAAAAGAGTCCAATTTATATAAATAGAAAACCAAATGGTGGTTTCAAGGGGCAGGTGGGAGGGAGAACAGGGATATTGTTTAATAGGGACAGTTTCAGATTTGGAAGATGAAAGTTCTGGAGACCTGTTTCACAACAATGTGAATATGCTTTACACTGTACACTTTGAACTATACACTTAGAAATGGTTAAGGTGGTAAATTGTTTGTATATTTTACCACATAAAAAAAAATCTGAAAAACAAACGCAGTTGTTTTGCTGCAGTTGTTCAACAAATATGCTTTTGTGCTTACTATGCACCATACCCTGTACAGGTTGGCAGTATTTATTTGGCAATCAATATTAGGAAGTTTGGAGTTTGGTACTGTAATGAATTTTGGAAACAGCAACATAGTCCTAACTGTTTATGCCTTTAAAAGTATTATGAGAAGAAAAGAATGCTCTTTATTTCGGGGCAAATCTTGTGTTGATTTCTTTTTCTTTCATTTATACACATCTTCACTTTAAACACCTCTATTGTCTCTGCAAGGCCACAACATCTACAAGAAGCATCAATTAAATAGTAAGAGGAATTTTAAATGACCTGACCCTGACAGGCATTCCTTGGCCTGAGATCACATGTACAAATTCTAGGAGGAAGGACTATTTTGGTGTTTAGCTATTGTACAAGAGCAGATGTTGTCCTGAGAAACTGCTTTATGTGCAAAATTTTGAGTAGCAAAACTATTTTTTCTCACTTATATTTAAGAATTGGAAAATTGTTTTTATGAAAAACATTTTCATCCTGAGACATAGTAGTGTTCTAATTACATCTACATAGGCAGGTTTTCAAGAATTCATCGGCTCCATTGGCAAAGTTCTTTTTTTTTTTTTGGCAAAGAGACACAAACATAGAAATTCTATCAGCAAATGTGTTGAAAAAGGCCTTAAAATGACAGGCAAAATCTCTGACCCACCTAAAAAGAGTTACCAATAATGCCAAAAGACACTCAAAATTCTCAAACTTGGACTTCAAGTAATCTCAACAAACTTGGAATTTTTAAAAGTTTTTTTCTTTTATACTTTCCTTTTCTCCAACTTCTTGAAATGTCATATGTAAGGGGTTGGCAAACATTTTCTTAATGAGCCAGATAAGTATCTTAGGCTTATAGGACATACAGCTTCCATTGCAAATATTCAATTATGCCATTATAGCACTAAATCAGCCATTTATAAAATAAGTAAATAAGTGGATATGGCTGTGTTCCAATAAAACTTTATTTACAAAGTCAGGTGGCAGGCTGAATTTGGCCTGTAAGCTGTCATTTGCTGACCCCTGTTTTAGGTTCTAGTCAGAAATTCAGGGTTTAGCCTACAGCAGTAAAAACCAATGTGTAATTTTAAAATAGAGAACAAATATGATTTTACTTAGTCCTTAAAAATGTCACTTTGCCTACTGAAGAGAGAATAAATGGAAGGGAGTAACAAGAATGAAAACAGGAGGCCAGTTCAACCCTCCAGGCTACATATGAAGGTGACTTGAACCAAAGTGGTGGCAGTGAAGATGACATATAGTTTAATTCAAGGGAGAGACCAGAGTTAGAGTAAACTTTGAAGTCAGCAACAGATTGACGGTATTTAAAACCATAGTACCAGGTGAGATTACCCAGAGGGAAGGGATAGGTAAAAAATGCAAATAGAGAAGATGGTGAAAGACTGAGCTCTGGGGCATTCCCACCTGTAAATGTGAGGCTCAGTGGCTGAGCATCAACCTATGAACCAGGAGGTCACAGTTCCATTCCCAGTCAGGGCACATGCCTGGGTTGTGGGCTTAATCCCCAGTATGGGTCTTCCAGGAGGCAGATGATCTATGATTCTCTCTCATTATCAATGTTTCTGTTTCTCTCTCACTCCCTTCCTCTTTGAAATCAATAAAAAATATTTTTAAAAAATCATAGAAACATGGAATAGACTGTCAAATCTCAGAGGAAAGGTGGGGATGGGTGCTTGGGTGGGAAGAGATCAACCAATTAAAAATTCCTGTGGCACACCAGTGTGTCTTTTGTGGCACAATGGTTGAAAATCGCTGTTCTAGATTTATATGTCATCCTACCTAATAAAAGAGTAATATGCAAATGAGCATACCTATGCTATACCCACAAGCCACACCCACCAACCAATCAATAGCAAGTATGCAAATTAACCCAACCAAGATGGCTGCAGCCACAGAGAGAACAGAGGCTTGGGTTTCTCCAGCAATGGAGGAAGGCAAGCTTTCTACCTGTCCTGGCCAGCCCAGGCCTCCACTCAAGGCTACAAAGTTTCAATTATAGAAGATAAATAAATCCCAGGTACCAAGATCTCTGCTTGGGTGCCAGGGGCATGTTTGGCCTGAAAACCACCACAGGCCCCTCACCCAGGCCTCCCTGTGCCCCATGGAATTCCCCACGCTGATCTGGGACACCCTTCAGGGCAAACCAGCCAGTCCTCCCCCCATGCACCAGGCTCTATCCTATATAATAAAATAGTAATATGCAAATTGACTATAACTCCAACACACAAGATGGCTGCCCCTCTGTGGTCAAAGATGACTGCCCCCATGTGGACACAATATGGCACCACAAGATGGCTAGCAGGGGAGGACAGTTATGAGGGACCAGGTCTTCAAGGGAGGTTAGTTGTGGGGAATCAAGCCTGCAGGGGAGGAAAGTTAGGGGTGACCAGGCTGGCAGAGGAGGAAAGTTGGGGGCAACTGGGCCGGCAGGGAAGGGCAGTTGCAGGGGGACCCAGGCCTGCAGGGGAGGGCAGTTAAGGGTGACCAGGCTGGCAAGGGAGGGTGTTAGGCAACAATCAGGCTGGCAGAGGAGTGGTTAGGGGGTTATCAGGCTGCCAGGCAGAAGCGGTTAGGGGCAATCAGAAAGGCAGGCACTCAAACAGTAGGGAGCCAGCAGTCCTAGATTGTGAGAGGGATGTTCAACTGCCCAGTAGGACTGGGCCTAAACGGGAAGTTGGATATCCCTCCAAGGGTCCTAGATTCAAGAGGGTGTAGACTGGGCTGAGGGATACCGCCCACAGCCGTGCACAAATTTTGTGCACTGGGTTTCTAGTGACTAATAATGTTGACCATTTTTCAGCATTTGCCATATAAATATCTTTTTTAATGAAGTGTCTGTTCAGATGTTTTGCCCATCTTTATATATTCTGAATTCTTTGAGAGTTCTTTATTATTCTGAATGCCAGTCTTTTATTAGAGAAATGGATTGCAAATATTTTCTTTCAATATTTGGTTTATTTTCTTTATTCTTTTGAAAATCAGAAATTAAGTTCAAATTACCAATTTGTTATTTTATGATTTTTGGTTTTGGTGTTACATTTAAAAAATATTTGACTAACAAGATTACAAAGTATTTTTTGTTTATTTTATTCTAGAACTTTTAAAACTTTACATTGAAGCTTATGATCCACTTTGAGTTAATTTTTGTATATAATTTAAGGCATATATTCAAGTTCTTTTGAACAACACACATGCACACATATAATTGTTTCAGTACTACTTGTTGAAAAGATTATTCTTCCTCCACTCTTTTGGTTTGACTTCTGTGAAATATCAGCTGTCCATATAAATGTGGATTTTTGTGGGGGACTTCTTATTCTGTTCCATTGGCCTATTTGCCTAATAAATAAATTTGTCTAATAAAATGATATTTGCTTACGGTAGTTTTGTAATAATTTTGACATCAAATAATGATAGCCTTCATCTTTGTTTTTCCCTCCCAAAGTTGTCTGTTCTATGTCCTTCGTATTTCTACAAAAATGCTAAAAAATCTGTTGGGATTTTAATTAAGATCTTTCTGTTATTAATTTCTAATTTAATTCCATTGTGGTAAGAGAACATGCTTTGTATGAATTGAATTGCTTAAATTTATTGTGATTTTTGTGATTTGTTTTGTGGCCCAAATATGGTATATCTTGGTAATATTCTGTGTATATTTGAAAAAATTTTGCATGCTGCTTTTGCTTGTTGGAATCTTTGACAAATGTCAGTCAAGTCAATTGACAGTTGTTTAAATCTATAATAGATCTTGTAGATTTTCTACCTGTATTCTTTCAGTAACTGATTCTAGTAGAGATTGTCCTATTTATCCTTACAGTTTGTTTCATGTATTTCGGAGTTATCTTAATATGTGAATAAACCTAATGGATTATGTCCTCTCGATTCATTGGTCTCTATTACTATGAATTGAGCTTTCTTATCCATAATAATATTCTTTACGCTGAAATCTACTTGGATATTAATATAGCCATTTAATTAGTGTTAACATGCCATATCTTTATCTGTATTTTCTGTTTTATCTATTTGTGCTTTGTATTTAAATGCACTTACTTTAGGCAAGGTAATGTTCATAGAATGAATTGGGAAATATTATTTCCTCTTCTATTTATTGGAAGAGTTTATGAAGAATTTGTATTAATTCTTTTTTAAACATTTGGTGGAATTTACAAACCATCTGGGCCTAAACTTTTCTTTGTGGGTAGTTTTTAAATTATTAATTCAATCTCTTCATTTGTTATAAACTTATTCAGATTTTCCATTTCTTCTTGGCTCCATCTCTATAATTTGTGCCTTACTAGATATTTGTGCATTTCCTGTAGGTTATCTACTTTGTTAATACAGAGTTGGTCATGGTATTTCCTTATAGCCCATTTTATTTCTGTAAAGTTGGTATTAACATCCCCTCATTAATTTTTTATTTTCAATCCTTTTTTCTTGGTACGTTTAGTTAAAGGTTTGTCAATCTTAAAAAAATGAAGTCTACAAATTTTGGTGTCATGTATTTTTTTTCCTATTGTTTTCCTCTTCTTGATTTCATTGCTTTGTGGTCTAGTAACTTAGATTTTCTTCCTTCTATTTGCTTTGGATTTAATTTGCTCTCTCCCTTCTCCCCCCAGTAACTTAAGGTGGAAATTTAGGTTATTGATCTGCAATCTTTTATTTTTGTTGTTGTTGTTGTTGTTATTATGAGAGAAAGGGTAGTTTTATTTTAATCTTTCTTATTTTTTAACATAGGCATTTACAAGTATAAATCCTTCTCTAAGCATTGCTTTAGCTATAAACCATAAGTTTGGTATGTTGTACATTCATTTTCATTCATCTCAAAGAATTTTTTAATTTCCTTTGTGATTCCTTCTTATAACCTATTGGTTATTTAGGGAGGTTTATTTTCCACATATTTGTGAATTTCTCAAATTCTTTCTGTTATTGATTTCTACTTTTATTCCACTGCATTCAAATAACACTTAGTATGATTTCCACCCTTTTAAATTTATTAAGCGTTGTTTTAAGGCCTAGCACATTATCTACGCTGGAGAATGTTCCTTATGCCTCAAAGAGATGATAGTATATTTTGCCTTTGGAGGTGTTGTCTGGCTCAGTTGGTTTAATGTTTTTCAAGTCTTGTGCTTCTTGTTAGTCTTCTGTTTGCTTGTTTGATCCATTGTTGAAAGTGAGGTATTGAAGCCTCCAGCTACTATTGTTGAATTATTTATAGTTCCCTCTGATTATTGTTTTTTCCTTCATGTTTTTCCATGCAAGCAAGCAGCAAATTCTTAGCTCCATCTCCTGAACTCAGGAAGCCCTTCCTTTACCATGACATGGAAACTCTCCAAGACATGGGACAATCAAGAGCTTACCTCACTCGATTCTTGTCTCTTTGTTATCATAGTCAATTGCTTGGCATCCAGATTATTGGAAACTATTGTTTCATATATTTTGTCTCATTTTTTTGATAATTTTAAATATAAGGATAAATCTGGCCCATATCAGTCTAACTTGGCCAGAAAGAAGAACATTAAGCTATACTTTAAGTCAAATTTTTGCAAGATAATATCATAAAATTGGGGTTAAATTTTTTCTTAAAGGGCTGGAGGACTCCCCACCATCATACTCCCAGCACAAATAATTTTGCAAAATTTTCAAAATAAATATAAAAATAATCAGTGGGATACTGTGATATTCCACTCACCTATTTAGATGTCACCAAAGAAAATACACCTGATGATACACTCATCACTAGTGCAGGATTGTGTCAAATCCAGAGCACTGTGACCTTTCTCGTGCAACAAAAGCCTGATGGTGTTGTCGATCTGTGTCTGGTTGCTATTTTCTCTTACCGACATACTTTTTCTTTACAGTCATGTCCCTCAGAGTTGATTCAAAAAAGTGAGCCACACTTAAACTGGCCTTAGTAATAAGAGATTCATTAAAGAATCAAGAGATCAACTGAAGGACTTGTATGCATGCACATAAGCACAACCAACAGACGCAAGACACTGGGGGCAGAGGGATGAGAGCAAGTGCCAGGTGGGTAGAGAGGTGGGAGGGAGGTCAGTGGGGGAAAATAAAGAGATCTATGTACTACTATTTATAATACATTAAACAATAAAATTAAAACACTTACACACACACACACACACACACACACACACACACACACACAGAATCAAGGGTATTTCCAAAACCCTGGGGCAAGAAGTTCAGCTCACACTTTATAAGAACTCTCTGGAACCCCATGGATTCTCACCTTTTCCACTTACCACATCCGCCTCCATTTGCCTGTTCTGTTTTTGTTGTTGTGTTTTAAAATAAAGTGGGTTCTGTAAGCATTTACTCATCAGTATACACAATCTAAAAACTGCCACTGAGACACAGCAGCCTCAGTCCCTTAGCCCACGTGCCTTCCAGGTAAAGTACCCTTTCTAAAATATGTATGGAAGCATAAAATAAGTTATTGACATTTCTAATGTAACTGAGTATAGCAATAATGCTCACTATAAAATTGCTTATGTAGGTATAAAACTATAGAATTTTTTAAATGCTTCCATATTCTCTTATGTTTACTTCACCTTAACCAAAGAGGAGGCAGCCAGGTGTCATTGATCCCATTGTAGGGCTACAAAAACAAACTCTGAGACTTTAACTGATTTATTCCAGCAGCAAAGTCAGATCTTGCATCCAGGTTTCTTGGCTTCTAGTCCATTTGCCTTTTCAATACACACATCCTTAGCCACTGGTTTGTGAAAAGAAGAAATAGTGGTGATGTAGTGGAGGTGATGACAGAGGCCAAAGAATAGGTAAATTGGGTAGCCACCTGACTATTTTAAAACTTGGTTCAGAGTTCTGTCATTCTTTAAACTGATTATTATTCTTGGACCCAACTGTATCATTCTCTCTCTCTCTCTCTCTCTCTCTCTCTCTCTCTCTCTCTCTCTCTC
>JAAGEH010000030.1:39111063-39129984 GCA_011751065.1 Lasiurus cinereus
CTCTCTCTCTCTCTCTCTCTCTCTCTCTCTCTCTCTCTCTCTCTCTCCCCTTTTCTCCTTCCTTGTGAACGCACTAAATTATTTTAATCTGTGTTTTTAAATTTTACTTCACTTTAACTTCCTGTAGTCAGATTCCTCTTCTGATAGTGAACCAGGAGTGACCTGAAAAACTGCAGAAAATAATGTGGATGATGATAATAATGACAATAACAACCCAAGGCCAGTCATCTATAGGATTAGAGTTTCTTTTGAAACTGAGGAACAGCACCAAAAAAAAAATGTGAAGACAGATGTTAAATATCTGCCAGTAGATGAAAGAATTCCTTATTCAGTGATTGATATGACGTCTAAGGAACTAACTCCATGTGTTAAAACAGAGCAGAAAACGTGAGTACAAAGGTATTATGCAAACAAAGAACAGCATTTCCATGTGTATAAGTTTAGGTCTGACTGAAGTGAGCTCTGGGGCACCTTCCCAAACACAGACAAGGGAATCTGGGATTTGTATCTAAAACATTTTGCATGGCTAGATCACTGTTTACATAAATGTAAGGTGGTAGTTTCCAATAGAGTATTCTGAGTGAGATCTGCAAGTGAAGAGATATTTTAAATGTTTCCAAGTCGTCTGTAGACAAACACAAAGTTAATGTGATGATAGCATCAGGCTACATCATGTAAAGCACATGTTATCTCCATGTCATGTTTCTCCCACCTACAGCTCTGCCATCTGAAAACACTAGGGATCAAATCTTGAAGAAACAAATGTACCTACTAAATAAGAAAAAATCTATTCATATGTCTTTTAGGACCAGCCAAAAAAACAAAAACAAACAAACAAAAAAAACCTGTCTATAGCATTTTGATTTAAATGGAAACTGCAACAGATCCTTGCTTCCTAAAAGTCTCATTTATATACTTTTAATTGACCTTGTGTGCTTTTTATAAAATGTGCTATGTGATCTTTATAAAATGAATTCAACCTTAAATAATGTCAATTATTACACTAATAATCAAGAAGACGAAGAAAAATAATGTCTTTTCCTACTGGGAAAGTCAATATTCTCACAACGGCTAGCCTTCCTTTTTTTAAAGCTTTTTTTTGGCTATGTTAGTTGAGCATGGTCCCATATACCACGACGTCACCGGTTCAACTCCTTTTTTTTTAAATTAAATCTTTATTATTCAGATTATTACATTTGTTTCTCTTTTTTCTCCTCCATAGCTCCCCTCCACCCAGTTCCCTCTCTCTACCCTTACCTCCCTCCCATTGACCTCATTCATAGGTGTATGATTTTTGTCCAGTCTCTCCTGTACACGCCTCACTGCTTTCCCCCCGAGAATCATCAGTCCACTCTCTTTTTGTGCTCCTGATTCTATTATATTCACCAGTTTATTCTGTTGATCAAATTTTTAATTCACTTAATTTTTAGATTCACTTGTTGATAGATATGTATTTTTTGGTCATAATTTTTTATCTTTTAACTTTTTCTTCTTCCTCTTCTAAAAGAGTACCTTTCAGCATTTCATATAATACTGGTTTGGTGTTGATGAACTCCTTTAGCTTTTTCTTATCTGTGAAGCTCTTTATCTGCCCTTCAATTCTGAATGATAGCTTTGCTGGTTAGAGTAATCTTGATTGTAGGTTCTTGCTATTCATCACGTTGAATATTCCTTGCCACTCCCATCTGGCCTACATAGTTTCTGTTGAGAAATCAGCTGACAATCATATGGGTGCTCCCTTGTAGGTAATTAACTGTTTTTCTCTTGCTGCTTTTAATATTCTTTGTCTTTTGCTCTTGGTATTTTAATTATGATGTGTCTTGGTGTAGTCCTCTTTGGATTCCTTTTATATGGGGTTCTGTGTGCTTCCTGGACTTGTAAGTCTATTTCTTTTACCAGATGTGGGAAGTTTTCAGTCATTATTTCTTCAAATAGGTTTTCAGTATCTTGCTCTCTTTCTTCTTCCTGCACCCCCACAATTCTGATGTTGGTACACTTGAAGCTGTCCCAGAGGCTCCTTACATTATCTTCACATTTTTGGATTCTTTTTTCTTCTTGCTTTTCCAGTTGAGTGTTTTCTGATTCTTTATATTTCAAATGTTTTAATAGATTCTTGCCTTCCTCTAGTGTGCTGTTAGGTCTCTGAATAATATTTATTATTTCAGTCAGTGTATGTTTAATTTCTAGTTGGCCCTTTTCCATCTCTAGTTGGTCCTTTTCCATCTCTAGTTGGTTCTTTTTCATCTCCTCTTGGATCTCGATAACTTTATTCATCTTTTCTAAGATCTTCTTGAAAAACCTTATAACCGTGGTTTTGAACTCTATATCCAGTTGTTTATTTCCCTCCATTTCTTTTGTTTGTGACCTCTTCCTTTGTCTCGGCATTTTCACTATGCTGGGAGAATTCTGTGTTGGATTCAGCCTTATGATACCAGATTTGCAAAACTGCAAAAGCCTCTCTATTGAGCTTGGGATGGGTGGAGTCTCAGGGCCTAAGGGATCGCCTTGCCTTCCAGTGGGCCTCGCCCTCCAGGGCCCCTGAGTCTCAAGTGACTGGGTAATTGCTGGAGCGTTCCCTGTGTGCACACTCACGAGGGCTCTGCAGTGCCTCTAGACTGCTGCATTTCTGTCTCCCCTGCGCTCTGGGCCCATATGAATCTGGGTCCTCAGGGTTTCGCCTGAAACTGGGGTTTAGTGGAGTTAGAAGTGGCCCAGTTGGGAGGCTGTCTCCTGCCCAATTGTGAAAGCCAGCAGCACAATCAGCAGTCGGTCTTCTGCACGCAGTGCTGTGCACACTGCCCAACTTCTGCCCTTTTGCAACTCCCTTAACTTTCCATGTACTTCTCCCTTTTCACAGTCCAAACTACCCCTGTATGAGTTTTGGCTGGATCTGGGGTTTAGTGTTGTAGGATAAGGGGTTCAATGCTGTTGGGAGTCTCCATCTCCCTCCCACCAGAGAAAGCCAGCCAGGTACTCCGGCACCGCTTTCTCCACGAGTACGTCTCCATACCTCAGCTTTTTGCAGCTCCTCTGGGTCTCTGTGAGCCCCTCTCTTTCCTTCTAGTTGTAGAATTTCCACTCAGCCAGCTTTCCTGTGGTTCTGGATGATGTCCATTCTGTCTTTTAGTTGTAGTTTTGAAATTGTTGTGCGAGGTAGCAGTGTAGGTGTTTATCTATGCCGCCCTCTTGGATTCTCTCTGTTGATCAAATTTTTAATTCACTTACCAGTTCAATTCCTGATCAGAGCCAATGTCCTGGTTTCCATCTCAATCCCTAGTAGGGGGCATGGTAGAGGCAGCTAAACTATTTTTCCATCTCTCTCCTTCTCTGTTCTTCTCTCTGAAATCAATAAAAAAAACATATTTTTAAAAATAATAAAAACAAAGCTTCTTATTTAATTCAATACACATAACTTTCCCGACCCTTAATCACCATTTCACCAAGTCTCTGCTCTCCTGTTCACCCCTTCCTAAGCTGATACAAAGGACTGGAAGAGTGATGAGTCAAACAATGGAAGAAATAACCGCAAGCTATAAGAATAAAGAAAAAACTTTTCCCAACGGAAACCAAGTCCTTAAACCCTGAAAGCTCAGGATTTAAAATTTGAAAATAAACCATGTAAGAAAGCAATGAATTCTGTGGGATAAAAACAAAAGATTAAACTGAACAGCTGAATGGCCAAGAAAATGAGTGGCCCTTCCCTTCATTTGCCATAAGGGTATCTTGTGGATGCGACCAAGCCATTTAATCTCTTTGAAAGTGAATTTTGTCATTTACAAAAAGGGATTATTTAACCCTGTACAATTCAGGAGACTGTTAAAGGAATTAAAGGTAAAAGTTCTTAAAAAATGCCCTGGCTGGGTGGCTCAGTTAGTTGGAGCGTAGACCTGTACACCAAAGGTTGCAGGTCCAATTTCTGGTCAGGGAATACACCCAGGTTTTGGGTTTTATCTCTGGTCAGGTGCATGTGGGAGGCAACCACCCAATCCATGCTTCTCTCTTGCTCTCCCTTCCTCTCTCTCTAAAAATCAATAAAACATATCCTTGGGCAAGGATTACAAGTAAGCTATTTAAATTTTATTCTAGTCTATAAAGCAACTACAAAAATATAAATATAAAGGATCTTTTTAAACTCTTATTTATTACTTCTTTTATAATCCTCACTCTTCTGTTTTAACTTCTCCTCAATCCCTTTGCCTCTTTCTTTAGTATGCATTTAACTTCAAAATGTGAAAGCCTTTTATTATAATTCACACATAATTAAAATTTACTTGGTCTGGGTAGTACTTCAGCTCAAAGAAGTGGCAAATTCTGCACCAGCTCACCAGCCCACTGTCAGGTCTCTGCACCAGGCAGGGCTAATCTGTCTGCACCATGTCTGGCTCACATGGCCGGTGAAGGGTCTTAAAGCCTTTTTCTCTTCTGGTTTGGTTGGCACTCAAGATGAACTAAAAACTCCCTGGTACTACATAAAGCTAGTAAATCAGGGGGGGAAATGGAAATAATTATGGTTTTGTGGGGTCACTTTAAAAATACAAGCATCTTTTCTATTGTTTTTCTTTTCTTTGAAATAACCCAGAAGTAATGAGATTTCCCAGGGATTAACTTGCCCATCTGACCAAATCTGGCTCAACATCCTGACAATGTCTGGTTAAAAGATGTGACTACCACAAACATAACTTCTCATCCCCTACACCATGTTTTACTCATTACCTGGCAAAGGTACAAGCCAAAATTCTCGTAAACCTCCTGATTTCCCGTTCATAATTTGGGGAAGTAAACCATGGCTGAGAAACCACATGAAACTCCATTAAATAAATCTAAATAAATTATATCTCTACAAATGAATCACCACTTATCCAAATTCGATGTACTGCAGAGACAGGACCGGTCAATAAATACCAGACTCCCAATAACCACAACACACAGACTCAATCTCAGGCACAACCCCATGTGAACTGCATGTAAAGAGAAAAACAATACCTGCAACTCCTGGCCACAGCTAGAAATGTGCAGATTCAACAATAGCCCTCATGTTGGTGTAACTGCCTTGGCATACAGGATAAATAAGGAATACTGAATCAGAACATTGCAATGGATGCCAATTTTAGATAAGGAGCAAAGAAAAAAACATCACAAGTACTGAGGATCACTTTGCAGAAGTGCACATGAAGCAACTTAAATTGCACAACTTTTGATGATCACAAGGAGGCCATTTTCTTGGCAAGGTTGTACAAGATTGTCCTTTATTCCTTGAACAAATGTTTGTGGAGTTCATTGTGTTTCAGGGAGTGTGCTGGGGATAATAATCAACAAAACTATTTTTCCTACCTTCATGGGCCAAATGTAATGCACTGTTTTTTTTTCATAAATAAAGTTTTATTAGAACACAATCATTTGATTACATGTAGTTTATGGCTGTTTTTATGCTAGAATGAGAGTCATTTAGTTGTGACTGAAAATGTATGGCCCAAAAAACCTAAAATGCTTACTGTCTGTCCCTTTATAGAGAATGTTTGACAATCCCTGGTCTAGTGGGGGGAATGAATAAGTATATAGGAAATTATAATATTGCTTAATAAGAGCTATGTACGAGGTGAGAATTTTGCAGTCTTAAATTAGGATTGTAAGGATTAAGGAAAACTGAAGTGACATTTACACTGAGACATAAATATGAATGAGTAGCTAACTAGTTGATGGGAAGAAAAAGTATTCCAAGGCAAAGTCACATGCAAAATCCTGGAAGCCAGAGAGAGCTTGTCCCATTCTTAGGACTGGAAAGTACAGCATGTCAACTTCATTGAAATAAGGAAAGTGAAGAAGTTTGGCATGAGAGATGATGGCAAAGAGAAAAAAAATAGGATCCAGATCACAAATGTTCCTTTACATCACCTGAAGAATTTTGGAAATTATTCTGAGGGTTTAAGCTGTAGAATGAAATAATCCAACTGTATGAATTTATGGTTTGGTATTTATATAGAATTTATGACAAGGCTTATTTTTGATGTAGTCACCAGGGGAAAAAAAGCAATGAACTTTGAGAAATTGAGATTCACAAGGAAATGATAAGATTCTAAGTAATCTATTCCTTCAGCCCTCCCAACCCATGGCTCTGGGAGTGACGTAGTTGGGACAACATAATATTACAAGTCCCTATAACACTTATATCCATTTCCAGTGTGTGCTGATGGCACACACATCTGAAAAGATAGTTAGTGAATGGTACTGAAAAGGAAGCCAACCTGCCTGCCTGAAAACAGAAAGTCTATGTAATAACCCCTGCCCCATTTTCCACTCTATCTCAATGGCTACCCCATCCAATTTTATGCCCTTATTAGATCTCTTCTAAACCACTTAATGTTGAGGTGTCCCAGCACTCAATCTTTAGACCTATCCTCTATTTACACTATATTTAGTAAACAAATCCAGTCTTATTGCTTGAAATCATACCAACAAATCATGATGCCTAAGTGTGTATCTTTAGACCAGGCTTTTCTCTTGAACTTCAGTCTTACGTTTTCCTCTTTAATTATTCTTAGGAAAGTTGATAACGACTTTGAAGCCTATAACTGCAGGGAGAGACATTCATGTTAGATGAGAAACCACAAAGGTCCTAGAAGAATGACCATCTCCCAGCCCTGGCTAGGTTGTTCCGTTGTTAGAGAGTTGTCCCAATATGCCAAGGTTGCAGGTTCAATCCCTAGTGAGGGGACATACAAGAGTCAATCAATAAATGCAGAAGTAAATGAAACAACATATCCATCTTTCTCTATATATAAAACATAAGTAAGTAAAGTATTTTTTAAAAAAGAATGACTGGCTTCTGCTTTAAAAACAACTTTTATGGGAAGGGATTCATGCATACAGTTAGAATATCTCGAAGATGCAAGAAAGCATAATGTTTTTCTGTACAGAATATAAGGATCAGTGTGTGCTAGAGAAGGAGAAATGAAGAAAAAGTCTCTGGATCTCAAAACCAATTGAAATGTATATCCTGCAGTACTACTAGGATTTGGCAAGAGGCCAAGAAATTATATATGCCTGGTACATCAAGTTCATAAAGGATTGTAATGAGAGACAAATCTAGGCAAGTAGATTGGGGTCAGATTTTGCCACTTTATTGAGTATAAACCATGTTGTTTAACAGAAATGAAAAAGATTTAAGATGAGAGAGACTTTATTCAAGAGCTGTTTTAGGAAGATTCATCTGAGGGAAGTCAGAATTAAAGGAGAGAGAAAACTGAAGAAGAGAGAAACTGGTGGCAGAGAGAGATTAGAGATAGAAGTTAGAGTTTATTGTAATAGCTGGAGCCTGAGGTGATAAAATCTTGAACTTGTATTGTTTGATCCTCCCAATTCCTGGACTTGAAAGGCTTGGCCACAATTTCAAGATGCTCTTGGCCTTGCCAAAGAGAATTATAGCCACCTGTGAGCTAACCCAGAACTTAAAACAGAAATCCCATTTACCTGGTCTTGGCATACTAGGAATATTATAGGAGAGAGCATTTGTCTTCTCTTCAGCAATTCACTTAAGATAACCTCGGGTCTAAGAGGTAGAAAATTGGATGCTACTGAAAGGGGCAGCCTAGGAGAGGACTAAGTAGCACACTGATTGTAAATGGCTGTAAAATCAAACTTGCTGCTCTCTTAAAGACAGACAGGGTATGCGTGGTGTTTTCTTTTACACAGTACCCCAAAATCCTTTTACCTATTTTAAAGATCATTATTTTTATTAAAATACAAACTGGGCTTTTATTGGCACTAAACAACATATATTGCAAAGCTCTGATGGATGTTAGTTAGGCTTAGGGAAGGTTTTTCACTGTTCTTGGAACTGTTTTCTCGCATCCAAGAGAAATTCAGATTCCCCAGTTTACAGTAAAACATTAACAAGATACTTACTGTGTCTGCCTAAAAATTTAGTTACTATTGAATAAAGGAATAAGTATCCAGTAACTACAGAAAGTAATTCTGGCTAAAAAATTACTTACTTAAATCTCTATTTTGACTTAGAATGAAATCTGTAGAGAAGATTATAGTTCAACTAATTTGCCTCAAGGAATACAGAAAAAGAGAATTAAATATTTGAGATTCTATCATGTTCCAGGTACTTTGCTAAGCCCTTGGTATGTATTACTTCATTCAAACTTTACAGCAACCCTATAAATATTACTATTACTAAGCTAAAAATTACTATTATCATTTTACAAATGAAAAAATAGATCCTCAAAGAAGAAAGATCACATAACAAAAATAAAATATACATAAATGTCTTGAAACTGGGGTTTTACTCTAAGTCTGTTTCTCAAATTTTAGAAAGTGTAGGAGAGGGGACTATGTAACTAATTTCCAAACAAAATATGTAGGAACTACTGATTATCCAGACTGTCATCCTACAGTGGGAAGGCAGGGAGGTTGGGAAGGAGGGGGCTGTAAGAGATCAACCAAAGGACTTGTATGCATGTATGTAAGCATAGCCAATGGATACAAGACATTGGAGGGGGGGTTCGGGTGAGGGCATGTACTGGGGGGTGGGGAAGGCCGGGGGGAAGGTCAACAGGGGAAAAAAAAGAGACATATGTACTACTATTTGTAATAGTTTAAACAATAAAAATATATATTTTTTAAAAATAAATAAATAAACATTAAAAGAAGAACTACTGATTATTATTAAAGACAGAAAGAAAGGCATATCCAACATGTAAGGTACTTTATATGTGCTCTACCTCATTAATATTAGTCTCATTGTATAAATATGGAAATTAAAGACTGGGATTGAATTCTCTCTTTATGATGCAAACACTCCTGCTGTCTCCCACTGCACAAAATCATAGGAAGTTAGGACAAATGGTACCTTATCTCATCCAACATCTTCATTTAACAGATGAGTGAGTAGAGGCCAATAGGTTAAGTGATTATACAAAGGCAAACAAGTCAGTAATCAACAGTTCTTATGATTGCTTCTGAGAGTCTTACTAAGCCCTGACGCCCTTTGTTCTCCTAAATTATGAGAACTGTCATTCAGGATCTATCCCTGTTGAACTATCACTAAATGCTTATCTTTCACTATATCAAGCATATCAAACTCAAAGGCTAAGATAGGCCAAAGAAACAAGATTTAAGTTTACTAGTATGTGGGCCACAAAAATACAAAAACTTCAATTTTCATAGAAATGTAGGTTTATTTCGATAGAGACCTGCTAAATCCTGAGTAAAGGCAGAAATAAATGAGTAACCGTTAACAAAATAATAGAATATTTTAATAAAAATTAATATTTTTTCTTGAACATTAACTTACAGCTGAATAACTGCACAAATTAATAAGCATAATGCAAATAAACCTACTATTCTTGTTCTCTGAAAATGAAATATTTCCTGTTGCACACACCAAACAAGTCAAAGACTAATGATGTGGGAATCAGCTGCTCAAATATTCGCTGCTAGTATTAGTGGAAAGAAATCATGCGTCTGCGCATAAGGCGCATAAAAGAAATGAATATAACATGATTATAGTAGTCAGTCATTAGCGAATGTTGTAGTTTATTATTAATGATTATGTATAACCGGATATTATAAAAATTAAGTTATGAAATTTTTATTAAAATGTTTCTTACACGCCTTTATATTGGCTGGGCCGCAAAAATATTCATTGCAGGCCACAAGTTTGATATGCTTGCACTATTCTTTTCCTTTCTAGAACAATGATTCCTAACTTTGGGTTTTTACTACTTAGTTTTATTAAATCTTCTCCTGTTCCATTTTTTCATTTTTTTGTGTATCTGTAGTGATTCTATCTACCTGGTTGCTAATGATAGAAAATGGAAACCATTCTTAGTAACTCATTCTGTCTCACCTGGCTCACACAATGACTCCATGGTCACGTGATGCTGCCTTTATACTATATGTCTGCTTCATTTTTCTCTCCTGTCTGCCATTAATCTGGTTCAAATTATCATCATCTCTCACCTAGTCCAATGTAGTCATCTCCTAATGGATACCCCCCACTGAACACCTTCTCTCCCATCACTTTTGTTCTCTAGCTATCTGTTCTTCACAAAACCAGAAGTCAGAGAACCTTTTAAAAATACCAATCCTATTTTAGATCTCTTTAAAACCTTTCAATGATTTCTAGTGCACTTGAGATCAAATCTTGAAACTACAAATGGCCTTCAAGTGCTTGTATAATCTATCTGAATCTAGCTCTTGGTTTTGCCTTGTACCACTCTCTCCTTCCATCACTGTACTTCAAACACATTGACTATCTCTCATTCTTCAAAACATCATTCTAGTATTTTACCAGTTGTTTAATTGTAATTTTCAGATATGTTTTTTCTGTTTTCTCAGAATAAACTGGATACTCCTTTTTCATTTATAAAACCCTGTATTTTTTGCTTTGTTGTTTCTATCTCAGTTTCTAAATACTGGCCTATTTTTGTGGTTAATTGTTTACTATTTGTCTCCATCTCTAAACTGTAAAGACCATAAAGGTAGAGACTGGATCTATTTTGTTCTCTGCCAAATCCTCTGCCTTACCAATATGCCTGATGCATAGTAGAAGCTCACAGATATTTGGTGAAAAGATGAATGACTAAACTCTCAAGAATAACTCAATTATAACATTTCTAATGATATTATCTCAAAATATAACTTTTCAAAATTGGTTTGCTTTGATTTTTTAAATTAAAATTTTTATATTACACTTTTAAAATATACATACATATATATTTTAATATGCTTTTATTGATTTCACAAAGAGGAAGGGAGAGGGAGAGAGAGAGAGAAAAACATCAATGATGAGAGGCAATCATTGATTGGCTGCCTCCTGCACACCCCTTACTGGAGACCCGGGCATGTACCATGAACAAGAATTGAATGGTGACCTTCTAGTTCATGAGTCAATGCTCAACTACTGAGCCAGACCAGCCAAGCCATCCCACACTTAATAGTGGCTAAGAGAATATATTTTACTTCCTGAAAATAATTTAATGAATGACAACTTTCTCTGCCCATTCCAAGCTCAATTTCTTTTAAAATAATGAAAAGTGAAAAAGATCTGGCATTAATCATTTTCCCCTCAATCTTACTGTTCCCTGATTAAGCTTGGTCCTGGAGATGATAAAATGTCCACAGAGTAAGTGAAAAGAGATTCCTGGCTTACATGAACAAGGGTAGCTGTGATAATCTACTCAGAACAAAGGGTAAGTATATACATACACCACAAGATGTGACATTGGACTGGTTTCATATACATAAAGCAAAGTGTACTGATTCATCAAAAGGTATCTGCCTAAGAAATACATGCCAGTAAAGAAATTAGAGGCTCTTATCAAGCATATACTGACTGATAGACCTCATGATTTAGTTGTGCACTTATGGAATATCCTTGACAAAGTGGCCTGACAAAAATTTTTCCACTAGTTTCCTGTCAATGAACTACTCATATTGAGCACAATAAACAGTATTATCATAAAGTTCAGGTAATTCAAAAGAAACATATATGTATATATGTGTGTGTTACATACATCTATATATTTATATGTCAATGCTGTTTAAGAAAAAGGGATGACCCTAACTGGTTTGGCTCAGTGCATAGAGTGTCAGCTTGAGTACTGAAAAATCTTGGGTTCGATTCCATGGAAGGCATATGCCCAGGTTGTGGGCTCAATCCCCAGTAGGGAAGGTGGTGCAGGAGACAGCCAAATAATGATTCTCTCATCACTGATGTTTCTATCTCTCTCGCCTCTTCTTTCCTCTATGAAATTAATAAAAATATATTCTTAAAAAGGGGGGATAGTCCTTAGCATCTTATATTGCACAGAAATTCTTCATATAATTTGTTCCGAATGAATATAGTCACTGTAGTATATATTATCTCATATAAATTTTACATTAAGATTGCAACTAAATCAACATTTAGAGCTAATTTCACCATTATTTTGACATCATTATAAATTGTAAGCTAGTTCTCATCAACTCTCCTACCTACCTTCCTCAAATCTTTTGTGGAATTAGGCAGAGTAGAAGTATTTAAATAAATGAAATAACCTGCTAACTCTATCTTGTTTTATGAATGTTATAAATGGGCTCTCAAGTCAAATGTATAAATTTATTATCCCCTGTTAGTCCCAGGGCTTCTGTTTACCAGATGGAAGCAAAAAAAAAAAAATTACAGTGCATGCAACATGTGCTCCAGATCCTGCTGTCAAAGCTTCAATAAACTGATATGTCTCTAAACATCCCATCATAGTCCAGATGTGTTGGGCCTGACCTGAAAAAAAAAATTATAATGAGACAGCTGCAGGTACAGCCAGGAATCGGTTCAGCTTCCTTAGGAAGGTTGCTTGAAATGTAATGCTGGTTAAAATACAAGGCAGTACAGAGCTAGAGGTCATCATCAAACCTGCTTGAGAATGACAGGTTATTCTAAGCCTCAATCATTACACTCTGGGAGCTAGGTAAAAACAAAATTTAAAAAACAAACAAACAAAAAAGAACACGTGCCTCCATTAGGTTACAGGATACCACCTGGCTAACAGAGGGCAGGATCAAGAAAACCAGTAGATTTCCTTTTACACTGACCATTAACTTTCATATATCTTCTGCTCCTGTCCGAATGAATGTTTGTGCTTCTCCTCCCCCCTGCCCCGGGGCCCTCTCCTCCCACAGTTCATATGTTGGAGACCTACCCTGCAAGGTGATTGTATTAAGAAGTCAGGCTTTGGGGAGGCTTCACTCTGATGAATGGGATTTAGTGCCCTTATAAAAGAGGGCCAAAAGAGTTCACTGACCCAGGGAAGGATACAATAAGTCTGTGGCTGGAAGAGCGTTTTCACCTGACCATGCTGGCACTCACATTTCAAACTTCCAGTCTCAGGACTATGAAATAAAAATTTCTGTTGTTAATAAGCCACCTAGTCTTTTGTCATAGCAACTTGAATGATCTAAGATGCCTTCTTTTTATCTTATTCTTACTGCAACTCTGTGATAGATATCATTGCTCCAATTTTTCAGATGAGGGAAATAAGACCCTGAAGATTATAATGACTTGTCTGATGTCATCACTGCTGCTGAATAGAGTCAGTTTTTACATCCAGTTCTTCATCCACCAAATTTAGTGCTTTTCTCACAATATCACTAGTAGATTCAATTAAGCTGAAGCCCCTAAAGGAACTTTTGAATCTTGCCTTCACTCACAGATTACATTTCTCAGGCCACATCAAGTCTGAGAACCTCTTTTAGGAAAGACAATATAGTAGTGTGAGTGTGAGTGAGTGGTAGACAGCATGGTAATTAATTGAACTGTCGCATCTCCAGCCCTGAGACACACACAACTGCCAGAATGGGAATATGGCCTTGAATGAATGAATGTTATCTATCCCCTGAGCCCCTTGAGGTAGGTGCAATTTTTGTTTCAGTTTATTGTGTACTTCTTTATTCTTTCACACTCATAGCCCTGTTCTCTTTTGCTCTTTTCTTTATTAAAATCCAACCTGTTGTTTTAAGAAACAACTCAGGGTAAAATAAAACTAAAATCCACATTTTAGTTAATAGTGATTCAAATTATTTCATTATAATGTTACTATTTAAATCTGTCCTTTATGAGTCAGATGCAACCTTACATCTTTCACAGAGCCTTTTCCCATAACTCTGATCTTCCAAGGATTAAAAAGCAAAAGCTTATCTCTGCCTAAAGAGTGGAAACTTTGGTATTAATTGAGCATAACTCTGTTATATAAGATAAAAGATTCTTTACTTATATCTTCTAACATCTCATGTGTTATATGACATTGTGTGTGTGTTTTTAAAGCAAATTATCCAATGCTTGAACAAAAGCAAAAAGAAAACGACATGTTCTTTCATTGTTAGCATTTTCCAGCAGGCTTATTTCCAAGGATTGCTTGATTATCTAGGAGGTGTAGAATTGTTTGAGTGCTGGTTAAGGAACAAAACACTGAAGTTTCATGTTATTTTTCACATTTTCATCCAGTAAAACTTCAAGTTACTTCTGTCTCAGACACAAGGTATACCCAAGGATTATGGCCAGGCTTCCTAAGACATTAACCACTTTGGCATATAACCTGGTGATCTAATTCCAACATTCTTTCTTCACTGCCTGTAAGGTTTCAGTGCTTCAGATGTTCTTTGAATTGGTTTTATTGTCCTTTTGATTTTCTTATTAATGAATTAAATCTTGGCACATCTCCATTATATATTTGTATGAAAATTATGATTTTGGACTTCCAAAAAATAATATGAGCACTGTGTACTGCCTTTTTATGAATTCTTACTTAATTACCAAACCAATCATATGAAGTATCATAATTCCCACTGTAGAAATGAAGAAATAGAGTGTTGAAGACATTTCCCTTAATTGACCCAGCTAAAAAATGGCAGAGATGGGCTTCAAACTCAACTCTCTGATCCATAGCCTGAGTCATGGTCATAAAGACCCTTTGGCAGGAATTGTAGAACATCCTAGTGTGCTCTGAGATAGGGACAAAGAGTAGCAAAGGAAGAGTGAATACCCATGAGAAAGATGCTATTTGTTACAATGGATTCATCTAACACAGTGGTCGGCAAACTGCGGCTCGCTAGCCACATGCAGCTTTTTGGCTCCTTGAGTGTGGCTCTTGCACAAAATACGATGGCCTGGGCGAGTCTTTTTTGAAGAAGTGGCTTTAGAAAAAGTTTAAGTTTAAAGGATTTGGTTCTCAAAAAACATTTCAATTGTTGTACTGTTGATATTTGGCTCTGTTTACCAATGAGTTTGCTGACCACTGACCTAACAGATTGATGTAATATTATTCATATGTGCATTCAATAAATATTTACTTTTTATTTTTTTATATATTTTATTGATTGTTTACAAAGAGGAAGGGAGAGAGATAGAAAGTCAGAAACATCGATGAGAGAGAGACATCGATCAGCTGCCTCCTCCACGCCCCATAGTGGATATGTGCCTGCAAGCAAGGTACATGCCCCCAACCGGAATCCAACCTGGGACCTTTCAGTCCACAGGCTGACGCTCTATCCACTGAGCCAAACCGGTCTTGGCAATAAATATTTATTTATTGAGCATATATTATATGTCAAGTGTTGTATTTACTGATTGGAGGAGGGCAAGCAATCAATAGTAAAAAATAAATAAGACACAAAATCTATTCTTAAGGAACTTAAAGTCATGAAAAAATAACCTTAAAAAATAAAATATAGATTGTTCCCCAAATAATTAATTCCTTTGGGTTAAATTGGCTTAAATCTGAAAAGAAAGAAACATCAATTAAGCTGTCAAAAAAAAAGTGTGTATACATTTTTGGGGACACCCGGTAGATCAGTGGTCAGCAAACTGCGGCTCACGAGCCACATGCAGGTCACCAGCCTCGGCTTGCTGTTCTGTTGTTGTCTGAGTTTGCCGACCACTGGACTAGACTAAATGTTGGAAACTGTGAGTATTAGACAATTGTGGAATATTGTGTGCAAAGAGGCAAAGGGTAGTATATGACAGTGGTCAGCAAACTTATTAAGTCAACAAAGCGGCAAACCACGGCTCGCGAGCCACAGTTTGCCGATCACTGCGGTAGATGCACAAAATATTAACATAGTCTGAGTTTGTTCATTTAATGAGTATTTATTAAATGCTTAGTATTAAACACTTGCTGGATACTTGAAGAAGAAACAGTAGTGAATAAGACAATATAACCTTTGTATTTGTAGTGTTTATTTTAAAAAAATACAAACTTTAAATAAGAAATTATAAGAATGGTATTTTAAAGAATACTTATAGTATGTTTTGCAAGCATATACCTGAAGAATTCTATAGGAGCTCTGTTTTTTTTTTCAACTCTTCTAAAATGTCAAAAAATGCTGAGAATATTTAATCTTATAATCAGATAAATATGAATAAACTAGTAGCTCTGCCCATGAATCCGTGTGCCAGTAGCTTGCAGGTAGCTTACTGCTGCCCTCCAATAGCTCTCTGCCCTCTGCCCTGCCCTCCTTTAGCTTCCTCTGCTCCCTCTCTTCCCAGCCCCCTTCTTAGCTCGCTGCCCCACCCTCCTGCTGATCCGTGATCTGGTCATTACACAGTTGATCAGTACACTTCATGAGTAATGTCAATTTGCATATTACATATTTATTATATAGGATATCATTTTTTAAATACAGGCTTAAAATGGACTTTTGCCACAAGAGATATAGGCCAGTAAATATAAGAATTTGGAGAAAAGAGAAATTGCTTCCACTATGTGCAGTAAGGGGTGCCTCTAAAACCTGGTGACATTTGAAGTGAGGAATGATATCAGAGCTGTGTTATATGCCTCTTTTACATGAGATACTTATCAGTTGTATGTACCAATGTAGATGGGTTTCCTAACTGGGAAAATTATGAAAAGGAACATTTTTGAAAACTCAGAAGAATAAAAAGAAAACTCATCTATTTGATGGTAAATGTGAACTTGTGACTTACACTGGTCAGGAAAATGTTAGTACAAGTATATCACTTCCTTGGAAAGCTTCAAAAGCCAGTCATTAATGTATTTTCCTCTCCCCTGTCAAAGTACTTGTAAAAGGTTATGTCAGAACAGAGCCTCCATCAGCATGGGTACCTGAGTGGTTACTGAGAAGTGTCTGTGTTGACCATCTCACACACACAGCATGAACTGAGAAATAGACTAATACTGTGCTATGTCACAGGCACTAATCCTGATTAAGGACAACTTGGATCCACAACATATGCTAGTAAACAAGTCTCAAAATTGAATTATAAGAAAACAACACATTTCAATATTATAAATGGGCAAAAATATGAATAGACACTTTACCAAAGAAGATATATTGATTGCAAGTAAGCATATGAAAAAATGCTCAATATTATTAGCATTACTAGTTATTGCAAATTAAAACAAATTTAAGATCTAATTAAATACCTACTAAAATAGATAAAATAAAAAATTCTGATCATACTTAATGTTGGCAAGAATATGGAACAACTAGAACTCGCATATACTACCAATTGGAATGTAAAGTGGTATAACCCCTTTGTCAATTTGTCCTATAAATCTACCATGTGATTCAGTCATTCCACTCCTAGGTATCTATCTACCCAAGAAAAGTGAAAGCTTCTGTCCATACAAATACATGCATATGAATGTTATTGGCAGCTTTATTTGTACTTGGCAAAAACTGTAAATACTACAAATGCATCAATATGTAAATAAATAAATAAATAAATAAATAAATAAATAAATTGTGATATATTACAGCAGAATATTACTCAGTAATAAAAAACACAAATTATTTATTCATCCAGTAAATAGGCAAATCTCAATTATGCTTAGTCAAAGAACTTAGGAATCCACAAAATATGTATATACTCTATTATTCCATTTATATAAAATTCTAGTAGGTAAACACTAATCTATAATAATAGAACATAGATCTATAGTTACTTAGATATGGAAGACGGTACATGAGGGGACAGGAAGGAGAATTACAAAGGGACAGGATGAAACTCTGAAGGTTAATGATCATATTGTGGTGATATTTCACAGGAATAAATAATTCAAAATGTATTACATCGTATACATTAAGTATGGATTGTTTTCTTATGTGTCAACTAGAGGCCTGGTGCATGAATTCCTGCAAAGGCAGGGTCCTTGGCCTGGCCGGTGATTGAAGCTGATTGGGCCATCTTGACCAGTCCCAACTGGGGTCAATGAGGGCCAGCCAGTCAGGGGGGAGGGACCTTTGGAGGTTGGCCAGTTGTGGGAGGTTGGCTATCTATGGTAGTGCACTGACCATCAGGTGGCAGCTCCTGTGTTGAGTGTCTGCCCCCTGGTGGTCAGTGCATATCATAGCAATCAGTTGGCCAGTTGTAATGGTCACTTATATATATATATATATATGCCTCAATACAGGTGTGTTGTTTTTTTTAAAGAAGCAAATTCATCAAAAGAAACCACATGGAGTTGTTCCTTGCTTGCATGTTTCTTTTGATATCTAGCTCTTCTCCCTCTGCCTGCAGATCTACATGTGACCTCCCTGATCTTGACTCATGCTACTCCTAATTGCTCACCCCCTTTGGACACCATTCTAATCAACCACTATAAGGTATGTAATAAGGCTGATGGGGTGTCTCCTCTGAGTGCTTGAAGAAATTAAGCCCATAGCCCTTACCAGCACTCTGCATAATACTACCAAGAGTTAAACCTTCTCATACCAAACATATACTATCCAACAGTTATCTCAGGATATGTTTAACTTGATGCCTCTCCAGTATTTGGGCATGGATGAATAACTGAAATCAGAAAAAGTTGGAGATCCAATATGGAATGTCATTGGGTGACATGACATGGTGCCAGATGCCCCAAAGAATTTCTGATGATAAAACAGGAAGAAACTGTAAACCAAAAGCATGTACACATTTTAGTCTCTAGATGATGAAGCAAAACTGTGGACAAAATGAAACTAATCATACCCCTCAAGAAGTTGTAGAATATTGGCCCCAGATAACAAAGCCCATGTTGTTAAAGCCAAGACAAAAAGATTAGGGCAATCTTGAAAATGGTGGTGGCTCCTTGGTTCTGCTGTCCATGAAAACCAGACAAAAAACATTCATAGAGCTTCTGGGTGGGTGAATATGTGGAGATTCAAAAGTGCGATGCATGTGAGAAGGGCCTGGAAGCTCTGTGTCCTTTCTCCATACCTTGCCCCATGCGCATCTCCTCCATCTAGCTATTCTTGAGTTATGTTCTTTTATAATAAACTGGTGACCTCATAAGTGAAATGTTTTTCTAAGCACCTTCACTTAATCTATAGACTCAGGCAATCATAGTCAACATTCTAAATAGATTATGTGCCTTCATGCACATGCGAGAGAGAGAGAGAGAGAGAGAGAGAGAGAGAGAGAGAGAGAGAGAGAGA
>JAAGEH010000030.1:39132349-39279581 GCA_011751065.1 Lasiurus cinereus
GAGAGAGAGAGAATATGCAAATTAGCTGTGACACTGTAACAGTCATGACTGCTCAGGAGGAGGCTGTGCATGTAGATGGGCAGGAGAGGACTGCTGCACAGTGAGGCAAGCCACAGATGGTGTAGGCCCACAGAGAGCTAGGAGCAGGGTCTGTCTGCTGGCCCAAGCAGGCCTGTAGAGAGCAGAGAACAGGCCCTGCCCACAGAGAACAGGGCCTGCCAGCTAGGGCGTGCTGGAAGCCCGCCTCTCCTGCTACTTACAGTGTTCTTGGTATCGCATAATAAGAATCCAAGAACGTGATCTAGGGTTTTTTACCTCACTCCTGGAGAAAAAAAAACCAAAAACGAAGGTCTGCTACTGAAGAAGCTAAGAAATGTCATATCCTGCCCTAGCCGGTTTGGCTCAATAATAGAGCCTCAGCCTGCTGACTGCAGGGTCTGGGTTTGATTCTAGTCAAGGGCATGTACTTAGGTTGCAGGCTCCTCCCTGGCCAGTAGCCAGGTCACAGCTCAGGCAAGAGGCAACCATTCAAAATGTCCCTCTCTCATTGATATTTCTCTCTATCTTTCCCTCTCTCTTCCAAGCTTTCTAAAAATCAAGGGAAAAGTATCTTCAGTTGAGTCAAGAAAGAAAGGAAGAAAGAAAAAAAGAAAGGAAGGAAGGAAGGAAGGAAGGAAGGAAGGAAGGAAGGAAGGAAGGAAGGAGGAAAGAAAGGAAGGAAGAAAAAAGAAGGGAAGGAAGGAAGAAAGGAAGGAAGAAAGAAAAAGAAATGTCAGATCCTATAAAGACACATCTTGAAAATGCCTAAAGAAAGTTGTCATTTTTTTGTGGTGAAGGGTCTGGAGTCTGTGTTGATGAAATCACCTTGGTGGCCATGGCAGCCAGCAGTGGTCTCAGCAGCAGGGTGATGGTGGCAGCGCCTTCCCCTTATCAGCCCAGTTGCGTCAAGCAGAGCAAGGTCAGACTGTGACTTAGGCCCACTTCTCCCAGGGAGTGGGCCTAAGCTCTCAGTAGGACATACTCTGAGTGCGCCCAGATTGGAGAGGGTGCAAGTCAGGCTGAAGCACCCTCCCCCACTCCACCCCATGCATGAATTTCATTCACCAGGCCTCTAGTCTTCGTATAATCTTGAGAAATAAAATAATTGATTCAAACAAACAAACAAGCAAGCAAGCAAAAGAATATGGTAATTTTTCTCCTCGTGTCTGTTTCCTAGAATGTTCTATTTATGCCAGAAGTCTCCTTCCCTAAATCTGTCCTTTCAATTCCTAAAGTCTCCTTACATTTTATTTCTTTTTTTTAATTTCTATTTTATTTCTTGTATCTCTTGGTACCTGGTCTTTCTAGCTTCTTGTTACATTAATATTTCTCTTGAGATTCTGTATGTTTTAAGGCAAAATAATTGAATCCCATTTTCGCAAAAATGAGAAAGAAAATGGAAGCAACTGTTGCTTTGTTAAAAAAAACATCTTTGTGGGATAAAAATTATAAAATTACATCTTGTGTCTCAACCCAGAAAAACAGTTTCATCAAAATGCCATTAATTAAGTATAAAAAAAAATTCTTATTTTAAAAATACTGTTAATTGCTATAAACTAAGATATCAAAATGTTTTGTATGGTCTTTTCAATTATATCTACAATTTCCATGGCATGCCATAATTTTAACTTTCTGTGAATTCTAATAATAAGCTAAATTAAATGAAAGCTTGCTCTGGACCAGGCACTTGTTCTAAGATCTTCCCACGTATTTATTCATGTAATTCTTATAATGACCTATGAATTAGCTACTATTATTATAACTATTTAACTATAGGGAAATTGCCCAGGGTCACCTAGCTAGTAAGAAACAGTCTCTCTCTCAGGTAATCTGCTTCAGATCCTTAGCTCTAAAAAGAGTGCTTATTAATAACAATAATGAAAAAAATTGTAACTGTAGGAAATATCTGGTTTGCAGAGTTTTTCCTACATATCACCGAGGCCATTCACAGAGAGTACTTCCCTTGCCTAAATAAGTCCCATAAAGAATTTCTGAAAATGGTTGAATTCTAAATTCCCTTTCTCAACAAACCCTATATTTCCCAACATGGACTGATAGTGGTTAGAAGAGACTATGGAGCCTCTCTGGAGCTGTGGCAAGTGGAAGGAGAGTTACTATTCATATTGCCATGAGCAATCATAAAGAGTGGGATTGGTCTGAGGATTTCTACTTCTCTCTTTGGCATTTGGACTTCTTTTGATCAGCTCCATCGCTCAGCTCAATCCACCTCTTACCCAATCCTAGGTTCCCAATGTCACCTGACCTAAAGCACCTTTTCAACTCTCTCCCAACTCTCACCCACTTATCTGCCTGTGTATTAACTGGGGAGCCATTAGCCTCTTATATCCTTGTTGTGATGTAATAATTAAAATATTAGACTTGGCCGAAACCGGTTTGGCTCAGTGGATAGAGCGTCGGTCTGCAGACTGAGAGGTCCCAGGTTCGATTCCAGTTAAGGACATGTACCTTGGTTGCGGGCACATCCCCAGTGGAGGGTGTGCAAGAGGCAGCTGATCGATGTCTCTCTCTCATCGATGTTTCTAACTGTCTATACCTCTCCCTTTCTCTCTGTAAAAAATCAATAAAATATATTTTTAAAAAAATATTAGACTTGGAGTCAGAGCTTCCATCTGCCATTAATTATGTGACACTGGGCAAGTTGTATAACTGAATCAGTTCTTCATTGCCAATAGGAGAATGACAATGACCCACAGAACTGTTAGAAATAACTTTATATAAATCATAATGTACTGGGAAAATATAAATTATTGACACAAAGTCAACTACACTTTAAGGGAGACTTAGAAATGTCTTAATACCCATAGGATGAATTTTTATAATGAGAATGTCAGGGGATGCATGTAGCTCATGTAGAAGTAGAGACAAATATGATCTTTCTGTGTCATGAGAAAAAGCATAGAAGCCAGGTATCTCTTCTCCTACATAATTTAAAATATATGTATTTACCATAAATGAACATTTATTTTCCAATCTATTAGCAAATACAGAGTTTGAATTGCTGGAGGGTGTAAGAGGCTAAACTATTAGTTACTCTTTTGGATTGTATTGTCCTAATCAACCTCCTGAACATTATATTGTTCTGCGTGCATATTCTAACAAACTCCGAGGCCCTGAGAGGTACCACCGGCATTTCAGCAAGATTCCTTCACCTGGTACAAACCCCAGATTACTGGTAGAAGACTGTTTTGTGTTTAGAGTGCCTGAAAAATACACTACCTTTTAAAACTGTAATTAACTATTGTTTTCTTAAGTATAAGTCACCGAATTCGGTCATATGCCACCTCCAAATTTGTTGATACAAATTTGTATTTGAGGCATATTAATAGCAGAGTATAATCTACAATTCTTGTCCACACTAATTGCAGAAAATGACAGTTCATCAAATTGCTGTATTGAGAGGAAAGTAGAAATGGTTTTAGATTTATAAAACAAACATAGTATTCCATAAATAATTATAGAGTTGTCACCTCAAAATACCCAGTTGTTACTCAAAGGTGGTCACTATTAAGTAAACACGTTTTCATCTTATTTTATATTTAATTGATAGTTACAAATTTCCCCCATTTGGGGGCATGTATTTTAGAAATGATGGTATTTTTTTCTTTATTCTTCTGGAAAAAAAGTAATGTGTAAAAATAGTATTAAACCTTTATATACATACAAAAATTTTATTTGTAGAAAATTATGTGCCACTGATGTTACATGATTTATATACTAACTATAATCCAGTAACTAGAAAAAATTTGATGGCTTTTAAAACCCTTGGAAATGAAATCAATTTTTTCTTTGTTTTGTTTTGATTTTGAAATATTTGGCTTTTAAACAAACTAATGTTATTAGGAAACAGGTTTTTTCAGCTTCCACTGTCTTATGGGGACTTTCATTTTAAATAAATTACTTTATGCATATGTAAAGCATATGTAAATACACAGTTTACAAATTACTCATATATTAAATTTACATCAGAAAAGGCAGAGAACACACCCATTTCTCAATATAAAACAAAAAGACAACTTTATTTTTTAAATAAATCCTTATTGTTCAGTTTATTACAGATGTTTCTCTTTTTTCCCCCCACTGCTCCCCTCCACCTGATTCCCTACCCCCTACCCTATGCCCTTACTCCTTGCCACTGTCCTCATCCCTAGGTGTAAGATTTTTGTCCAATCTCTTTTCACACCCCTTACATCCCTTTCCCCCCAAAGAATTGTCAGTCCATTCCCTTTCTATGCCCCTGATTCTATTATATTCACCAGTTTATTCTGTTCATCAGATTCTTTACTCACTTGATTTTTAGATTCACTTGTTAATAGTATTTGTTATCACTTTGTTGTTCATAATTTTTATCTTTACCTCTTTTTTTCTTCTTCCTCTTCTTAAAGAATACCCTTCAGCATTTCATATAATACTGGTTTGGTAGTGATGGACTCCTTTAGCTTTTTCTTGTCTGTGAAGCTCCTTATCTGCTTTTCGATTCTGAATTATAGCTTTGCTGGGTAGAGTAATCTTGATTGTAGGTTCTTGCTATTTATCACTTTGAATATTTTTCTGCCACTCCCTTCTGGCCTGCATAGTTTCTAATGAGAAATCAGCTGATAGTCCTTTGGGTACTCCATTGTAGGTAACTAGCTATTTTTCTCTTGCTGTTTTCAAGATTCTCTCTTTGTCTTTTGCCCTTGGCATTTTAATTATGATGTGTCTTGGTGTGGTCCTCTTTGGATTCTTTTTGTTTGGGGTTCTCTGTGCTTTCTGGACTTATAAGTCTATTTCTTTTACCAGGTAGGGAAAGTTTTCAGTCATTATTTGTTCAAATAGATTTTCAGTATCTTGCTTTCTCTCTTCTTCTGGCATCCCCATAATTCTGATGTTCATATGCTTGAAGTTGTCCCAGAGACTCCTTACACAATTTTCACATTTTGGGACTCTTTTTCTTTTTGTTTTTCTGGTTAGGTGTAGTTTGCTTCCTCATATTTCAAATCTTTGGTTTGATTCTTGGGGTCTTCTAGTCTGCTGTTGGATTTCTGTATATTATTCTTTATTTCAGACAGTGCATGCCTAATTTTTGGCTGTTCCTTTCCCATTTTTTTTTGGCATTCTCATTAAGATCCTTGAAGGTCTCACAAAATTTCTCAGCAGTTTGTAGAAGACTCTTAAATAACCTTATAAATGTGGTTTGAACTCTATGTTCAGTAGTTTGCTTTCCTCCATTTCTTTCATTTGTGATATGTTTCTTTGTCTTTGCATTTTGGCTGCTTCCCTGTGTTGATGGAGTGGCTTTGTGTGCTAGTTCTCCTTTATGGCCCAGTAACTTTGCCTCCTCAATCACCTGAGGTGCACCCCTTTGTGGGCTGGGTACACAGTCTTATTGTAGTTAAGCCTTGATTGTTTTTGGTACACTGGGAGGAATTGACCTCCAAGCCAACTGACAGTGAGGATTAGCTGTGTCTATAATGGAAGAACTACTGTTCTGGAGACACCCCTATAGAGCAGGACTTGCTTCAGTGGGGCGTTGGTGGTCATTGAGTCTGCCTCTTGAGTGTGTCACTTATGTATGTGAGGAGTTGAAATCTGGTGTTGTCTCACACTGACCTTTAGGTACATTGATTCCTGGATCTCCAACGAGGTGCAAGCCAGCTAGTGTCTGAGGCCACCCAGCAGGAGCTACAGGGAGCTCTGCAGATTTCTCCTCTTTGCTTGGAGTTTGGAAGATTTGGAGTTGTGTGACCCAGTTGCAATTTGTTAGGTTAAGCTGTGAGAGGGCAGGCCATTCATATGCAAAAGCCACTGAGCACAGCTTGATGGGTTTGTAAATTGAGCAGGGCAGGATCTCAGGGAATCACTAGGCTAGAGTGTGGCAAATAGCAATGGCTGCCAGTTAGCCCTCTCTGTGTCTGGGTATTTGCACATTCTGTTCTCTGTCCCGCGTTCCGCACCCCGTGCCCCAGTGCAATAAACAATGATTCCTGTGTGCACTTTCTGACGCAATGGCCTACAGTCATGTTTTTCTCTGTATGAGTCTGGGTCCCCAAAATCTCACCAAAAACTGAAGTTCAGAGCAGTCGAGAACTTTTAACTCCTTCCCAATTGAAAAAAATAGTGCACGCCAGCCCAATTTGTGCCTGTCTCCGTACCCCTCCCTTTCTGAGCCTCTGCACATCCTACCAGGTCTCAATGTATCTTTTTCTTTCCTTCTAGTTGTAGAACTTCCACTCCGCCAGCTTCCCCATGGTTCTGGGGGATAGTGGTTTTGTCTTTTAGTTGTAATTTTAGTGTGGTTTGAGAGGTAGCATGTACAGGTATATACCTTATGCTGCCATCTTGGTTCTCAAAAAGACAACTTTAAATTTAAGTTTAGTCCTGAATAACTCCCAGAAAAAGATGACTGATAAGCTCTTCCAGAAGCCAAAATAATACAAACATGGAAATTAAAAATGTCCTCTAAAATGAAATTGTAACTAAAATGCTTATCAATACAAGTCAATAAGTATTTGTTTAATGACTTTCAGAGCTAAGTAAAGGGTTTTGAGTTTGATTCCAAACCTTCTACAACCACTTCACACCATTATACCACCAAATTACAAGTTCACTTAAAGCTGATGAATCCTATAGTCAGTGTATTTGGTTGTTCTATGTAAGCTCAACTCAGAGGGGGAAAGTCACAAGAAGTTGATGTTTAATGCTAATTTTGATTTCTAATGCTTACAATAAATTAAGTCAACCACTTTCTAAGTTCCAGACTGCCACACATGAGCTAAACTGCTCTGTGGGGATAAAACACTTTAGAAGCTTATAATTCCTACAGAGTGTTTTGATTATTTTATACAAACTAAACTCAAACAGCAAAAAATTTCACAAGGGAAATCGTTGTGTGGGTTAAGGCCACATAATCTGGTTTCAACTCTTGCCTTTGCCTTGAGTTAAAGGCATACTCATTAACTTGAAACAATAAACTCAAACCTTAACATTTCTGGAAAGAATTCAATTCAAGACTTTGGCAGGATCAATGGTAAATATTACACACAGGCTCAATGTGATCTTATACAGATATAGAGGGCATGGAGGTAATGCAGGCAATGCCAAACTTTTAAATGAGCACCAGATACATTTCATTTAATATCATTGCCTTAGAGATGTGCACTGCCCACACACACACACACACACACACACACACACACACACACAGTTTTCTAGCTTTCTCAGTACTGAATTATAAACTGTGGCTATAACTTAAACATTTATTTAGACTAGAAATGTAGACTGGAGTTGGAGTGGTATTAATTAAATACCACATTAAGAAAACCTGGACCCTGTGAAAGTTGAGTAAAAAAATAACTTTCTGTTTAGGGTTGATAGTCAAAAAGAAATGACACGGGCTAAGTAAGCAACCTAACACTTCAGCAAAATGTGATTGAATTGGATAAGACATTAACAAAAAAAAAAAGGGGGAAAAATTTTTTAAATGGGTAACAGTTTTCTTCTTCTTTTTTTAATTCTCACCCAAGGATATTTTTCCATTGATTTTTAGGGACAGTGGAAGAGAGAGGGAAAGACAGAGAAACATCAAGGTGAGAGAAATACATTGATTGCCTCCTGCATGAGCACTGACCAGGACCGTACCCTTAAGTGAAACTCTTTGGTACCCAGGCTGACACACTTTATCCACTGAGCCAAACCGGTTAGGGCCAGTTTTCTTCTTTTGAGAAAACTAATGTGAGTTGAATTTAGGTGAAAGATACTGTAGAATACACATATTGACAAGAGAAGGAAACATTGTAGGAATGAGTAAAAGGGAAAAATAAGACCTAGAATGCAATGAGGCTGAGGAAGGAAGAAATCGTGTTCACAGGTAAGAGCAGTTCAAAGCTCTGCACATATTTCACTCAGGTATGTCTAAAACATAATCAGCCAGTTTAACTCACTCAAACATCAAATAGGACTATTAACAGATAAGACAAAAATAGAAATTGGGGGTGCCAAACATCTTTTAAAATCATAGCTCTCCCATACTAGCTGAAATAACAAGTTTGGGAGTCAATAATTCACACTGAACTAGCCATTGTATATATATTTTTAAAAAATTATAAATTTAATCTTTTATTAGACTACTCTAATAAACACATAATCAAATAAAATACCACATAATTAAAAATAGATTTGCCAACAAAAAAGAGTTTTGACATCATTCCAAGTTAATCTCCCCAAATTTAGTCGCTATTTTTAAAATTTTATTGGACTATACATAAAACATCTACTGCTGCCTCTATCCCTACCGCCCCCCCCCTCCACATACACACATGCTAGCCCTTAACTCAAAACACTATGAGCTATGAGAACATCTGTTGAGTAAGCCCTAGCTCTATCTATATTATCTAATTGAGACAGGTATTTATTGCAATCCCTCTTCCAGGTACCTACCTGAAAACTTGGAACATTTATTCATGAATATATATGTTCCTCTATGTTAATTGCACCATTATTCATAATAGTCAAGATGTGGAAACAACCCAAGTGTTCATAGATCAATGTTTAGATAAAGATATGATACAAAAATATAATGGAATACTACTTGGCTATAAGAAAAAATAAAATATTTCCATTTGTGACAACTTGAATGAACCTTGAGGATATCATGCCAAGTAAAATAAGTCAGAAGGAAAAAGATAAGAACCATATGATTTCACTCATATGTGTGATATAAAACAGAAAACAACAAACAAAATGAACAAACTCACAGACATAGACAACCATATTGTAGTTTCCACAAAGAATGGGTTGGAGGAGATTGAAAGGATAAAGGAAGCCAAATATATGGCAATGGAATAAGACTAGACTTTGGGTGGTGACACAATGCAATATGAAGATTATGTCATTAACCAATTTTATAAACCAATGTCACCCCAATAAATTTAATAAAAAAAAACAAAATATTGGTAAATTGAATCCAACAGTGTACAAAAATAATTATACACTGTGACCTAGTAAATTTATTCCAGGCATGTAATGCTAACTCAATATTCAAAAATTAATGTGATCCATTACTAAAGAAAATTCACATCATTATATCATTCGGTGCCAAAAAGCATTTGACAAAATCCAATGCCCATTCATGAGAAAAACTCTCCACACACTATGAATAGAGGGGAATTTCTCTAACTTCATAAAGAAAATCTATGAAAACTTACAGCTAACATCATGTCCAATGGTGAAAAACTAGAAGCCTTCCCACTAAGATCAAGAAAAAGGCAAGACATGACTTCTCACCACAGCTTTCAACAACACTGGAGATACTGGAAATCTAAAGTGATCAAAGAAAAGAAAAGGTATAGAGATTGCTAAGAAAGAAATAAAACTGTCTTTGTTCACAGATGACCTGATTGGCAATGTAGAAAATCCCCAAGCAAACTCCTGAAATTAATGTTATTATAGCAGGAAAAAAATGCAAAGTGAATATATAAAAATCATATATAGCATCAATGAGCAAGTGGAATTTAAAATTAAAGACACTGAAGCATTTACATTACAGCCCCCAAAATGAAATACTTAGGTGTAAACCTAACACAATATGTATTAACAACAACAACAACAACAACAACAACAATAACAACAAAACACCACACAGTTGTTTATAGCAATTTTATCCATAATCACCAAAACTTGAAAGTGACCAAATGTCCTTCAGGAGATGAATGAATAAACTAACTAGTACACCCACACAATGGAATATTATTCAAAACTGACAAGAAATGAGCTATTAAGCCATGAAAGAATCTTCAATACAAATAAATAAGTGCTATATACTGTATAATTCCAACTATATGACACTCAGTAAAAGGCAAAAATATGGAGATTGCAATGATCAGTGGTTGCCAGGCGTCAAAGGGGAGGGTGGGTAAAATAAGCAGAGTACAGAGGGTTCTCAGGGCAGATACTACAGTGATGAAGACATGCCACTGTACGTGTCAAAAGCTGAAAATGTACAACCCAAGAAAGAACCCTATTATGAATTATGTACTTTGAGGAATAATGCTGTATTAATGTGGGTTCACCAGTTAAAACAAATGCATCACTCTGGTGTGGGATGTTGAGTGTGGGAAAAGCTGTGAATGTGTGAAGAAAGGAGGTACAAGGAAACTCCATATTTTTTTGCTCAATTTTGCTGTGAACCTACAACTGCTCTAAAAACTATAGTCTATTTTTTTTAACTGTATAAAGGACTAAATGATCAGGAAAAGAAACAAAGTTCCAGAACTAGGGAAAAAAGATGAAATGCATAGCAACTAACTCAGTAACAAAGTAGGTTTCAAGAAAGTTGACACCTATGTGTCTGGAAAAAGAGATGTCAATGAAAAGCAAGCACATCTTTGCTGTTAAACTCTAGAAAGATTCAGGAATTGTAGGCACCAGGTGACTATAAAGACTAGGGGGCAAGCGAGGATGGGTGTAAGATTGATTTCTGAGCCTGTAACAGAAGAATACAAAGTTTAAATGTTCTCCATACTACACCACCAATCAACTACATCACTCCCCACCAGGAGAAAACGGGACATTGCTCTAGGTAGAGATTGACTCAGAGAGGTACTGGTATTGGGAACACTAAGACAATCCAAGACATGAAAATCTAAATGAAGGTATCCCCAGGATAATGATGAGGATAATCAAAACAAACAAACAAACAAACCCAAGGTATCATAGATGTAGAAAGCACAGTCATATTGGATCCAGGAGGGATGTTTCTAAGGGAAAGAAGTGAAACTTAGCTATTATCTATGACATTTGACAATAACAAGAGGAGCCTTAGAGTTTAGAAAGAAAGGTTGGGGCTGAAGAAGCAACAGGTACATAGAAAGAAAACTGAGCAAAAATAAGTGCGCAAGATCATTTTTTCCAGGAAAAGCAGTAAGTAGATTTTTAAAATGTAATAGATTATTACATGAAGATCACCAGTGACCAAATTTATCGAGTCCTATTTATATTAACACAAAATTATTTAACCAAAAAAATTTGGAAGAATGAAGGTAGGTTACATTTGTTTAGTCAGAAAGTGTAAAAAAACTAAAGTCTTATGTTCCATCATATAAAACATCGTATATTACCATCGTATATTACCTAAAATTGAAAAATCAAGAATTTACAACAGCATGTATTTGGATAAATAGTTTTCAATACAATTCCTGAAAGAGGAGCTCCGAAATATATAATAAAAATTTTAAAAGGCAGCAAAACAGTTTAAAATAATTGCCTCTGAGGAGCAGGCATTGGGGAGTAAGGAATACATACTCCAGCCATGGACTGCTGTTTTTCATCATAAATTAGCTGACCATCCACTCCACATTTCTCAGAAATGTTCTGTTTTATGCCTGTTTTCCCAGTGACCTATTCAGTTAGCAACCCTCTTTCATTCTCAAAGGAACACAGCAAATTAAATATTCAACCTAATTACAATATTTGTTACTGGTTTACTTCTAAACTATGCACATTTGTTACTATTTACAAATAAAAGTGTCTTTGTTTTGTTTGTCTTTAAGTGGGGCTCTGGAGTTGAAATAAGTAGGTTTGTGTCCTATTGTGATTTGGGGCTGGTTCCCTAACCTCTCTGTGATTCCTTTTTTTTCACATCTATAAAATAAGAATTATAACAGTCCCCATCTCATAGATTTGAAATAGAATTAAATAGTCCCCTTTGCACAGTGCTTTTAACTTAACTCAATAAATATGCTCAGTCAGTGTAATCTACTATTCTATCAAATACCTATGAAATTTGATGTGATTCAAAATGAATCTATTTCCTCATTATGGATTTTCATCTAAGCCTTTAATCTTGTAATTGGAAATTAGTGACAAGTTTAAAGTTACATTCCTCTTTCTTAAATCTACGGAACACATTGAGCAGGCTCTCTGCATGATTGAAGAAAAGGCCAAATTTGAAGTTCTGATTTCAAAGCAAAGAGCTAGTAAAACTACAGCCATTTAGTTCATTTGGATATTGTTTTAATCTTCAGATTATAATTAGAGAAATAAATATGTCACTTACTTTCAGATCTTAATTTTCTCTCTCTATTTGCCTATTAATCTTCATTCACTACTTGAGAGGGCTTTATGGACAAATAATCATGTGTAAGCACAGACATCTAGCTATTGTGGGAGCTTGGCTGACTTTCCAAGCTGGGACTGCAAGACTTTCTTAGTCATCACATTCTATGGGATTCTGGGAGTTTACTCTAAGGGACCTATCTATAGTTTCATCAGACATAGAAACAATCTCAAGAAAAGACACCTAAATGAACTAGGCAATGTTTCCAACATTATTTCATAAGACTTCTATCAAGAGCAAACACTATTTTACAGATCACATAAGGATTAAGTCATTTTTGTAAATTAATTAGAGGACTTTTATAATGTTGTCCAATATTCTTATGGTTGTTATTTCAATAAATAGCTTAATTTGGAGACCCTTTCTCCCTTCCTACATGGGAGTCCATCCGTCCCTTCTCCCCAACAACAAGTCTATACTTGTTGTTCAATAAATCTCCATCTTTGCTATATTAAAAAAATGCTTAATTTAAAGATAATGTTTGATTAGATGACTCTGTGCTTTAAATCTTACATTCTCATTTTTTTAATGTGGCAGTTTTCCGAATTTTGCACATTTGAATTCTCACATTTCCCCATGGTTTTTATAAGAATTCCAGTCTATATACTTCCTTTCTTGAACTCAAAATTCATTTGAGAATTTTTTGTTTTGTATAGTAGATTCTTTTATAAGTTATTTCAGCTTTGCTGAGGTATAATCCTATCTAATAAAATGGTAATATGCAAATTAACCATCACTCTGTCACAAAGATGCAGGCATCCAGTCCTCTCAACCCTGCCAGAGTCCCCCAGGGACTGGGGGGGGGGGGGCAGCCACTGAGAATGGGCAGCATGAGCAGCCTGGCAGAATGCTTGCTTTATCACCATGGCAATGAGGTAAGCGTTCTGTGCCCAGCTGTAAAGAGCCTCTGGGCAGCAGGCATGGAGTAGCCAGGCCCCACAGAGAGCTACTGGTGCATGAATTTGTGTGCAGAGCTACTAGTTAACAGATAAAATTGTAGTATATTTAAAGTGTACAATGTGATGATTTGATATACATATACATTGTGAAAGGATTTCCACAATCAAGCTAACTAACACCTGCATCTTATTTATCATGGTTTTCTTTTTAGAGTGCAAACTATTAAAATCTGCTCTCTTAGCAGATTTTAATTATACAAAACTGTATTATTAACTATAGTCAATATGCTATATATTGGATCCTCAGAATTAGTTTATCTTTTAACTAAAAAATGTAAGTCCTTTTACCAACCTTTTCCCATTTTCCCCATCCTACGCCATCTCTAATCCCTGGTAACTGCCATTCTATTCTCTGTTTCTCTGAGTTTAACTTTATATATATTGCACTAACAATTGTTTTTATTCTACCTTTAACTATTCTTTAAAAGTCTTACATGTGTAAGCCATACAAAATACAGTATTAACCTATCTAATGTCAGTGACCTTGTGTTTACAGCCTAACCATAACATAAGGTAACTTTATTTTTAAATAAGCATTCAAAAACTTAATACACTAAGATGAAAGTTATTTTCTTCAAACTAGTCTTTTTGGGATTCAGTCCCTGTTCAATACTGCTGCCATTTTAAGCACTAAGAAACCTGTAGGTCATTCTTCTGTATAGCCTCAGTAATAGTAACTTTTTTTCTTTGAAAAGGAAATTTATTTTGCAAGACAATTAGTAGTTATTTATCACTAGATCTAGTACCAAGGTCAATAAGCAGAGCAGTGCTGAGACTGTCTTGTAGCTCAAATAGTTTTGAATATAATTCCTGAGATAGAAAACCCTAAATTTTTTAAATATAGTGACTTTTAGCCTCCTATTGTTTTGACATTGCTGTAGACTTTCCTTATTTCTATATATTATTTTTGGACTGTTTGTTTGTTTTTGGTCTCATATCTTCCCCCTATACTTCTCAGTTCAATGTAAAATGAAGACACATGATGGGCACTCCACCAATGTCTAGAATATTGAAACGCCTCTGCCCTTCTTTTCTGCAGCAGGCAACCGGCAATCAGACTGAGATGTAATAAGAACTACCTGGGTAATTCCAGCCAACTCAGAATCCCTAGATTGAAATTACGGGTTCCATTTCCATCAGAAATTGCCTTTGTTGTTGTTGTTGTTGTTGCTCTTCTTCCTTTTTTTAGGACTAAAGATTCCCATTCCAATACCTAGTAAAAAATTCTAGACAGGTCTGGGTTTCAAGTTCCAGAAAACTAAGATAGAGCTGCTGGAACACTGAGCCCAGATTCTCTTGGCTTTAACTCCTGTACAAATAAATACTCCACTGCTCTCCTTGGCGAGGTGACAAAAACAGCTGCAAGGAGAGGTAAAACTATCCTGGCAGCAGCTCAGAGGCCAATTCCCTCTTAAGGATGCTCCTCATTCTGACATGTGGGTCTTACTAGACTGACAAGGAGGTGAGGTGGTGGTTGGAGGGGGAAGAGAGTTCAGTTCACTAACCCTTGACTGAGCTCTGCTTCTATCTGTCCCCAACTTTTTCAGTTAGATAATCTTTTCCACTCTGGCCCTGGAGATTCCTATAGGGATGGTGGAGTTCCTGAACCATACATAGTCCTCCAAATGGGAAGAGATATTACAAGATCAAATAACCCAGAGGTGGGAGGGAGGAAGACAAAAAGGAGAGAAGAAAAAGAGGTGGTGGATAAAAATGAAAAGAAACAAAAGTAAAATAATCTACTATGATGGATAAATGAAGAGGCAAAGACAGATCTAAGGATGAAGGTCAGATAAATAAAAATTAGTGGATTTGTTTTTCAATATACTCTTTCTTAAAGAAATATCTTTTTATCAATTTCAGAGAGGAAGGGAGAGGGAGAGAGAGATAGAAACATCAGTGATGAGAGGGAATCATTGATCAGCTTCCTCCTGAGTTCCCCAGGAATCCAGTCCGCAACCAGGCATATGACACCACCGGGAATGGCATCTTGATCTTCTGATTTATAGGTTGACACTCAACCACCAAGCCACTCCAACCATGCTAGAAATTGTTTTTATTTGAATTGAGAAAATAAAGAAGCAGAAAAATTTTTTTAAAAAATATGAAAATTCAGGTGAATTCTGCCAGTCACTGGGGAATTTTTTCTACTGTCTTTTATTCTCAGCTTCTCTCAAGGTAATGCATCCATTCCTCTACCCGGATTGGAATTAAGAGCATGGACTTGGAGCCAGATTTCTCTAAATCTACCACTTCCTGGATGTGTGACAATTACTTTACTTCTTCATTAGTTTCCTCATCTGTAAAATGGGAATGATTACAGTGCCTACCATATGAGATTATTGTGAGAATTAAATTAGGGTAGTGGATGTAATACAAAAGTTTTAAGTTGTACGTGCATACTCAATTTTTACTTGTTATGTTTTGATGGTACTAGTGCATAGTTTTGAAAATTAAGTGATCTAGTGCAGGTAATCCAATACACAATCCAATCCAGGCATACTTATTTGTTTCTATCCCTTTGTTCATACTTTTCCCATCTTGAAATACTTACTTTTACCTTTTTCTTTCAGTCTATCAGAACCTACTCATCCTTTAAGCCCCTATCAGTTTCACAAACACTTATTCCGACCTCCTCTGTGAAGCCATTCTTGATCTTGCCTGTGAACTACTATAACATTTAACATCTATAAATTTGACTAGTGGTTCCCACAAGCTTCATCATCTATCAATGGGGAACATCCATCCTATGGGCAGTATAAGGCCCACAAAATCACTTGATCTGGCTCTGCCAAGAAATTAGGGGTGAGTAAATTAAATGTTTGACCAAATATAGCAGGCTAATTTTTAAATTGATAATTTTGTATGGCCTGCAAATAAATATCCAAATGGACCTTGGCAGAAAAAAGGTTCCCTATCCCTGACATGGTATCTTGCAGAAAAGTGACTGCTGGATAACAATAATTCCAGATTATTCTCTCATAGCCTGCCTTGTATTTAGAAGGGAAAAAAAGAATGATAAAAGTATATGTGTAAGTGCCTCCATGGAAATATATTTCTTATTGTTTTTGGCCACTGAAAGTTATAGAGGTCTCCAGAATCTCTTGAAGGATACAATCTCTTTAGATGGTGGTAATAAAAGAATAAGTAATCTGGTACACTTTGCCAAGAAAAACAGAAATACCCAGAATAACTCAACTATAATCTCAGTCCATAATCATAACTGCTAAAAGACATCACCAAAGGAGCTTTAAAGTCAGATAGAACAGGGCTTATTCCTTGGCCTTCTATGTAGTAGTTGTGCAATTCTGAAAAATGCATCTCTATGAGGTTCAGATTCTTCATCTATAAAATTAGGGTAACAATATCTTCTTCATAAGATAGCAATGGAGTTGAAGGAATTTACTACAGTGTCTAGTATTCAACATATACCATTTCCCTTCCACTTACTAGAAGGGAAGTGAAGGTAAGAAAACCCAAATAAAGTAAACTTTTCTTGAACCAAGTGCCTCCTTTTCCTCTATAACCAAAGTCAATTTTTATAGTGGACCTTTTTAAACTCAAAGAGCCAAAAGTCACGTCAGTCATAGTTATGATGGAGTTAGATACTATTCTGAAGGACTGCAGTCCCAGGAGTATGTTATTTTAGCAAGCATAGTTAAAAATCACACATAGAATACATTGGAGAAATAAAAGAAATAAATCACAAACCTATTTTTATTTTAACTGTGTTACAGTTTATTTGCTTATTTTTTATTATAAACAAGTTGTAGAATGACAGATCTTCAAATAAGTTAGACCAATTTTCACCTGTTCCTTTTTGCTACAAGTTTATCTCAAGTAAAATGGAAGGGAAAAAAAAGATAAATAATTGGAAGTTCTCAAATATTTTCTCAGTGGGAAGTGGTTCCTCCTGAGCTGAGATTTATTTGTCATGTCATTAAACTGGAAGAGACTTGAGAGCTAGGGAAACAGAAATCCTCCTAAATACAATATCCATTTGTCTCCTGTAGAAATTCTATTTATTAAAATTTTGTCAAAAAGCCAATACTCTATTGCCCTTCTATACCTTCTATAGATAGGTGAAATTAATACTTATAATCAGACTCAGAGAAAACTGATTAATCAAACTAGAAAGAACCAAGATACGTGAAAGTCAGTAGGTATCTAGCAAAGCCTTGGAATCAGACTGACATGACCACTATAGCCAGAGTGGTCAATGTCAGCAGAAGAAAAGTTAAGAGACTAACATTGTGCCCAGGCAGAAGTTCCTTAGAGGTGACCTGGGACCTATGAGTATGGGGTATAAATCTAAAAACAAACACCCTTGAGAATGGAAGAGAATGAAAAGGGCCTCATACATAATGCACAATGTGTAGACACAGAGAAAAAGGAGAGAAGCTTAGTAAGTACAGGCCAGAAAAAAAGAGCAGCCATCCAAGGGTTATAGCAACAGAAAAGAGTCAGAGAATTGTTGTTCTATGGGAAGAAAACATCCATTCATTTATTTATTCCTTCAACAAATATGAATTGAGCACCAATCAGGTGTTAGATAAGGCTACAAAGATGGAAAGTCAACCCTTGCCTATGAAAAAATAGTGAGGAGAGAAACACATTCAGTGGGGATGAGGAAGAAGAGCTCTCACTCTGCCTGGTAGAATGTTGTCTTTTTACTAAAACTAGATGGATGAGGCATTTTCTAAGAATCCAAAGGGAAGGAGTTTCTAGAAAGAAATATTAATACATTCTAAATTTCAATAATATGAAAATTAATCAGCATTTGGGGAATTGAAATTGATGCAGAATAACTTGAATATGATACTGAAGGGAAGTTATAGTAGATGATAAGGCTAAATTAAAACATAACGGTGACCATTTGAAGAATTGCAGGGGCCATACAAAGAAGTGTGTGTGTGTGTGTGTGTGTGTGTGTGTGTGTGTGTGTGTGTGTTGATTTCAGAAAGAGGAAGGGAGAGGGAGAGAGAGATAGAAACATCAATAATGAGATGATGAGAATCATTGATCAGCTGCCTCCTACAAATCCACTACTGGGTATCGAGTTTGCAACCTAGGCATGTGCCCTTTACCAGAATCGAACCTGGGACCCTTCAGTCTGCAGTCCAATGCTCTATCCACTGAACCAAATCAACTAGGACAAGAAGTTTAGATTTTATTCTATAGGTATTGAAGAACAACTAAAACTTTTGAGCAGAGTAACAATAAGATCAGATTTTCATGATAAAAGTGTCATTCTGGTAGAAGTAAAGATTAAGAAGGTGAGGAAAGAGGTTATAGCAATAATATAAGGATGTTAGGAGTCTGAAACAAATAATGTAGAGGGATAAGCATGGGAAGAAGGAAAAATTTTAGTCAACATAATCAATACTAGTAGTGTTTATGTATAAAGGGCAGTTATGGCTCTAAAAAAATTCACATTTCAGGGGTGGAGAGCTGGTGGCATTTGGGGTCATTCACCAAAGTAGGAAATATTGGAAATAGTCAGGAAAAACAATGAATAAATTTAATTTCCAAATTTTATGTTTACATGCTTTTGTGACAACAAAGTGGCTTATAGGTATGCAGAAGGGAGTCTGTAAGCCCCCTCCATTATAGCCAGAGAACTCCTTGCCCATCTAGTTTTAGTAAAGTGACAACATTTTACCAGGCAGAGTGAGATTTCTTCTTTCTCATCCCCACTGAATGTGTTTCTTTCCTTGCTATCCTTCTTGTAGGCAAGGGTTGACTTTCCATCTTTGTAGGCTTATCTAACACCTGGTTGGTGCTCAATACATATTTGTTGAAGGAATAAATAAATGAATGGATGTTTTCTTCCCATAGAACAACAATTCTCTGACTTTTCTGTTGTTACAGCCATTAGGGGCTGCTCTTTTTTCTGGCCCGCACTTAGTAAGCTTCTCTCCCTTTTTTCTCTATCTACACATTGTTCATTATGTGTATGGGGCCCTCTTCATTCTCTTCCATTATATGGAAGATATGGGGATGGGTAACAAAAGGAACCAGATAATGAAGATACTAAGGATTAAAAAAAGGATAGAAACAGACCTATCTGTACAGAGTTCTTACAAAAAATGACCAAAACCAACAAACAAACAAAGAACAGAATTTACTAGAATACACTCTGACTAGATAAACAGGGACTTCGATATTAGGTGATGGATTCCTAAGGCTAAAGAATAAAGCCACCAGTTTCCCCACCAACTGCACCAACAACAGGAACTTGACGCTACTGAAATCCCTAGACCACCACGGCCAGTGCTGGTGCTCAGAAACAGCCCTGCAAACCCTGCAAATTGCCATCACCACAGCTCCTACCACCCACACCAGACAAGCTGAAATTTCCATGGACAGCCTCCCAATCCAGAGCCTAGGTCAAAGGTAACTGAATGGCAAAGGCAACTTGGAATTTGAGTTTGGACTTATCCCTGGGGAAGAGGGAAGGGGAAGTCTGACTCAACATGAACAAGAGAATAAGATCAGAGAGGAAAAGAAGGATTGGAACTCTGAGACTAAAGATTTTTAACTTTATGGAGAGGAATTGGCAGATATAACAACAAAAAGATAATCAAATCTATTAGTAGTTTAGCAACTATTACATGCCAAGCACTGTATATGCATGACCTCTAAACTTCATAATGAGGCTATATGTCAGGTATAAATGATAAAACAAGAATCAGATAAGTAAAGTGACTAATATCAAAAGGCTAGTAAGTGGCCAAGCCATATTTGAAAAGAAGTCAGCCCAAGTCTGCACCCTCTCCATGCTCTTCTTCATAATGCTGCCAACATAGGGTACCTGTAGTTAGGTAAACATTCATACATAAACAATGTAGTAAATGTGTTTATACTTTATAGTTTAAAGAGTTATTTTAATAATTGCATTGATTCTAAATTTCCCCAATAATGACATCTGTCCTACTGTAAAAGTATCTAAGTCCAGGCAAATGCTAATGAACAAGAAGTCAAGAAATGTGGCCACAGAGTAGGGAATGTTTCACAGGTGACTTTACAATGGAGATCTAGGGGTTCTGTTTGGCCTCAGGAAGACTAGGGAGGGAAATCCTCCTGAGAATGGAAGATGGATCAGGCCATCATTACCTTTTGTTCTACAACAACAAGGAAGGCTTTTCACATTATCTGACTTAGAAGTGGAATATAATGAATAAAATAAACTGACAAAATAGGTCTAAAGCCATGGGTATGAGGAACAGACTGACAGACCTCAGAAGGAAGGGGGTGGTAGGGAAAGGAAGAGATTAACCCAATAACTTATATGGATATATGCATAGCCCATGGACATCAATAATAGTTTGGGGAAGGCCTGGAGTAGGGCAAGGGATGGGTGGACAAGGACAAAGGAGTGGAAAATGAGGGACATCTATAATATTGTCAACAATAAAAAAATAAAGTATAAAGGTTAAGGCTACATAAGGGACCAGGCATATTGTTGAGTTAAAACGGGAGAAAAAAGAAAATTTAAGAAAAACATGGGCAGTGTCAAACCATTTTAAGCTTCATGTGTAATTTGTTTTGAGAATGAACTTTATTTACATCTTTTTTTAAAAAAGAAGACTTTTCCTGACCAAGGAAGGCCATGCTGTTGACACAATTAGATGGTCCTGTCATTTTTAAAACTTGCAGCATATTTATCATCAGGTTGTATTTTTACCTTGTGAATTTCCATTAATTTTTCTGCCAAAGAGTTAAAAGATACGTTTTCTGGATGAAATTATTTTGAGAAGGATTATAGTAGCTCCTGATAGTAAATTCACATAGCATGACAATTTCTTTGTCTGATTTTTGCCACATTTAAATTTCTCTGTCTAATCATTCTTGAAGATTTCAGTAATGTGGACTTATTTATGTGCAATGTGTGTGGTATAAATGATTCAGTTTCCATGAACAATCTTATTTTTAATCATCAAATGAAAGCATAACAGAGTGATATATTTTAAATGTAAATTGGACTGTGTGATTTTCCTGCTTAAATCCCTTCCATTGCTTTTATATGAGAATCAAAACCTCCCAGCCACAATGAAAAGTGCCCTGAATTATCTGACTCCTGCTCACCTCCCCAACCTTCCTGGTACTACCTGTCCTCTGGCAGACCATGCTGTAGCTGCAGAGGTCTCCTTTACATTTCTAAAATACACCAAGTCCTTGCCCACTCCAAGCATATACATATATTGTCCCTCTGCTTGGAGTGCTCTTTATCCACTTCTCTGCATGGCTGCCTCTTTCTCAGTCTTTGAGTCTCATCTCAAATGCTGCTTGTTCCAAAAGGCCTTCCCTTATCAACCTATCCCTAGTGGTCTACTCCTTATGTCATCATTTAAGACATTTCAACAATACCTGGACATTTGCAATACTTCCCACAACGGATTGGTAGTATATTTATCTGTTTATCATCTGTCTCGATCACTGGACTATAGGTACATGAGAACAGGGATGCCATCTATGTGTAATGCTGTATCCTTAGCATATCTGGCAAGTAGCAGTTGCTCAATAAATTCTTAATAATAGAATGAATGAAACAGATGAAGAATGGAAGTAGCATGGCCTGGGCCATCTATCCTACCTTAAAGTGTTCTAGCTTTGTATTCCATGTCACATCTTGGTATTCTAGCCACATATAATAAATGCTCCTGTAGTTCTTAGTTTATTTTTAAGGCCCTGATCCTATCAACAAGAACATCATTATCTAGTTAACTCCCTTGTCTTCAAGGCTTTTACCTCAAAAGCTACTGAGTCCCTATGCTACTCTCAATTGTCCAGAAAAGTGGGAGTTTAGTCCATGGTGTACCCTTTATGCAAGTTAGAACTTAATGTACTCTGTATTATAATCTACCTGTTACTTCAATGCAGGTATTGTTAGCCATTGGTAAGGCCATAAAATTTCCCCAAAGTCATTTCACTTGTCACCCTGGTGCCAGAAATATGTCTCAGGAGTACTTACAAACTGGTAAAAGCAATAGATTTTGGATTACCTTTTTTATTTATTCTGAATAAATTGTCCCTTAGGATATGAAATCATCTAAAAATAACAAAAAATACTGTTGTATTCATATAGGTGAGAATTTATTTTAACACCTGGGCAAGAAATTTCTTCTTCATATGTTCTACCCCTTAAAAATTGATCACCATGCCCATAATATCAACTATGAAAATTTCCATCAGGTAATTATAGCTTTTGTTAAAGAAAAATATCTCAAATGTGATGAGGGAGAAACAAAACTAAACTGTGCAGAGCAGAGATTGGCTAGTGTTTGGGTATTCTTTTGCATGTGTTTAAAGTACTTTATGACATTGTTTTTCTTGTGTGTGTGTGTGTGTGTGTGTGTGTGTGTGTGTGTATGGGACATTGTTTTCCATGTAGTACAAGCCTTATTTTCAAAATAATTTCTTTAATTATACTTCTATTTGAAGGCATAAATTATATCGGATAAGTGATCCATCCTCTTATGCAAAACATACCCAGCAGAAGTATTCAATATCTTATAGAATATTCAACCTTATGACATGAACTTTTTACAAATAAACAAAAATAATATTTGAAAAAAAGCACTGCTTCATCTTGGCTGAGAGTGATTTTAAATGGCTATCAGACAACTAAAATCTCTACTTTTCAAAGAAACCCATTGTTTTCTGTATAAATCTATAAGATAAACACGCAGTTAAAGATAAGATAAATGTTCCTTAAGTACAGGAAAACTTTTTAAAAAGTATATTAATAGTGAATAACAAGTGTTCTGTATTGTACTGTGTCTTCTATAATGATTTCTAGTACTGTCACACTAAAACATCCCTGCTTTTAGTCTAGCTACTATGAGACCACGTCAACATACATCCAGTCTAAAATCTAAAAAATCCCTTATGATGTTTTGCTCCTCAACCCACACACATTCCCAGTCATTTACTGACCCCTTAATCTTCCCAATGCAATTACAATACACAGCAGTATGTGTGTGCACTCGCGCACGTGTGTGTGTGTTTGTGTGTGTGTGTGTGTGTATGTGTGTGTGTGTGTATAATGATGAGTTAACCTTAATTACATCATTAGGCAGAAGGCCACAGAACTCCTGCTGCCTTCAGAGACTGATTGGAATTTTAAAATATTATTTTCATTTAGGAGAATCAAAATTAAATAAATAAATTCTATTTTTAAAAATTTGATACCTTTGCTATTGGTTTTTGTTTGTTTATAATTGTGCTCAAGACTGAGTTACCCAACAGAGTATTTATTATCTTCTTGCAAATAGCCAATAATGATATTTAAAATATGATTTTTAATTTTTGTTTTGCCAGAATATTGTATACTTATTTCTTAGAGCATTTTCTTTTTGTGCGCCTCTAGTGTCTTTACCTAACATTATTCTGTATCTTCCAAAGTATTGTTTAATGTAAGTCATTATTATATTGTGAATGAACTTATGCTTTGGTTTACATTTCTTTCAGGGTGACATTTATGGTTCAAAACAGTCAACTGTTGCAATCTGAGGAAGGCTGAGAGCTAACTTATTCTCTGAGTTATTCCTAGCTAAGCTATGAGAAAGGTGAAAAGACAGGAGAACTTAGAAATCTGATGTGTGGTCCTAAAAAGCTAAAAGCATTAGATAAGTCCTTTTACTATTCCTATACAAATCAGACTGCTTCTTCATGTAAGCAAGGTTATAAAATTGTTTCTATCCTCCCTAATTAAAGACCTGAAAAACATGAATGTTAGGTTGCTTAGAAAGTCAGGGTCGGGCTTGAGGCACCACAGGCCACCCAGGGAAAATCCAGCTGCATCGCATTTGGAGCTGTCCTATCATAGTCTGGAAAAATGTTCCAATCTCAGAAATATGTCTAGACCAGTTTGTTTCATTCCGAAGTGATTCTTAGGTGGAGTGGGGGGTGGGGTGGAGGAAAATGGGTAAGATAGGGTTAGCAAACAAGCATTCTACATGAAAAGTCTTTTCTAAAAAGAACCCATCAATCTGTAATGAAGCTGATTTACAATTTTAAAAAACTGATGTTGTTGATCATGTGTGTATGCCCCTCATCAGTCTGCGGTAGGGAGTTTTATGCACTGCTTACAAATAAAGAGCAGGCAAAAGGCCCTCAGTGGTCTCAGGGACTCAGCAATGGCCCGGGGCATGTCAGGGGCTGAGTATCTTTGCAGTGGCCTCACTTTCCTGCAGGCATATCCCTTCCTTGTAATTCCTGTGTCTCCAACCTGGATCTTCAGTTTGCATGGGTCTGTTCTTCCCAGCAGAACCACCCCCAATTTAAGATACATCATTCTCCACAATCTCTTATGAAAACTTACCTGCATTCACTTCTGACCAAACTAGATAAATGGTTAACATTTATCTTTAGGACCAACTAAATGGGCCTTGAGTAAAATTGCCACGAGATCTTAAACCACATAATTTTAAAGTTTTGAGGACTAGGACCTCAAAGATTATTTTACAAATAAGAAAGCCACATTCCCAGAAAGACTGTCTAATTTTCCCAAGATTAAACAGCTACTTAATAATTTAACTGGGACTAACATCTATAGTCCTCAGTTCCTAATCCTTTGTTTTTAATAGATGGCACAAAATTGTTTAATGTTTCAGCCTTCTAAGAAAATACCATTTAGACATAAGGTTTCCAATCCCTTAACCAAATTAATAAATAAGAGGGGGCATTTAGGTGCTGATACATACTCTTAAGATGTAATATAACCAATCCTCTGAGAATGGGCTTTCTACAACAATTTGTTTACACTCCACAATTTATTTAACTGAGTTGGTTTAAATCTCTGCTCATTTGTGGCTGGCAATGCCATCCCTCAACCACAGAAGGAGGGACTGCAGGAGTTTCTTCTAGGAATACTAGCGAGAGTCATTCCCCCAGAACAGTGGTAAAGAAGCAGTGACTCTGGTCTTTGATTAAATAGGTCACTCAATAGAGCAGATAGAGACAGTTTAGATATCCCGTTTTGCCATCCATTAACACATGTGAGTGCATGAGTGCAGAAGGGTGTCATTAGGGTAAATGGAGTTCATTTGGGGATTAATGCTGTTAACACCGCGGCCCGCTGATAGGAAGAGAAGGCAATCTCAACTTGTTAAACAGCCCACCACCTGCGAAGCTGAACTGCCCACAGTCAGCAAAGACTGGCATGGTATCAAGAATGAGCTTCAAAAAAATTCTGAGCCAATGCAATGTCATAAAGAAAGGGATGCAGAGAAATATTTAAAGGAAGAAAGAAAAGATGGGGAAAATTAACCAAATTAATATGTTTAGCCGTCTTACAAAACTTGGGAGTACTGTGGACTAATTGATTGAATACTGAAGAAAGGTATTGGATGCAAAAGTATTTTGGCTTTTTCAGTACTCATATTTGATAATTTTCCAAGGTCACCTTGTTTGGGTTTTCAAGTGGTCTTTAACTGGCACTCTCCCTTCAAAATATGTCTATGCTAACACTCTTAGGAATATATACATAAAATATATATGTGGCTTTCTAATAAGATGGTATACCAGACTGTAAGATCCTTTAATCAAAATCAACATTGATGTGAGAGAGAAACATCAGTTGCCTCCTGCATGTGCCCCACCTGGGGGATGGAACCTGCAACCTGGGTTTGTGCCCTGACTGGAAAAACCTGTCACCTTTCAGGGTAGGGCATAATGCTCCAACCAACTAAGCCACACCAGCAAAGGCCCATTTTTTTTATCTTGGAATGTTCATTATCTGCCTTGTCATCAAAGAATCTACATTATCAGTCCAGGTCACTGCCATGGGTTAATATCAGGGTAGGATAAAAGTTCTGCTGGAATGAAACTATACTCCCATCAGCCAGTCACATGCCATAAATTTCTCCTCTATCTCTTCCCTACTTAAAGTTCCAGAGCTAGTGGATTAACACTGAAAAGGATTGCCCTCTTCCCAAGAATATAAAGGAGGTGCATGGTGGAGTGCCAGTGAACCAAGATGTTCTATAAAAATAGGTCCTAGTATAAGTGCTTACAATAAATTGAAATGGGTTTAGAATTACTTAAAAAACAGATTCTCACACTAGTTTAACATTTTTAAACAAGATTTAAAAACATGCTATTTACAAGAAATACCATTTAAACAGTAGTTATAGAATGAATAGGAAAAGTAATGTGGTAATTATTCAAAAAAGAAAACTGGAATTGTACTTATAACATCTGACAAAATAAAAATCTAAGGGAGGAAAATCCTAAGAAAGAGGAGTAAAATCCTTGATAAAGAGAATAAGAGAACAAGACTTAGTCATCATGAACATAAATGCAATTAATGATATAGGCAGCTAGGTCTGTGGGGTAAAACAGGTAAATAAAAAATTGTAGCACTAGCCAGTTCAGCTCAGTGGATAGAGTGTCGGCCTGAGGACCAAAGGGTCCCAGGTTCTATTCCAGTCAAGGACACATACCCAGGTGGTTGGCTGGATCGCCAGTGGAAGGCATGCAGAAGGCAGCCAATCAATGATTCTCTCTCATCATTGATGTTTCAATAACTCTCTCCCTCTCCATTCCTCTCTGAAATCAATAAAAAATATATTTTTTTAAATTGTAGTTGGAAACTTTAACACATACCTTCTGAAACTGATCAGGAAAATAATATTAGCTGGTAACTTCTTAATTATATGGCAATAAAACTAGAAGTTAATATAATTTTCAATTCCATATGTATTAAATCCACAAAATATATAACAGCTTTGGAAATCATAAAAGAACTGACAAAGTATTTAGAATTGAATGATGAATTTATATTATATGTCACAATATGCGGAGCATATCTGAAACAATGGAGAAACTTACAACTTTGAGTGTATTCATTAGAGCACAAGAAAGTGAAGAAAAATATAGCTGAGCAAGAGAGTAAAAATAAGAGCAGAATTTAATAAAACAGGAAGTTTAAAAGAAAATAGAGAGAATCATAATACAAAAAGTTCATTATTTTAAAAAATCATGTTAAGTAAAACTCTGGCAGGACTGGTTGAAAAAATAGATTAAAATATGCAAATAAACAATATCTATACTTATAACAGGGTAATATGCAAATTGGTTGGGATACCGTCACATAAGGACTGATCAGTAGGAGGGCGGGGCAGTGAGCTACAAGAGGGCGGGACAGAGATCTAGAAGCAGTGGAGAGCTATGAGCGGTAGTGGACGGGGGCCAGCTGAGGCAAGCAGCAGCAAGCTACTCACACATGGATTTGTGTGTAGGGCCACTAGTATAATATAAAATGGAGAAATATATTAAATAATATATAGTATAAAATATGCAAATAAAAATATATAGTATAAAGGGACCCAACTTTTAATAATAATGAAACAATATTATGAAAAGTTATAGTCAAGTAAATTTGAAAACCTCAAAGAAATGGATAAACCTATGGAAAATATAAAATGCAAAACTATATATAAGAAAAAATACAAAACATGCATACACAAATAGGTATTAAAGAAATATAAGTGGTGAGCAAAAACTTTTCAAAATAGTCTCAGACCCATATTCTTTTACAGTTGAGGTTGATCAAACTTTCAAAGATTATTATACCCCAAATAGGAAGAAGGAACTTTAAATGTTGTCCATATTATCCCTGAAATTTTGATTATTGTAATGCTAAATCTTAGTATTATCTTTTTCATCATCTTAGGCTCAGTGGCACAAATCTATGTTCCTAGTGGTAATTACCAATTCAAAAAAGAAATGGAAAGAATTTTGAGAAGAGAACCAGAAGACAGATGAAAAAAAATATGACTTGTAAAATACGTATTTGTTTTTTTATGTTCAATGTAGACACTTATGTCTTTAAAATTAGGAGAATAAAAGGAAAGAACTGAGTGTAGAGCTAGATCTTCACATCTATGAGACCCCCAACCATTTATCAGAATCTGTTCATGCTCAATCTCCTTGGACAGCTAATTTTTCCTGCTGTACAAGCTTCTCTATAGTTGCAAGCCAAAATTGGTTGACGCTCTCCAGGTTTGATGGTACATTTGGTACCTAGACAGCACCTGTAGTTAAATGAATTTACAGCTGTATTTTCAGAAAGAGATTTAGCTTTGTTATTTGCATCTCACTTTGACAATCCCTTACGTTTAAAAAAAAAAGCATCTTTGGCTTGCTAACAGAGCACCTTCCAGGCCTCACAACCTGAACCTGCCCCCCCACCCACCCCAGGGATCTGTGTTCTTCTGCCGTGAAAGTGCCTCAGTGTTCCATTACTCATCTTGAAAAAAAGAAACCTAAAACTAATCCTCACTTTAGATGAACAAGTACTAATGTCTTCACTCTACTAGACTAAATGAATAAGAATAAAAAAACCATAGCAATACAAAGAATGTTTAGGAAGAGGCCACAGTGTGGCCATAAAGTCCCATTATCTTCTTTAATAAAATATATCCTGCATACAGGGCTGGTTTCAGGGATGTATACCCAGTGCAATCTCACAGGGTCTCATGTTCAGAAGGGTCCTGCTCAGGGGTTAATGCTGTGGGAAGGCCATAAGGAAACTCTCCCAGCTCTGGGCCACCACCACTGCCACCTTGGTCTAGGGCAATGTTCGTCATCTCCTGGTCAGGTGTGCATCCCATTGTGTCTGAGGCTGGCAGAGTAGCAGTGCCTTCAGTGAGTGACTCCATGGGATCTCTCCCCACCGCGCGCACACACACACACACATACACATACATACATACACACACACACACACACACACAACCAATAGCACCTCAAGTGAGGCCTAGTGCTGGAGCCTGTCTGCAGTAAATTGGGCAGTAGTAGTTCTGTGCAAAGGGGAGACTGACTTCCCTATCCTGGCAGAGGGCCCACAATTTTATTTTGCCTGAGTCCTGCAAATTATGGAGCCAGCTCTGCCCGAGTCCTTCCAGGATCAGTACTCAAAGAAAACTTTCCTAGGAGGAAAAAGAAACTTACCAAGTGTAAAACTCTGTTCCCCTCACTTGATCTTCTTGAGCATCGCTCCTAGTAGTACCATCATGCTGGCTTCTGGGGTTCACTCCTTCCTTCACTACTCTGTATATTCACGTGATCCTCTTTATGCCACTTAGTGCAACTGAACCAAGCCAGAAAGTGCAGAGAGAATTTGTTAAATAGTAAAGAAAGCAAAAGGAAAAATGTACACAATGCACAAGAAATATAGATGAGCCCTAACTGATTTGGCTCAATGGATAGAGCACCGGCCTGGGGATTCAGAGGTCCCAGGCTCGATTACGGTCAAGGGCATGCACCTTGGTTGTGGGCACATACCCAGTAGGGAGTATGCAGGAGACAGCTGATCGATGTTTCTCTCTCATCGATGTTTCTAACTCTCTAACCCTCTCCCTTCCTCTCTGTAAAATCAATAAAATATTTTTTTTAAAAAAAGAAATATATATGACCCATCTGACAGAGTAAAGGATGTGGTCCTAGGATAATGGACTTGTTCTTAGAAAGCCCATGCTTCAACCATTACACACAACACCCCACTCTGCTCCTCTCACCTCCCCACAAACTTTCCTTTGAAACAGTTTTAATTGTGTCAGACAGCCCTAGTTTTCCCTCTTCTTGTTGAATAATGAATACCAGCGATTGAATCATACCTCAAAGGAATGGCTGCTTTCTCAAAAAAACTTTAATGTAATTCAAGCTTTATAGGCATACCAGGATACCTATATCTTCATAAAGTACAAAATTGTTTATTTCCATACTGAGAAATAACTGATAGAGTAGGAGGACTATCATTCCTTAATGTTGGAAATGTTAGGATATTTTTGTTTTCTTTTTAAATCCTCTACATTCAAACAGTGATGTGTTCTATGCGTTCCACTAAAAAAGTAACATGAGTATTAGTGGCGATACAAAGAAAGAGACATGTTCAAGCATTCCACTGTTTCTGAGAGTTTTTTTAATTCCTGTTGTTTTAATTCCTGATTTTTTTTTCTAAAATGTATGACCTAATTATAAGAATATCCAATGATTTCATCTTTCTTTTGGTGTTATAGGTTGTTTCCCCCATACTGCCCCCCATATTTCTTCTTTGTGCGATTGCTTGACCTGTAACTATGGCAGATTTTTTGTTCCAGTTCATATAACAAAAGACAAAGCTCTGCCAACTAATTCTGAGTCTCTTAGGCTACTGAGTGCATTAACTTTTGCATTTCACAGATGGTAAATATTTTTTAAGTGAACATGGAACTTATAGATGATTGCCAACATTTTATTTTACCAAGTAAAGACATTTAGAAATTAAACATACTAATAATATAATTTCATGAAAGAAAGGACATTTCAATTCTAAAAGAAGTCCTTGAAATGAACAAATTAAGCAACACACTGACTTCATTCTCATTTCTCTGGAGAAAACTGAAGAAGAATATCAAAGATCATCACCAGGCAACCTTTGAAATCACAGAAGTTGGCAAAATTTTTAATTCTGACTAAATATTTCTCTCCAAATTTGTAAACTATTTTAAATACTTTGTAAGGTTCATAAACTCTTATATAGGACAATTCATGAGATTAAACAGTATGAACTCTGTGGCTTTTCAAAACCATCCCAAATTTAAAAATCTTGGAAGTATATATTTCATTTATGTTTTTATTTAATACTAAGAACACTAAACAGAGAGCACTACGAAGTGCCAGTGTCTTCTTTGAATTTTGCTTTATATTTCAGAATTTCATTTATAAAATAATGGACACCACATAACTGAGATAATACCTATGACATTAGTTTACAACAAGTAGCCTAATGTGAGAAAGGCCTATAGTCTCTTTGCTTAATATCAATATAAGATCTCCACTTTTTTTGTTATTATTAATCTTCACCCCAGGATATTTTCCATTGATTTTTAGAGAGAGTGGAATGGAGGAGAGACAGAGAGAGACACACCAATTGGTTGCTTCCCATATGTAACCCAGGAATCAAGCCTGCAACCAAGTTATGTTCCTTTTACCAAAATCAAACCCGGGACTCTTCAGTCTGAGGGCCAACACTCTATCCAGTTAAGGCAACATCTTCACTTTTTAAGAGACTCTCTTCTATATTTACTTGCTCTTGGATTATATATTTTGTATACATAACATACATATAAATGTCTTAGAAATATTTTTGAATTCTGATGAAGCTTTTTGCTTAATCAATGTTGTGTTCCTATTTGTATTTTAAGCATGCTTGTTTTGAATTTTTGTTATTGCACAGACAAGATATTATAGAGAATAAACAAATTTTAACTTGACCCTCACCTTTCATTGTATAATAATCAATTTAAGATTTGTAAGTAAATATTTATTATACAAGCATTGGCAAAAGTGGGTTTAAAGTTGTGAGTACGCGAAACATAGAGTTTATTCTTGCATTATTTATTAATTATTGTATTACTTATTTGTATGAACTGTAAACCTACTTTTTCCCGCCCCTGTATTAAAACAAAGGACATTATTCTGATAACTGTTGGGTTTCAAATGGATCATTTGACTTTCAAAGCCAGTAAATCAGCAGAGCTCCAAATAGGGGACTCAGCCAACAAAGGATCATGAAGTTAAAAAGTCTCTGTTAATCAATGACAAATTTAGTACTTGTTGCTACAATTACAAAGATAATAGTTCCTTTATGTCAGTGCCTTTGGTTTTGCAGCTGTAAAATAGCTTTGAAATTCAGCATTTCAAGGAATAGAAATTAATAGGAGGTCATTTCTACCAGAGAAATTTTAGGGGCCCATCCTCTCTAATCATCATTAAAAACTAAATCCGTAAGAGAAGAGGCACTTTACTGATTGTCAAGTGGAAGCTATTATTCATTTGATGAAGCTCTTGGCACTGTGCCATTGATTCTGCACTACAGCCTGCTGCTTGTTCGCCTTCATCTCCTGCAATCAGGGTTGTTTCTGCCTGCCAGGAGCTATTTATAGAGCAGGAGGGAGGGTGGGGGAAGCAATGCTGATATGTTCTCCTTCGTGAAAAACAACTTTCAAACTTTATAAGTACAGTGTAAATCTATTTTTCTTGTCACCAGACTCTCTGCTTTTCCTGTCAATGCAGACGACAAGGAAGCTGCCTACAAGACAACTGCCTTTCCTAATAATGACTGTGAGTTTAGTGGAATCACAGGCTACCATCCTATTGCATCTGACTCCCCAGGATTAATAGTCCTCAAAACCTCACACACTGTCCTAAGTCCATAGTGTATATTTTTGTCGTTTCTACAAGTCTGTGTCCTTCCCAGTCTGTATCTTGAACATTTCTAAAAGGCTTGTCCTGCTTTATTAAAAGCAACTACCTTTTGACAAAACACACACACACACACACACACACACACACACACAACAAAAGCAAAAATCTCAAAACATAAATGTAGGAAAATATTTGGGGGCTCCATTTTTTTAGGAGTTGTTTCAAACTGTATTCAACTAGGTGTTGGTGAAATTCTTTGTTCTTCCTACAAGTGCTACAGAAGTCAGATTTTCAAAAATTTTACTTAAAATTGGTCATCCATGGCAATATACACTTCTATTATTTAAATTTATCCACATGACAAGAACATGGTGTTTTCAGATTTATCTGCAGCTCTCATTGTTTTGAGTTACAGTTGTGAACATATTTTAATACTTAAACTATTCAGAATCTTTGTTTTGGAAAAGTTTAAGGCTTTATTTCAGCAGTTGAAAACCCCACTTAAAATATTTAACCTTTAAAATAACATAAGGAGAAAATAACAAAATAATAGCATGCATTTAAAATGCTTATCATTAAGGATGATAAAAGTGATATTTCTGATTGCTAAAATGCAATGTAAAGGAATTGTATTTGTTATAATAAAAAATCAACCAAACCAGAACCTAAGCCTGAATAAAACATATGAAAATGTCAAAATTGTGATCTGTGAATTGCCTGATGTAGATTCTTTTTTTATTATTATTATTGATTTTTTTGTTACAGAGAAGAAGGTAGAGGGATAGAGAGTTAGAAATATTGATGAGACAGAAACATTGATCAGCTCCCTCCTGCACATTTCCCACTGGGGATGTGCCTGCAACCAAGGTATATGCCCTTGACAGGAATCAAACCAGGGACCTTTCAGTTCGCAGGCGGAAGCTTTATCCACTACTGAGCCAAACCTGTTAGGGATGATGTAGATTCTTTTGAAAAATGTAATTTTATCAAATGTTGTTTTAACAAAAATGCAATGTTTTAAAAGTAGCCATAAAGTATCACCAGTAAATATTTATTTATAAATAGAACACTGAAGTTCCATTTTAATCACTTGAAAATACAATAAAAGATCAGTCCAAGTAGTCACTTTGCAGAGCAACTTGAGTTAGCAGGGTGAAAAACAGATAGAGGATTTGTTTGTTTTCACTTCATAGAAGACCTATATTTCAGCACATCCTTTGGACTGTGGTGTTTTCAGAGCCAAGTTTGCAGCAAGGACCAGAAAAGTATATTAACCAGTGAATCTATCATTTTTTTTTTGAAATTTAAATGTCTACCACAAAAATGTTCACTTAAAAAAGCAAAAATTAAACAAAATTTTCTGTTTTGGAAAAAAACTGTAGAATATGAAGTGAAATTAAGTATTGCAGATCCAGATCTTTTAGCAAATCAAATGGGATAATCAGAAAACAAGTCCATTTGATCCTGAATTGCCCAAAATAACTCTACCTGGCCTGACCTTTGAGATAACTACCAGTTTCTCCTCTTTACTTTTTGTTTTCAAAACCCTCCTCTGTGGTCTTCCATTCCATAAAATGAAAAAAATTGAGACATTTCTAGAACAGTATTTTGAAATCTCTGCCATTAATTTGACTGATTACCTACCACCAGGGCTCAGCAGGTTAGGCTTGTGGAGCCAAACCCCATCTTAAACATTGGATAATTCACTCAACAAATATTTACTGAGTACCTATGCCCAGCATCATTCTAGTTGTCAAGCTACATCAAGAAACAAGTGGCATACAACGTTCCTATCTTCATTGAATTCACATTCCAGTAGAGCTTCAGCCAAAACAAAAGAAATATAAAAAAAAAACACTTTTCTTTTATGAACATAGTCCTATACTTTTCACAATTGCATATTAAATTGAACAGTGACAACTTCATTGAATAGTTACAATTTCTTGAGCACTGACCATATATGACAGGTACCGTGTTAAATATTTTTTCATGCATTAACCTATTTAATTGATCCCTTTTGACCTTAATCTTCAAAAAAATCCCCATTACACAGATAAAGAAATGAATATTTAGAAAGGTTAAGTATCTTGCTAAGGTTACACAAATGAAAAGTGCCAAATATTACACAGGTCTCTCCCATCTAGAAAACAAGTAATTTCAAGCAAGTTTTCTACTGAGGACTTAGAAACATGCATTGATTCATTCAGCATTTATTCAACAAACATTAAAAGAGAGCCTCATATGTACCAGGCTGTTTTAACCACATGGGATATATTAGAGGTAAAGATCCCTTGCCCTTAAGGAGCTTAAATCTTAGTGGTAAGAAACAGACAATGAAAATAATAAATAAGCAAGTATATAATGTGTTAGAAGGTTAATACTAATTCATCAAAAAAATATATACTAGAATAAGGCCCAACATTTTTTCTATCAATTTCAATTCTGAGGTTAGAAGGAAAGACAACTTTAAAAAACATTTTTAAAAAGGAAGAGCTCAGGGAACCTACTACTTAAACACTTAAAATGTTGCAGTAGAACACAGTGTTAGGAAGAAGTGACTTCGCATTGGTTCCTGCCACCTGCTTTCTGCCACTCTGGAGAGGTAAACTTGTTCAAAGTCTTACTTATTTTGAGCATGAGAGGCTTGCAAATAAAGGGCAGAGTAGGGCATCAGTAATTGCCCATCTGGAGTACAACAAACACACGTAAATCACTGGAAAATCACGTGCGGTTTGATGACATTTATCCATTTTGGTTTCCACTGACTGGCATGCCAAACCCCAGACACCAAAATGAGTAAGGTTGGGGACTGAATACCCATTATTAAATTTCCAGTGGTTTAATAATTATCCCTCTTCCTGGGGACATGATTAAACCTCACACAACAGCAAAACTCCAAGAAACTAAGTTGCTGGGTATCAGAGGTGAAGAGAAAGTGAAGGAGACAGAGAGAGAAAGAGAGGGAGAGGGAGAGGGAGAGGGAGAGGGAGAGGGAGAGAGAGAGAGAGAGAGAGAGAGAGAGAGAGAAGGGAGAAGAGGCAAAGGAGAGACAACACACAAGGGAAAAAATCTCTTTGGTGGTTATTGTCAACCATCCTTTGGCTTAGGACAATCACCCACAGGCATGAAACAAAGTGATTAAGCAGCAATTTGAACATGTCCCTCATTCTCATCATTCCAGGGAATAGGGCAAGTTGCTCTAATATAGTGGGAGCAAAAAGTTGCAGTTCACTTTTTCCTTCTAGGGGTAAGGATAAGGTAGATCTTTTCAGGATGAAATGGTAAATTTGCTCTCTTCCTGGAGTTCTAACTGGCTTTGGTCAGTATGACTTCATTAAGAGAGAAAAAATAGCATCTTTCTTTTAATATTATGATATGTGGTTCCAGAGTTATAATTGAGCTAAGCCTCAGTAAAAGTCCCTTGTAATGCTTGAAAAACACATAATACCCACATGACCATGGAGTTTCCAGGCACAGCCTAAGAAAAAATTCCTATCTCTGACTAAAAGATGATGCTAAATCCTATTTGAGATATGATAATAAGAATTATATGTTAACTGATACCAAAGTCAGTGTGCTTAAAGGGGTTCCTTCTTAAATTTTCCTACTTATAAACTGAAAATATCCTGCTGGTTCCACTTCAGAAACCATGCTATATTCCTCACTATTGTATCTCTTAATATTTAGCATGGCACTCAACAAAGAATAATACTTAATAAATATTTGACCAAAAATGCAAATGAATAAAGTTTTTAATATTGTTTCATTATCTCAGAAGAATATGGTAGCATTTCATATACAACTATTGGAATCTCTAAGTTAATTAAGTATCCTACAAAGTACAAAATGACCCTTAAAACCTATTATATTTGTGTATTTCATTTATTTTTATATATTATTTTATTTTATCTTAGCAAAAATACCATATTACTCTCTGGCCAACATATAACAGGAAGAAAAGGTAACTAATATATATTGAGGATTCACAAAAACTGGCATGTGCCATGTGCCTTCATTTACATTTTCTCATTTATTTCTTAAGGCACTTGGATAAAGTAGACATTATTAATCTCTCAGAGAAAGAAGCATAGGATTTAGAGAGGTTAACTTACTTGCCTAAGGTTATACAATCAGTAAGTTGCCGAACACAGATTCAAACCCAGGCCCTTTTGACTTCCCAGTTCAGACTCTCTCTTTCTGTTATATCAAACTGCCAAAGGAAAACATATTCAAGCTGCAAAAGCCATCATCTATCTGTCAAACTTGGAGTGTTCCTGCTCTAGCATGTGTGTGTTGTCATTATGATAAACAATTCCAACAAAGGAGAAAAGTGCCAATTGAGTCCAAACACCAAAATATCTTTTATTTAGAGATTTTATTTTAGAATAATATGCGAAGAAATTCTTCTTTCTAAGGGGGTCATTTCATAATAAATGTTTATTTTTTTCTGGTGTTTTAGTTTGGCTTACCTCGAGTCAGATCAATCAGGAAAAATGCTTCAAAGAAAGTCACAGATGGAAGCAAAAAATACACAGAAAGAAGAGGATTGGAAAGACCCGGAGCAGCAACCTGATAAATCCCCTGATGTCCACCAGCAAAGACATGAAAAGCAAACGTTTCTTGATGAATACCAGTTTCCTGGAAGGGGGCAATTATGGTCTTCTCTTCCAGAAAGTTACTTAGAAAAGCCAGCATGACCCCTGCTTAAGTCTCCTGTGAATGAGCTCTGGAAGACATCCGGGGAAGCATAATCTTATATGAAACTGAGCAATCCTGTGGCAATTAGATTGATGGTGAATCTGAGTCTTAGGGAAAAGGGTCCTGCATTTGTAGGGGAAATAAACATTATTGGTGTTTTACCCATTCATATCACCTGCACATGTATATTTCACACACCACTGAATGAATAATTACAGAATTCAAAACTGAGCACTTCTGTCCATGTATGTCTGTGTGTGTGTCACTCTAGCAGAGAAAACAAAAAAACCTGAGGGAAAAAAAAGTGGCTTGTTTTTCCATTGGCCTAATATAGAAAAATCCCTGTAATAAAGGTGTTGCGTTCAAGAGGAAATAATTTGACAAAATTTATGAAGAAAAATCAGTTTGGTAAACCTATGGCAGCTTCAAAGTCAGAGTGCTCTGGTTACCTGGCTGAAGTTTCAGCATGGGTATTGGTAACATCTGTAGGTGAGAACTTACCAATAGCAGTTATTGGGCCATAAACAGTAATCAAAATCATAACCTACCAAAAACCAGCTTATGTTTTATGTTTATGTTACCAATATGTACAGCACCTGAATCTTCCTCATCCTTAAAAAAGAGCTATAACAAATACTCTCTATCTAAAATATATGTTATAAAAGTGGTTTCTATGCAAAAGAAAATATGTATGTGATTTATTTGGAAGCATAACAAAAGGTCCACATGTCCCCAAAAGATATAATCTTTTCTCACACACTACTATTCTCAAGCCAATAAATGAACTGTAATCACCTTTCTTGGAACTAGGACATAATGTATGTTAGTTTTACATACACATACATATATTTTCCTTTTAGTGCGGAGTTTGAGGGGAAATACAAAAACCAGGTGTATTTCAAAAAGGGGGGAGAAAATAATTTGGAACATCCATGGGGGGAAGGGGATCAGATAACTAAATACCAATAAGAGAAAGATGCCAGAAGATATGACAATAGAAATTTGGAGTAAAGGTAAATTCTTCTAATATAATTAATCTAGCTCACTTTACTTAGAAAGATTAAATAATGTATCTAGGGCTCTTTGAAATCCATGAAAAAGAAGTCACAGAATATAGAAAACTATTAAGACTACATCTCATAGTACCAAAACAAGTTTTGGCTGAAAGCCCCATTAGTTCATTAATATCAATAGACTACCATTTAGTAAGACAAAAGAAGGAGCCAGAGGATAAGGTGCAGCCTGCAAGGGCTCTGATTCCAATCAGAATTTAACCTGGGCAGCATAAGAATCTGGTTCACATATTTTTCATGGGCATCTTTCAAGACACTTAAAGGAGAAAGATTAATAAATTATCTCCAAACCCTGTCCCTACCATGTAGGGAATGAAAAGATTGCCACCTGTCTAGGATTTGAGTTTCAGAGGCATTTTCACTACATCAAAGCATCAGGGGACAAGCTTTGAGGAAAGACTGACAAGATCAAGAGACTTGCATATTTTAAATAAGACACAAAAATTACAACATAAAAAAGGATCAGAGCCCCTCTTTATTCATTCACAAATCTGAGAGCCCTTAGTGGGTTAGGCTTAAATTTATATGTCCTGGAAAAGGTACCCTTTTTAAAATGAAGTTTAAGGAGAAGCACACGTATTTCATGGGGGTTTATAAATTAATAAGACTATTCTGCAAGGTGCTTTGAGATTCAGAGATTAAAGAAAACTGTGAAGCCACATAAAGTATTTATTTTCCTTAGAGTTATGAGAATATGAGGGACTTTTCAGCTGTTGTCGAATAATTTTTTCCATATTTATTCTTTTCTGGTGCCATCTATACCAACAGCTATACCAAGAGCAATAGCATCTTACATTTAACTTAAGCCTTAAAGATAACAAAGGAATGTAATATATGGTACCTTTTTTTATCCTTAGATATATTTAAGCAATAGTTATTTTGACCTCAATATTAAGGCAACTACTATAATAAAAACTTTTAGTGATGTATTCAAGGTTACACAATAGGTAAGTAGTGGAACTGAGTATAAAACCCTTATCTGTGGACTGGGGGTCCATTACATTTCCTCCCATCAACCTAGATTTACCTACCAAGTACTATAATAATATAGACAACTCTTGTTTTCATTCACTCCTGATTTCATAAGGGAGACATTCTATTCAGATCTGTTAGCTGATTTTATTATTAAGATACCATTATAGAATTTTCATCACTAATAGCATAGTGAAGGTGCAAAGTACAACTCTTTTACATGTACCACACCAAGAAAAGTGATTGGAGACTTCAGATTGTTCCTGGATCAACCTACGTGTGACCATCTTGCTAACACAAGGGAATTTCTTTATTCTAGACCTTAATGTGTGAAACTGAGTCTCAGCAAATTTCAGGATGTGTTGATGCGATCCACATGTAGTGTTATGAAAGTCTGCCTGAGCCATGGCCCCTGGGACAGGTGGTTCCTTTGATCTTTACAGTTGTAAAGGAAACATTTGGTAATCAGACTGAAAAAGCGCCCTGGTGGAAACACTGCAAGGCATTTGTTCAATGACATGAAATTCTTTTTTTTTCTGACTGAATCTCATTCTGCCAGCAGTAAAAGAGTCCAAAGGAGACTTCTAGAAAAATAGAAAGCACTTCAGAGGTAACTGTTACAGTGGTTCTTGCAACGGCAATAAAAATAGAAGGAAAAAATATCAAGTGTAAGCTATATTTTTGTCATAGCTTATGACAGAAATCCTCCATAGAAGTATATTTCAGTTAAACTTTGCTGGGTAACGAACCATCCTAAAACTAAATGATTTTTTAAAAACACTTTATTACTTCTCACTATTCTGAGGGTTTAGCTGGGTGGTTCTCTCCTGACCTCACCTCTACTCAATGTGCTGTATCCTCCCATGTAGAATCAGGCTGGGGGGCCTATAGTCAAAATGGGAAAATAGACTTCACTTGTTGATGGGAAAAGTCACACTGCAAAAGTTTATGAACATATGGAGACATAATTCTTTATTGCTATAATAATAGGATTATTATAGCAATCAGTCACACTAGGGTTTTTAACCCCAACTGCACATAGAATTATCTGGGATACTTTTAAACAATAACAATGACTGGGTCTCACTCCTAGAGATTCTGATTTAAGTGATCTGGGGATGATACCCACTCTTCAGCATTTTTAAAAAGTTCCCCATATCACTAAAATTAAGACATATTTAGCCCAGCCAGCATGGCTCAGTAGTTGAGTGTTGCCCTTTTAACTAGGAGGTCAGAGTTCAATTCCTGGTTGGGGTGTATGTCCAGGTTGTGGGCTCAATCCCCATTGTGTCATGTGGAGGAGGCAGCTGATGGATGGTTTTCTCTCACCACTGATGTATCTGTCTCTCTCTCCTTGTCCCTTCCTCTCTGAAATCAATAAAATACATAAATATTTTTTTAAATTTAAGCCATATTTAATAACTGCTTTATATTCTGTATAGCTATCCCTCCTCTCTTTTGGTTTCTATTGGATTGAAAAGTGTTTCCATCCTTTAACTGTGAGTTTTACCTGAAGTGAGTGTCTTGCAGTCATCCTTTAGTTAGGTCTTGTGTTATCTGTTCAGCCACACAATGCCTTTTGATTTGACCATCTTGCTTATACTAATGTAAATATGAGCCATTTACATTTTTAAAAGTATTGATTGGTAAGAACTTACTAATGTAATATTTTAAACATCACCTTTCAAACATCACTTATAAATTGATGATAGTGGTATGCTTGGTTCCCTTCTCTTTAACTTTTGTGTAACCACTATAGGTGGTTTTGTGTGTGCATGTGTGTGTGTGTGTGTGTGTGGTTACCAGATGCTTAGGAAAAACATCTTATAGAGGAGAAACCAACATGGTGGCATAGGTAAACACTTAAACTGCAGCCTCACACAACAATTTCAAAACTACAACCAAAAGACAAAACGGACATCATCCAGAACCACAGGAAGGTTGGCTGAGTGGAAATTCTACAACTAGAAGGACAGAAAAAAGCACACTGAGACTCAAAGGAGCTGTAGGAGTCAGAGGTACTGAGATGTGTGTGCATAGAAAGGACTGGCAACTGAGTGCACAACTGGCTTTCTCAAGCGGGAGAGAGACACAGCTCCCAACTGCACTGAACTCCAGTTCTGGGCAAGACTCTGGGGACCCAGACTCATTCGGGGAGAAAATAGACTGTCTGGCAGTGGGCAGAACTCAAGAGCGGCTTTCTCTCAGAGGTGTCTGCAATGATTATCATGGGACACTGACACACAGGGGCCTATTAGAGCAAGATTGAAGGAAAACCAATGCTGTCCACTCTACCCCGAGACTCGGCCCCATCAAAGCTAGCACAGAGGCTTTTGCAAGCCTTGTCTGAGGTAACTGGGGAGGCTGAGCTACTGGGACCTATAGGACACCTAGCATACAAAGCTATTCTACCAACTCAGGGAAGCAGCGAAAATACAGAGACAAAGGAACAGATCACAAATAAAAGAAATGGAGGAACAACTGAGTTCAAAACCACGGTTATAAGGTTTTTCAAGAATTTTCTAGAAAAGACTGATAAATTTAGCGAGTCCCTCAAGGATATGAAAAAGGACCAACTAGAAATTAGCATACACTGACTGAAATAAAAAATATTATACAGATATCCAACAGCAGACTATAGGATCACAAGAATCAAGTCAAAGATTTGAAATACAAAGAAGTAAAAAACACTCAACCAGAAAAGCAAAATGACAAAAGAATTAAAAAATATGAAGAGTGTAAGGAGCCTGTGGGACAACTTCAAGTGTACCAACATCAGAATTATGGATATGCCAGAAGAAAAGAGAGAGCAAGATACTGAAAATCTATTTTAAGAAATAATGACAGAAAAGTTCCCCCATCTGGTAAAAGAAACAATCCAGGAAGCTCAGAGAATCCCAAACAAAAGGAATCCAAAGAGGACCACACCAAGACACACCATAATTAAAATGCCAAGAGCAAAAGATAAAGAGAGAATATTAAAAGCAGCAAGAGAAATACAGTTAGTTACCTACAAGGGAGCACCCATACGACTGTCAGCTGATTTCTCAACAGAAACTATGCAGGCCAGATGGGAGTGGCAAGGAATATTCAAAATGATGAATAGCAAGAACCTACAACCAAGATTACTCTACCCAGCAAAGCTATCATTCAGAATTGCAGGTCTGATAAAGAGCTTCACAAATAAGAAAAAGCTAAAGGAGTTCATCAACACCAACCCAGTATTATATGAAATGCTGAAAGGTATTCTTTAAGAAAAGGAAGAGGAAGAAAAAGGTAAAAATAAAAATTATGAAAAACAAATACATATCTATCAACAAGTGAATCTAAAAATCAAGTGAATAAAAAAATCTGATGAACAGAATAAACTGGTGAATATAATAGAATCAGGAGCACAGAAAGGGAGTGGACTGACAATTCTCGGGGAGGGGGAAAGAGTGTGGGGGTGCAGGAAGAGACTGAACAAAAATCATACACCTATGGATGAGGGTAGTGGGGGGTGGGGGCTAAGGACAAAGGGTGGAGTGGGAACAAGGTGGAGGGGAGCTATGGAGGAAAAAGAGGAACAATTATAATAATCTGAACAATAAAGATTTATTACATTGAAAAAAAAGAAAAAAACATCTTATAATAGCCTATTTTAAGCTGATAATAACTTAACTTTGATCACATATAAAACTCTACCCTTTTACTCTACCATCTCATGTTTTATGTTTTTAATATCATAATTTAACTCTTGTTATATTGTGGATCCATTAAAAAATTATTGTAGCTGTAATTATATCTAATAGTTTCTTTCTTTAACCTCTATATTAGAGTTAAAGTGTTTGACACAGTATCATATATGATAGTGGGTGCTCCCTTGTAGGTAACTAACTGTTTTTGTCTTGCTGCTTTAATATTCTCTCTTTGTCTTTTGCTCTTGGCATTTTAATTATGGTGTGTCTTGGTGTGGTCCTCTTTGGATTCCTTTTGTTTGGGGTTCTCTGCACTTCTTGGACTTGTAAGTCTATTTCTTTCACCACGTAGGGGAAGATTTCGGTCATTATTTTTTCAAATAGATTTTCAGTATCTTGCTCTCTCTCTTCTTCTGGCACTCCCATAATTCAGATGTTGGTATGCTTGAAGTTGTCCAAGAGACAACTATCTTCATATTTTCAGGGTTTTGTTTGTTTGTTTGTTTGTTTTTTGCTTTTCTGAGTTTGTCTATATACTTTACCATTGTATTTTATATTTTTATATGTTTTCATGTTACTAATTAATGTGTATCATTTCAGGTTGAAAAATTCCTTTAATCATTTCTTAAAAGTCAGGGCTAGTGTTGAAAAACTTCCCCAACTTTTGTCTGCTTGAGTGTCTTTATCCCTTGTTCATTGCTAAATAACTATTTTGCCATTTTAGGTATTCTTGTTTGTAGTTTTTTCTTTCAGATCTTTGAATGCATATATTATCCCCTCTCTTGTTTATTAAGGTTTCTGCTGAAAAAATCCACTGATAGCCTTATTAAGGTTCCCTTGTATGTGAGGAGATTTTCTTGCTGCTTTTAAAATTCTCTCTTTGGCTCTGATTTTTAGACAGTTCTATTGTAATGTGTCCTGGAGCAGATCATTTTTGGATAGAATTTTAGAGTGACAGTGAGATTCATGAACTTGGATGACCAGATTCCTCTGCAGATTTGGAAAGTTTCAGCCATTATTTCTTTAAATATGCTTTCTTTGCCTTTCTCTCTCTCCTCTTCTGGGACTCCAATAACACATCAATTGTTCATCTCAATGGTATCTCATAATTCTAATAGGCTTTCTTTACTCATTTCTATTCTTTTTGTTCCTTTGGCTGCTTTTAAATGGCCAGTCTTCCAATTCACTAATTATTTCTTCTGTTTGGCCAAGTATGTTGCTGAAGCTCTCTATTGAATTATTGAGTTCAGTTATAGCATTTTTCAAATCTAGATTTTGTTTGAAGCCATTATAATGGCTTTTATTTCTTGTTAAACTCATTTTGTTCATGCATTACTTGCCTAATTTCATTTGTCTATCTGTGTTTTCTTATAGTTCACTAAGTTTCTTTTAGAGGAATATCCTGACTTCTTTATCAGACAGTTCCTAGATCTCCATTTCATTAAATTTTGTCCTTGAAGTTTTATTCATTTCCTTTGTTGGTTTCATGTTTCTTTGAATATTATTGAATTTTATGGCCTTGAGCCTACAGTAGCCAGTCTGGAAGGTTTGAAGTGTAAGTCTGTGGGAGCCTGCTTGATATTGGGGTTTTCCAGGAGCCTGGGACTATAATAACCAGCTGAGTGCTAAGAAGAGTCAGAAGTCTGCAGTAGCTGAATTGAGGTCTAGGTAGCCTGTAATGCAGTGGGCCATCGGAGCTGCCTAGGACCATGGGAGGTAGCCAGGCCTTGGTGCAGATGGCTGCTGAGGTTCATGGTAAAGTCAAGAACTCACTCTACTGTCCCTCCCCAAAAGGAGGGTATCTTTTTTTCATGCTGGGCTGCTCAGGTGTGGGGAAGGAGTGATGTGATAATGTGATAGGGTACTCTTTTTTACCCTCTTCTAAGCATCTTTTCTTATGTCTATGCTCTCATCTGGAATCCTTAGCTGTTTTGAAAGTATTTTTTCTGCAAGAATAGTTGTTCAAATTGATGTTTCTGGAACAGCACAGAAGCTCCTGTATTACTGACACACTCCTTGGGATTAAACAATTTAAGGTGAACTAAGCCTCAGTTCTAGAGAAATAGCTAGCTGAAATATAATGAGAAAGTTAAGATATCCAGCCTCCTGGCTAGTATTCAAGTATAGAAAACAAAGGGAATGTGGGTAGAATAACTACGAGAGAGAGAGAGAGAGAGAGAGAGAACCTAACTCTAAATCTCACTGAACTGTGATAAGCCTGAAAATGACATACATAATTATTGACCATGGGGGGAAGTAAGGCAGGCAGGTCCTGGCAAAAGTGGTATTTCTTTTGAGCTAAGTGCTACCTAAAAGATACCTTCCCCACAACTCAAAATTCTTTTCTTCAAGGTCGTCTCATGATTCTTAATTTCAAAAGTGTTTCTTAACCACCTCCTCCTCAACTCTTCCAGAGGCAGCTGAGTTCTTTACTCTTTATCATCCTCATTCCCATGACATGTAAACTATAGAATTTGGGAATGAGAAAAGAATACAGAGCCCAGGGAGAAACAGGGGATTAGCCATTAGAATAAGGTAGAAAGAAAAATAGCAAGTGACCACAAGAGGATTAAATTGTGCTAATCTTGACTATAAAGGGTGATAGATACCGTAGGTATAAGTGTATATCATAAGCTCTCATGAGAATTTAGTAATTTATGGTTTATTTTGGAGGAGTTATCAAGAAGGGGGAAAATGTAAAAGTTGGCTGGATTTATAACAGTAAGTCTAATAAGAATGAAGAACTTTCACATACTGTTTAGAAATCCATGATTATGTGGTTAGAGAAATCTTAAAATGCTACGTGTCATTCATGTGAAATTTTGGATAGATGTTTTCTATGGATAGGAAATTTAAGTTCAAGTTTAACTTATGAGGAAATGTTGGCCAGAATTCCTAACCCTGGAGCCAAGAGAGCAACTTCAGATATGTTAGTCAGTGATGTATTTGTGAGAAATATGTATCTAAGGAATTTTAGCCTCTCTTTTTATACTAAAGGCATAGACAGAGCTTAGTTTAAGCAAAAAGGTGAGAGTTTGTATTTTATAACCCCACACTTCTTGTTTGTCTGTACCCTAACTGCAATTACCTTTATTTTCTATTCTGGAGATTCAGGCTCTTCCTACTTCAGTTCAAAACTGAATTCAGCAAACATTTACAGAGAATCTCATAACTTTTTCACATGTATATTTCTTTTAATCTCCACATTAACTTTCTAAGAGAGATATGAGCTATTAACCCCATTTTACAGATGACATAATTGAGTTCAAAGAGGTCAAGTAATGCATCTTAGTTCAAGATGTTTATTCAGTGTTGTGACCTAAATTTAAGTCTCTGATGCAAAGTTTAGCAAATTTCCCATTAAATAATGCTAAGGACACAAAGAAGATAATGTACTGTTCTTACCATCACAAATTTTATCTAGTTTTTAAAAAAAGATTAAATAACAAAATAGAGCAATATTGGCACTACAAACCAGTATTGAAAAATGCCAACTAAATTATGCAGGTGATAAACACCAAGGATTCAGAGAGGAAAAGTTTCACTGGTAACTGAGAAACCACGGAAAGCTTCATGGAGGAGGCAGTCACTGTGATGGCCTTAAGAGGATTTGGGCAAAGGGAGGAAGGGCTTTCTTAGCATAGTAAATTATATAAATAGTAACAAGGAGGTAAAAATATGCATAACATGTTTAAGGGATAGTAAATAGAGTATTAATATAATAGTTGCCATTTATTGAAAAGAAACATGGCTTAGCAGTTAAGAGCATGGCCTCTAAGGACAGTTGCTCAGGGTTTGAGACATAATTCTACTACTTATTAGCTGTTCACCTGGTAAGTTAATTAATTTCCCTCAGTTTCTCATCTGTAAAATTAGGATAACAATATTACCTCTTTCAGAGGATTGTTATAAGGATTAAATGAGTTTACAAAGTATTTAGAACAGTGTCCAAGCACTATATAAATTGAGTTAACCGAAAAAGAAGTACTAAAGACTATTGTAAATATACTGTACTCCAGGCACTGTATTAAGTGCATTATATTATTTCATTTAATCATAATCATCCTCTAAGTTATGTTTTATCTATCTCTATATTACTGGTGAGGAAACTAGAACTAAGAGGGTTAAGTTTCTTAAGATCATACAGCGGGTAATTTCAAAATCTAGTTTTCCAACACAAATGCAAAGCCTGTGTTCTTAATAAGTAAGCTTTAATTTCTGAATCTAGGAAACAGTGGAAATAAAGAAAAGTAGACTGAGGCCAAATAATGGGGGGCCTTAAAAACATCAGACTAAGATAAGTAAATAATATGCTATAGGCAGTGAGAAGCCACTGAAAGTTTCTGGGCAATAATATGTTTTAGAGAGCTTTATCTGGCCACAGAATTCCAGCTGGATTAGGCATCTCTTGGCCATAGGAGTACCAAGTATTCACAAATTTATCCCAAATGATCTTTCAGAAAGTAGGCCAATGTTTTTTGTCCTTTAAAACTTATCCTTAAATATCCATCCATCTATGTAACCCCATTTGGCCTCTAAACCATAATCAATAATAGCTTCAGCACTAAAACCCAAAGGAAAAGTTGAAACTTCTATTACCTAACTCCTAAATCCACACTAACCAAACAATAGTGTTATATTCTACTGCCTAAGTACAGATGCAGACATCCTTGTATATCGATAAGTCTCTTTGTGACTTACAACTGAAAGGCATTTAACAACTAGAAAATGGATGATCTGTATAATGCCTCTTGATTTAAAAGCCCACCTCACCTTCCCCAGTGCTATCCCCAACTAAAAAGTATTGCTGGAGAAAAAGCACACAACCAGGGTTGCTGCTACAATAATTAATAAGTCCCCCTTATTTGAGGGGAATATGTTCCAGGATCCCCAGTGGATGTCTGAAACCACAAATAGTACTGAATCATACATATATGGTATGTGTTTTCCTACTCATACATAACTATGATAGAGTTTAATTTATAAATTAGGCACAGTAAGAAATTATCAACAACAATAAAAAAGAACAATTGTAACAATATACTGTAATAAAAGTTATGTGAATAACTTGAGGTATTACACTTACCTTTTCTCTTAAAGAAAGAGCTTTATGGCTTCTCTTTGGCATATCCAAATTGCCAGCATTTGGATACAATACTCTTTAGCACTTTTTTGTTGTTGTTGTTAACTCAATTACTCTTGCATTTTGAGTCCATGATTAAGTAAAATGGGTGTTACTTGAACACAAGCATTGTGATACCATGACATTTAATCTGATAGCGAGAAGGCTATGTGACTAATTGGTGGTGGTGGATACAGTATGGATCCAATGGACAAAAGGATGATTCCTGCCCTGAGTGGGATGGAGCAGGATGGCACAAAATTTCACCATGCTGAGAACAGAATACAATTTACAACTTTTAAATTGTTTATTTCTAGAATTTCCCATTCAGTATTTTTGGAATTATGGCTGACCATGAGTAACTGAAACCATCGAAAGGGAAATTGTTGATAAGGGGGCTACTGTACTACAAATTCATAATCTTCAGCCTCAGCGAGGCCTGAAATGTTGCTGGCAGCTCTAATAAAATCTCTCTCCTATTTTGCTCAGTGGCTATTTCAAACTTTCACCACTCTTATGCCTTCTACACCTCTTCCCTATCCTACCATCACTAACAATTCCTACTCTAGTCACGCATGTTCCACAGATGACTTTTTTCTATATTTTTATGAGAAAATAAATGTAAATGTAATCATGTAGAAATTTCTCAGTTTCTCACTTGTCACCATCATGAATTTATCTGCAAAACTACTTATTTTGAACATCTTTCCCTCCTGGAACAGTAAAATGATTCCCTTCCTTGTGTCCAAAGCTTAATATTTTCATTTGTACTTTGGACTCCCTCCCAACTCTATGATATCACTCCAACAACCAATTTCTCTTATTTCTAAATTTTCAGTATTCTCTTATCTACTATCTTTTTCACTTTAATAACACATTTCCTAAAACACTATTATTTAAATTTCTCTGTCCTCCCCCAACAATCTCCCTGCTCTTGCTTTCAAAGCCAAGCTATGTGAAAAAATAATCTTAAGTTCCTTGTGTTTCTTCCTCTCCTCACTCATTCTTTTGATTTTTTCTTTGGACTACAAGTTTATAGAATGGGGTTAATCATAATCCTTGGTTTATGACACTCATCATTGCTTCATAGATGTCCACTTTTAATTATTTAGTTAGTCAAAATATATGCTCTCTCTTCTTCATCTTTCCTCACATTTTCCTTTATCAGTTTTTCCTAAAATGCCTTCCCTTAATGAATCTCCTGACTTGAATTCTCATCTCCAACACAACTTCTGAGAAGCTTGACCAAAAACACTAGAGATGATAGAGTAGAAAGATAAGAATAACCTGAAACACTGGTGCAAACTTGGAACCACCACCCTAATCCTGAACTATGGGCTTCTTGGCATGTAAGGAAAATAGCTTATTAATTGGTTAAGGTCTTGTAGTGGAGTTTCTTAAGCTTGTACTTAAGCACTATCCTTAAATGATCCACTCCCAAGCCTAGCTTCTTTAGTCAGGATCACAGTTCTAAATTCCAGACATATGCCTCTAAGTACTTCAGTATTACCTCCATTTAGCATCTCAAACCCAACTTTCCCCAAACTGGATTCATCAATTTCTCCCAAAATACGCACTTCTGTCTGTATCTTGAATATCAATAAATGTTGCCTTTAACTGTTCACATATCCCCAACACAGTCTTTGTTTAAAACAGAACTCTACGTCCCCTGCCAATCCTCTCCACAGCTCCTCTCTGTCGTGTTCCTCTGTACCACTGCCCAGGTTGGTGAATTAGTCACTGAGCCCAGTCTTATGAATCTTATCTCATGTTAATCTCAAATATATTCTTCTTTCACCATTCCTCCTGCCAATGCCACTGCTTTTCTTTAAGTCCTCAATAGCTTGTTCTTTGATAATTGCCTCCTACCTGGTCAGCTTGCTTCTTAACTTGAGCCTCTCCAGTTTATTACTTACGCACACTTCCACCAGAGGGACTTTGGGAAGGAAGCAAAAACTTCTCCTCTCCTCCTAAACTAGTCTACACAGTAAAATAAAAATAAATATAAAGTGGCTGTTTCAAAAAAAAAAATGGAACAGAAACAAAGAGGAAGAAAGTAGCTAACTTTTATAACAGGTTAGACAAGACAGAGACCAAAGATATGCATAGGCTAAGGAGAGAATCCATATAGTGAGCTAATTCACCAGAAATAAACACTTGGAGCCAGAGGGCCTAGGAAATCCAACAACCCCTGCTCTTTTCCGCTCTTCATTCAAATCCGGGGAGAGACATAGTACTTCTTCCACTCGTGGTTTGAACTTCAAGCAAATTTCATTTGACTCTCCAATGTTCTTGTGCCTCATTGAGTCCTGAGTTACACCCAAATCTGATAATATCATTCTTCTTAGACTTTTCAGTGATTGTCTATCATTCTCAGGAAAAATGTAAGCATCTTGTTCAAGCACTATGATCTGGCTATAGTAAACCACCCAGAGTTTACTACCTCAAACCTCACTGGTCATACTATTAAATGTTTCCATGCCTTTTTTTCATGCTATACTCCCTGTCTGGCTCTCCATTTCCTTCTACATTTCCTCTTTACTGCTAAATTCTATTTGTCCTGGATGATGCAGTTCAAGACATTTTCCAATCCACAATCATTAGATCTCCAGTATAAATCCTCTCCAACTAGATTTCAGTATCACTATAGGTAAACTTCTGTTGAAGCATTTCTAAAATGATCAAGTAATAGTTAGTGATTAACTCAATAGGGGAACAAAGTTCAACTCTGTTCCCAGGAAAGCTCTGTGCCTCAGACATAGTAGTAAATACCTCAAAGTTTGTTTAATGCCTCCCTTTGCTACCACTTACCAAGAGCTTACTATTTTCCAGGCTCTATAATAATGGCTTTATGACAATTTTTAAATCCTATTTAAATAATAATAATAAGTACTATTATTAAACTTCATTTTATAAATAAGAAAAGTGCACTGTAGAGGTTTAGTGATATATCCAAGTTCACACAGCCAGTGACTAAGCACATGTCAGTAATCTACATCCCTACTACTAATAATAAACAATTGTAAATACTTCGAAGTAGAAATGGCTGTATGAGGAAACATACATGTATGAAAAAAACTATATTCACTCAGTCAACATATATTTCTTAAGAAGAGAGGAATAGGAGATGTGGATCCTACAACTATACTTTCATTTCTCTCAGCAAGTGTTTTATCCCTTTAAAACAAATTCATAAAATAAGTAAAAATAATTAAAACCTTTTTTTCCTACTAATCCTCAGGATTTTTTATTTTTATTTTGCCAGGTATGTTGCCTGATTTCTTTTGGATCACTGTGATTTTACTCAGTCTCTAGGCATGCAGGTAAAAGACAATGTTCATATCTCAACTAAAATCCTGCATAATTTTATTGGAAATCAGATACTTTCATTTATTTTTTTAAAACATAAGATAATTAGTGAAGAACAGAAAGAAAAAAATGTACAAAATGAGTTCATCATGCATGAAATATATGCAAAAGTAAATAGCCATGTTAGACAATTAAGTAGGAGAGCTGGAATGAGTTAAAACAAAAATAATTGTACCAAAATAAAAACAAGTGATTTTCAAGCATCAGGACCCTAAATCCATTATTCAAAAAGGCCCAACACCAACTGAAATGTATGTGCAAATATACCACAAGAAGTAAATGCATTTTAATAGCATTTAGTCTAAAGCTGAGTATATTTGCCATGGAGACAGGCCACTAAAAAACCTGTAGTTTTAGGTGTTTTCAACTGAACCTGAGTTTTCAGATGTATAAATTAGTTTATCCCCTTGGAAGGACATGATTTCCTGTTTTTGAGAGAAATGTAGGCTTCTAAAATCTTATTTAAAAGGTTCAGAAGGCTACTTGGGCATCAAATAACTATTAAAAACAATATTTTGACTATTTAAGTGTAAACGAATCAGAAACATATGGATTAAATTTCCCTTAAATTGCACATGCTCCACACTGAAGAGCATAAGCATGGGCGAAACCTGTTTTGGATTTCAAAAAGCCCAAAACATTTGAAAAATCATCTGTGGTGTTCAGTGAACTCAAGATACAGCTGGATTCACCCATCTCTAATTCATCCCTCTCCTGAACTTCTGGTCTTAATATAAGGAAGGGTGTAAGTACACAAATAGCTTACAGGTAAAATGTCTAGACCTAAATTTAGAGGTGATTTAAAAAAAAATAAGGAAACAGGAATACATTTTTTTAATCTTTTTAAATCCCGTGTTTAAAGGAAATTTTTACAGTCTTAAAGAAAACCTAAAATACTCTTTAGATTCTTTATACAATTTTCTTTTGAGTCTTTCTAATTGAAAATGTAATATACATAACTCTAGGATGGAAAATAAAGTAAACTAATTTTTGAGCTTCCATATATGTCAGGCACTGTGAGCAGCTCTTTCATGTGCTTTCTTTCTCTATTCAATTATACCAAAAACCACCTTTAGGTCCCTGTTATGCACAGAGGAGACAAGGCATTTGTATTTCACTCAATTTTATTCTTTCACCTTGACCTATCAGCCTACTTATATTAAACAACCTGGGTGTAAAAGGTCACTGAAAAAAAAATTACATTTTCCTCAACAAAGGAAGCTGGTAATATTAAGAATTGAAATCCTTAGTAGACCTACATAAACCGAGAGACAACATTTAAAAAACTGATTAAGGGCACCTGTTTTTAGATAGCAAATTACTTCGTCTTTTTGGACTTCAATCCTTTGTTCTCCTCTGTAGAACTGGGAGAATAATATTTACCTTGGAAGGTCATTGTGACTTCAGAGTGGGAAATTGTATGGAATGTGCCTGAGAGGAAGTGTTCAGTAAGTAACTATTACATCAGAAATATGCGAATAATGATGTGCTCAATGCTTATTTCCACCAGCAACCAGTCAGAGACAGACAATGTCATTGCCTAGAACCCTTCCTTTCTGAGATGAATCCCTACGATTTCTGGAGTCACCTGCATCAAGCAGAGGGACCTGCCATGATCCAGCTCCTAATCACTGAGGTATAGCACCACTTTATAGGACCCTCCCTTTTCCTATAAAAATCCAGCGGGCTCTTCTGCCCACAGTTTAGGGACTTGACTGGCCTCCAAGAAGTCATAGTTATTTCTCAAGTACACCTCAGCTCCAGCACTCTGCTCATCCCCTCTGCCATGGCGGGAGGAGCTAACATAGCCCATTGTAGACATATCGAGAGGAGCTCCAATGCTCAAAGCAATTATCTCTCAGAAAAAAGTTGTTGACATTCCCCTCCCCACCTATCCCTCTTTCTTGTCTGGGGGCCATGCCTAGGCCTCCCTATGACCTTTACCTTTTGCTCAAGGAGGGAGATGGAAATGGGTTGGCTGGGGAGAATTCCAGAACCATACCACAATTCCATAGAGAAAAAGGTCATAGAATATTTTTCTTTGACCACTCCCTACCTCTAATGCCTCCCTGACTGCCTTTTACCCCTTGGAAAAAGGTCTGATTCCCCATCAGTGTCAGCCCATGAAGTTTTCATAAAGCTCCTCTGCAGGTTTGAGGTTTCTGAGGTATATCAAACCTTGTCAAATTTCCTACTTAGTCAACTTTCCATTGCCTGTCAGCAGTGCAAACCTGTCCAGAAGAGGTGTTCCAGCCAGCAGGGATCTATGAGTCACTTATCTCTGTGAGATTTTAATGAGCTACATTAAGCCAAGCACTCTGCCAAATCCCTATATAAGATAATTGGTTATAAATGCCTAGTGAGAGGCTTCACATGGAGTGAAGGTGTTGAGTATTGTATACTCACCACAGGTAAGAATTTTAAGAGGCAACCTAATAGCTTGAGAGCCTTCTAAGTCTCATTAGGTCTCTCTTTGATTGGGTTGCTCTTTGTTTTAAGTTGGCAGGCTCAGGACCTCGCTTCAAATCATAGCTAAGAAGGTGAAAGTGACTGGTATTTAACAAAGGGCTCACCCATCAAAGATGTGCTCTCTGGGAGAAGGAGGAAGAGAAATAATGGGAAAGTATCCCCTTTTTGAAGCTGGTGGTATTCAATTGTAGTTCATCTGACAAAGGCAGGATTCACTGGCAAAGTAGAATTCTTGAGTACTGCTTAAACTTCCATGCCCCATTGTCCACAGATTTAGGCTAGTTTGGGACAAGGCTGCAGGATCATTGAAAATATTGATTTACTTGTCAATAGAAGGTCATTATGTAAAGACCTAAGACAAGATTGTACCAAATTTCAGAGCAAAATCAGTCATAGATGGTCAGTACCAGGGGCACATTTGTCAGACTTAGCATGGCAGAAAGGGGACTAGACATGTATTTACACTGGTGTCCTAGTGTACTATAACTGTGATTCAATGAATTCTGCCCATAGCTGAGAGGTCTCCAGCCAAAGGAGGTGGCCACTATTGTCTTATTCTAGGAGCAAACTTCTAGCTTTCAAGAATACAAATGAGAATATCAGGACCTTGCAATAGCCAAGTTCAGGGAAGATGACATAGCTCTAAGAGAACTGACTGGAGTACTAGGAAGACTAAACAGGCAGGCTACCAAGCAGGAAGTAGAGATCCCAAGCCCCTTTCTTTTTCATATTGTCCTCTGGTCATAGCCCCAACATTCCATTCAAATGCCTAAATCAGAAACCTAGGCATCATACATGATACTTCACTTTTTCACCCCCTCATGTCCAAAGCAATCCCTAATCCTTCAGTTTTATCCTTAATGTCTTTTGATGTCTCTCCATCCCCATTGTCTTTACCTTCATTCAAGACATCATCATCTTTGATCTGTATTACCAAAGTAGCCTCCTCATTATTCTTCCTGTCTTCCTACTGATACCAATCTCTTACTACTGCATCCTTTTTAGTATATGCTCTAGCCTCTCTAATTACCTGTAGTTCCTTGCATGTGCCATGCTCCCTTTTGCTTCTGGGATTGGCACATCTTCTCTTGGATAAGTCTTACACCTTTACTTCCTCAAAGAGGATTTCTTAATTCCCCAAACTGGGTAATAGAGAGCCTGCTTGAAAGAGTTAGGACTCAAACACTATCATAGCTTTCCTGGCTTCTGGAGTATATGTTCCAGAGGTCCTAAAGGCCCTCACCAATTTGAGGATATACCATTCTACCCTCTAATCATCGTGACTTTGAGACTGACCCATGGAATGAATCCATTCAACCCCTCCCCATCAGAACCTTTGCTTACAGTGGAAACTGCCGGAACTTTAAACCAGATGAAACAACAACAAAGGCTCTAAAAGTCAGCTTGAGGTTAGAGAGTAAGTAAAATCCAGCCTTCTGTTTATACTTCAGATCTGCTTGATTCTAATTTCTTTGAGCATGCTTGCATCTTTGTTGGTAGTATAATATCTCAACTTTCTGGGAACCCCATCTTTCTTGGGACTTGCCCGCCCCTAGATTTAGCCTTCTGACTGATTCCCTGGATCGAGTTTCAGCCTCTGCCTTTCCAATCCTACTCCCCCATGAGCCTGACCACTAGTGATAAACATGATCCCAGGTCCAACATTCAGCCCAGTTGAGTAAAGGTCTGATCTGGTCCAAGTGGTGGAGCTGACAATATCATATATTTTATAGGCTTCAAAATTCCAAATTTCACAGAAATGTTTTCCTTTTCACACATTACTTCATTGTCTTACTGAATTACTTGTATAAAAATTTTATCCAGTGAGATCAAAAGGGTTCATCATTTTCTTATCTTTGTTAACAACAATAAAAATTAAAAACATCCACTCTGGTAAAGACCGAGTGTTAAGTTCTAGAGAACAAAGATTGTGAAACCCAGGCCCTCTCTTGCACACCACCCATAAATATTGTCTCATGTCTACAATAGCCGTCACTGGGAGGGAGGTTCTGGTCATAGCAGGTATGCCAGAGGAACTGCAGGAAGGCAGGAAGACTGAGAAAACAGACCTAGGATTCTAAGTACCTGCTGGGAGTAGGACTGCAGACTAATTCTTCAGCCATTGGTTTTTTTCCTAAGGTTGGGCCTGTTACCTGAATCCTTTTCCTCTCTTAGTAACTCCTCCAACCCAAGTTCCTCTTTACTTGCTGCAGGTCTTGCTTCACCCATTGCTCCTAATTCTTCCCTAAAGAAAACATAGGGTTTCTGTGTCTGTCGTTATTTATTTTATTTTAATAATTCTTTATTGTTGAAAGTATTACATATGTCCCTCCTTTTCACCCACTGATCCTCTCCAGCCTGCCCCAGGCTTTCACCATATTGTCAGTGTCCATAGGCTATACTTCTATGCAAACAAAGTCCTTGGTTGATTATCTCCCACCTGCCCACTCTCCCTCGCCTTCCCTCCATGATTCCACACTCTGTTCCATGCTTCCATGTCTCAGTATCATGCCTGTCTTTAAATGGGCCCTTTGTAACCATGACTTTCTTCCTAAAGTCCTAAAATCCTTTCTTATTTTATTCATGATAAGGCTATAAAACCTCTATGGGCTTTTCCCAAGATCCTTTAACAAACCAATAATTTTCCAGAGATAGTGTCTAATGTTCATTAGATTTGTATTATAACTACATTCTGGTGAGACCCAGGGAGGCCTGAGCTTGCCTGCCCTGCTATCTTTTCAGATGGACCTATGCTGATGCTGAGGTGTGTTTGAACATTAAAATTCAACTTTTTTGACATCACTATTTTGGCTGCATCTTCCCTATGATCTGCATGTTAATTTCACTTATCTTGCCCTTCTATGGTTCCAGTGGTCTCATAACTCAGTTACAGTTTTTGCTAACTGAGGGAGGGGGCAGAGGAAGAAAGAACAGTCTTCGGATAAAGTTGATACTCTGAATGACCGAGACAAAAGGAAAAAACAAACAAATGGACAATCCACTTGCGTTAATTACACTCACAATGTTGTGCCACCATTACCACAAATCTTTTCCTCACCTCAAACAGAAACTTTGTGATCATTCAGCAACAGCTCCCATCCCCTATTCCCCAACCTCTGGCAACCTCTAATTTGCTTATCTCTATAAATTTGCTTATTCTAGATATTTCATATAAGTGGAATCATTAAATATTGATCCTCTTGTATCTACCTTACTTTACTTAGCACATTTCCAAAATTCAAGGTTTGTAAGGTATGGTACCCATTTTCAACAGTGTATTCACAACTTAATTCATATTTTGTGTATCAGATTATACATTTTGTATAGAATTTAACTTGAAACTTAATAAGATCCATTTCATTTGAATATAATTTTTTTGTTTGTATGTTATACAGTTTCATAAGCCTTGGGAAACTGATTTCACAAATATCCTATATAGATACTAGAGGTCAGGTGCATGAATTCGTGCACCAGTGGCCTGCGGGATCAGGCCAAAATCAACTCTTCAGCATCCCCTGAGTGGTCCCAGATTGTTTGAGGGCTCAGGCCAATGGACCCCACCAGTGCATGATCGGGGCTGGGGAGGGACACAAGAGGTTGGCCAGCTGGGGAGGGACTGTGGAAAGGCTCTAGGTTATGTCTGGCCTGTCTCACTCAGTCCTGATCAGCCTAACCCCAGCAGCAAGCTAACCTACTAGTTAAAGCATCTGAACCCTGGTAGTCAGTGCATGTCATAGCAAGCAGTTGAGCGGCCTTAGCATATCATTAGCATATTACACTTTGATTGGTTGAATGGACAACTGAACAGTTAGCATATTAGGCTTTTATTATATAGGATAAATTCATACAGTTTATTTTATTTACAAACTGACACATACATTTCTCTTATTTATTAAATCACTAGCTTTGTGAGATATATAAATACTACAGACTGGGTGCACAAAATGTAGCCTGCACTCTCTCCAATTTGGGACCCCTCAAGACTCCTGGCTCTTAATCACTCAGCTTCCTGCCAGCCTGATCCCCCTAACTGCTCTCCCCTGCTGGTCTGATTTCCCTAAGTGCTCTCCCCTGCCTACCTGATTGCTTTTAACCTCCTCTGCCTTGGCCCTGCCAACATGGCTTTGTTAGTAAGGATATCTGGAAGGACATCTGGAAGGTCATCCAGAAGATGTTCAGTCTAATTAGCATATTACCCTTTTATTAGTATAGATGCCACCTTGTCCTAAAAATGCAGGTTGTTCCCATGTTTTCCTATCATGGAAAGGGAGCCTGCAGTAGCATCCTGGGTTCTGACCAGGACTTATGTGCTTGTGCTTTATCTCAGCAGGTGCGATTCCTCATAGAAGACTCTTGGATGCACCTTAAACATTTCTATCGAATTTGCCAAATCATCCTCCAAAAATGTTGAGCCACTTTAAACTCCCACCAGCAACCATACGTGTGCTTTCCATTCATCTTGGATGCCAATATCATTGATTTCTCCCTAGAAGCTTCCCTCCCGTCGACTGGAATTGCTTGGTACTTGAGCCAACCTCATTGTTCAGCTGAGGCCTTGATTTCCTGAGAAAGAATTATGGGGGAGGAAAAATAGTTTTCCTCTACCTTTCTGAGTTCTTAGTGGAAATACTTTTAATGAAAGACAAATCACCAAGAGAAAAACAAAAGTTCACTAACATGTGTACTTCATGTATATGTGGGAGATCCCAGGGAAAAATGAGTAACTCCTCAAGGTGGCTTAGAATGCAGATTTAAATACTTTCTTCCTATGGAAAGGGGACTGGAGATATAGGCCTCTTAGAGGAGAGTAAATGAATGGAAGTGGGGGAAAATAATTTGCAATAAAGTTTGGATGTTATGTCAACTTCTACTCTCAGGAGTCAATCTCCTTCTACTGACAGGAGTCAGTCTTCTCTGCCTGATGACACTTCTCCCGAGAAGGGGGTCTCTGACATTTGAGATCCTTTTTGGGGAGTCCAATTGTAGGCAGATCAGGAAACCAGTGAAAGCCTCCATGTGCATTTGCTGTTTTTCAAGCATCTGCAGGTCAAGATCATCAATATAACAACACAACATATGTTGGGGTGGCATGTTCTCTGACCTTCAGAATAAACCCAACCAAAGCTTGTTTCCTCTCCTAGATGATTTGACACAATAGCGTTATTCCCTGGAGACGGTATTCTCACCAGACCTTCCTGGGAGTGTTCAGAACATACCCTGTGCTTGTAGAAAGGTGTGGGCCATATCACTTAATAAACCAGGGGCAGTTTTCTCATCTTGTGGAAAGGGAGATAAAGTTATGATAGTTTATCTCCCTTTCCACAGGTTTCTTGCGTGTTTGTGTCTCTGATACCCTCCCCCAACCCCACCCCCAGCAGCTCCAGCACCATGGTGGTGGGCCTTGGGGCTGCTGGGTGCCAGCCTCCCTGAGGGTTTGTGTTCCCAATCAGGCCCCCCACAACCCCAGAACTGCCATGGCGGGACTTGGGGCTATGGGATGCAGGCCTCCCCACAGCTCTGTGTCCCCAATCTAGGTTTGTGTCTTCATTCGGGCCCCTGCAGTCCCAGTGCCACTATGGCAGGGTTTGGGGCTGTGGGGTGCTGGACTCCCTACGTGTTTGTATCCCAACCCGCCCCCTCCCCAGCCCCAGAGCCACCATGGTGGGGCTCAGGGCTATGGAGTGCCAGTCTCCCTGTGGGTCTGTGTCCCCAATCTGCCCCCACCCCACCAGCCCCAGCACCGCCATGGTGGGGCTTGGGGCTGCAGGGTGCTTGACTTCCTGTGGGTTTGTATCCCTGATCCAGGTCTGTGTCCCCAATCCGGCCCCCTGAAGCCCCAGGGCCGCCATGATGGGGCTCAGGGCTGAGAGTGCCAGTCTCCCTCCAGGTCGCCAGCCTCCCTCCGGTAGGTGTCCCAAATCTGCCCCCTACCCTCAGCCCCAGCAGCTGCCTTGGTGGGGCTTGGGGCTGCAGGGTGATGCTGCCTGGCTGCTATGGGCAGGGCCATCTTTGTTGGGTAATTTGCATACTCACTCCTATTGGCTGGTAGCTTACTGGAGTGATGGTTAATTTGCAACTTACTCTTTTATTAGATAGGTTTTGTAAATAGCTTTCAAAAAGAAATTAAAATATTGTGAAAATCACAGCCTAATAAATGTTTATTGTTTAAAAAGGCCTTTAGGTCTTTTTATTGTATGAGAAGTTCATTCCATTTTTTGCTGTATATTATTCCATTGTACCTCATGGATTTATTTATCCATTCATCTATTGACGAACACTTGAGTTATTAGCACCCTTTGGCTATTATGAACCATGCCACAAGGAATATTCACATACATGTATCTGAGTCACTGCCTTCCATTCTTTTTAAATGTAGAATTACCGTGAGCAAGCCATTTCACTCCTAGGCAGCGACTGGGATACATTTGCTTTTGCTTTTTGAGTAACTGCCGAACTGTTTTCCACAGCAGTTGCATTTTATATTCCCACCAGTAACATATGAGTGTTCCAGTTTCTCCATATCCTTGCCAATATTTATTATTTTCATTTTAAAAATATTATTGTAGTCATCCTAGTAGGTGTAAAGTGGTATTGCATTGTAGTTTTGGTTTGCATTTTCCTGATGCCTAATGATGTTGAGAATCTTTTCATGTATTTATTAGCCATTTGTACCTCTTGAAGAAATGTCTATTCAAGCCCTTGCCTAAATTTTAATTTTATTGTTTATCTTTTTGTTGTTGAGCTGTTGGTGCTCTTTATACATTCTGGATATAAATTTATATCACAGACATAATTTACAAATATTTTTTGGATTGTCTTTTCACTTTCTTAACAATGTTCTTTGCTGCCCAGAAGTTTTTTTAATTTTGTTGAGATCTAATTTACCTATTTTTCCTTTGTTACTCATGTTTTTGGTATCATATCTAAAAATCCATTGCCAAAGCAAAGGTAATCATGTTTGCTACTAAGAGTTTTATGGCTTTAACTCTTATATGTGGGTAGTTTACCCAATTTAATTTTTGTGTATGGTAAAAGGTAAAGATTTAACTTCATTCATTTGCATGTGGAAATACAGTTGTTCCAGCACCTCAGTCAAAGAGAATATTCTGTCCCTATTGAATGGATTTGGTACCCATGTCCAAAATCAATTGGCCATAAAAATATGAGTTTACTTCTAGAATCTCAATTCTATTCTATTGGTCCATATGTCTTACTTTATGCCCTTCATGACTCTTTGAATTGCTGAATTAACAATCCCTGAAGGCTACTATATTAATTTTCTATTGCTGCTAATTACTACAAACTTGGTTGTTTAAACAAAAACATCTTTATCTTACAATTCTAGAGGACAGAGGTCTAAAATGGGTTTCAATGAGGTCAGAGCAAAGTGTCAGCAGGCCTAAAATTTCTTTCTGACAACCCTAGAGAAGAATCCATTTTCTTATCTTTTCCAGGTTCTAGAGGCCACCCACATTCCTTAGTTTATGACCTTCTTCTATCTTCAAAGCTAGCAATGGTAGGTTCAGTCTTGCATTGAATCACTGAGACTTTTGCTCCATTACTCTTTTGCCTCCCTCTTCCACTTTTAAAGACTCTTGTGATTATTTTTGGCCCACCCAGATAATCCCGTATAATCTCATTATAGGTCAGTTAGCAACTTTAATTTCCCTTTGCCATGTAATATAGCATATTCACGGATTTAAGAAATTGGGGAGCGATTACACTGCTTTCCACAGCCACTCCAGTTCTGGACTTATAGTCATTTGATACAATAAATTTCCTTCTGCTTAAAGCCAATGTAATTTGAGGCTGGGCTTAATTTATTCACCATGCTTTCCCTATCACTGCTTAGCATAACGCCTGGAAAAAAGTGTAAGATTGATAAATACAATTGAAAGATGCATTTTTTTTAGGTCCTTAGTGCCAGATAGTTTAGGCCAGAGATTTTAAAACTAGATCCACAGAATCCTAAAGTTGCATTTCTGTGTCTTGGGAACCACTTGAGGTAAGGAGGGGAAATTGCTGAGCAAAAGGCTGAGTTGGACCTTCATAAGAAGAGATTCTCCTGCTGTAGGAAGTTTAAATAACGCTGAGATTAGGTCATTGGCAATATAGCACAATTTCAAAATGTTTGGTTCATGAAGGTGTTGATTTTATAAGATAAACTGAACCAGCTGTCTAGGTGAGCTACCCCTGTCATGGAAAGGACATGCTTCACCTGGTGCCCAGCTGAAATTGGGTTGAGTAGAACTGGAGCATGAGACAGTCTCTTTACAACTCAGCATTCTAAATATAGTTTTCTATTCAATCCTCAAATATGTTCTTCCAATTAAGCAATTCCTTTGGCCCAGTAAGTTTCTCAAAGCCCTTTGGAATTCAATTGGAAATGAAGAACTGCCTTTTCCAAGCTTACTGAGAGAAGAAAAACAACAGTCAGCATTATTAAATGCTGGCTTATTCTGTGCCAGGCACTGTGCAAAGCAATTTACACACACGATTCCTCATGTGTACCATAATCCTACAAAGTATACAGGATCTCCATCTTACTGATCAGAACACTGTAACTAATAAGTATTAAATAATTTGACCAAGAACACAAAATTTGGTAAGAGATCTTCTAATATTTCCACCATATGCTAACCTTAAAGACACATATAATAATAAGGAATCATTTGTCTTGCTGTCCTAAAACGACCTACATAATGTGCAGTGTCATTCACAGAGATTTCAGATTTATGTTTAAGTGAAAAGTAAGGTATATGAACTAGAAAATCTGGATAAAGACCACACCTTCACTAAGATGTAAAATTTCTGATTGACTTTAGGATAACCAATAAGTTATCTGTTGAAATCTCTATAAAAAAAAGTCTAATATTCTTCCCAAGTAAATCAAATAAGCAGTTGACTAAAGGCAGTATAACAGAGATTAACAGCCAACTCTGAGGACAGACAAAACCTGGGTTTCGTTTTAAACCCAGCTGTGTGACCCTTGGCAAACTCATAACTCTGCTTGCTAAGTTATGTGTTCTGGTATGTTAAACGGGTGATAACAGAGACATGGAGGGCTTAGGGGGGATATTGACAATTGACAGTGCTTTAAATAATCCGATACAGTAAACATTCAAAAATATTGGCTATCAGTATAATTGAGAAATTTATAAATCTTTGGGAAATGAATTTTAAATATTAGTTTTCATCATACAGTTGCAGTAATAATTAGTAACAGTGATAATGAATCAGTAAAATAACTATAACTCTTACTTCTTTCTTGATCATTAATTGTTCCCTCTATAACAATGATTCCATAGCTTCAAATCGGCTATGGGATCATAATATGCTTCATCTTAAAAAAAAAAAAAGTCTCCTGTGTACTACATTTCCCTCTAGTTATCCTCCAATTTTTATGTTCTCCATAAAACAAAAATCTTCAAAATCCTGTTTATACTCACTGTCTGTATTTCTCCTCTCATTCTCTCTTAAAACCACACAATTGTGGTTTTCTTCCCAACACCTCTTTTATCAAGGTCATCAGTGGCCTCCTCATTAGCAAATCCAATCCTTATTGTACTTAGTCCTTTAAGATGGACTTAGTTCATCACCTTTCCCTTTGGACTTGTTTTCTTCACTTGGCAACCATACAACACTCTCTCAGTCTTCCTTCTACTCTTTCTTCTCTCATTTCTTTTCAATCTTCTTGACTGGTTCCTCTTCATCTTGCAGAACTTTTACTGGAATGGCTGGGCCTCAAGCATCTTCCTGTCCTTTAGCTAACCTCACTTTCTAGTGATCTTATCAAGTTCCATGCTTTAATGCCATATGTAGACTAACAGTTCCTACATATTTATTTCTAACTCTAACCTCTTTTTTGAATTCCTGATTTCTATATCCAACTTCCCACCATATTTCCTCATTTGCATAACTGGTAGGTATCTCATATATAACATTTCCTAACCTATACTCTTGTTTTCCTATTTCTACTCCCTCTACCCTTCCTTAACTATAATGGCAATTCCAACTTTTTCAGTTGCTCAAGTCAAAAGCTTCTTTGGCATCTTGCCCCACCACTCTCCGTCTTATCCAATTCATAAGCAAGTCCTATTGGTTCTACCTTCAACCTGCCTTCAGTCTAATAATTTGCCCTACAATTAAATAAGCAGCCAGAGTATTCTTTATTTTATTTTATTTTATTTTTTAAAATACTTTGTTGATTTCATAGAGGAATGGGAAAGGCAGAGAGAGAAACATCAATGATGAGAGAAAATCATTGATTGGCTGTCTCTTGCACACCCCACAATGGGGATTGAGCCCACAACCTGGGCACATGCCCTGAATGGGAATTGAACTGTGACCTCTTGGTTTATTGGTCGATGTTCAATCACTGAGTCAGGCCAGCCAAACAGAGTATTTCTTATTTTACAATTTATACCAGGTAGTGTAATTCATCTGCTTTAAAAAAAATCTAAAAAATCCTATCTAATAAAAGAGTAATATGCAAATTGACTATACCTCCACTACACCCACAAGTCCCGCCCACCAGTCATGCCCACCAGCCAATCAGAACGAGTATGCAAATTAACCCAACCAAGATGGCTATGGCCACAGGAGAGTAGGAGGGAGGCTTGGGTTACCCCTTTACCCCTAGTAATGGAGGAAGCCAAGCACCCAGGCCTTCACTTAAGGCAACGAAAGTTTCAATGGCTGTGCAGCAGAAGGCTTGGCTCCCCTCCAGGCTACAAAGTTTCAATGGTAGAAGATAAATAAGTCCCAGATACCAGGGCCTCTGCTTGGGTCACTGGGGGGCGTGACTGGCCTGCAAACCACCACAAGCCCCTCACCCAGGCCACCCTACACCCCAAGGAAACACCCATCCTGGTCCAGGACACCCTTCAGGACAAACCAGCTGGCCCCCACCCATGCATCAGGCCTCTATCCTATCCAATAAAAGAGTAATATGCAAATTGACCATCACTCCAACACACAAGATGACTATCCCAATGTGGTCAAAAGATCCTGCTCCCACGATGGCGACCACAAGAGGGCCAGCAGGGGAGGGTAGTTGGGAGGGACCAGGCCTGCAAGGTAGGGTAGTTGGGGGTGGTCAAGCCTGCAGGGAAGGGCAGTTAGAGGTGACCAGACCAGCAGAGGAAAGAAGTTGGGAGTGACCAAGCCTGCAGGGGAGAGCAGTTGGGAGTGATCAGGCTGGCAAGGGAGCAGTTAGGCATCAATCAGAGTGGCAGGGGAGTGGTTAAAAGGTGATCAGGCCTGTCAGGCAGAAGAGTTAGGGGCAATCAGGAAGGCAGGCAGGTGAGCAGTTGGGAGCCACTGGATTGTGATCCTACTTGGATTGGGCCTAAACGGTCAGTTGGACATCCCTCAAGGAGTCCTAGATTGGAGAGGGAACAGACCTCCTGCCCCCCACTCCCTGTGACAAATTTCATGCACTGGGCCTCTAGTCTTATAATAATTTCCTATTTCCTATATATACGCCTAATATGCAAAGTGTCCCCTCAGGAGTTTGACCTACTGGTAGTTTGATCACTTGCTATGGCATGCGCTGACCACCAGGGGGCAGCATGGAACGAAGGGAGGACTCAGCCGGCAACTGCTAGGGATCCTATTTGTGCACAAATTTCATGTACTGGGCCTCTAGTTTAGAACAAAATACTAAGTTTTTACTATGGTCTACAAGGCCCTTCATGATTTTGCCCCTATTTCTCTGATTTCATCTTCCAATATTCTCCTCCTAGCTCAGTGGTCAGCAAGCTCATTAGTCAAGAGAGCGGCAAACCGCGGCTTGTGAGCCGCATGTGGCTAAACAAGCTGTGGTTTGCCAGCCATTGCCCTGCTCACTCCATTCTAGTCAGACAGAATGCTTTAGTTAGTGTTCCTTGAATACTTCAAGGTTTTTCACTTATCTTTTTGAAACATTGTTCCCACTTACTTTTATGCACCTTGCCCCTCACTTTATTCAAGAATCTGCTCAAATGTTACCCTATCAGAAAAACCTTAAAATAGTCTTCCCATATTCATCACTCTCTATTCTTCACCTTGCCTAATTTTTCTTCATAGTAGTCATTACTACATGGAATATTAAAATGTTTAATATCTATCTTCCTCATTTTAAGTTTCATAAGTCCATGGAATTTGTCTTTACTATTAATTTCTATAGCCTAAAAGCATATCACATAATAGAAGCTCTCACACAAAATAATATGTGTTGAATTTGAATCATTTGGTAAACCCCTACTATGTAACCATTATCTTAGTCAATCCGTACAACTATGTGGAGCTAAACACTTGGGCATTGGTATCAGAATGTCATGATTCTGACCTACTCTTCTACTAGTTATATCAAGTTGGACAAGTTACTTAGTCTCTCTACACCTCACTTTCCTCATCTGTATAAGAGAAAATAATATCTATTTCATAGTATTGTAAAGATTAAAAGGAATAATTGTGAAGATTTTTGCACAATGCCTAAAAATTGCTTAACACTAATACAGATAAGAAAACTAACAATCAGAAAAGTTAAAAACCCAAAGTCAAACAAATAAATTATAAAAATAGAGAGTAGGATAGGCATGTAATCAAAGCTCTAATGCTGGATGATTTGCTTATTTGTGTTTGACTGGTTGTTTTGGAAACTAAATCTAGACAAGCAGCTTTCCCCCCTTCATTTGTTCCTATATCTGAAAAGCCAACTGAAGCATTTGTTTTCATGGTTTATGAGATCCTGTTCAGATTTCCTGTTTTCTGGAATGAGTACTATCATTTTTCTAGTTTCATTTATTCACACAACAAACATATGACTAGGAATTTATAATCTACTTGAGAACATAAGCCATGTGTGTTGATGATGAGAAAATTAGGAGAACTGAGAGAGTGCTAAGAAAATTCAGGGGTGGGAGTCATACATGTATTTCTTTGTCAGCGAGAACACCCTCTTCCTTCCCTCACTCCCAATCCATATGGCAGTTTCTTTGTAAAGCCTGTGCTGTGGAAACACAAATATATTAGAATAATTAACAAACATATATACTATCCTCCTAAGTGTTAAGAATTCTTGTTTAAGTTCCTACCATCAATTTCTCAAAACAAAAATGCATAAATCATCTTTGAGGGAGTCGACCAGAACACTTACTATTCATCTCATCTGGTTTGCACACTCTTAAGTGGTGCCTCTGGGTACATTATGAAAGGAGCTTTAATTAAGAGCAAACACGCTTGGGCTTTACTTATCTCATGTTCAATAATCAGACTAAAGAGTTCATGAAGGGGGATGTGGGGAGGCAGATACTATTTTTTCCCCAAGCTTTTTGTCTACTTCAGCAGTTATATAAAAAAAAAGCCACATACATTGTGTAGGATTATTTACAACCTCTGGAGAGAATGAACATGCAGCATTAGTGTGCATGGATACTGTCATGTGTTAAAAGAAACATGCTTGCGGTGGGGTTGTAACTATAGAATTCTGAGGTTGAATTTCAGGGTTTATTGGGGTAGGGAGTGATTCATAGGGATGTTGATATTGTAGCATTTCCCATTCAACATGGGAATTGAGATTATCCTAGGAGAAATGAAGGGGAAAGCTATATGTCTTAACTTTTCTTCTTAACAAGAGTGAATTTGCAGTGATGTCAAGAATTGGACAGTCCATTTGCCAAATTCTTGTTTTATATATGTACTTTTTTTGTCACCTATTCCTTTCAAAAAAGGTGTTGCCAAGAGTCATTCCTGTCCCAGCGTCCAGTGCCAGCTGCTTAGTGTGAGAGGGTTGGCGGGAGGCACAGCTGCTCCGTGGGTGCTGGAAGCATTCCTGAGTGGAAGCCTCTGTGCCTCACACTGAATAAAACTGTGATATTTACCACCGCTTACTCTACAGGCCCTTCCTCCTTCTCTTTATGGTAACTGCACTGGGTTATTTTTACCACATCTGGACTACAAATACTTTTTAAAAATGCAACAGTTAACAGTAGGGCTGGGACAATAAGACAGAACCCTTGCCATGACTGCTTTCCCTCAAAAGCCTGGAACTTTTTATTCTTATGATTCTATTTCTCAAAGTGAAAACCCTAGACCAGTGGTCGGTAAACCGAGGCTCATGAGCCATATGCGGCTGGCTGTTCAGCCCCTTGAGTGTGGCTCTTCCACAAAATACCATGTACGGGCACACATGTACAGTGTGATTGAAGGAGTTACCCTAATTAAGTTAATAACAATGTACCTACCTATATAGTTTTAAAAATTTGGCTCTCAAAGGAAATTTCAATTGTTATACTATTGATATTTGGCTCTGTTAACTAATGAATTTGCCGACCACTGCTTTGGGCAAACCTCTCTAAGCCCCAGAATTAAAAAATTAGGAATTATGTCTGTTATCAAAAAAAGTTGCCAAGATTTAAAGCTATAACTTTTATATAGCATTTAGCACATGCAGCACAAGGGACATAATAAATGCTAATTGTAATGGAAATCAAGGGCTAACCTGATTTCTATTTGGCTCTATCACATATAAACTGTATGAACTTGGCCAATTTAATTTCTACTTGATTGGAATGATTACATATCTCTTATATGTGTGTTCATTGATAATACAGCTAAAGTGCTTACCATGGTGCCTGACACATTGTAAATGCTTTATACCTTACCTATTATTATTAATTCATTACTTCTTGAATGCTTGTATAAATAAAACTTCCCAGCCTACTTTCAGGAAAATCTTCTGTGGATAAGTTCATTTATTCTCCTAGAAGAATGAAGGTTGGCATGAAACTCTATAAGTAAAAAGGATCTCTGAATTAGATCATTTTAAGATCTCTTAGTCTGGACACATATATCCCAGCAAATATGTATAGAAGACATACCTGACCCAAGTCCTATTAAGAAGTCCATATGTTCTCTGAGCTTTCAGCTGTCTTCCCCTAAAACGGGCAAGACAGCCAATGGGAAGGAAGCTCTTATTTGGGTATCTTTGGGCTCTTTCCCTCAGCTAGTCCAAGCTCCTGAACCAGTTCCTTTGGCTCCTTGCTCAGCATATCTTTGTACCCAACTTTCATGAACTCATGCCTCCTTTTGCTGTAGCTACATTTTTGGTTTTTAATTCTCCTAGAATCCAGAGTCATTTTCTCTTATGGACATGCTTGTTTTCCTATCTCCAGTTAACTATTAATAAAAAGATACAGACACACAAAAACTATCATTCAATTCAAGTACACAAAAACACACCCACCAAAGAGATCAATGCATGCAAAGCAATTGGAGAGAATTCACTGGAGATGCAGATAAAATTACAAATTTTCCTATACCAAAGGGGTTTTATTATTGTTCCTATGTTCAGTGAAGAATATGATATAATGAAAAAAAAACCTACCTCATGAAGAGATTGCTGCATGAAAATCAATTCAAACATATTGTCCTGGGTTAGAGCACCAGCCCACAGACCAAAGGATTTCAAGTTCAATCCCTGGCCCGAGAAAAGGCACAAGGGGGAGGCCACCAATGGATTTTCTCTCTCATGTCAATCTCTCTCTCTCTCTCTCTCTCTCTCTCTCTCTCTCACTCTCTGTCTCTCCCCTCAACCCCCTCCTCCTTCACTTTTACACTCTCTCTTAAAAAAAAAAGTCAATGGAAAAAATACCCTCGGGTGAGGACTAAAAATAATAATTTAGAAATATGTAGGTCTTGAATTTTTTGAAAGGAATTTAATTAATTCATTCACTTTTTCAACAGATGTGTGGGAAAATAAGAATAATGGCTCACGTTTATTGAGAATGTTCTATGTGTCAGATATTCTAAGTACTGAAAAATTATAATCATAATAGGAAGTTGATGATCACAAGATCTCCACCTTACTAAGTAAACTGAAGTTAAGTAATTTCTCCAAAGCTCCATGGTTAATAAATCAAGAAACTAGATACTTACCTTGTGCAAGGCACTTTCCTGGAGGCTGAGATTACAAAAGTAATAATATGTAGTCTCTGCCTTCACAAAGTTTATTTTCAAGTGAAAAAGACCAAAAAAAAAATAGTAAACAGATAAAATTATTTCAAAAAAGCACTAGAAAATGAGGAAAATGCTTTTGGTAAGGTATTTATTATGAGCCAAATTATGTCCCCTCAAAAAGTCATATGCTAGAATTCTAGTCACTAGTACTTCCAAAAACTAAGGCACCAGAGATGTAAGTGACTAATCCACAGTCATACAATAACACAGAGTCAGAACTTATACCTAGTTTGTCTGGTACCAAACCCAACATTCTTTCCATTACACTAGCATTTCCATCTAAACAATTTTTAAAAGGCTTTAGGAATCATAAGGCTATATCTACACATGAGAAATTATAATCAGGATAGAGAGTGCTTCATCTCTTCATATGTTTTACATGCCTACCCCCATAGCTCCCTTTTCTTGTCCTCAGTAACGATGGTGTTATATTATGGACTTTTAAAAAATGTTTTCTTAAATAAAATATTTTAATTGCTTTAATCCCCCTTCACTTTAATTGGGTAGACCCATGAATTCCCTTCAAAATGGCTTGGAACTTAACTGCAGCCTTTGCAAAATGGAACCTCAATAACTACCTCCAGTGCTTGCCAGCAGGGCATGAGGATGTGGGGCAGGCAAGGAAGAGTTCCATGTAACACATGCATTCTAAGTACAAAATTACAATAATTACAGATGGCAAAGACTGTGCAGTCTATCTCCAGGAAGGTCAATGAAAGATTATAAGGATGTTTAGTCTAGGCCTGGTCCCATTCTTCCAAGGCCACATAAAATGAACTAACCATAGATGCCATTTCCAGCAGACTATTACACGACCTAATTAAATGTTGTTTTAGCATATTTGTACCATGTCATGACCCATAACTCAATCATATTTCAAAATCACTTCTTCCCACTGAAGCATTGGGGAATCTGAAAATATGAACAAAGCACACTGATTATCTATTAGAAGTCTTTCAATAAATACTATTTTTTCTTTTATTTTAACTTGTTTAAAATATTACATCTGTCTTCAATAAATATTCTTGAGCATCTACTATGGAGAAGTCTCTCTGTTAGCACTGTGAAGATTATAAAAATAGTTAATAATAAGGCTAGCCCTCAAAATGAATTGGTAAAACTCTAACAGAACGATGTCATCTTTACCTACAACTGTAATTTGAGGCAAAATTTATAAGTTGTGGAAGAAAGGTTCAGATAATAAAGAGCTAACTTTCAGATAAAGAGGTAAAATGAGCAAAAAAAGAAAAACTGAAGCATTTTAACTAGATAATTTTATAACAGTTTGCATATCAGGCTGAGAAGCACTGACTCTATTTTGTATACAGAGTTAGCAGAGGTGCCTATTAGACTAGGCACCAAATTTGGCCTATTATGTATTAATGTATGCTTTGATCACCACAATCCAAACATTTATTACATACTAACATGAGGAAGCTGAGGCTTTAAAAAGTATAAAAGAACCAGTAATGACAAGCCAAGAGACATATGAAAACATCCTCAAAGTCACTAATCATCCAGGAGATGCAAATCAAAACAATGAGGTACCACTGCACACCTGTCAGAATGGCTATCAACAAATCAACAAAAAACAAGTGCTGGAAAGGATGTGGAGAAAAAGGAGCCCTAGTACCTGCTGGTGGAAATGCAGACTGGTGCAGCCACTGTGGAGAACAGTATGGAGTTTACTCAAAAAATTAAAAATGGAACTTCCATTTGATTCAGTAATACCACTTCTAGGAATGTATCCAAAAACAAACAAACAAACAAACAAAAACAGAAACACCAATCAGAAAGGATATATGCACCCCTATGTTCATAGCAGCACAATTCACCATAGCTAAGATTTGGAAATGGCCTAAATGCCCTTCAGCAGATGAGTGGTTTAGAAAACTGTGGTACACCTATACAGTGGAATACTACATTGCTATAAAAAAGAAGGAATTCTTACCATCTGCAGCAGCATGGATGGACCTGAATAGCATTATGCTAAGCGAAATAAGCCAGTCAGAAAAAGAGAAATATCACATGATCTCACTCATTTGTGAACTATAAAGAACATCATAAACCAATGAACAAAAATAGATACTGAGAAAAAGAAGAATCAATGGGGGCGGGGGGGGCGGGGAATGAGACATATGTACTACTATTTGTAATACTTTAAACAATAATAAAAATAATAATCAGCAATGGAATGAGATGAACAGAATTACACTCCAGATAATAATTCTAGCAACCATCTAGGAAGAACTCTCATTTATTATCAAAAATATGTAAGTGGGGAAAAGATCAGGATAAAATGCTGAGTTTAAAATGAGTCAAAGACAGCTAAGTGGAGATTTCCAAATAGCAATTTCAAAGGTAAAGATGGATTCTAATTGGGAGGTCAGAGTTAGATCAGACTTGAAAATCAGACCTGTAGAGATGATAAAGCCATGGAAAATACAGGGTTGTAAAAGAGCAACTTACAAAACAGACAGTGGAAGACACAACTTTGGGAAACACTACCATTGAGAAGGCAAGAAGAATAGATCATGCTAGTAAAGCACAGAAAAATGGGGAAGTGAGAGAAATATTAAGGTAGAAAATGGCAAAGTTCAAGTTCTCTTTATATAATAATCAAAATTCTATATATATAAAGTTGGAGATGAAGAGAATGGATAAAGATAAGGAACAATGATTCAAAATAAGTGCAAAATATTTGGGAGATGTGAAGAATGTAACAGAAAGTCAATCTATAGGAATTAAAGTAATGTCCAAAGCAGCAATGAGGTCCAACTACCATCGAAACAAGGATTTGCAGGGGAGTCGGGGAGAGGGACATTGTTACCTTTTCTGGGAGCAGTGATAGCCTATGAACATAACAAAACAAGTAGAAAAATAAGCTCAGGGGGAAGGAGAATGGAGGATTGTGGAACCCATCCTGGAGCCCAGCCTGAGAAGAGAAGCAAGTGAATTCTGAATTTCCCCCATTGTGGCTGAAGTGATATTTTGAAATGCAAAATCAATGGGACTCAAAAGGTTTAAACATTCAAAGTAAGAATCCAACCCAATTTTGTTTCTTTAAGGAACACAAGTACATCAGCCATACCAAAAGAAATAAAATATGTACATTGTTCAACAATGTTCCATTTAGCCAAACTTCCCCCTGTGATTACTGAGCTATGAACCAAATTCTGAGTTTATATAATACTAGTGGCCCTTTGCACGAAATTCATGCATGGAGCGGGGTTCCCTCAGCCCAGCCTGCACCCTCTCCAATCAGGGACCCCTTGGAGGATGTCCAACTGCTGGTTTAGGCCTAATGCCAACCAGCAGTCAGACATCTCTCTCACAATCTGGCTCCTAACTGCTCACCTGCCTGCCTGTCTGATCACACCTAACATCTCTGTCTGCCTGGCTGATCACTCTAACTGCCTCTGCCTGCCTGCCTGATCACTTCTAACTGTCTCTGCCTGCCTGCCTGATCACCCTAACTGCCTGTCCCTGCCAGCCTGGTTGCCCCCAATTGTCCTCCCCTGCTGGCCTGATCTTGCTTCTAACTGCTCTCCCCTGCTGGCCTGATCACCCTAACTGCCTTTGCCTGCCTGATTGCCCCTAACTGTCCTCCCTTTTCAGCCTGATCTCACCCTCAACTGCCCTCCCCTGCCAGCCTGATCTCACCTCTAACTGCTCTCCCCTGACAGCCTGATTTTTCCCACAACTGTCCTCCCCTGCTGGCAGATTTAGTTCTGATTGGTTAGTTTCTATGCCAGTCAGCATCAAAAGTTCCACCTCCTAGACAGCCATTGGCTCCTCACAGTTCACCCAGATTTGGTTCTAATTGGTCCATTTCTATGCCAGTCAGCATCTCCAGGCCTATCTCTGGGCCTAATCAGGGAGACGGGGCTGATCAGCAGCCCCCTTGAAGGCCCAGAGAGAAACAGAGGCACTGCTGCTGGCAAAGCCCAGAGAGAAAGAGAGAGGCAAAAGCTGATCAACAGCTGTAATGGAGGCTGCAGCCTCCAGTCAGTCATTATGGACTCTGGGATTTTATATATTAGGATGACAGACCTTGTGACTATTTTTTTCTGTGGAAGGCAACTTGATTAGAAATAAAGAAACCAAGTTTTGGAGAGAAACCAAGATGGCAGCATAAGTTGAACTTCAACCTTGCACAACCATTTCAAAACTACAACTAAAAGACAAAACAGACATCACCCAGAACCACAGGAAGGCTAGCTGAGTGGAAATTCTACAACTAGAAGGAAAGAGAAAAGCACAGTGAGACTCACAGGAGCTGCAGAAGATAGAGGCACAGAGGCACGCACACAGAGGGGACTGACAACTGAGTACGTGGCTGGCTTTCTCAATTGGGAGGGAGACAAAAGCTCCTGACTGCTCTGAACTCCAGTTCTGGTTGAGACTCTGGGGACCCAAACTCATACAGGGAAAAACTGGACTGTGGCAGTGGGCAAAACTCAAGGGTGACTTTCTCTCAGAGGTGCTTGAAGCGATTACTGTGAGACACTGAGACCCAAGAGCCTCTTAGGGTAGGGCTGACGGGAAGCCATTGCTGTTTGCTCCACCTGGGATCCCATCCCACAAAGCCATTGCTGCTTGCTCCACCCTGAGACTCCATTCCATCCAAGCTGAGTACAGAGGCTTTTTCATATGAATGGCCTAGTCCAGTGGCCGGCAAAATGCAGCTTGTGAGCCATGGTTTGCTCTTTTGTTAACTAATGAGTTTGCTGACCACTGGGATAGGGGCTTAATCACAAGGAACAACAACAGCCTGTAATTATTGGAATCCAGAGTCTAGGTCAGTGGTCAGCAAACTCATTAGTCAAAAAGAGCAACAAACTGAGGCTCACGAGCTGCTGATTGCTGATCATGGCCTAGTCCTTTGAATTCTAAACTTATCTAACAAACTGCAGCTGAGTCAGTGAGACCCAGAACATCCAAAAGAAGGCCCAAGGCCCCACAGCAGCTTGCATTGCTTCACAGCTGGGCCTCATCAGGGAACCTCCAAAACCCAGACAAAGAAGAGGAATCTGTAGATCTCTCCATAGTTCCTACTGGGTAGCCTCAGGCAAAAGCTAAATTAGCACCTCCTTGGAGATCCAAGAGCCAGTGTACCCAGAGTTCAGAGTAAAACCATCCAGATTATAACTCCTCAGATCCATAAAAACACACTCAGGGGGCAGACTCAGTGAGCCCCACTGAAGCAAGTCTTGCCTCATAAGGGTGTCTCCAGCACAGAAGTTCCCCCATCATAGACACAGCTGATTTTCACTGCCAGTTGGCCTGGAGGTTAATTCCTCCCAGTGATACCAACAACAATCAAGACTTAACTACAACAAGACTGTGCCCACAGCCCACAAAAGGTTGCACCAAGAGTGTCCACCTCAGGTAACTGGGGAGTTGGAGTTAGTGGGCTATATCGGACACCTAGCTCACAAAGCCACTCTTTCAACTCAGGGAAGCAGCCAAAATGCAGAGACAAAGAAACAGGTCACAAATGAAAGAAATGGAGGAAGCAAATACTGGATATAGAGTTCAAAACCATGGTTGTAAGGTTTTTCAAGAATTTTCTTAAAAAGGCGGATAAATTTAGTGAGACCCTCAAGGATATGAAAAAGGACCAACTAGAAATTAAGCATACACTGACTGAAATAAAAAAAATAATACACAGAGACCCAACAGCAGACTAGAGGATCACAAGAATCAAGTCAAAGATTTGAAATACAAAGAAGCAAAAACACCCAACCAGGAAAGCAAAAAGAAAAAAGAATCCACAAATATGAAGATAGTGTAAGAGCCTGTGGGACAACTTCAAGCGTACCAACATCAGAATTATGGGGGTGCCAGAAGAAGAAAGAGAGCAAGATACTGTAAACCTATTTGAAGGAATAATGACTGAAAACTTTCCCCACCTGGTGAAAGAAATACACTTACAAGTCCAGGAAGTGCACAGAAACCCAAACAAAAGGAACCCAAAAGAAGAGACCACACTAAGACACATCATAATTAAAATCCCAAGAGCAAAAGACAAAGAAAGAATATTAAAAGCAGCAAGAGAAAAACAATTCATTACCTACAAGGGAGCACCCATACGATTGTCAGCTGATTTCTCAACAGAAACTATGCAAACCAAATGGGAGTGGCAAGAAATATTCAAAGTGATGAATAGCAAGAACCTACAATCAAGATTACCCTACCCAGCAAAGCTATCATTCAAAATTGAAGGGCAGATAAAGAGCTTCTCAGATTAGAAAAAGCTAAAGGAGTTCATCACCACCAAACCAGTATTATATGAAATATTGAAAGGTATTCTTTAAGAAGAGGAAGAAGAAAAGGTAAAGATAAAAAGTATAAACAACAAATAGATACCTATCAATAAGTGAATCTGAAAACCAAGTGAATAAAGAATCTGATGAACAGAATAAACTGGTGAATATAATAGAAGCAGGGGCATAGAAAAGGAATGGACTGACATTCCATGTTATAAATATTTAGCTAAAAACATACACATAAGCCTTCTGAATTTGCATGACACATTTATTTATAGACAGTGTAGATTCATGGTTGAAAAAAAGAAAGAAAACATGAGTTCAAACTGGTTAACAGTTCTCTTTTCTGTAAGAGAGGCCTGATCATTTACATCTACTCTTTACTTACCTTGAGAGTTATTTTACTATAATTACTTAAAATGCCTAAGTGCAAGAATATACAAAGTCATATATTTACGAAAGGGATGCAAAGGATGGGAAGGTATTTTTGTTTTCCTCCTGCATGTTTGCAAATGTTCTTTCACAACTACATATGTCAAACAATGTTCTTTGTCTATTTTATAGGAAAATGATACCTTTTTACCATATCCCAATGGTTTCCAATCACCTACTAGTTTAACATGCAGTTGTTCATACTAGTAAGAAGGAATTAGGGGAGGAAATAGCTGATGTTAAAACACAAGCCATCTTATTAGGGATAATGAAAGATGACTTAGAGAAAGTAAGGAATGAAAAAATGTTCTCTATCAGTAAAAATAAAAAAGAATGGATGTTTCCTCAAAACAAGGGGAATAACAGCTGTACCCAGTACTGTCTAATTCACAGCTATCAGAACTTTTTGGTTCTTTTTTCTTTTCCAATCCCACCTCTGGAAAGTGATCTATTCACAGTAGAGGATAAAGGTTACTAAATAAGACTATTATAGTAGGTATATAATTTAGTCATTAAATCCTACATCTATATAATTTCTATAACTGTTTGATATAAATAACAGAAAACACTTCAGTATGTTGGCTCTGTGTGTTTCCCCATATACTGTTTATAAGTTACAATCATTCACTTCTAGCCTAAACTTGTCTTTGTACATAGTATTAAAAGCCATAGTCAAGTTAGATTAAATTGGGTTATACTTTATGCAAGGGTCATCTGGAAGTTTAAATATACAAAAACAACCATCCCTCAGAAGCTAACTCATATAATTATACTTCTCTAACTTCCATAACTTGTTATTGGCATGCTATTTCTTATGTTAAAATTCTTGCTAAGCATCACTTATTTAGAGACAAGAAAATCTAACAGATGTTTTGTGTTTTGCCAGTGTACTGTTCAAATTTCTATTTCTCAAAGATCTATAGCCAAAGAAGTTCAAGTGAACTATAAAAAAAAAAAGCTAGCAATATGAAATGTGATTTGTCACCATTACATTCCACATGGCAGGCAAGCTGACTCCACTGTGAATTTTGAAAAAAACAATTGAACTAATTGAGAAATAGTTCAAGTTTTAAAAGTCTACTACAAATGCATGTGTTTATCAGTAATATTGTAAATGGAGTGTTACTCACAGAAAGTGACAAGGCAATTAGATTTTATTGGGCTGGGTTACATAATGCAAAGAGAGCTGAACCTGCAGCCAAAATAATTAAGTTTGAATTCCATTGATGTGCTGTGTGACCTAACACAAGTCACTTAATTTCTCTGTATTCCAATTTCTCATCTGTGATTTTTTTTCATTATCAAATGAGTCTAATTTAAAAATAATACAAGGTAGATGGAGAATATTTGGAAACACCATATAAATACAGATAATTACTATTGTTTTTTTTCAGGCATTTCAAGAAAAGGATACTGGGCTAGTGTTACAGATATTGCTGTATACATATTTACTAGTATAGATAATTCAATAATTTGCTCAACTTATAGTTTGAGTTTAGAATCATATGGAGAATTGCAGAGCTTACCCCTTCCAACACAAATCTATATAGCATTAAACATGGAGGAATACGTGTACATGGAAATCGCTGCATGGCCAAACTCAAGCCAGTCTAGGAAATCTCAGTGTCGATTAGCAGTCTCTCTAAAAATCTGAAGTTTCTTTATTATTGCTTCAAATATCCCATTAGTTTAGAAAAGCTGGTCATCATTGTTCTGAAAATTCTTACCCTGATTCACTCACTACTGAAAACTTTGGCTATTTCTCAATCTATTTGAGCTGCTATAATAAAATACCACAGGCTAGGTGGCTTATAAACAACAGACATTTATTTCTCACAGTTCTGGAGGCTGGACATCCAAGATGAGAATGCCAGCATGGTCAGGTTCACTTCTCTCTGTGTCCCTACAGCATTATGGGGCTAGAGGGCTCTATAGGATCTTTTTTATGAGAACACTATTCCAATTCATGAGGGCTTGACCCTCATAACCTACTAGCAATCACTCCCCCAAAGGCCCCATCCCCTAATGCCATCAGAGTGTGCATTAGAATTTCAAAATATGAATAGGGGGCATCAACATTTAGATCATAGCACCTTCCAACTGTAGTCATAACAGAAAAAAAAAACTGAATGTCAGAAATTATAAAAATTTAGTAATTTCTCCAAACAAAAGACATATCTGAAGCTATTCCCCCCTTCTTCCTGTTTCTAATATCATGTGTTAGCCAATTTTTTAAAGAAATTAGTGTCTGGTTATATTTCATTATTCAATCTACCCAGCAAAGTAAACACTGCGGTGACTTTAGAAATACAATATGAAGAGAAATTAAGAAATTATAACTAGCCAGAATATCTTATTAGAAACAGAAAACATTTTGAATATTCCATAAGTAACTTTAGTACTCTTCACTACAGAGTAAACCATAGTGAAGGCCCATATTATTAGGTATATATGTATGTAACATTACTGGTAAATCTTCAGTGGAAGCTCTATACTGTATGATTAAAACCCCTAAGTAAAGCAGGAAGCCCAGAGTAATGTCATAGTACTGTTATAATTCCAAGACAAAAATAATGCTAGAAGTAAGCTAACCAACTTTTAATGCAAAACTAAAAATAGATTACAATATCTTCTAGAATATCAATAGTCTTCTGCTTCTTTTATATGCCTCCTAACACCTAACTGGAAATATATTACAAGTGTACTAAATGGTTATTCCTATGATCTGAATGTTTGTGCCTCCACCAAATGCATATGTTGGAATCTTAATGCCCAATGTGATGGTGTTGAGAGATGAGGCTTTTGGGAGGTTATGTGGGTGGAACCTCAAAAATGGCATTAGTGCTCTTATAAGAGACCTGACAGAGCTCTCTACCCCTTCCACCAGGCACTAATACAATGAGAATTATGCAGCTCACAAGAGGGACCCTCATTCAACAAAGCCATCATCCAGACTTCAGACTTCCAGCCTCGAGAACAGTAAAAGATACATTTTTATTGTTTCTAGGATCCTCAGCCTGTGATACTTGGTTATAGCAGCCCAGACTAAGACAGTCTTGTGAAATAAAAGCTAACATAAACAAGATTTTAGGAACTGGGATTTGCATATAATGTAATTAATTTAATCTGGAATGGTGTATTCTAATTAATCAATGGTTTGAATAAAGAGTAATATGTATCCCAAACAGTTAATGTTATTAGTTAAATCATTAGAACATGTTAAAACTTTCCAAAATAAATTGGATTTTTATTTGCCAGACACTATTAAAACCTTTATATATATTAACTAACTTAAATCTTTTACAACCTGTAAGGAAGCTAATATCACTCCACTTTATAGATGAGAAAACTAGTCACAGGGTTTATAACTGTTGAAACCAGGATTCAAATCCAGACCGGCCTAACTCCACAGCTAATATTCCTAACTATTACACTATAACTTCCTCCCTTTATGGACTCATGTCTCTGAATACCAATTATTATGGCTTGAAATGCATAGAAGAAAAACACCTGCAATTGACATAATGCTGAGGGAGTAAGCTTTAATGTTCCAAAATCCATGTCCCCAGGGTTCAAAGGCTGGTGGAACAACCAAAGGAAAAATCTCTGGCTAAATCTGGCTAAATGAGGCAAACCCTGAAGCACCTGGCAGGGCGGGCAAGCCAGAAAATGTTGATCCAATAACCTGCCTGTCTATAGCAGCTAATCTCCCAGCAAGATGAGCTGACTGCAACTCTGATGGGAGGCAGCTGTGCAAGGTTGCTTCTGCGTAGCCAGATTTCTATTATCGTCCTTTTATGGTAGAACGCTGTAAACTACCCTATGCTCTAAGGTCAACAGCAGTTTCCACAGGCCTTTCTAGTCACTGCCAGGCCAATTGACAGGGGACACATGGCTAAGAGCAAACTAAGCAACTTGAGCGTAAGTTTAAGAGCTGGAGTGTGTTGCCTGCAAGAATGCACACCCATCAAACTTCCAAAACAGATGTGCTAGCACACAGCCAGACTACAAGGTTTGCTTTCCTCTGCTTCTCATGTTGGCAAGGCTGAAGAATATGGTTGCCAACAACAAACCAACTACCACAGCTGGACTGTCCAACAACTTCAATCTAAAGAAATAGTTTAGAACATTTCTTTCACTCCATGGTCCTTTTCCATTAGTTATTTAAGAGCTTTTTAAACTAAACCCCAATAAATTCCTTAAAGAAAATTTTATTAATATGTTTATCCAGGGTAAACTGAAAGTGACCTTGAAATCTCTTTAAAATATATGTTTTTTTTTATTCAAGTTAAAGGAAAAATAAGATAATTAATAGGAGAAAAAATCAATTTGGAATGCCACTCTTTAAAGTATTAAATGCTACATGACATCTATATGTACTCACTAATGAAGAAAATGTTTGTATGTTTAAATAATAGCAATGGATGCATCGTATATAGTAAAAGACTAGGTGGCATCACGTCCTCATGCGACGCCTTTGCATGATGCCCTTGTGTGATATCATCACAATATTGCTGCGCGCACAGGGGAGGCGGGGCCTGGTGGCCGCTCTGCATGGTGAGGTCTGGGGGTCCTGTGGCTCTGTGCAGCATAGTGGAGGCCAGTCCCAGCGTCTCTCTCCGCCACCTCACATGGAGGAGGCAGGTCCCGGCAGGTCGTGGCAGGGGAGGGCAGTTCAGGGCCATTGGACTGACAGGGGAGGGAAGTTGGGGGTGATCAGGCCAGTAAGGGGGGGCAGTTCACGGCCATTGGGCTGGCCAGGGGCAGTTGTGGGTGATTGGGCCAGCAAGGGAGAACAGTTGTAGGTGATCGAGCCAGCAGGGGAGCAGTAAGGCATCAATCAGGCTGGCAGGAGAACCATTAGGGGGGAATCAGGCTGGCAGGCAGAAGCGGTTAGGGGCAATCAGGCAGGCAGGTATGCAAGCAGTTAGGAGCCAGTGATCTTGGCTTGTGAGAGGGATTCCAGATTGGAGAGGGTGCAGGCTGGGCTGAGGGACACCCCCACCCCTTGCACAAATTTCATGCACTAGGCCTCTAGTATTATATAATCAGAAATACAATTTGCATAGGATTTTTTTACTCTCTTGAGCTTGGTAAATAGGTTTCAATTTATGGTTTTTCCAAGCTATATAAATTAATTTTATTTCCTTTAAATGGATAAAAAGATATCAGTTGTACATGAATATTTTTATACAGCTTACAGAGTGGTAAAAGTGCCTTTTAATAACCATTAAAATGGAAAATCAAGTAAAAACATACTCACCTTAATTTTTAAGAAATTTTAAAAAATAATCCCTTTAAGTTCCCAGAAAACATTTCTCATTCATTCATTTAGCATATTATCTATTATGTAAAAAATATATACTGGCATTTTAATTCTCTTTATTTAAAGGTCATTATAATTTCCTACCCAACAGAAATACTCTAAGACTACAAATCCTCGTTACTTCTATCTTGACATGTAAATCTCAAAAATAATTTAATTACATTAAATTGATTATATTAAAATAATTATTACATTTGAGGCTATGATTTCCCTGTGTTACTAGTCAGATTAATTAACAAAGTAGCTCCAAAGATTTCTCATAGCAATCCTAAAGGAAAGATCTGCAGAGGTGAAAAAGATACATGTATATGCCAAACCATGTCTTCAGCAGTAGAGTCCTTTTTTTTGAGAGTAAATGAGTCTGCTTCCACATTCCAGATTTTCTTATTTCTTCATATCTCTGTCAGGTAGAGATCAACAGAATGCAGTCACTGCACATATCTGCAATGACACTTCTTGGGTTTGAATACCAGCTTTTCTACTTACTAGCTGGGCGACCTTGGACAAATTGCTTGAACTTTCCAACTTGAGTTTCCTATTCTGTAAAATGGAGCTAAAAAAGTACCAACCACATAAAGTTACTATGAAAAATTACTGAGAAGTAGTAAATAGTCACTGCATTTATATTTAACTATTATCTCTGTAAGATGACCCAAGAGAGTTGATGAAGCATATTTACATTAGTGAGTAGAACAGATGGTAGGGAAAGCATTTAGGTTTAATGTTGTTACTAATGATAAACATAAATTGCACTTGAATAATGTCATTCAAAAATGAACTCAAAATAAAATTCTCATTTCATAATAAGGCAATCTTTAAGGCTCCAACAATGTTGCTGAAAAAAATTTATGTGAGGCAGGTAGGGCTAGGCATGACCAGGAGAGTACATTTTTCCATTAGCTTTGATAAACGTGAATAGGAAATAATGAAAAAAAAAGCATTTCTGAAATGGTGAAGTAAAACTCAGAAAATCTGCTCTTTTATAAAGCAATGCAAACACCGCCAAAAACAACAATGTCAGAATTCAAAATTAGCTAAAGGTTTGCAACAATCCAAGGAGAGTTTATTTAAAAAACAACAACAATGATAAAGACAATTTAACCACTAAGCCAAATGAACATAGATTTGCTTGAGTGGCCACATATAATAAATACAGATTTTACAAAATTAATCCCAGAAAGTCACAACAAACAATCAGAAACAATAATCAATAGTAACAACAACTAACCCTGGAGAAAGGAGGATCTAACTTAAAGAGTTCATATAATATTTTAAATTCTGTGTTTTGTTTGGTAGTTACAAAATAGTCATGGAGATGTAAAGTACAGCATAGGGAATATAATCAATAATATTGTAATAACTATGTATGGCACCAGGTGCATACTAGAAATATCAGGGGGAACACTTTATAAATTATAAATAATGACTATCTAACCACTATATTGTACACCTGTAACTAATATATATAAAAGGCTAATATGCAAAGTGTGCCTTCAAGAGTTTGACCAGGAGACCAGGAGCATGATTGCTCGCTATGACATGCGCTGACCACCAGGGGGCAGCATAGAACTTGGTGGGCAACCAGCAGAGGCAGCAGGGTGCTGAGGAAGTGAGGGAAGGAGGAGGTGGGCAGGTGGGGAGGCAAGGGAAACTGTGCAGTGCTTGTGCAAAGGTGGCGGGGAAAGGAGGAGGAGGGGAACCTGATCGGCCATGATTGCTGGCCAGGCCTAGGGACCCGACCCATGCATGTATTTCATGCACTGGATCTCAAGTATACAATAATATTGAATGTAAGTTATAATTGAAACAAAATTTTATAAATAATAATAATAAATAAATGTCTTTATACAAAACACATGAGACATTCAAAGAACAGGAAAGCATAAACCATACATATGGCAAATAGAGCTAATAATGTAAATTATGCCTGAGAAAGTCCATATAAAATAAGAATTTTGTAATCCCCAAGGCAGCAACTAAGAAGCTCAATGAACTTTAATTATATAACTCAAAGAGATCCACATTTAACCAGCTCATAGTCAAAATATCAAATACCAAAGACAAAGACTATTCAAGTAGCAAGAGAAAAACAACTCATGATATTCAAGGAATCTTCACTAAAATGAACAGCTGACTTTTCAACCATGAGGCTCAATATGAGGTAAAAGGACATATTCAAAGTCTAAACCGGTTTGGCTCAGTGAATAGAGCCTCAGTCTGCAGACTGAAAGGTCCCAGGTTCGATTCCGGTCAAGGGTATGTGCCTTGGTTGCAGGCACATCCCCAGTAGGGGGCATGCAGGAGGCAGCTGATTGATGTTTCTCTCTCATCGATGTTTCTAGCTCTCTATCCCTGTCCCTTCCTCTCTGTGGAAAATCAATAAAATATATATTTTTTTAAAAAAAGAGGACATATTCAAAATATTAAAAGAGAATAAATGCCAACCCCAAATTCTATAAATACCAAAATTATCATTCAAAGATGAAGAAATTAAGACACTTCAGATTTAAAAAAACAAAAACATATATTTTGTCATTAGCCATACAAGAAATAGTAAAGAAAATCCTTCAATCCAAAATGAATGAATACCAGACAGTAACTCAGATCCACACAGAGAAATAAAGAGCATTAGTAAAGGTAAGTACATAGGTAAATAAAAAGATTGTAATTAGGTATTTTTGTTTGTAACACTGCTTTTATTCTCTTATTTAAAAGACAACAGCATAAAGCAATATATATGTGCTGATGTGCTTATGTATAAATATATAATTTATATGTCAACAGCACAGATGAGATGGAAATATAGCATTATTACAGCAAAGTTTTGTATATCTATACTAATAAAAGGATAATATGCTAATTAGACCAGTCATCACCCAGACATCCTTCCAGACAAAGCCATGATGGCAGGGGCTGAGGCAGAGGTGGTTAGGAGTAATCAGGCTAGCAGGGGGAGCAGTTAGAGGGTGATCAGGCTGGTAGTGGGGAGCAGTTAGGGGTGATCAGACCAGCAGGGGAGGGCAGTTGGAGGCAATCAGGTCAGCAGAAAAGGGTAGTTAGGGTGATCAGTCCGGCAGACAGAGGTGGTTAGGGGCAATCAGGCAGGCAGGCAGGAGAGCGTTTAGGAGCCAGCAGTTCCAGATTGCAAGAGGGATGTCCAACTGCCGATTAAGGCCCACAGAGATAAGGCCTAAACCGACAGTCAGACATCCTCCAAGGGTTCCTGAATTGGAGAGGGTGCAGGCCAGGCTGAGGGCCTGCCTTCTGTGCACAAATTTCATGCACTAGGCCTCTAATCTATAATAATCTATAATAATAAAAGCAAAATATGCTAATTAGACCAGATGACCTTCCAGATGAAGCTGGGGCTGTGAGGGAAGCCCAGGTCTGGTTTCCAAAGGGAAGCCGATGACAATAGCTGGGGAAGGGAAGGCCTACTCGTGCATGAATTTCATGCATTAGGCCTCTTAACTAAAAAAATAAGTTCGTGCCAAAACAGGTTTGGCTCAGCAGACAGAGCATCAGCCTGCAGACTGAAAGGTCCCAGGTTCAATTCTGGTCAAGGGCATGTACCTTGGTTGTGGGCACATCCCCAGTAGGGGGTGTGCAAGAGGCAGCTGGTAAATGTTTCTCTCTCATCGATGTTTCTAGCTCTCTATCCCTCTCCCTTTCTCTCTGTGAAAAATGAATAAAATATATTTTAAAAAAATAAAAATAAGTTCATATTAATTTGAATTAGATTATTTCAAGATAAAATGAGAATTGTAATCCCCAAGGCAACAATTAAGAAAATAATTCAATATATTTATATATCTATATATACACACATGTATATAGTAAAAGAAACAAGTAAATTAAATTGGCATGCTAGAGAATACCTATTTAACACAAAAGACTGAACAAATAGAAAAAAGAAGAGGAATAAAGAAGACAAGATATATATAGAACACAAACAGAAAAATGTTAGGCATTATTAATTCCTACCTTATCATAAACTTACATTAAATATAATTGAATCCCAGTTTCAATGTCAAACAGTTCCTTATGTGTACACGTCAGCAATGGTATCTGGATGGTGGACAAATAGTGGCAATGCAGGTCCGACCCTCTCTGGTTTGGACTTAGGCATCCTGTAGCAATGCACAACTGCTGACTGCTAGCATGGCAAGGTGTCTTCAGTGTCTTCCATCTCTGGACTGTTTCTCTTCTTGTCTTCATGGTTGGAGCAGACCTGTCAATTCCTCTGTTGCAGGAGTCCACTTGGTCTTAGAGTTGTTTTCTGAAAGTAAATAAATATATTCTCAACCAAAAGTTAATAAAGGAATCTTTCTATAAATATAATTGAATTAAATGTTCTAATCAAAAGCAGAAATTGGCACAATTGTTTTTAGAAAATGATCCCAATATATGCTGTTAAGAAGAGATACTCTTCAAATTCATAGACACAAGTTATATGTAAAAGAAATGAATATTATTACCATGCAAACAGTAACCAAAAAAAAAGGATTAAAGTAAAAAAAGGATTAAACTAGCATCAGCTAAAACATACTTTAAGATAGAAATGATTGATAGATGAAAGCAGACATTTTATAATAATTAAAGGACCAGTCAACCAAGACACAATAATTATAAACTCATATATTCTTAACAACAAAACCTCAAAATACATGAAGCAAAAACTCACAGGTTGATGAGAGAAACAGACACATCAACAATAATAGTTTAGGGACTTTAGTATCTCACTGTCAATAATGTAAGAATTAGAAGAATAGCAAAGAAATAGAAGACTTGCACAATAATATAAAACAACTTGACCTAAAAGATATCTATAGAACATGCTACTCCTCTTTAAATAACTAGAAAAAGAAGAGGAAGTTGAACCCCCGAAAAGAAAGAAATAATAAAGAATAGAGCAAGAGAATTAATGTAGAGAATAGAAAAGTAATTTTTAAAATTAATATAAACAAAAATTAGTTCTTTGAAAAGTCAATAAAATTGACAACTTTCTGTAATCTAACCAAGAAAAAAAGGACTCAAATTATAAAACTAAAAACTGAAAAGGGAGAACTACCAACCTAAAATAAAAAAAAAGATTAAAAGGGAAATACCAAGAAAAACTGTATACCAAAAAATTAGATAACCTAGATAAAATGGAAAATTTCCTAGAAAAACACAAACTGCTGAAACTAACTCGAGAATAAATAAAAAATCTGAGTAAGCCTGTAGCAAGAGACCGAATTCATAACTTAAATATTTTCCACAAAATAAATCCCAGGCCCAGATGACTTTTCTGATAAATTCTACTAAACATTTTAAGGAAAATTAATATTAATCATTCAAAAAATTTTTCATAAAGAAATAGAACCAGAGAAAACACTTTCCAAGACATTTTATAAAGTCAATATTACTATGATACCAAAACCAGAAAAAAAGACATCACATAGAAAAAGAAAACTAAACGTCAATATCTTTTATGAATAAAGAGGTAAAACTCCTCAACAAAACACTAACAAACCAGTTCTAGCCACATATAAAAGGATTATACACCAAGTGATATTTATTACAGAAATGCATGTTCATTTAACATATGAAAATCAATCAAAAAAATTTTAACAAAATCCAATATTTTTCACTGTAAAAATATTCAACAGACTAGGAATAGATGAAAACTTCCTCAATGTGATAAAGGGTATCCATGAAAAACCCACAGCTAACATCATACTTAATGGTGAAAAACAGAATACTTTCCATATAAGATTAGGAACAAGACAAGGATGTCTATTGTTGCCACCACTATTTAACATTATCCTGAATGTTCTAGGCAGATCAATTAAGAAGAAAATAAAAGGCATGCATATTGAAAAGGAAGAATTTAAACTATCTCTGTGTACAGATTTTTAATATAGAAAATCTCTAGAAATGCACTAAAAAATAAGCTACTTGAACTAATAAAATATGTCAGTAAGGTACTATATATAAGATCAATATATAAAAATCAATTGTATTTTAAATAGTAGCAACGAAGATTCCAAGAATAAAATTAAGATAACAATTCTGTTTATAATAGCATCAAAAAGAACTAAACATTTAGAAATAGATTTAAGAACAACAAAAATGCAAGAAGTATTTTGTTAACTATAAATCATTGTTAAAATAAATTTAAAAATCTAAATAAATGAAAAGTCATTCATCTTCATGGATTTGATGATATAATTTTGTTATGATGGCAATACTCACTAAATATATCACCTAATTCAGAGCAAATCCTATTGAAATTCCAGCTTCTTTTTGAAGAAATGACAAACTGATCCTAAAATTCATATGGAAATGCAAGGGACCCAAAATAACTTAAACAATCTTATCTAATAAAGAGCAAATATGCTAATTGACCCTCACACCATTACAAAGCTAGCAGCACCCACAGCCAATAAGGAGGGAACATGCTAATTGAGTGCCACACCCTCAAAGATGGTGGTGCCCACAGCCAGTCCCTTCAAGCCCCCCAGGATAGCAGGTGCATGGCAAGGCCAGGCCCAGGCACCTGCCTTCAGAGTCCCCCAGTCCTCTCAGCCCCCTAGCCATCCAGGGCCAGCCCGAGGCACAGGAAAGCCTCAGATGACTGCTGCCCAGTCGCCCAGGGCCAACTGAGGCTCAGGTAAACAGGACCAGCTGAGGCTTGAGCTGCTGGCAGTGGCAGCAGCAGAGGTGTGATGGGGTGTCATCTTCCCCTGATCACTGGGTCACCTCCGACCCTTGAGGGCTCCCAGACTGTGAGAGGGGGCAGGCCAGACTGAGGGACACCCCTCCAGTGCATGAATTTTCATGCACCAGGCCTCTAGTATACATATATGAAAGCCTAATATGCAAAGTGTCCCCTTGGGAGTTCTACCAACCAGGAGTTTGATTACTTGCTCTGACATGCATTGACCACCAGGGGGCCAGCGCAGAATGAAGAAAGGCTCTGGGTGGCAGCTGGCAGCCAAGGAAGGGAGGACACAGCTGGCAGCTGGCAGCCGCTAGGGACCCTACCCATGCACAAATTTCATGCACTGGACCTCTAGTTTTGAATAAGAATCAAGTTGAAGAATTTATATTTCTTAATTTTAAAACTTAAAGAAATCAAGACAGTGTGGTACTGGCAAATGACTAGACAATAGTTCAGTGGAATAGAATTGAGAGTTCAGAAAGAAACCCAAACTTTATGATTAATTGATTTTTGACAAGAGTGCCAAGACTACACAATGGGGAAAGAATAACAGGTGGTACTGGAGAAATTGGTTATTCACATACAAAAATGTAAAGCTGAACTCCTACAGCATATCATATATAAAACTTAACTCAAGATGGATCATGGACCTAAATGTAAAAGCCAAAACAAAGGAAAATATAGAAGTTTTCCCTCATGACTTTGAGTTAGGCAATGGTTTCTTAAAAGAACAACAAAAAATACATAAATTGGATTAATTATCAAACACTTTTCTTCAAAGAAAACAACCACCCATGGGCTGAGAGAAAATATTTGCAAATCTGTTGTATAAAGAATATGTAAAGAAACATCACAAATTAATAATATAAATAAACAACCCAAGTGAAAAACGGACAAAGGATTTTAATAGGTATTTCTCTAAGACATGCAAATGGCCAAAAGCTCAAGACAGGATGCTCAATATTATTAGTCAGGAGGGAAATTAAAGTCAAAACCACAATGAGAAGACACTTCACATCAACCAGGATAGCTACAAAAAAAATTTAAAAGAGAAAAAAGAAATGCTAAAAATTACATTCAAGAAATGGAAATTCTTGTGCATTGCTGATAGAATTATAAAATGGTCTATCTTCTTTGGAATATAAAGAGTTTTCCTCAAAACTCTCTGTTAAACACGGAGTTACTGTGAGACTCAAGAGAAATAAAAGGCTATATCTATTAACAAAAACTTGTACATAAATGATCACAGTAACAATACAGGGTGGGCAAAAAGTAGATTTACAGTTGTTCATATAGAAAGTAATACAAAAAGTGATAGACAATAATACAAGAAAAATTGCTATTTCACATATGCATCAATGTAAACCCACTTTTGCTGCACCCTGTTCTCATAATAAACAAAAACAAAAACAGCCCAGATTGCCATCAACTGATAAACAATGAGACAAAATTTGGTATATCAATACAATGGAATAAAAACAAATGATTATGTGTTACAATACATACTACAACATACATGTAATAACATGAAACATCCATGCTACAACATGGATAAATTTTGAAAACATTATGCCAAATGAAAGAAACCAGTGACCAAAGACTGCATATTGCATAATCCATTTATATGAAATGATAATCCATAAAAATAGAAGTAGATTATTGGTTGCCAGAGGCTGGAGGAGAGATATAAGAAATGACTGCTAGTGGGTTTTTGGATTGATGAAAATACTCAAAAGTTAGATGGTGATAATGGTTATACAACTCTGAATAGTATACTAAAAACCACTCAATGGTACACATTATGAGGGTGAATTTTATACTATGTGAATTATATCTTCATAAAATTATCCTATATAATAAAAGCCTAATATGCTAAGTATCTGGACACCCAGTCATCCATTCAACCAATTAAAGCATAATATGCTAATGATATGCTAAGGCCTCTCAACTGCTCCTGTGACATGCACTGATCACCAGGGAGCAGACATTCCGACTACTAGGTTAGCTTGCTGCTGGGGTCCAGCCAATTGAGACTGACTGAGCTAGGCCAGACATGCCCTGGAGCCCTCCCATGGTCCCTCTCCGGCTGGCCAACCTCCCGCATCCCTCCCCAGGCCTGATCATGCACCTGCAGGGTCTCTCGGTCTGGCCTGTGCCCTCTCACAATCCAGGACCCCTCAGAGAGCCAGTTTTGGCCTGATCCCACAGGCCAGGCTGAGGGACCCCACTGGCCCACTGGTGTACAAATTAGTGTACTGGACCTCTAGTCTATATATATATGCCTAAGCGACCGTTCAACCATTTCAACCAGTAGCTATGATGCTATTATGTGCACTGACCACCAGGGGGCAGATGCTCAATGCACAGGCATGAAAACATAGAACAGACTGATGAATCTCAGAGGGAAAGAGGGGAGGGAGGAGAGCAGGAAGAGGTTAACCAAAAATTTTACTAGAGGCCCTGTTCATGAATTTGTGCACCGGTGGGGTCCTTTGGCCTGGCCTATAGGGACCGGGCCAAAACCAGCAGTCCAACATCCCCCGAGGGATCTTGAATTGTGAGAGGATGCAGGCCGGGCTGAGGACCCCCACCCCAGCCCCACCTTCCCAGTGCACGAATGTCATGATCGGGCCTCACTATCTTAATAAAAACTATTATAAAAATAATACCACAAAGAAATGCAACTGTCAGAATGATTTCTTTAAAAAGTAAACAGGGTGTGGCTCCCCTCTGCAAGTGTGAATAGATGCCACTCTTTGTTTTTGTTCTTGGCCCTCTTTAACAAATAGAGCTATGTAAGTTAGGCCCTTACTTGACAAAAACAAGCAGAGGGAGGAAAAGTAAGAGAGTTGCAATTGAGTGGCCTGCCAAAAGCATTTTCAGCCAAAATCTCAATCACTGAGAGCACCTGACAGATTTAGAAAACAACTTCTGGATCCATCCAAAAACCTGGAACTGTCATGAGAACAATTTATCCGCTTTACCTTTCCTAAGAGAAGTGCTAAACACAAGAATACCAGATTGCTCCATACCAGACGAGGTAAACAAACTGTCCTAGAAAACATGATTTGAAGGTAGCTCTGAAAACAGATCCAAGTTGTCCTGAAAGTTTTCAGTGCTTCTGCTAACTACAAAAATAACCTCAGCATATATTTTCCAGTTTGTAGGTATTGGACTCTTTTGTCTCAGTTTTGTTAGTGGAAAGGGACAGAAAAACTGGTAGACTTAAACCCTGAAACTACCATGTACAGCCATGTCCAGTACCTACATTCTTTCAATTCTTTCAATCTCTCTGGACTTCAATTTCTTCATTCCTGAAATAAACAAGGTCTGGTCTACTTACCAAACAGAGTGGTTTGAAAATCAAAAGACATAATGTATGTGAAAGAACTCTTTAAATTTTAAAATTCCATGTAAAACAGAGTAATATGAGCACTGGAATTAGGTCGAGGCTAAGGTATCCTGTGAACCCCTGCACTTTGCTTTAACAAGTAAAGAGAAGAAGAGGAAGGTATTTTTGCTAAACTTGTAAGAAACCATAGTGGAGGGGAAAGAAAAGGACAGCAGGGATGCTTCTGTGAAATTCTTTGTTACCATTGAGTGCTGATGTGAAAAATCCACCCCCCTCCCAACCCCCAGCCAAAGATTCAAGTCATGTTCTTCAATTCTAAGAACCAAAATGTTTAGTTACTCATCTCTGAACTCCTTTACATTAGTTCAGAGTGTCTAAATATATGCTTTCACTTATCTGGCCAGCCAAAGCAGCCTGTATATTCTAAGAAGCAGAATACTGTGATTGAAGGAGCTCCGTTGGACTAGAAGACTTGAGGAGATCTGGAGTTCTGTGCATAATTTGGTGTCTGATCATGGAAATAACACTTAATCCTTTGTTTGAGTATCCTATCTAATAAAAGAGTAATATGCAAATTGACCATCTTTCTAAGACACAAGATGGCCACCTCCATGTGGTCAAAGATGGCCACCACAAGATGGCCTGCAGGGAGGGCAGTTGTGGGCAGTTAGGGGTGGTCAGCATAAGAGGGCAGTTGGGGGTGACCAGGCCAGCAAGGGAAGGCAGTTGGGGAGGACCCAAGCCTTCAGGGGAGGGCAGTTGGGGGAGAACCCAGGCCTGTAGGGGAGGGCAGTTGGGGTGAATCAGTTGGGCAGGGGAGGACAGGTGGGGGGGGGCAGGCCTGCAGAGGAGAGCAGTTGGAGGGGACCAGGCCTGCAGGGGAGAGTAGTAGGGGGAGGGAAGGCCTGCAGGGAGGGCAGTTGTGGGCAATCAGACCAACAGGGAGGGAAGTTAGGGGTGACCAGGCCAGCAGAGAAGGGCAGTTGGGAGAGACCAGGCCTGCGGGGGGAGGAGTGGTCAGTTGGGGCAGGATCAGGCCTACAGGGGAGAGGACTATTCGGGGGGACCCACGCCTGCAGAGGAGGGCAGTTGAGGGGGACCAGGCCAGAAAAGGAGGACTATTGGGGAGGACCCAGGCATGCAGGGGAGGGCAGTTGGGGGAGACCAGACCTACAGAAGAGGGCAACTGGGGCACAGGCCTGCAGGAGAGGGCAGTTAGGGATGATCAGGCCAGAAGAGGAGGGCAGTTAGGGGTGACCAGGTCAGCAGGGTAGGGAAGTTGGAGGAGACCAGGCCTGCAGGGGACGACAGTTAAGGGTGACCAGATTGGCAGGGGAGGGCAGTTAGGGGCAATTGGGCCAGCCGGGTAGCAGTTAGTCATCAATCAGGCTGGCAGGGGAGTGGTTAGGGGGTGATCAAGCTGGAAGGCAGAAGCAGTTAGGGGCAATCAGGCAGAGGCAGGAAAGCAGTTGGGAGCCAGCAGTCCTGGATTTTGAGAGGGTTGTCTACTGGGATCAGGCCTAAAAGGGCAGTCAGACATTCCTCAAGGCATCCCAGATTGGAGAGGGTGCAGGCTGGGCTGAGGGATACCCCCTCAACCGTGCACAAATTTTGTGGACCAGGCTTCTAGTCTCTTGTCTAAAAAAGAGTAGTAATTACTAGTATATCACCTTATCTGCCACCTAGAGTAAAACTGATGCCCAGGTTTCTAATTTAGTCTAGTGAGTGATAATATGGGCTGAGATGGAAAATACCAAAAGAGTAATAGGTGGAAGTTGAGGCAGAATGGGAGTTGAGTTTTAATATGTTGATTTGAGCTACATTTATGGCTTCTGAATGGAAATGGTTAGTACGAAACCTCCCTTTGGAAGCCTTCCTGTGTCAGCCTTTTGGAAGCTTTAAAGTCAGTTCTGAAGTGGACCACCTTTCCATGGACACCTTTCACCACACCCAGAAGAGCACCTCATTCTTACACTGTTCAGTGAACTGCATAACCTCCAACAAAATCAGAATCTCAGCCCAGAGTGGTAGAGGGTCTATTCCTTGGGTGCTCTGTCTCAGACCAAGGGATAGTAGCTGCTTCCTATGCCTATTCCTGGATTCTTTTCAATTCTCTTAACCCGATTGCCTTACTCCTATTGCCTTTTGGAATTATAAGTTCCTTATATTAAACTTCTCCAATTCAAATAACCATGTGGTTTTGGTCTCCTGATTGGAGCCAAAATAAAAATTGGCCCAGGAGATAAGCCCATGAGGATAGGACAATTTTTTAAGCTTATATACTGTTCACAGTGAAGAAGAGCCACAACATTTACTGGGTGTCTTTGGGCTTTGGAGACAGTATTCCCACATTTGGTTGTGATTTTCTAATCCAGCCACCAAATAATCTGCAAGGTTGTCAGTTTTGAGTTTGATTTCTTAACAAATCCAAGGTTGGTGCAAGCTTTCCTATCACTTGGACTTTGTGACTCAACAGATCTATTGGTGTTCCAAATATCAGTGAAAGATAGGTATACATCTACTTTACTATCGAATCTACTCATGAATCTGAGTCAGGAATTTGAATAGGGCAAAATTGGAATGGCTCATTTCTGCTCTACTTAAAGCCTGCTGGAGCTGGCATGTCCAACATTGCTTCTTCATTCTGCTAGATTAGTTCAAACAGCTGGGGAGTAGGTAGAATGGCTCAAGTGACATCATTAGTCTGGGCCATGTTCTCACAATCATCTAGGTTCCTCACTTTTTCTCTATATAGATTCGGGACCCTTCCTCTATATGTGACCCCCTCCAACGGGGCAGCTGGAATTCTTAGGTAGCAGCTTGGGACTCCCAACAGGTCAAAAATGGGGGCTACCAGATCTTTTTATTGTCTGACCTCATACAATGGAATACTATTGTTAATTAAGCAAGGAGGCCATTAGACTGGCCTCTAACCTTAGCATCCAACAGAGGCAGTCCAAAATCTAAGCCTGAAATGCCTCAAGATTAAGAAATAAAAATCTGAAAACAATTACAACCAACCAACTAGGCTTCCCCAAATAAGGCAACCACTTAAGCTATAACCAATCAAATATTTCCTTTCTTTGATTCTCTCTGTTCTCTATAAAAGCCTGGCCCCTAGCTACTGTTGTTGGATTGCTCCTAAATCACTCTGGTTTAGCACTGATGGATTCAGATCAGTTTTTGCTCAAATAAACTCTTTTAAAAAAATATATTTTATTGATTTTTTACAGAGAGGAAAGGAGAGGAATAGAGAGCTAGAAACATCAATGAGAGAGAAACATTGATCAGCTGCCTACTGCACACCAAGGTACATGCCCTTGACCAGAATTGAACTAGCTGATGCTCTGTCTACTGAGCCAAACCGGTTTGGGCTCAAATAAATTCTTAAAATTTTTAATATTCATCAATTTAACTTTTAACACTATCGAGAAATTAAAATAAATTTAGTGTTTCTAGTGTACCACTATGGATAAGTTTCAGAAAATAATATTGTTTCAAAAGGACACATAGAGCAGGCTAATGTAAAATACTGAACATATATCAATATTCTGGATATGTACACATGTAGCAATAAATATACAAAGAGATGATAAATCCCAATCTCAGAATACTAATGTAAATTCCATTGATGCAAGAGAGAAAAGAAAGTTCTAGGAGAGTGGAACTTCAAGTATTTCAATTATATTGATTTATTGTTAAGAGGAATCTGCTAAAATTTATCTATCTATAATCTGTGGGAGTTACATGGATGTCTATTATGTTATTTTCCTGGACTTCTATATGCTTACATTTTCTAATTCAAAACAATACATTTAAAAAAATAAAGGCACACAAGAAATTTCTCTTTCACAGTCTCATACATAAGGACTCCACTAAACAGTTGAAGACTTTAAAAACATTTCTGCTCATTTTTATTACTTACAGTTAAATCAGCATGGGAACACTAGTTAAGCAGACAGAGAAAAGTTAAAATCTATACCAATACTGGAAAAAACAAAGCAAATAATTTCTACTAACACACAATGGGCTTTGTGTTCAAGCTTTATATGTAATATCTCTTTTTTTAAAAAAAATTTTTAATATATTTTATTGATTTTTTTTACAGAGAGGAAAGGAGAGGGATAGAGAGCCAGAAACATTGATGAGAGTGAGACATCGATAAGCCGCCTCCTGCATGCCCCTTACTGGGGATGTGCTCACAACCAAGATACATGCCCTTGACTGGAATCGAACCTGGAACCTTTCAGTCCCCAGGCCGATGCTCTATCCACTGAGCAAAACTGTTTTTGGCTATAATATCTCTTTTTTTTTCTATATTTTATTGGTTTTTTACAGAGAGGAAGGGAGAGGGATAGAAAGTCAGAATCATCGATGAGAGAGACATCGATCAGCCGCCTCCTGCATGCCCCACACTGGAAATGTGCCCGCAAGCAAGGTACATGCCCCCGACCGGAATTGAACCCGGGACCCTTCAGTCCCCAGGCCGATGCTCTATCCACTGAGCCAAACCGTTTTTGGCTATAGTATCTCTTGAAGAATAGACTAAAAAGTGCTCACTAGCTGTTGCTTTTTTAAGAGAAACATGGGCACCAGTAAATAGGAGGTGGATACTTAACATTTTACTGTTTTAATTGTGTAATTCTTGAATCTTTTACCACTTGAATCTTTCCAAAGTATGTATTTCATATATGTAAAAGAAAAATGGAAAATTTAATATTTTCTTCCAGTGTCTTGCTTCCTTTTAAACGTAAATGCTCTGGGAGAAGTAACACTATGAGTGTTTCGTATTCTGGGGTAAAAATTAGCTTACAGATGACATTCTACAATAACTGAGTGGCAAATATATGCCACAGGTGCCACTCCATTGCCCTTCACTGCTCATCTATGGGGCACTCTTTCCTGTTGAATCTAAAAGCTCAACAGAATGCTCCAGGCAGCCATTGTCAATGGATCAAAGATCGTATTCAAGATGATACTTATATACTTACTTAATACTTTCTCTGCTCTATACTATTTAAAAAATTGCAGCCTTGGCCCATGTGCTCAGTGGTTAGAGCATTGACCAGTACACTGGAGGGTCAATGGTTCTATTTCTGGTCAAGGGCACATACCTGGGTTGCAGGTTTGATCTCTTGATATCTCTCTCTCTCTCTCTCTCTCTCTCTCTCTCTCTCTTTTTCTCCTCTCTCTCATTCTTTCTTTCTCTCTTTCATTTCCTCTCCCCTTTCACTCCTCTAAAACTCAATGGAAAAAATATCTTCTGGTGAGGATTAACAACAAAAATTTGTAGACAAAATGAAAGAAAAAATGTAAAAGAAATTTTGATCTTCAACGGAAAACTATACATTGTCTTAAAAGACACCACTTCAGGTTATCTAATTTTAGTCTTTCATTGTCTTTCAGTTATTTTACTACTCTATAAAACATAAGTAACTAATAAAGGTGCAAAATACAACTTGTAAGGTAGAGATTTAATAGACTTTTTTCTTCAACTCTGGAAAAATCAGTTTGGCCTTCATTTGCATGTTTGTTTCAATACTCCTGATCTATAAATCCAGCTGTTTTACAGATTCTCTTTTTTATCAGTTATAACATGTGCCTGGTTGCCTCACTGAATAACTTAAATAAAATCTTTACCACATGTTCATTTTTATATCTGAATAAGAGTCATAAATTTACTTTTTTAAAAATGTTTTTACAATATGTTTTATTTTATTTATTTATTTATTTATTTATTTGTCTTATTTTGAGAGAGAGGAAGGGAGAGGGATAGAGAGAGAAGCATTGATGAAAGAGAAGCATGAATCAGCTGCCTCCTTCATGCCCCCTGCTGGGGACCAAGCCTATAACCCAGGCATGTGCCCCGACAGGGAATGAAACCAGCAACCTCTTGGTTCATGGGTCAATACTCAACTACTGAGCCACACTGGCCAGACATAATTTTACTTTTTTTATATTATCTTTTATCATACTACTAGAGGCCCGGTGCACAAAATTAGTTGTCCTTCAATCCAGCCTGCTCCCTTTCTAATCTGGGACCCCTTCAAGGATGTCCATTTAGGACTGCTGGCTCCCAACTGCTCACCTGCCTGACTTCCTGATTGCCCCAACTGCTTCTTCCTGCCAGTCTGATCATCCCCTAACTACTCCCCTGACAGCCTAATTGATGTTTAACTGCTCCCCTGCAGGCCTGGTCACTCCTAACTGCCCTCCCCTGTGGGCCTGGTCACCCCTAACTCCCCTCCCCTGCAGGCTTGATCACCCCTAACTGCCCTCCCCTGCAAGCCTGGGTCCCCCTCAACTGCCCTCCCCTGTAGGTTTAATCACCCCAACTGCTCCCTTCTTGCAGGCCTGGTACTTGCCAACTGCCCTCCCATGCTGGCCTTCTTGTGGTGGACATCTTGTGAGCACATGGGGACAGTCATCTTGTGTGTTGGAGTGATGATCAATCTGTATATTACTCTTTTATTAGATAGGATAGATGTCTGGTGCATGGATGGGGCCCAGCAGGTTTTCCCTGAAGGGTGTCTTGGATCAGAGTGGGTGTTCTCTTGGGGCGTGTGGTGGCCTGGGCGAGGGGCCTGTGGTGGTTTGCAGGCTGGCCATGCTACTGGCGAACCAAGCAGAGACCCTAGTATCTGGGATTTATTTATCTTCTATAATTTAAACTTTGTAGCCTGGAGGGGAGCCAAACTTTCTGCTAGCTCTGTCGCAGCAGGCATTGAAACTTTGTTCCCTTAAGCGCCAGCCAGAGTGTGCGGAAAGCTTGGCTTCCTCCATCGCCAGGGGCAACCTAAGCCTCTTTCCTGCTCTCTTTGGCTGTAGCCATCTTGGTTGGGTTAATTTGCATACTCCCTCTGATTGGCTGGTGGGTATGGCTTGTTGGTATAGCAGAGGTATGGTCAATTTGCATATTACTCTTTTATTAGATAGAATAGTGTAAAAGAATGAAAGGGGATGTGTCAAAAGAGCAGGAAAGACTTCTCATTTAGGGCAAACTTCATTTACAGCAATATTTTCTTTTACCAGAAGATTTCCTGCACTGCTATTCAAAGAAATAATCCAGCAGTGTAGAAAGTTCAGGTATCTTTTAATATATATATATATATATATATATATATATATATATATACACACACACACCATATATCCACATGGATGAAGGAGAGATTTGAGCATCAGTCTGGAGAATAATCAAAATTCAAATTCAAAATATTTTATCCACAGGGGTACTGCCCAGTTAATCCAAATACCAGTTGTATAATATTCACAGGCATAACCTAAAAACACTTGTTTTCTTTTAAGATTTTTGAATTGTTGGCTTATTTCTAGCAGGTTTCTTCCAGACCATATAACTTTAAGACCATTCACAGGATTCTGGGGTCAGGCTGAACATACCAGACTCTCCAAGTGGGAAAGTTAATGTATGCCAACAAGAGCCTTCTCCCCACACTACCCACTCAAGCCATCTCCCACCAAATTCAAGGGCCTTGTCTCTATACCAAGGGAATAGCAAAGCCATGTGGTGTTTCTTTGGTTTTATACCAGTATAGCATAGGACAAAGAATCCCCATTTCCATAAATGACATGAACTGAGCCATAATTTTACTTAACACTTAACTATTTGAGCTAAAGATGCTTCAAATAATGTTTGAAGGAAATACATACACAATGCTAGTCCTTAGTTTTCATAAAGTAGGTCTCTCATTAAAGCTTTTTGAAATTCTGTTCTACACTTCCATCCCAAGCCTGCTCCCTAGAATTTCTTTTAACTGCAGAGCTTTCACAGCAAATGGAAAAGAGGGGAGGAGTGGGGGAGAGAAAGAAGAAGAAGATTTGTAAATACAGAACTACAATGTCCCCTGGGCACACTCTTGGAGAGGGGCTGGGCCAACTAAGATGACTGAAGTGGTCATAATCACTATGAGCTTGCTAGGATGGTCATGAAAATATTTGAATATCAATGCATGTAATATATGCGGAATGAATTTTCAAAAGCCAGACTACATTGTTTACATAGCATTGGAAATCTCCTCACTGCCTAGCTTGTCGAGTGCAGTTTTGAATCCAGAAACAAAAGGACCACTTAAAACCATGCTTAATGGGGGTCCTAAAAGCAACATTTTCAAGATGGAACAGCCATGATATGAAAGTAGCAGTTTAGCTTTTGGAAAAAAATTTTTTTTCCTCTAGATTCGCTTATTTTCCCACACAGCTACCTATTCTCAAAAATCATTTGGTTATTGCTTGTTAATAATTGTTCTTTTAAAAACTGAACAAATTTACTTGGTACCAGGATGCTGGGAGCTTTCACACTTTAATAATTTCTTGTTTTAGATATGAAAACTCATTCAGAGAAGGTAAATTACCGGTTGGCCCAAGGTCACAAAGGACAGGGTTAAGCATATCCCAACTTGGTTTTGTGTGTAAGACAGATCTCAAAATAAATTTTGTTATTTCAATACCTTTAATATTTTCCTTTTAGTGGTATTTGTATTTACAGAATCCTATCCAGTGCAGTTAGCATTTTTTCCATGCCTACCACATTGGCAGTGGATTATTACCCCAATATACATCATAAATTTATATACTAATCTCCATTTCCATGATTATCATGCCAGTTCAAGACAAAATCGTCACTATCTGTTATCTACTATAACAGATTTCTAACCAGTCTTCCTATTGCTAATCTCCCCTTTCCTGCCATACAAGTATATTTTCTTTAATATAAATCAGATCATACAATGCTACTACCAAATTCTTCCAATGATTTACCATGGCACTGAGAATAAAATTCAGATTCCTGACCCTGACCTACATGACCTGATTCCTGGCTCAGTTCTCCACTATTACATCCTACTTTGTATTCTCCCACCAACTATACACTGGGTGGTCAGATTATTATGATCTCTAAACGCATAATAATCTGGCCACTCAGGGTGCATTTGTGTGTGCATGTGTGTGTGTGTGTGTGTGTGTGTGTGTGTGTGTGTGTATTAGAGGCCTGGTGCATGAATTCATGCATGGGTGGGGTCTGGTCAGCCTGCCAGGGAAATGGGTAGTTGGCTGGTCAAACTCCTGGTCAAGGGGACAATTTGCACATTAGTCTTTCATTATATACAGTGGTTCTCAACCTTCCTAATGCCGTGACCCTTTAATACAGTTCCTTATGTTGTGGTGACCCCCAACCATAAAATTATTTTCATTGTTACTTCATAACTGTAATTTTGCTACTGTTATGAATCATAATGTACATATCTGTGTTTTCCAATGGTCTTAGGCTCATTGCGACCCACAGGTTGAGAACCGCTGATTATATAGGATATACACTGAGTGGCCAGATTATTATGCATTCAGAGATCATACTAATCTGGCCACTCAATGTATATACTGCAGCGGCACTGGCCTTCTTTCTATTCAGCAACATCAAATCAATTCCGGCTCAGGACTGTAGCACTAGCTGTTCCAGTTCTTGACAACTTAAATTTTAGCTCATGTCACCTTCTCAGCAGACCTTCTTCTCTACCAGAGTCTTTGTTTTGGTTTCCTTATAGTGTTTATTATGAATTTCATTTATATATGTTTTGTTCATTTATTTTCTGTCCTTCCCCTTTAGAAATCTGTCTTCTTTTATTCACCACTGTACTTTTTGTTATTAAAAAAAAATTAGCCGGAGAATCCAAGATGGCGGCATAGGTAAACACCTACACTGCTGCTTCGCACAACAATTTCAAAACTACAACTAAAAGACAGAACGGACATCATCCAGAACCACAGGAAAGCTGGCCGAGTGTAAGTTCTACAGCTAGAAGGAAAGAGAGGGGCTCACAGAGACCCAGAGGAGCTGCAAAAAGCCGAGGTACTAAGACGAGCGCGCTGAGAGAGCGGGTGCCGGAGTACCTGGCTGGCTTTCTCTGGCGAGAGGGAAACGGAGACTCCCAAGGGCATTGAACCCCTTATCTTACGACACTAAACCCCAGATCCAGCTGAAACTCATATGGGGGGAGTTTAGACTGTGAAAAGGGAGAGGTGCATGGAAATTTAGGGGAGTCGCAGAAGATCAGGTCTGGTCTCGCACGCGCACAGTGCTGCGCGCAGGACAGATTGCTGATTGTGCCGCTGGCTTTCGCGAGTGGGCGGGAGACAGACCCTCCCAACTGTGCCACTTCTGAGTCCACTGGACCCCTGTTTCGGGCGAAACCCTGGGGACCTAGACTCGTGTGGTCCTAGTGCGCAGGGGAGCTGGAAAGGCAGTGGTTAGAGGCACAAGGACTGCTCCAGGGATTACCCAGTCACATGAGACTCAGGGACCATGGAGGGCGGGGCCGACTGGAAGGCAAGGCGGTCCCTTAAGCCCTGAGACTCCACCCATCCCAAGCTCAACAGAGGCTTCTTCGGTTTTGCGTCTGGTATCATAAGGCTGAATCCAACACAGAAGTTTCCCCGGCATAGTGAAAATGCTGAGACAAGGGAAGGGATCACAAACAAAAGAAATGGAGGAAAAAAAAACGACTGGATATAGAGTTCAAAACCACGCTTATAAGGTTTTTCAAGAATATGCTAGAAAAATTGGATAAATTTAGTGAGACCCAAGAGGAGATGAAAAAGGACCAACTAGAGATGCAAAAAAGCCAACTAGAGATGGAAAAGGTCCAACTAGGGATGAAAAAGGACCAACTAGAAATTAAACATACACTGACTGAAATAAAAAAATATTATACAGAGTCCTAACAGCACACTAGAGAAAGGCAAGAATCAAGTCAAAAATTTGAAATATAAAGAAGCAGACAACATTCAACTGGAAAAGCAAGAAGAGAAAAGAATCCAAAAATGTGAACATAATGTAAGGAGACTCTGGGACAGCTTTAAGCGTACCAACATCAGAATTGTGGGGGTGCCAGAAGAAGAGAGAGAGCAAGATACTGAAAACCTATTTAAAGAAATAATGACTGAAAACTTCCCACATCTGGTAAAAGAAATAGACTTACAAGTCCAGGAAGCACACAGAACCCCATATAAAAGGAATCCAAAGAGGACCACACCAAGACACATCATAATTAAAATACCAAGAGCAAAAGACAAAGAGTGAATATTAAAAGCAGCAAGAGAAAAACAGTTTATTACCTACAAAGGAGCACCCATACGACTGTCAGCTGATTTCTCAACAGAAACGATGCAGGCCAGATGGGAGTGGCAAGAAATATTCAATGTGATGAATAGCAAGAACCTACAACCAAGAATAATCTATCCAGCAAAGCTAACATTCAGAATTGAAGGGCAGATAAAGAGCTTCACAGAGAAGAAAAAGCTAAAGGAGTTCATCAACTCCAAACCAGTATTATATGAAATGCTGAAAGGTACTCTTTTAGAATAGGAAGAAGAAAAAGGTAAAAGCCAAAAAAATATGAACAACAAATACATATCTATCAACAAGTGAATCTAAAAATTAAGTGAATTAAAAATTTGATCAACAGAATAAACTGGTGAATATAATAGAATCAGGAGCACAGAAAGGGAGTGGAATGATAATTCTCAGGGGGGAAGGGGTGAGGGGTGTACAGGGAGAGACTGGACAAAAATCATACACCTATGGATGAGATCAATGGGAGGGAGCTAAGGGCAGAGGGAGGGGTGGGAGCTGGGTGGAGGGGTGCTATGGAGGGGAAAAAAGAGAAACAAATGTAATAATCTGAATAATAAAGATTTAATTTTTAAAAAATTAGTTAATATTTGTTGAGTATGTGAATGTGTGAATGAATGAATAAACTTACCAAGGCTTAATTGGTAACATTTCACAAATAGTTATTGTATGTTGTGGGGAGATAGACATCAAGAAAGAGATTTGATCTTCAAAGGGAGAATGGCTTGTTGGAACCCTTTGAGAATCTGGTCATGCACAAATTTTCACAAGCCCTTTAAGCTGGCTCATCTATGATGCCCTGCAAGGCATGAAACCCAAGTTCAGAACGCTTGATTTAGCACACGATCCCAATATATTATCTCAGTTTACATGATGCTGAATAATTTGGCTATTGTTTAGTTCTCCCTCACCCACATCCATAGCTTTGCAATCTAAATTCAAATCACCCTAAGTTACCTACCAGGATTTCACTTGCCTCTAAACGTTTCTCTCCCTTGTACTTGGAATCCTCTCCAAACTCCAAACTCCCCCTTTTATCTAACTCCCACTCATATTTTTAGAGCACATTATTTTTTCTGGGAAGTCCTTCCTTATCATTAAGTTTGAGTTTGGAACCTTAAAAAGCTCATCGTTTATTCTGTACTTCTATCAAAACACTTCTATAAATTATTATGATTGTCAGTTCATATTATGCACAACCATCAGTTTAGGGAATATATTTGTTGTATTTGTCATGGTATCAATAGTGCCTAGTATAATGCCTCACAATTAAGGGCCCAATTAATATTTAGGGAATTAAAATAAACTTTTCTGAGTTTCATATCTCATTTGAGAAAATAGATATGATTATTGGTCATATTTTGCAGGACCTTCAAATTAGAGATTCCAAATTTGGTCACACATTTTGTTCCTGAACTAAAGAAGAAGCTTTTCAGAGGATAATACAGATTGTGTCAAAGTCTAAACTATGTCTTCCAAATGCTTTGGAATAACAAAAATAAAAGGTAGTGAAACAATATGTGTAGTTGTAATAAAAACAGAAGTTTCTCTCCTACTAGATTGATGTTAAATTTGCTAGTCTGTGGGATGCTTTTTGCTATTTCACAAAAACCTGTGATGGATATATAAGTCAATCAGTATGCTTCTAAACTAAGCCAGCTTAAAGGTTTTTGTGGGCAAGGTGAAATACAGCAGTAATATAGATGAATGCATACTGGTGGAGGCCAATGAACCTACTGAACTCACAGTATGATCAGGAGGCAGAACTAGGAAGGAATTTAGGGTAGTAATAAATGTTGCCATGAATCTTCTCTACATGGCTTCTTCTGTTCTTAGCAGCAAAAACACTTTTAGAGACAAAGAATCTTTTTTCAGTTTAATTTCTATTGTTGAGGGTATTACAAATGTCCCCATCCACTGATTTCTGCCTTGCCCTAGGCCTTCACCACGTTAGTGTCTATGTCCATGGGCTATGCATATATGCATATAAGTCATTTGGTTATTAGAGACAAAGAAGTTTAAGTCTCTACTAAGAAAAGCTCCTAATAATACTACACTCCTTCGAGCCCCATTCATCTCCAAAAGGCCTTAAATATACATACTCCCTTTTTCTCATTTTACATATACATGAGGACCCCAACCAACCAGGGAGTGACGATTCTAGTATTATGGAGAACTGTTACTTTGAAATAACATGTGCTATTCCTAAAACAACTCATTTTTTTTTGTAGTTTATACGAGAACCAGAGATGAAATATGACTATGAGCAAAATAAGCAGAATCACAATTCAGAGATATGGCTTAGAAAAACAAAATAAAAGAGTATGTTTACATAAATTATAAGCATTCCAGGGCTGGGATATTATTCTCTCGCCAACACTGTCAACCATTTATATAACATTGTGTATACTTGCGGCAATATAAGATGAGTAATAATAATTAATACAGTATGATTGTCCTGAATTCCACAGACTTCTTCTTACTGGATTCCTGCAGCCTAATTTTTTAGAAGGTTGAATACTAACTGACCGTATATATTTCCCAACCGTAGCTTGTTAGGCTTCTTTGTGTCTTATAAACCCATTAGTGATTATTTCTAACAAATTTCTGCTATATCACTACAAACAAGCTAAAATGTAAATTTGGATAGCGTTGAAATCATTGGAATGTTGGCCAAGAGCTTTAACCTCAAAGGAGTGTGATTTCAGCGATTTCTGATGGCTCAGAAATGGAGAAAAGAGGATGGGTTAGAGGAGTAGAAGAAAGGATAAAGAAATTAATCCTGAAGCCAGCCCAGTATCATTTAAAATACCAAGACATCAAATTCAAAGGTATCTTTTTTACACCTTGTTAGGCATTTATTTGATGAAGAAATCAACAAATGAACATGGGGTATCTCTCCTGAAGCAGCTTTCTCACTGGCTTCCTGCCTCAAATGTTTTCTTCCTCTCCAATCTATCCTACACGCTCCTAACAGAACCATCTTCAGCAATGATTTTCCATTAACTTACAAAGAAAACTAAGCTACTCACTGCCTGTACAATAATTCCTAAGCATGGCCCCAAAAATCCAGGGGCCACATTTCTAGTCCCATCTCCTTCCACTGCCCTCCACACATTCTATGTGCCCAGAGGCACTCCCTCAAACATCCCTGGCTCTTCAATAGTTCATTGTCTTTATTCTGTACTTTAAAACACTCTTCACTTTGTGAACCTAAAAAACCTATTCACTATTCAGGATGCTATCATGCCTGACTCTCCTCTTAGCTTAGTTGCTTCCTCCTTACCAATTCTTAGTCCATTTATAAGACACCACAATTGCATGTTATTTACTTCAATGTGGTCGTCACCTTTAAGAAAACAAGCTCATGGGCAGAGATGGTCTTCTTCAGTCCCGACTACAGATGACCTTATTCAGCCCTGGGTCAAGCATCGTGTCCAACACATAGTAAGTACTCAGTTAAATATTGTTTAAGAAAAACACTGAAATAAAATACAAAAATTATATATTCTTATCAGAAAATACAGTGACATCCCTGGCAAATCTCCCATTGTCCTTAGCGTTTGCCTCCAAGCAGAATAATAAGCAATAAATGCCTGGTACAAACAATTAGCCTATCAAGCAGGTGCTGGCTCAATCCCTGAACACGGTCCGGAGTTCCATGCTAGACTTCATTTACTTTGGGAAGCCCAGAAATGGACTCCCACCGCCACTCAAGCAGTATGCATAAACAATATCAAGAGCTAAATCCATCAGCCTCTAAGAGCACTTAAGTCCCATTCAAAGTCAAGGGAAATTATGCATACATGAGAAGTAGAAAAGGAGGGGAGATAAGAAAGATGGCTTGCTGCTTCTTGAAAAACAGGAAAAAAGACCACAAAGGTTCAGTTCCTCAGAAAATTGTCACCTATTTGCTATCTCCTATTCATCTTCTTAGGAATTTATTGGATTAGGAAAGACCTTTGCTACTCCACTGTATCCTAAACTCCCAGTTGCCTTTGCATTAGTTAATGTCTGAGCTTCCTGGTTAATTGTGGCGGGTGAGCAGTGGGCTGCACAGATGTCAGATGTCCTACTCTATCAGATGAAGAGGTTCCTGCCTCGGGCTGTTTATATATGACCTACCAGGATTTCCTGCTGCATGATGAAATAATTAGGGGGCCCTCCGTGAGGAGAATAATGTTGCAAGTAAGTTGTAACAGCATTACATTAAATAACAAAAATGAAACATTTGGCCTTATCTGTATCAGAATCTTTCTAAGGTTTATTGTGAACATTCTGTTCCTCATTTTTATAATACATTCTGTTCATGTGGGTGCTAATTTTAATGCTCAGTGGAGAACACAATCAGTTTAGCAAGGCTTTCTTTAATGCTTGTGCTACAATTTGAGTAAAGAGTAAACAAGGTGGAGAGATGTCTTTTTTGTGTGTTTAATTTTCTAAATAAAGTTTATCTTTTGCCTCTTAAAACAAAGCAATTCTATAGACTCAACAAAACCTGATGGTCTTCTAAAAAATTAGTAATATTTTCTAAATTGATAGAGTCTGAAATCTTATTGAATTCTAACTTCTGATTTGGGCCCAGAAAATAAGTATACACCGTCTTTATAATATTTTTAAAAACTTTTAATCCATAACAGGTCTTACCCACATATAATTTCCATGATTTAAGAGCATTAACCTATATACAGACACGAATCAAGATTAAGAACAGCCGAAACTGGTTTGGCTCAGTGGATAGAGCGTTGGTCTGTGGACTGCAGGGTCCCCGGTTTGATTCCTGTAGAGGGCATGTGCCTTGGTTGCGGGCACATCCCCAGTAGGAGGCATGCAGGAGGCAGCTGATGGATGTCTCTCTCTTGTCAATGTTTCTGACTCTCTATTCCTCTCTCTTCCTATCTGTGGAAAATCAATAAAGTATATTTAAAAAAATTTTTTTTAAAAGATTAAGAACAAAAAATGAAATGTCACGAATTCTAGAAACACATCTGGGCATATGGGGCAAATTAGACCAAGTTATGTTAGCATGGTTTCCACTATCATCCTGTGCATCCCTCTGCATTAGTTCTTAACACCTTCCTTGATAAGACTGCAAACTCCTTGAGGGCTGTTTTTCTCTGCATTTTTGTATCTCCTGTCCCTAATACAGTATGTACTTGGCACAAGTAAGTACTCAATAAATTTTCATTAAACTGAAATATAGTGTGGAGTGAGGAGTGGAGAACAAGAGATCAAGAAAAAGGTAATGGTCATTAATGAATTCCTCACTCCTTCACATTTTTTCCTATGTAAGTACAATGTAATCTTTCTATGAAGGTACAATATCACTTTCATCCCCTTTAACATCTCCCCTGCTATAGTTGTTCTAAAAAGGGTAAGGATTCCCAGCCCCCTCCTCTTAATAGTAGGCTAATTCTATCTGATATATAAAAGGAGTAAAAGAATTATACTAAACTACTAAATAAATAGAATCATAAATTACTAAATAAAATGAAAATCCACCTGAGTTTCATTGCTTGAAGATCATACACCCATGAAGATGGCCAGGTACATTCCTAAAAAAAAAAAAAAACACAGAGAACACAGTTTTTGAGAAGAAGGGAGATTTCCTACTGCATCTAGGAAAGATTTAGGAAAAATAAGACTGTGAGAAGTAAAAGAAGAGCAAGTAGCTTTTGTCACAAGTGTCATTCTGATCCATTAATAGCAGTTACCAGGTAGAGGTAGTGTCCAGGTTGTATGACAAAGAGCAGCAATTAATTGATGGTGCCTGCCTTAGCTTTGGAACAAGTGTCAATATGAGTACTCACTCTCTGTACCCCAGCAGCTCTTCTCAATAACCAAGAAGGCTGCAGTCATTTTAGGGAGAACTGGAGAACAAAGAGATGTTCAAACGATAGTCTTTGAAGGAAAGCAAAAGTTCATTAAAGTACAATTATACCCAGGTGTGGCACTCTTTGCCTTGTTTCATAAACACTTACTGAGCACTCACCTATCAAATAATACTCATTGGCCTCAAGGAATTAATGGCCACCTGTAGGGGGAAAGATAAATAAATAGGAAATTTTAATATAAGGTGATTAATAGTATAAAAGTCTACAAATAATGTTAAAGGAGTTCAAGTTAAAGTGACTAATTTCAGCTAAGAAGAGGAACGTCAGAAAATATTTCCTAGAGAAAGAGATCATCTAAACAAGGCTTTCAGGATAAGTTAAATGTGGCTTTGCCAAAAATAAAAAAAAAAAAAAAAAAAAGGAAGCAAGAAGGAAGGAGAAAGAAGACAGGAGGATCAGAGGAGAATGGAGGAAGGGGAAGGAAGAGGAGTGGAAGGAGGAAAGGCATTTGGGCAGTATATACAATGGTGCGCAAAGACAAGTCCTTAGTTCAGTTGCACTGCTGAGTTCAAGTGATTTGGAGGATGATTAAAGAAAATGCTAGAGAAGTGAAGAACAGTCAGAACTTGAAGGACTTTGTCAATTCATAGAGTCTGGAGAATTGTAAGCAGGACAGTAACTTGCATCTCTTTGACCTGCATTCATTCTCTACTGTTTGTTCCCTCACTAAATAAGTATATTAATGTCTGCCCTCCATGAAAAAGAAAATATAATTTAATCCTACATTTCTGTATTTTTTCCAATATCTTTCCTTCTCTTCCCAAACAAGCAGATAAGCTGAAACTATCTATACATATTTTCCGTCTCCACAGTTCTTAATTTATGAATAACTGCATCTAAGAGGAAATAAAAACAATGACTTTGTGCAAATTCAGGAGCGTGAAAGTTGAGCAACAACCTACCCAGCTAAAGAAGAGGGAAATGTCTAGAAAGAACAGTCCCCTTAAGCTGCAGAAGTGGAGGTGAAAAGTGTTCAATCCAGTCAGGAGCTCCTCAGAAATGCAAATTGCCCACTTGAAATAAGAAGGCACCTATTGTTCAGCCTTGATTGCCTCTGCAGGCCTACAGGCAAGGGCGAAAAATCCTTCAAGGAGAAGGCAGTCTAAGGAAACTGCACAAATGGAGGAACAAATAGAAATGAAGCCAAACTCCAACAGGGCTTCTATTTATCATCTGCGAAGCGAGCAGGGATTATAGAGTAAAAACCATTTATGATTCTGCATTCTTTATATCGTAATTATCTGTGCTCCTTTTTGTTGTCCCTTTTATCTCATAGATGTTGATAAAGCTGAAAATTTTAATGTGTCCTGTGCAGCCTGACCTCACTGTCAATAAATGCACAATGCATTTATTGGGGCATTAAATGTAGCTCTAGTCATATAAATACTTTATGCCAAGAGCATATATTTATAATAGGAGAAATAATAGCTTTCACTTTTCCCCATCATTTAGACATATCCTGCATGTAGATGTTTTGTTCCTATCTTGCTTCTGCAAGTTTTGTTCTTTTGCCCTGGAGGAAAATATGGTGATTTTTTTTTTCTAACTCAGTTTTATTCCAAACTCAATTTCTTTTTTCAAGAAAAGGAGTCACAAACAAGTATTAAAACTCTCAAAGTCTGAATTTAGAACTTTCCTTTACAAGAAAATAAACAAGGTGCCATTTTTTTCTAAAATAATTCTCATCTAACCTGTTTACCAGCTGAGAAATAAAAGATCTTGGTATTTAAACTTGAAACTCTTGTTCATTTCTTTATCCCCATCTCTTTTTCATCTTTATAAACAGAAGTCTATAATTACTATACTAACAAAGAACACAGCTGAACTATACACAGGTTAAACCATTCTAAATAAAGTACAGAATAATAAATAATAGAATAGTCAAAGGAGCTAGCATAATAAACACATGAAGAGCTACACCACATCCTACAATGTAAGATGTCTCCCATTTCTAAGTCTTTTCAACTTCCTGAGTGAAAGAGACCATAAAAAGCATAAGCTAACAATCATAGAAACTGGAGAGATCACATAGTCCAGCCTCTTAGCTACATTTAAAGCCCCCATTAATCATAATAACGATAGCAATAATGGCAGAGACAGTAGTGATTGTAGTGGTATCAACAATTACCATTCCTCAAATATTTACAATGTGCCAGGCACTATGCTAACTGCCATAAGCACACTATCTCATTTAATTCACATAACAACATGGTTGGATGATAATTATTCCCACTACAATGAATGTACAGGCACAGCTCTGATGGGTGAAGGGCTGGCTAGCTTCTGCCCAAAACATTTTTCATATGAGAACCTGATAGGACAACCCTTTCTATTTGAAAACAGTTGTGATTGAGAACTTTTTCCTCATATGGAGCCCAAACTGGTTTCATGAAACTTCCAGTCATTCATCTTGGCACTTTCTTACAAAAATAAAGTCTAACCTTTCTTCCAAGCAAGAGCTCTTTAATACTGCCTTCATGTTGTCATTTGGGCTACCTAATCTGGTTTGGTGTCCCTGCAGCCAGATCTAGCACCTCAGCTAGGCCAACCAACTGAGTCCACTCCTGAAAACTCGGTTTTGAGCCAATTCTCAGACAAAGCTAGCTCCTAACCAAGAGAACTATAGAGAATGCCACAGTCTTTACCCTTTATACAGTCAATTATTTCTAACAGGGGCCTTTCTGGTCCCTATGACAAATCCCACCTTAATTTTATTTCACTCTGAATTCTTGAATGATCTCTAGTTAAGAAATGTAAGGCATTAGCAAACTCTCCGGAGCAAATAATTCCAGGTATCACTATTATACCCTTAAAATAGTATCTTGATGGCAATACTCCTGGTATTTTAAAAGAATTAGAACTGAAGTTACAAATAACTAACATTTATTAGTGATTACTGTAAGCCAGGCACTATTCTAAGTACTTTACTGATATTAACTCACTTAATTCTGGCAACAATCCTATGATATGGGTATGGTTATTATTACCACTTTAATAATGAAGAAACTGAGGCACAAAAGGAAGTTGGCTAACTTACCCAAAATCCTATGTAGTTCTGTAAGAGCTGGACAAATCCAGGACCTATGACTGTAGGACGATTAATCACTACAGTATACTGCTTTTCAGTAGATGCTAAACTCTTCCCAGCCTAGGTCTGGGCACTGTTTCCTCTAGTTTGGCATGTTTCAGCAATTTGCCACGGAAAAAAAGCAATCTGGTGCAGCAAAGTGTATTCCTGCTATATATTACTTCCTCTTTTGTAAATTACCACATCTTTCTACTTATATGGGTGGCCATGCAGTGAGCTGGGAGGGAGACTGACTCAGCATTCAGAAATCAGGAATGCATGCTGATCAACAAAACCTCAGTGTGAACCAGGCCTTCATGAGAAGTGAACAAAGAGAGATGCCACTGCTTCTATTGGTACTGACAGTACAGTTCAGCAAATACACTACGGTGTTGACCACTACCCCATGCAGCTATGCTCTGCAATGAAGACCCATGACTACATCTGCATTTGGTCTGATCGGTATCTTTTCAGATCTATTTGCTGTCCGTTACAATCAGAAGATTGGGTCTGCTTTGCAAACTCATTATCCTGGATCTGAAAATACAAAAAGCCAGTTTTGCTTGGAGTGGAGCCCACTCGAGTTTCTACAGCCAAGTTTCAAGCCCACAACTGGAGCTAGTATAGTTGTATAAACTAGAGACATTTAACCTTGTGGCCTTTCTTATCTAAACTGTGAGGACAGAATATAAGAAGATAAACTCTGCCTTTCATATTCAGCACAGCTATGAAATTTAAAGAAAAGAAAAATGACTCTTTAAGGAGATTTTTCTATTCACCAGAGATTTTTTTAAAGTGAAAAATAAGGCTACTTTTAAGATATTTCACCTTCTGTTCAAGTGAAATTTTATATCATAGTCATTTCTCACAAACTGTAATAACAATCTATCTGAATAGTTATAACTCAAAGAAAGAACTGTGTCTATTTTGACCAATATGATTATAACTCAATGAGTTGGTCAGTCATCTGAACAGAAAGTTTATAGTGCGCTATCCCACATACAGGCGATTTTAACATAAACCATTTTCTCAGCTTAACTAAGCAGTGGAGATCCTTACTTTAGAATTGGAATAAATCTTCCTGATCTTGGCTCTGCCTCTCTTTTTTGGTTCCCTCATAACTATTTGCAGCTTTTTGTTAGTTGCTTTCCCCCTCTTCACATCCTTTTCTCCACTCCCACTCAACCCCAATCTCTAAAATACAAATCTTTGTTATGCATCAGAATCCATTTGGCAAGCTAGACTACTGATTCAGGCTTCTTTTCCTGACTTAAAAACACACACACACACACACACACACAAAAAAAAAAAAAACACTTATCAGTGTTTCTGTCCCTAAATCCCTATGCTGTGATAGGGGAAAATGAGAAAACTTGATTCTCTCATTATCTTTTTTAAAGCAAAACATACCTAATCAGCACACACACCCTAAATTCCAAAATCTTTTCCAGTTTCCAACAGGATAATTTCTTTTTTGAAACAATACAAATATACCTTTACTTTGAAAAGAGATAGGAACAATTTATCCATATGTATCTTTGCTGCTGGTGAAAAGAAGCTAAAATATACTGAGAATTGACCAAAATTCTCCATCTTTGTCATGTAGTAATTCTAAGGCATTTTCTCCACACACACATCTATGTTGTAGCTCTGGCTACATGTTTTTTTGTAATGTTTCTTTCATTCAATATGATATCCTTCCAAATAGTTTTTTACAGCCTATTAGCACCTCTCTACAAATTTTAGCAGCTTAGAGCCCATAAACTCCTCTTAGGCCTCTCAGAGGTTGGTTTCTTACCCAGGGCATAGAGGGCTGATCGGTTAGCATTTCACTAACTGGGGAAAAAACAGAATAGAACAAATTCTCTGACCTGTGGGACAGAATTAGGTGCATGAAAACCTGTTGAGAGAAATGCATAAGCTTCTATGGGAGAAGGCATGCAGCTGTGGAAAGTATCAATATCCACCTTCTCTGGTGTATGCAACGTTATTTGGGATTGGAGTCTGCTCTATTCTGTAATCTGGAAACTGTTGTTTTTTTTGTGGGGGGTTTTGTCCCATTTTCAAAGTAGAAGAGAGTGCTGGAAGTACTAACCAAGCAGACATCTGCCCTGGCTACATGATAATCTTCTTGAGACAAAGCAGGTTTTCTGGCTATAGCTGTGCAGATTGTGCACAAAACTAGCCAGCCAAGGGATCAAGTGGGGCTAAAATCTACCTTTATTCAGCTGGACAAATCCTATACAATCAGGTGGTGACTGCTGAGAAGAGGCATCTTGTCCTGATTTGTGCAAAGGTACCAATGGGCTAGTGCTTATCCTAGAGATAAAGACCATATCTGCCTCTTCGACTGCCACGTCTTCATCATTTTGAATATATGACAGTGACTTAATACTTATTTGAGGAATGAAGGGAGAGAAAGGAAAGAAAGAGTTCTCTATGTAAAGTAGCAATAAGTGCAAAACTCAAGCAGAGAATCTGAGATAAGGGCACCTTTCTTCATTTTTATAATGTGCACTGTTAGATCTGGAAAGTCCAAGTAAAAGAAAAATGAGAATCCTTTGTTGTCTTTGTGTTTTTATTCCTCTATCCAAAAATAATCATGGCAAGCACAAACTGTATTGAGGTAAATCAATCTAAAACCCAATTTCTATCATCCTGACACTTACTGGTCTGGCCAAATGTTTTAAACTCCAAGAGTATATAAGATTCTTAATAATTTCTTTTTTGAAAAAGAACATTTCAGATAACCTTATGAGACAATATACCTCATCAAAGATACAACTGTGTAAGTTCTATCTGTAATACGATACAGAAAGTAGTGTGATTTTTAAGTTGGGGAGCAAAACAAAACTTATGTAAACCTTTACTTATTGTATTAGTTTCCTATGGCTGCTGCAACAAATTATCACAAACTTGGTGGCTTAAATTAACAGAAATTTATTCTCTCAGAGACCCAGAAGCCAGTAGTCCAAAATTAAGGTATCAGAGTGTCACACTGCCATTGGAGGCTCTGAGAAGAATCCATTTTTTACCTCTTTCTACATGGTGTGTTGGCATTTTGGATATGGCTACACATCTCTCTGGTCTGCCTTCATAGTGCCTTATCTTCAGTATGTGTATCTTCTCTTCTTCCTGTTTATAATCTCGCTCTGCCTCTCTGAGAGTATGTGATTACATTTAGGCTAATTCAAGATAAGCTCTTCCTATCAATATCATTAACTTAATCACATATTTTTTTCATATAAGGTAATATTTAAGGATTTGATGATAATGAAGTGAATCTATGTTTGGAGGTGCCATTTTTCTGCCTACTCTATTATCGAAATAAATACTTATATTCTTAGTTTTTATGGCTATATAGATTACTAGAGGCCCAGTGCACAGGATTCGTGCACCTGTGGGGGGCATGGGCTAGAGAGATTGGCCCGCTCTGGGAGCGCTGCTCATCCAGGTTAGCCAAGCAGTTGTGGACCTGCCCTCTGAGCAGCTGCTCCCTGGTCCGGCATCTTCCATGGACCTGGAGCACTGGCCTCTCCAGGGGATTCCGTTAGGGCCAGGACCTGGAACAATAGCACTGAGAGGTAGCAGTGGAGTAACCTCAGTCCTATGGTCACTTACTGCTTCCCAGCCTCCGGGGTCAGTTCTGTGAGCATAGTGGTGGCATTGCGTGGCCTGTAGGCCATCCAGAGGAGGCAGTAGGGAGCAAGAAGGAAGAGCCTGGGGCAAGGAGGCAAGGCTCACAGCCCGGGGTTCACAGTGAGAGCAGCTGCTCATCTGGTCAGTCGAGCAGCACTCCCACTGTGATAGTGCACTGACCATCAGGGGGAAGCCCCTGCATTGAGCATCTGACCTCTAGTGGTCAGTGCACATCATAGTGACTGGTCTACTGGTTGTTCGGTCATTCTGCCATTCAGTTGCTGGGCTTTTATTTTATAGGATAGTCGTTTTAGGAACTCTCTTGAATCAGCAAAAATTCCTTACTTAAAAAAGATTTTCATTCAAAATCTGAATACTAATCCAATTACAATGCTTAAAGAACATGTTTCACGAGTATATAGTATGGTGAATCTCCTATACAGATTCTGAAGAAGATAAATTTTTACAATTGTGAAATATTTCCTTTACCAATATTATGCTAAACTTCTGTATTATAGTTATTTCTGAGTCAGTGATGCCAAAATACTAGGCAAGTATAAATCTGACAAGCCATCCCTGCTTGGTTGTCAATTTCACCTCACATCTCAGAAAACTTTAATGAGCTGAACCAATTGGTACTTTGCTACTGCCAAAATGGTGTGTTCAATTACAATTTTATCAGATAATGGTGGTGGTAAAATATACTCATTGTATTGACAACTACAGTGTAATGCTGAAAAGGTCTAGAATAAGTAAGAGATATGGGATAAAATAAATGGAGAGATGTTACCTGTCCACACAGATTTAAAAGGAGCTAATAATGGAGGTCATTGTTCATTATTCTCAGTGCACCCAGAGTAGAACAGGGTCCTGGATATTGACCTAGGCCAGAGTCTGACTCAGGAATGGAGCATAACACTCATTAACAATGTGTAGTGTGTTTTCCAGGGACCATGGATATAGGTCTGTCTATTCTTCAAGGAAAAAAATCTTCCAAATAAAAATATCTAAAGATTGACTTATAAAGTAGTTTTGTAAAAAAGGAATCTGAGCAAATTATGTTTAGAATGTTATTTCATCTAAATCATGGACAACCTCAGGAACACATTAACATTTTTCTACAGATGGTTAATCTCATGTAAAACTTTATGAGTCTTGACAGACCCCTCCCAACTGTGCCACTTCTGAGTCCACTAAGCCCCTGTTTCAGGCAAAACCCTGGAGACCTAGACTCCTGTGGTCCTGGTGCGCAGAGGAGCCGTAAAGGCAGCGGTTAGAGGCACTGCGGGCTCGCGCACAAGGACCGCTCCAGCCATTACCCAGTCACATGAGACTCAGGGGCTGTGGAGGGCGGGGCGGACTGAAAGGCAAGGCGGTCCCTTGCCCTGAGACTCCACCCCTCCCAAGCTCAACAGAGGCTTCTGCGGCTTTGAACGTCTGGCATTATAAGGCTGAATTCAACACAGAAGTTTCCCCGACATAGTGAAAATGCCGAGACAAGGGAAGGGATCACAAACAAAAGAAATGGAGGAAAAAAAAACGACTGGATATAGAGTTCAAAACCATGCTTATAAGGTTTTTCAAGAATATGCTAGAAAAGATGGATAAATTTATCAAGTCCCAAGAGGAGATGAGAAAGGACCAACTAGAGATGCAAAAGAGCCAACTAGAGATGGTAAAGGTCCAACTAAAGATGAAAAAGGACCAACTAAAAATTAAACATTCACTGACTGAAATAAAAAAATATTATACAGAGTCCTAACAGCACACTAGAGAAAGGCAAGAATCAAGTCAAAAATTTGAAATATAAAGAAGCAGAAAACATTCAACTGGAAAAGCAAGAAGAGAAAAGAATCGAAAAATGTGAAGATAATGTAAGGAGACTCTGGGACAGCTTCAAACGTACCAACATCAGAATTGTGGGAGTGCCAGAAGAGAGAGAGCAAGATACTGAAAACCTATTTAAAGAAATAATGACTGAAAACTTCTCACATCTGGTGAAAGAAATAGACTTACACGTCCAGGAAGCACACAGAACCCCATATAAAAGGAATCCAAAGAGGACCACACCAAGACACATCATAATTAAAATACCAAGAGCAAAAGAGAAAGAGAGAATATTAAAAGCAGCAAGAGAAAAACAGTTCATTACCTACAAGGGAGCACCCATATGACTGTCAGCTGATTTCTCAACAGAAATGATACAGGCCAGGTGGGAGTGGCAAGAAATATTCAACATGATGAATAGCAAGAACCTACAACCAAGAATAATCTATCCAGCAAAGCTATCATTCAGAATTGAAGGGCAGATAAAGAGCTTCACAGAGAAGAAAAAGCTAAAGGAGTTCATCAACTCCAAACCAGTATTATATGAAATGCTGAAAGGTACTCTTTAAGAAGAGGAAGAAGAAAAAGATTAAAGTCAAAATATTATGAACAACAAATACGTATCTATCAACAAGTGAATCTAAAAATTAAGGGAATTAAAAATTTGATCAACAGAATAAACTGGTGAATATACTAGAATCAGGATCATTGAATGGGAGTGGACTGATAATTCTCAGGGGGAAAGGGGTGAGGGGTATACAGGGAGAGACTGGACAAAAATCATACACCTATGGATGAGGTCAACGGGAGGGAGGGAAGGGTAGGAGCTGGGTGGAGGGGTGCTATGGAGGGGAAAAAAGAAAAACAAATGTAATCTGAATAATAAAGATTTAATTTAAAAAAACTTTATGAGTCTTTCTTGCCTTACATATACAAAATGGTCTTATTTCCAAGTTTTAGGGGCTCCTCATTTTGCTTCAATGTACTGACTGTGCCTTGATTCTTTGGGTTGCAAATGAGTAACTGAGTTGGGGTTCTCTAATGCAAGTATTTTGGCTGCTTTAACAGTAATTCTTAGACAACCTGAGCAAATAAGTAGATTCTACTTAAAGTTGATATTAAAGTTGAAATCAACTCAGCTAATCCCAATAAATAGCTTTGATGTAAAGTAAATCTCTTACCTTGACATTGATTCTGTCAGTTACTACAAGCGTAATAAAATGAGGTGAAATCTAGACTTACAACAAATATCTTCAGTAAATTGCATAAAATGACTACACAATGCAAAAAGGAGTCCTCATTCTAAACCAGACCTAAATCTAATGATTCTCAAATGGAAGAAAGGAGTGTATGTGTGTGTGTATGTGTGTTTTCAAAGGAATTATAAAATCCTATTGTTGACTTTTATAAGAATAAATATAAATATAAAAAATTATCGTTGTCATGTGGTTTTAGTTCAGTTCACAGAACTGTTCTTATTCAACTTTCTTTTCACACTGGAAGTAACATAATTTTTCTTTTTATGGTTTTAGAAGATGCCTTTAGGACATTAGGCTTGTGCTACTCCAGTAAAAGACAAAACTTATCCAATGGCATAGGGATTGTTCACAGAATATTTTGAAATGGGATAAACTTTTAAAAATACAAAATATTATTTTCCACTGGTACTGAAATTTTAAGGAAAAAAAAATTCCAGGTTCTAGCAAAAAGACACACATTGACTTGAACCATATTCATTTATTAAACAAATATTGTGTTTGAGGCAATTTTCTAGGTGAGTGAAAATATATAGCCCCTGCCTTCATAGAGTTTATACTGTAGTAAAGTATTAAACTCAAATTCTAGCATATCAAACTATATCTGTATTTCCTAGTCATATTTTGATTCTTTTTACAATAGCATACTGACAATGAATATTATCTGTGAAAAGCCTGGATGTTGGTATATACGACATACAGAAAGCAAGATGAAGGTAGATATTTGAGGACTGTCATCTAGAAGCAGAAGTGGGTTATTTGCTACTCTAAAGCAGAAATAGATGGATTACAATATATTACATTTTGACTCAACCTGGAAAAAATATATATTTAAACTAAAACTGTCCAACAATGAAGATATCAAAGTAAAAATTTGACCATCTATTAAAAAAAAAAAACTACAGAAAGAAATATTGCATTGCATGAAAGACTATCTCAATGATCACCATAGTATCTTCCAGTTTTAATATACTTGAATTGGTATATTTTAATATCTTAGGATTGGTTTTGTGAATAAATCAACAAAGGAAAAATTACTTGCATTTTTCAGATTGACTACATTAAAAACCTATATCATCTTATCAGAAAATATCTTAACTCCACTTTGCATAAGTTAATATTATGAGTCTTAATTCTGTGTTAAAGCTTCTTAAAATGGTTTCAATTTGTTTTTCAGACCCAATTTCTACATGAATAATCTTCAAGAAGATTTTTTTAAAAGTCAAAAATAAGGAATTTTTTATTATTTCAGTAAAAGATTGAAACAATATTGAAATCAACTTAATTTGGTTTCTTCATTTATCACCAACTATTCTTCACCATTTATAATTTTTAGTAAAGCATTGAAATATTTCTTCCAAAAAGAACATATAAACCTTGCTTTCCACAGCCACACAACCCTTATGAATCAAGTCCTAAGATTATATTTCAATAAAACTCTTTTTATTCTATGGCCATTTTGGTTTAATATTCTGTCAGATTTCATAGTTTCATAATAGGTCATTCTTATTGTTCTATACTTCAGCAAAGGTGATTTTCTAGTATATCACTGAATATGACTGACCTGGGCAACTAACCTGATATTATAGAAGTAATAGTATGGACCTTTTGAGGTTAGGGCATAGAAGGCATTACAGCATCCACCTTAGGGTCTTGAATCACTCATGGGGAAAGCCAGCCACCATGTTTCTAAAAACACTCTCAACTAGCCTGTGGAGAGGTCCAGGTGAGAAAGAACTGAGGTCTCCTACTGACAACTAGAATTCTTGCATAAGTCACCTAGGAAGTAAATAAAAGCTTCAAATGAACTGCAGGCTAGCTGACATATTAATTAAACCTCATGACAGAGCCAGCCAGAACTCCCAAACAAGGCCACCCTTGAATTCTTATCTTGGAAAATATTTGAAAGATAAATGTTTATTGTTATGTTAAGCCACTAAGTTTTGGAGGAGGTTTACTTTTCAGCAATATATAACTAATACACAGCATAGCCCATTGCTCACATATATTTTTGCCATTATTAATATAGAGAACATAAATTGCTCACTTGTAAAAGTTTAGTTTATGATGGGTTGTTTTTTTTGTTTTTTTGGTTGTTGATTTTACTTTTATATTTATCTTTTTTTCTTACAAAACCTAAATATTTTGAAGATTAATTCTATGAGAAAATGTTCATGATACAATGAACAAACTCTCTATACAATATAAATGACTCTAAAATGTTTGTTTATGTCAAAGTGGTAAAATAATACATAATTTCCTTATGTCAATGGTTAATTATTGCTGCATAACAAACTACCTCCACATTTAGTGTTTAAAACAACACAACCATGTATTTGCTAACAATTCTGCAATATGGACTGGGTACAGTTGGGATGCTAATGTCTGCTCCATATGGTATTAACTGGGCTCACACATCTGCAGCCAGCTTGCAGCTTGACAGGAGCTGAAGGATCCAAGATGATTCATCCACAAGTCAAGAGCCTTGGCTGATACGGCTATAATGGCTGGGATCTGGCTGAATTTCTCTTGGTAGTCTTTCTGCAACAGGGCCTCTCTTTCCATAAGACCTCTCATTCTCAAATAAACTAATTCAGGCTTCTTTACTTGATGACTCAGAGTAGCAAGAAAATGCTGCAAGGCTCCTTGAGGCCTCAGGCCAAAAACTTACACAACCCCATTTTCATCAAATTCTATTAGAACAAGCGAATCATAAGCCAGCCCAGGTTCAATGAGAGAAGACTACACAGGACTTTGAATTCATGTAGGCATGGTTCACTGGTGACATTTTTAATAAATTACCACACAGATTTCTCTTATTCTCCAATATTCTAAATAAAAATAGATTGCTTTTATTTTAATAAAACAATAATTTTAAAAATCTGATAAATGTTTCTAAATTAATAAATATGACATAAAATTAATATCTTGGAAGAGAGTCACTGCTAAACTTGATTTTAAGGAGAATAAATCTAATCTCAACTATCTCATCTGGGAGCATAGAGTTATTTTGGTTGATGAATACAGTGGGTTAATGGAAACATATTTAATTATTGTTCTTAGAACAATTTCATGTTTAATAGGTATATGTGATGCCTAATTTAAGAACTTCTAGGAATAAAGGCCTTCAATTCAATCACTATTTTACATGCTTCATTTTGTCTGCAATATTTATGGTGGTTATAAGCACAGTGGTAAGGGTAGGAATCCTAACTTTGAAGTAATACATCTTACCTAATAACAGACAAATATGTAAATTGACCACACCTCCACTAAGCCCATAGCCCATCTGAGTGAGTATGCAAATTAACCCAACAAAGATGGCAGTTAATTTGCATACATAGGCACTCAGCACCTGGGTCCCGGGAACATCCTGGCACCTAGGTCAATAAGGTAGGCCCCGCGTGGGCCCTAAGCAGCCTGGGAAGGGCCTGAGCCAAAGAGCTCCTGGCAGGGCCAAGCCTGCAATCAGACCCAAGACAGCAGGGGCAGAGCCAGCCATGAGAGGGAGCTGGGGATCCCCTGTCCAGAACTAAAGCATCAGCCAGAGGCTTTAGGACTGGGCAGGGGCAAAGCCAGCGATTGGAGGGAGCTGGGGGTCCCCTGCCCAGGGCTAAAGTATCAGCCAAAGGCTTTCAGGCAGGACAGAGCTGGCAATTGGAGGGAGCTGGGGGTTCCCTGCCCAGGCCTAAAGCATAGACCAGAGGCTTTAGGACTGGGCAGGGCAGAGTCGGAAATCTGAGGCTATTGGCAATCCATGTGAACTACAGAGGAAACACCTTTTCTGACCACTCATTGGCTAAGCTTCCTGTATGCCACTGGTAATATTCTTGGTAACTTGGGTAATAAGAACCCAAAAAGGTGATCTAGGGTTTTTCCACACTTCTGGAGAGAAAAAAAATGAAGGTCTGCTGCTGGAGGGCTAAGAAATGTCATAACCTGCCCTTGCCATGTGGCTCAGTGGATAATGCCTTGGCCTGCCGACTGCAGGGTCTGCATTCAATTTTGATCAAGGGCATGTCCCTAGGTTGCAGGCTCCTCCCTATCTGGGGCCCAGTTCAGGGCTCATGCAGGAGGCAACCAATCAAAAGTGTTACTCTCACTTTGATGTTTCTCTCTGTCTTTCCCTTTCTCTTCCACATTCTCTAAAAGTCAATGGAAACATATTCCCAGGTGAGGATAAAAAGAAATAAAGAAAGAAATGTCATATCCTATAAAAAACACAGGACTGGTGAAAGGACTGGCGTCATGTTGATGAAAACACCTTGGTGGCTGTGGTGACTGTCAGTGGCTGCAGCAATGAGGTGATGGGGTTGGCGACTTCCCCTGATCAGCCCTGTCACCTCCCACAAAGGTAGACTAGAATGCAGAGGAGCCGGCCTAAGCCATCAGTAGGACATCCCCTGAAGGATCTTAGTATGTGAGAGGGGGGTGGTTGGGCTGATGGATCCCCCACGAATTTCGTGCACCAGGCCCCTAGTATTGTTATATTACTCCAAAAGAGTAAGAAATAAAGAAAGAAAGAAAGAAAGAAAGAAAGAAAGAAAGAAAGAAAGAAAGGAAGGAAGGAAGGAAGGAAGGAAGAGAAAGAAACAGAAGAAAGAAAATACCTCATGAAGAGAACAACTCTTTAGAGGAAATAGGGATTTTTAATCAGTTACATTTTATTTAAAAACTTACAATGCAAGACCCTAACTTAGGTATGGGGATTGCCAAGAAATAAAAAGATAACTCTTTACTTTAATGAACATTAAAAACACAATAACCAAAGGAATCCGATGAGTCTTAAAAGATTGCCACATAACTTTGTAAAGCATTTTGTTGATATAAAGATTATAAATATAATAATCTAATTTAGCAAATTCTTTTTTTCTTAAATAATAGGACTAATGAATCCATGAAGAGCCTTTGGAAACCAAAAATATGCCGGCCACACAGGTTGTAGTGGATATAACAGTACCAAAATCTTGGAAGAGCAGGGGGGTTCTTGAGCTGTCATTTTCCTGTTCTTTCTCTAGCACGGGGCCATTAACACTTTGCCTTTCCTATGGCCCAGAAGCAGCAATCCTGAATTATAAATTTGGTTTCAATAGGATAAGTATCTCAGAAAGCCAGCATGATAATCTTGAGCTCAACAACCTCCAGCTTTAAGTCTCTACACTTACAACACATCATGCACCAACCCTTCTCAAGATCACTGAAGTCAACATAATATGATCAAGAAACAATCCTAGAAGAACTTTACATCAGAAATGGAGCATAAGAAGTTTATACCATTTTTATTATGAAATGTTAGGAATTAAAAGGCTTAGAATAGAGTAATTATTAGAAATATTATAACAATAGTAGTTACCATTTATGGAAGTTCTATATATATTATTTATCACTATAAGTATATTATCAGCAAGAATTCTATGAGAAACATATTATTATAACTCCTGCCACTTCTATGAGAGGCAACTGTTTAAATGATTTGCACAAGGTCATCTAGGTTGTAGGTGGTAGAATTGGGATTCTGGCCTGATGCCAAATCTCTTTGCACTTATGCTAAGCAATGCCTTCTTAATTTAAATAAACAATTATCTTTTTTAGTTTTATTTTTTTATTACAGTTTACATTCAATATTATTTTGTATTCGTTTCAGGTGTATAGCATAGTGGCTAGACAATCATATATTTTACAAAGTGTTCCCCCAATATTTCTAGTACTCACTTGGTAACATACATAGTTATTAAAGTATTATTGACTGTATTCCCCTAGACTCTCAATTCCAATAATTACATGCTCTCGTTGTTACTTGTGATTAAGCCCCCTATGCTGTACTTTACATCCCATGATTATTCTGTAACTGTCTATTTGTACTTCTTAATCCCTTCACCTTTTTCACCTACTCTCCCAAATCCCTCCCCTCTGGCAACCATCAGTTTGTTCTCTGCATCCATGATTCTGTTTCTATTATATTTGTTTGTTTATATTGTTCTTTAGATTCCACATATAAGTGAAATCATATGATATTCTCTCAAAAAGTAACCCATTTGATACAAAAGACTATTTTAAATATATGGATCAATCTGACATTATAAATTATTTTTCTGGTTTCTGGGGCATATATAAGTTGTCTTTGTCATCCTGAAAGTTTTCTACTTTTCAGATAGATTACAAAAAAACAAACAAACAAGTTATCTCAATGTTTTTTATTTCTTGATCATCATTAGTATTGACTGTTTTATAATAACAACTCCTAAAAGACAAAAGTGTTCAATTAAAATTTATTGATTGAATGTATAAATTCCATTTTCAGATTTTTAGTAAAAAGTATGGTTAAAGTACCCAGTAAATATTAGTGATTATTACAATTACTTCAGTTAAAAAGTTCCAGAAGGCCGAAACAGGTTTGGCTCAATGGATAGAGCGTCAGCCTGCGGACTGAAAGGTCCCAGGTTCGATTCCGGTCAAGGGCATGTGTCTTGGTTGCAGGCACATCTCCAGTGGGGTGCGTGCAAAAGGCAGCTGATCAATGTCTCTCCTCATTGATGTTTCTAACTCTCTATCCCTCTCCCTTCCTCTCTGTAAAAAATCAATAAAATATATTTTTTTTAAAAAAGTACCAGAAGAACTAATGAAGTTTGGTGAGGTCCCAAAAGATTATTTTTTCAAGTTTAAAGATTTTTAAACCTTAATTTCAAGCCTGTTACAAATATTTTTCAGTTGTACATTCCGGGAATTTATCTATACATTATACTTCTATCTTTATTTATCTCTTTATTAAAATTACAGGACTCATATATATTCTACCCCCAACTGTACTTGAAATCCTCAGTTCAGAATGTTTTATTAGATTTATGTCTTTTTCTTAAACTTCTTCACATTTATAGAGTTAGATTATTTTAATTACTGAGTCAGAGGAATAATGAGTTCAAGAGATAATAAATCTACTAGAAATTACATTTAAAACTCCTAAAACTTGATGAAGGAGTAACTGCAAGGGCAAATTTCCAGGTCATAGGATCAATTTGACTAAAAATGTTAAAGGAAATCTATTCTTATTTGTCCAATTAATTAAATAAATAAATGTAAAGACTCATACTTGATATGTACTAGGGCACGGGTGGGGGAAGGTGAGAAAACTAGACTAGAGGGATTGAGTCCTCTTGCTTTTCTAGCCCCCTTTATATCTGGGAGTCGGTTACATCCTAAATTTTGTTTGAGTTTGTCTCAGTTTGCTTCATTCAGTATATTTCCAAGACTTTTCTTGATAACAGTTTTACTTCCCTGTCTGCCTGCTCTTGGCAACAGCTGACCTGGCTGCAAGCCCAAAACATGGTAAGTGACAAATCACTACCAGATGAATCTGCAGGTCTTACACAGAGTGTTTCCTCCAGCCTCAGAACACTTTGAGGCCCAATAAAATTACTGGAATGATTCAGAATCACAGTGAGATCCTTATTTTTGCGGAAATCCTCTGGTTCTCCTAGAGATTGTAAAGCATTAATGAAGAGTCCCATTTATTTTCAAAATAGGAAAATAGAAAATAAGTTGTGATAGGCCATTAAAATTATGATAGTGACTAGAAAAAAGTTATTAAACAAATGATAGCATCATAAATTTGTAGCTTTTAAATTATTTTCCTCACAGTTTCTCTTTAATAAAAAATATTTAAAAAATAATATGCATAATTTTTATTAAATCACTAGAAAGTAAACTTCTCAAAGGAAAAAAATTGCACAACCTCACCATTAAAATGTTTGACTATATCCTTTTTAAAAAAATTTTAAAGTTTTAATATTTCTAACCATACAGTATTGGTATTTGATATTCAAAAAAAAGTCTTACTTATTAAAACTTTATTTGGGGTTTATGGATAGGTTTTTGAGAATATGTATACAATAATTTTTCTAGGATCTAATGAATTGAAATATAAACAAAAACAATAATTTTTCTAGGATCTAATGAATTGAAATATAAACAAAAACAATAATTTTTCTAGGATCTAATGAATTGAAATATATATCCTTAGTAATTCTGGATATTTATAATGTGTAATTTTTCATCTCTTAGGAGACTTAAGAATCTACCTTTTTCAGTCCCCAATTGTAATTATCAGATTTTAAAATCTTACTTTATCTCACATGCTAAATAACTTGTTCTATAAAGCAGTAGGAAAACCACGTCCTCAGTATATGTGGTATGACATTGGAGGGAATGCTTATGGTATATTCAATGGTTATGCATAAAAGGAAAAATGTACAAGGTCTATCAAATTAAAACTGAAGATTGGTAAAATGATTAATAAAAGAATGTTTAAAAAGTTATAAATTAATTTGTGGATGTTAAAACAATGCATACTTTGTCCTCCACTTTGCAGACCTGATTTATTCTCAGGCTTAATGATGCTTATACAGGTTCAACCCTGGGCAAATATCAAGAATCCAAATCCTATATAATAAAAGGCTAATATGCATATCAACCAAACAGCAAAAAACGACTGCTTACTATATGATATGCACTGACCACCAGAGGGCAGATGCTCAACACAGGAGCTGCCCCCTGGTGGTTAATGCTCCAGAAGCTGGCTCACAGCTGGTGAGTGCAGTGGCAGTGGCAGGAGCCTCTCCTACCTTTGCAGCAGTGCTAAGGATGTCTGACTGATGGCTTAGGTCCACTCCCCTGGTAGACGGACATCCTCTGAGGACTCCTGGACTGCAAGAGGGCACAAGCCTGGCTCAGGGACCCCCTGCCAGTGCATGGATTTCATGTACTGGGCCTCTAGTTTCTCAACAATTCTCCTCCCACCTAAGCATCCTCATTAAATTTTGGTGCAGTGCATTCTTGCAATCAAAAGATGAAAGCTTTGCCGAAACTGGTTTGGCTCAGTGGATAGAGTGGCAGCTTGTGGACTGAAAGATCCTAGGCTCAATTCCAGTCAATGGCACGTACCTTGGTTTTGGACATATCACCAGTGGGGGGTGTGCAGGAGGCAGCTGATTGATATTTCTAACTCTCTATCTCTCTCCCTTCCTCTCTGTAAAAAGTCAATAAAATATATTTAAGCCGAGACCAGTTTGGCTCAATGGATAGAGCGTCGGCCTGCGGACTGAAAGGTCCCAGGTTCGATTCCGGTCGGGGGCATGTACCTTGCTTTCGGGCACATCTCCACTGTGGGGTGTGCAGGAGGCGGCTGATCGATGTCTCTCTCTCATTGATGTTTCTGACTTTCTATCTCTCTCCCTTCCTCTCTGTAAAAAATCAATAAAATATATATTTAAATATATATATATGTATATACATATATATATATTAAAAAAAAAAAAGATGAAGGCTTTAAATTCTTTGCCCGTTACTAACCAGGCAAATTTAAGAATGTCACTAAGCAGGAGCCTTAGTTTCCATACCTTGAAAAATGAAAATTTGGTAATGGCTATTTGATGATAGCCTATGTAGGAAGAATTCTTTTGGGGATCAGATCAACTTGAGATTATACACAGGTAAGAACTACAGAGCACTCCATGAGACAAATGTTGCTTCTAGGACTGCTATCTCTGGCCTGGCAATGCTGATGCTGCATCTTCTTTTCCAATTCTCTTCCCTTTGTTAGGAGTCAGTCCAAAATATCATCCTCCTAAATCTTAGGATTCATTCCATTATGTGATAAGAGACCTAGAGCACTACATGAGAAGTGTAAGTGCATTTATTGGGGCTTTTAAGAGCCCTGTTTGCCACTGTGTTGTCTAACTTGCTAGTAAGTTTCCCCATTGTAATTGAGGCTTTGGAAGAGGAACTACAAAGCCTTACTTATAAAAGGTTTTGGCAAACTGACCACTTCCACACTTTCCTTGAAACTGCAACTGAGTCAAGGTAGATGTGATTTTGAGGTGAATATACCTATTTCCTACAGCAGGAACGCATGCAAGGGAATTTCTGACATTAAAACAAACCAAAAAAAGGGGGGGTAATATAAAATGAAACTGTAAAGTTATCCTTTTTATCAGTGAAAGAAAAAAATATATAAATTACTATGCAATATTCACTCAAACCTCATCTCCCCCTCCCTTCCCCAAAAGTCCTGTTTGGCTGTGAGACTGACTTCTGGAAGTTATTTTTTTTTTCTAGGAAAAGGTCTAAAGGAATTTCAGGGTTTATTAAGGTTACCATTTCTTTAATGCTGTTCTTATGATGAAAAAGTCATGGACTATGCTAAAGACAAGTATTAACCCCTTATCCACAATCCTCTGTATCCATCGGAAGGAGTGGGGTACATTGTGGAGGATGAGCATTTTTCCTGAAGTGGCAAACTTTCACTCTTTTGAAACTTTGCCCAGTGTACTAATATCAAGAGAATTTAACTACATTGTTTTAGGGGGGTAATATAAAAAAAGAACAAAAGCAAAACAATGCAAGCTTTTTAAATTCATTAAGAAACTGGCTAAAGCACCATTTTTTTGTCATTATTGATTACAACAATTTTAAACTATGCATTTGCAATGAATATTCTGTTCCTCAGAAAAACAAAACAAACCAAAAAATTACAATTGCATGACTGAGATAAACTCTCTTGGACCTTTCCAATTTGCAGTTTTCTTCCCAGCTTCTCCCTGTCTTCCTCCCTGGCCCGAAGCCACTGCTTGGGTAAAGGCCACCCAAAGCTCACGCTGAATGAATTCCAGGCAAAATTCTATAGTCAGCCTGGCTTTTCCTCTACTGCAGAGTACTACAGTAAACGGTTATAATAACTGAAGCAGCATTGTCCACAGGCACTGAGAGTTTAAGGTTGATGACCCTACAAAATAAAATTTCAGCAAGCTGGAGATGGAAGTAAAAGTAACTTCAAAGGGTCATGTCTAAACGACACCTTCCTGCCTCAGGGAATTGCTTGATGCAGATGAGAGAGAAGGAAAGCCTGTCAAACCTCATTGGCCATAGGGAATGGTACAGGGTAATTTCTTCTGATAATGTCACCCAAAAAGGAAATCCTACAGACTAAACCGATTAAGACCTCAAGGGAAAGAGCATATGAACAAAGTGGATTTTTGTTTTGTTTTGTTTTATGCTTTTGGAGGTCGTGGGGAGAAGAAGGGGTTGTGGATGGGATTTTTAAAATTGATTCAGGATATTTTTTTGTAGAAAGAAAATGTAACTAAATATGAGGGGGGAAAAATTGTTGTGATATGTTAACAACAGATGTCTTCTACATGATCCCCCATTACATATTTATGAATTTTTAAGTGCTTGGTTCCCCACAATCAAAAATCAAGTGCCTTTGCAAAAAAAAAAAAAGACTATTTCTTTAAAAAGAAATAAAGTTTATTTTGGTAAGTTTGGGGTAGTTTAAATCTTATTGTGTGGTTCTGGTTCTGAGATGACATAGGAATACTGGTATATGGCTGTGGTTAGCTGAAGTAATTTTATGTGAATACACCTTTACTATGAACACATGTTATAGCATTCATTTATTTATCTGTAAACTAGAGGTCCAGTGCACGAAATTCATGCCTGGGTAGGGTCCGTAGCAGCTGCCAGCTGTCAGCTGGGGCCTCCCTTAGTTCCAGGAGGCTCCAGGGTTGTCAGCACAAGTCACATCTTAGCAAACGATCAAACTCCCAGTCAGTCGAACTCCTGAAGGGACACTTTGAATATTATTAGGCTTTTATATATATAGATAGATAGACAGATAGATAGACAGTGACTAAAAGATAAGTAGGAGCATTTAATCCTAGTACTTTCAAATTAAATTGTCATATGTGAGTAGGTGTCTTATGCTTTTCATGGTATATATATATTTGGTACTATATATTTTTATTTAAAATAATTTTTTTAATGTTTTAAATTATTTCATTTTCTCCTTTTAAATTACCTGTTTTAAAAATCATAAGTGCTTTAGCTCTAATGGAATGTGCTTGACATTCCAAGATTATACTTCTGATGATTCAAACCACAGCTAGGTGAACAGGCTGTGAAAGGTTGATCTTGCCAGCCATCCCCAGCATGTTATGTGAGTGTTCTTTGTTTAAGAACATCTAAATTTTTCAGACTCTGTAGCTAGTTACAACCCATAGGTAGCTAGTCAGGTAGGCCTATCTTTCTATTTACTACACTATCCTGCATTATTTAAAAATAAGCTTTGCTATTCCTTTTTTCTCACTCATTTTGATACTAATGTAAGTACCAGCATTAATATCTCCATGTGTTTGCCTAGCACAGTGAGTCACCATCTACACAGTCCACCATGAGGCTGCACTTTTCTGTAAAATCAGATTCATATATGAAGTCTTGACTATTTTAAAAGTTGTCCATGATAATCTGAAACTTTGCTTTATTGAGAAGCATGAAACCATTCTGTCAAGAATTTGCTAGCCTTCTTTATTTGGTTTTCTGCTTTTCTTTGAATATATTTTTGAACAGATTGACTCAGGTATCAACATTCTAATAAACCACCAGTGGTTATTTGTTACTAAAAGAAATTACATGCTTCTATAAGAAAACCTCCCTAATTTAGGTTAAGAGAAAAAAGTTCTCCCTACTGGCAAAAGGCTGATTTGAAATGTAAAAGCTCTTATTACTTTTAAATTATTACTTAAGTTATAGGTAATATATGTTGTTATTTAAGTAATTATTTTAAGGTTAACAAATTTCACGCAGGAGATACCTTTCCTTTTTTAATTTTAGAGAGTGGGAGAGAGAGAGAGAGAGAGAGAGAGAGAGAAACAGGAATGAGAGAAAAACATCAAGTAGCTGCCTTTTGCACGCCCCCTACTGGGAGTCAAGCCCAAAACCCAAACATGTGCCCTGACCTGGAATCCAACTGGTGATCTCCTGGTACATTGGACTATGCTATACCACTGAGCCACCCTGGAGGGCAGAGATGTTTTGTGTTTTTTGTTTTTTAAAAAGAAGATATACATACTACTATATGTAATACTTTAAACAATAAAAAAAATTGCTTATTAAAAATTCAACTGCTGTTTATTTTCCTGATTGTAAAAGTAATTGGTGATACATGTTGAAAAATTTTGGAAAATGCAAAATTATTTAAAGAAGAAAAAAATAAACCACCATTTGACACATTTCAATAATTGTTTTCTCTCTATATAGTAGTATTATTTTGCATATAGTTAAGATCATACTTTTTTTTACTTATGAAATATTGTAAAATTTTTCATTTGAATATCTCTTCTAAAAAATAACTTCAATAACTACAAAATATTCAATTCTATAAATATACTTAATAATTTACCTATTTGGGGTATCTTCCTTCAAATAGCTTGCTATTAAAAGCAACAATAAAGGGCCTCGCAGTATGGCTAAGTGATTGAATATTGACCTATGAATTAAAAGCTCACAGTTCGATTCCTCGTCAGGCCACATGCCTGGGTTGTAAGCTTGATCCCCAGTGTGAAGTGTGCAGGAAGGAGACAGCCAGTCAATGATTCTCTTTCATCATTGATGTTTTTTTTTTTTCTCTCTCTCTTCCTCTCTGAAATCAAAAAAATATTTTTAAAAAAATCAACAAGAAAGGTTGTAGTCCTTTTGCACAAAATTAAGTGAAAATTGAGGATATTTTCCTCAAGATAGATTTTTAGACATGAAATAGCTGACGCAAAGGGTATGGATATTTTTTAAGGTCTCTTCTCTCTAATCTAAAAGTAAGATAATGCTCTTTGGTTAGTAGAAGTAAATTAAAAAGCAATAGGAAGAAATACCCATAACTTTCTTCCTTGTGCAACCACATTAGATCACACTTCCTTCCAGTTTTTTCCTTTCATTTTAACATACTTGAAGTTTCTTTGTATATATCTTTTGTATCCAGTTTTTCTCATATAACCTATCGGAAGCATTTTCATTTATACTTATTATTCATGATGCATTAAGTTCCATCATTTAAGTGAAGCAGAATTTACCTAACTATATTCCTAAGAATTTAAATTATTTTATAACTTTTCATGGTTGATAAAAGGCTGTGCTAAACATTTCTGATTAAAAATCTTAGTGATAATTTTATAATATTTCCTTTGCAGAGATTACAAAAATGGGAAATGCTAGATTATAAACATTTTATAAAGCTTTCTTGCTACATATTGTTAAAAGCTGAATAGCCAACCTTTGCCCTCACCAGCATTACATATCTTTTAGGGTGTACTAACATGATTTGAATATGTGTAATCTCATTAGCCTTTTATTTGTATTTTTTCAGATATTACTGAGGTTGAAATTTTTTTCTTGTATCTTAACCATTTGTAGGTCTTTTTTTTTTAAATAAAATAGTCATAATTTTTGTATTTTTCTTATTGAGTTATAAGAGCTCTTTATAGAAAAACTTGTCATTTCTTTATCACACTTATTGCAAATTCATTTTATTCTATTAGAAAATTTAGTGTTTAAATAATACATAAGAAATGTTATTTAACATATAGTTTATATATAAATGATACATCAAAATTTCCTGAAATATTTAAATATTACTAAAATAATATTAGTGATTCATGAGTACTCTCACTTAAGGAAGGCTAACTTCCATTTATATGAACATCAACTCTAAATTAGCAGAGTTTAAATTAATAAGGTTTTTCTGAAAGTAGATATAGTACACTACCTATCTTATGTTGCTCTAAAAATAGGAATAGTTATAAAATGATAATGGTAATTTACATGTTTTTTTCCACATAGGAAAGCTTGTGAATGTACAAAGATACTACCAGATCCAGACACTCCTATTGGGGTTTCTTTTGAGCACAAAAGTATTCCCAAAATACAAGAAACAATGCAGAGCATCTGTGGCATCCTTAACTATGCAAGAGTAAAATAAGCAAACAAGTGTCATATAATGGTTTTTCTTAAGTGGAGAGAAAACAAAACAAATTTCGTAAAATCCTTCCATTTATTACATTAGTAGTATGTAATAAATTTCACAAAAATACTAATCAATTCATTCACGATTTTAAAAGAAAGTTATTTTAATCATAAATATGGATATTAGGTCAATATAGGCACTTCTTGTAATTAAATTCTCAATGGCAATTTGTCTTTTTAAGTTTTTTTAAATACTTTTATTTGATTATATATTTTGAAAATTATAAAAAGCTAATAAATTAAATTATTATTTATGCCTTCTTATTCTTTTGCTTTTGGGGATATAGCAAATTTTGAGTAAAAAAAAATACATCTAAAAATACTTGGGAAAGGAATTTGAATCACTCATTTTAGAAGCCAATGAATAATAAGAATTTCTTCATAAGAAGCACCACTACCCACAAATATTTTACTCTTGAAGTTTAACGAAGCATACACATCAGACCACATTAGGTAAAACTTTGCCAAAACAATTTAAATTATTTTCAAAAAAATTTTTTTTTAAATAATTGAAATCTGTCTTCCGGTTGAAAAACCAAATTATGATGCAAATTAAAGCTAATTCAGATAGTCTCTATCAGTAATAAATTAGAGGTAAAGGAATGGTAAAAGGTCAGCACCCATAATCTAGCTTTAAGATATAGCTCTTCCTAATTTCTTCATAAAAGACTGATGAATTTCCATGTTGTTCTCTCACTAATGTGCTCATATACCAACATTCTACTGGCTAAACGCAGAGCCATTTCTTCTCATTAACAATGATATCAACAATATGCATTTTAGGAACTTACACTTTTTCCGTGGAATCTAACAAAGTGTAGAAACAGTCTCTGATCATTTAAAATGTAAGCCAGTCTGCCATATTTATAGTTATAAAAAATAGAATAAATTATAATTAGCTCCAAAACATTTTTCTGATTTACCCTCATAGGGGCAGGGGAGGGGAGAGGGCATGATTTGCTTAACACAGCACTACATATTTATATTTATTAGAAGTAAAAATGTTAGTGTCCTAAAAATGAAGCCATTAGATCATAATGTCTACTATTACAATTAATCAAATAAAATAGTTCATAAATAACAAATGTTCTGGCTCAAAATTATACTTAAAAATATACAATTATTTCAAGCAGAGATAGATCCATGCACAGCTTTTTCTTCAAGCATTTCTGCACCATCAAAGTACTTCACGATTATTTCTGTTCTTTTGTTCTTTAAGTCAAACTTTAAAAAATCTATCTCTATTCACATACATACAAGAGCTTTCTGTCTAATGATTTGGACATCACGAAACTGCTGGAACCATGCCTTTGACGAAACAGATGGAATGCAGCTAAGAAAATAAAAAGTAAAGTTTCCAACTCTGAATGCACTGTTACTTTGTCTAAACATACCTCATTATTTCAAATTATAAAATATAAAAATATATCTATTTCTGGCATACCTTATGAAATGCAAAAGAAAACAAAATAAGCTAAGCTCTTCATTGCAATGTCTTTGTAGTTTGATTGAACACATCAATTATTTCAAAATGCCTTTGTCAAGTTTTTGGTAGAGAATTTTTTTTCTTGGTAGGTTTTTTTTTTTTCCCCCTTGACATTGGCTTTGAACATTTTGGAGTAGACTCATTTCTTATTTGTGGTCACACAAAGAAATTCATATAAAATTAATGCCTAAATTGTAACGCTAAATTTTAATGCCAAGATATTTATAACCTATAGTTATAATTAATGAATATGTATAATAATATTCTGTTAACCAGATACAAATATAAGTAACAAAGGATCAATAATGTGAACTATATTTATAATTCTCCCATATTTAAAACATCATAATTAATTTAATTATGATTATTCAAATATATTGGTTATGAGGAATAAAACTGCATATTCTAATAGTGTTTAAAGTATAAACTAGTACTATTTTGATTTTGATTTTTACTTTAAGAAAAGCTTAAATTTAAGAGCACTATTTCCTTAAAACAAAGACTTTTAATATGTAGTTTATCAGGAGGAAAATAAACTTAAAATTTCTACAAAATCTTTGTAGTTTTTAAATTTTCATTTTAATAATAATTTCAAGTCTATATAGAAAATATCTAAAGAAATGTAGCACAATTTTAAAGTGGTTGTTTTAATAGTACTAGTATTTTTCCCAGAAAATGTTTTACTTTACTAATTCAATAACAGAAGTTAAGTTTTGCTGCCCTAATATTGTATTTCCCTTAACAATATCAGCAGCTTAATGTGGAGAGTCAATATGTTAGTAAAACAAAAAACAAAAAATACTGAATCCCCTTGCTATTTTACCTTGAAAAAAAAACTCACTTTCTAAATTCTTTATAAAAAATACAGAATAAAATTGTACTTAGAACTAAGATTCTATTAAAATCCTCCTTATTTATATTAATTCTGATTTATTACTTTTATACAATCGTGGATAATAAAATCAAGATATTACTGACCAATCTTCTAAAAACATATTTTCTACAATGCAGTTGTTTTTGAAACTTTTTTTCTGAATGGAATAAATATCAACTCTATTTGTATAATTTAAATGAAATTTTGGTTATTCTTGCTATCAGTTTAGTCATTCAGAAATCTCTTAGCATTTCTCTTTGATAATTAAAGACAATATGTTTTATCAACAATATTATTTTAAACATTTTCTTGTTTTCCAAGGAGAAGAGCAAGAAAGAAATGCCCTAATTATAAATTATAAATATTTATAATTATAAATTATAAATATTTTTATTTATAATTTAATTTATAAATTAATTTACAGAATTATAAATATTTTACTTGCAATTTAAAACTTGCTGAGACTTGGTTTAGTATTCTCTTAAAATAAAAAATAAGCCACATATAGCAATAGATATAATAAATAGTAAGACAGCTAAAAATAAGTTACACTTGAATATTAAGCATATTTTTATTTTATTTTCCCTTTCCCTCAGATGCCTAGAAAGCCATTCCAATGACAATATGCTAGTTAAACTATAATATCCTGGATAAATCTAACAGTAGCATTGGCTGAAAGACATATGATGACACTTTACCCTTTGCATTTTCATTGAACCTAAAAGATATGAACTAATTAGTTAATTGTGGATATTTTAAATGCATCAAATATAATATTTACTTGTAGATTTTTAATGAAGCCATTCCCTATACCTAAAGTTCTGCTAGAAGAAAACAGATACTAGAGATCTAACCTAAGAGGATCAGCAATGAATATGTATTAAATTGCATGTACTATATAACAGCTTTCTTTAAAAATGACCAGTATTCTGAAAAGTCTCTAGAATTACTACTGTAATACACATACCTTTGGTCAGTTACCTCTTGCCAAAGGTAACTGTTGACCATCAGAGAGCTTAAGAGGTTACCAATTGGTAAGTGTTATGGGAACAAGTTGTGAAAAGAAACTGAGTCAAAAAAAAAAAAAAGTGTCATCTACCGTAAGTCCAGGAAAGTTCCTCCACTCTAATTTGAGTGCTCTAGAACCTACCCATGCTACACACTGTCCCACTTAACCTCACCATTAAAAGCTTACTTTTAATTGAATTTATTGGGAGTGATTTTGGTTAATAAAATTATATGGGTTTCAGGTATATTCTTTCTAATAAAAGAGCAATATGCAAATTGACCATACCTCTGCTACACTCACAAGCTGCACCCACCAGCCAATCAGGAGCAAGTATACAAATTAACCCAATCAAGATGGCTACGGCCACGGAGAGAGCAGGATGCTTGGGTTTCCCTAGCAATGGAGGAAGTCAAGCTTTCTGCCTGCCCTGAAAGGCCCAGGCCTCCATTCAAGGCTACAAAGTATCAATTATAGAAGATAAATAAATCGCAACAAAAATGGCGGCAGCCATGGAGTTAGAGAGAGCAGGAGGCTTAATTGCCCCCGGCGATGGAGGAAGCCAAGTTTCCACAGCCCTGGCCTGCCTTGGCCTCTGCTTAAGGCTACAAAGTTTCAATTATAGAAGATAAATAAATCCCAACTAAATGGCTGTGGCCATAGAGCAAGCAAGAGGCTTGGCTCTGCTCAAGGCTACAAAGTTCCAATTATAGAAAATAAATAAATCCCAGATATCAGGGCCTCCGCTTGGGTCATGGCCAGCCTGCAATCCACCACAGGCCCCTCACCCAGGCCACCCCATGCTGCAAGGGAATGCCCACCCTGATCTGGGACACCCTTAAGGCAAACCAGTCAGCCCCTACTCATGCAGCAGACTTCTATCCTATTTAATTCTAGCTATTAAAAGAATAATATGCAAATTGACCATCATTCCAACACACAAGATGGCTGCCCTCATGTGGTCAAAGATGACTCCCTGTGGACACAAGATGGCCACCATAAGATGGCCAGCAGGGGAGGACAGTTGGGAGGGACCAGGCCTGCAGGGGAGGGCAGTTGGGGGCAAACAGGCTGGCAGGGAGCAGTTAGGCATCAATCAGGTTGACAGGGGAGTGATTAGGAGGTGATCAGGTTGGCAGGCAGAAGTAGGGGCAATCAGGAAGGCAGGCAGGCGAGCAGTTGGGAGCCAGCAGTCCTGGATTGTGAGAGGGCTGTCCAAATGCCCATTTAGTAAGGATCGGACCTAAACAGGCAGTCAGACATCCCTTGAGGGGTCCCAGATTGGAAAGGGTGCTGGCTGCGCTGAGGAACACACACACCCATGCATGAATTTCATGCACCGGCCTCTAGTAATTCTATAATACATCCTCTATATATTGCACTGTGTTTTTACCACACCAAGACAGATCTCCTTTTATTCCCACCCTCTTTTCCCTTTTGTAATCACCATACTGTCATCTGTCTGAGGTTAAAAATCTTTTAAAACCAGAGTTTAATCCAGGAGAGGTAAACAACTGAGGAAAGACATTTATTGTAAAGTTTTTTTTTTAAATGCACCCTTCCACAATTACCAAAATAGTGAGAACACTCTAGATAAGTGGAATATAAAATAGAAAGTTTCAGCTAGCAGAGATCAAGCATGACTTATTCTAAATGCCTAGCTGACAAGTTTCAGCGATATATACTTACCCCTGGATTTCATCTTTTTTCAAAAGCTCTCAAGTTTTTAATTTCCTCTTGATTCTAGTTAGGGCAGATGTACATTTCAAGGGACATTAACAAAAATGAGATTACTATGCTTCACTTTAAAATACAAATTTCCATAAATTTTTTCTTTACCAGTACATCAAAATTTATTAGCACATCAAAATTCATTTTAATTTATTCTTTATTTCTCAAGAATCACAAAAAAAAGTAATCTATGAGGAGTATTTGCCCAGGTAAACCCACAAATTGGAAAATATAAGCAAAACAAGTGAACAATAATGCAATTGAGAGAGAAAAGGCAATATCCCAAAGCAAATTCTCAACACTTAGGACCCTGTTTAAGATTTAGCAAAGAAGAAAGTCTAAATTCTTTATCAGACTCTGAATTAATGACTGAGTTGCAATTAATATTTTGTAAAGTAAAAAAAATGGTAACCTAACAATTTGATTAATTGTTACTTCAGAAGTACAAAATAGTTTCCTAAAGATGGAAACTTTAGGTGCATCATGATAAGCAAGCCAGTTTATTATTTTTTTCTCTGATCTAAACTACCAGATTACCTGGTAACTAGAAATTATTGATAGATTATTTGGAAAACCTCTTTGCAAAAAATTTCTGTAAATAGCATGTTTGTGCTGAAAGTGAGATACGTAGTAAATACGCAAGGTTAAGCATTCTGAGATTCACAACTGACTCTGAAGCCAGTAACTTCTAAGTACTGTTTATTTGCCTTTGATGTGTGATTTTTTTTAACTTCTTCCTGCCCTATTAACTATCAGGTTTTTAATATTATTGTTTCTTATATTGAACCTACAACCATCAGCTCAATGGGTTGTAGGAAGAAAGTAAAAATCTCATTTTTCCTCAATTATTTCCATGTCCTTTAGAATCTGACCATGAATTTATTCATTTGGGCAACAAATATTTATTGAACATTTACTATGAATGAGATACATAAGAATAAGAAATAAGTAAGAAAGCTGAAACCGGTTTGGCTCAGTGGATAGAGCATCGGCCTGTGGACTGAAAGGTCCCAGGTTCGATTCTGGTCAAGGGCATGTACCTTGGTTGCGGGCACATCTCCAGTAGGGGGCATGCAAGAGGCAGCTGATCAATGTCTCTCTTATCGATGTTTCTAACTCTCTATCCCTCTCCCTCTCTGTAAAAAATCAATAAAATATATTTTAAAAATTATTTTTAAAAAAAGAAATAAGTAAGAAAAAGTATGCGTTAATGGACTTCTTACCTTTAAAAACGCACTGAGATTCATTTCAATTAAATACGTAGTTCACTGAAGCCGAAACCGGTTTGGCTCAGTGAATAGAGTGTCGGCCTGTGGACTTAAGGGTCCCAGGTTCTATTCCGGTAAAGGGCACATCCCCAGTAGGGGGCATGCAGGAGGTGGCTGATCAATGTCTCTCATCGATGTTTCTAACTTTCTATCCCTCTCCCTTTCTCTCTGTGAAAAATCAGTAAAATATATTTAAATAGTTCACTAGAATGTTTATAAACTATCACTAACTTAGTTTTTTTTTTTCATAATTCATGTGCTTTTAATAATCTGCTTTATTTACTTGAGATTGTTGGAGAATTCACTATGCCTGCTTTCAGGGTTGAATTAAATTCGATATCTCTAAACAATCAGACTTAGTAACCTTGCAGAAAAGAAACAATGAAGTATTTTAAAATTTATTTTGAAGGATGTAAGAAAATTAGTTTATAGAGAAAGGTAAAAGTTATATTATTATATATTAGATAACTAGTTCATAAATGTTTTATAGTAATATCTATTCCCATTTATGGAAAAATTATATTTGTAGAGTAAGTTATTTAATGTCTATGTCAGCTGCCTGCCTAGAAGAATCAAGGAATCAGAAAGGGCTGTGTCCCCACAGCCTGTCACAGCTCTTGGCACATAGTAGGTGCTCAATAAATATCTATTGAGTGAATATACACAAGTTATCTTTCCCATTCTCTTGCTGTCAGAAAAAAGGGTCCACTGTGGCTCTGCTCATTACTTAAGTCAGTGGTCGACAAACTCATTAGTCAACCGGGCCAAATCTCAACAGTACAATGATTGAAATTTCTTTTTTTTTTAAATATATTTTATTGATTTTTCACAAAGAGGAAGGGAGAGGGATAAAAAGTCAGAAACATCAATGAGAGAGAGACATCAATCAGCTGCCTCCTGCAAGCTCCTTATTGGGGATGTGCCCGCAGCCAATGTATGTGCCCTTGACCGGAATCAAACCTGGGACCTTTCAGTCCGCAGGCCGACGTTGTATCCACTGAGCCAAACCAGTTTCGGCTGAAATTTCTTTTGAGAGCCAAATTTTTTTAACTTAAACTTTTTATAACGCCACTTCTTCAAAATGACTCCCCGAGGCCGCGGTATTTTTGTGGAAGAGCCACACTCAAGGAGCCAAAGAACCATATGTGGCTCGCAAGCCGCAGTTTGCCGACCACAGACTTAGGGTATCTATACTCTACATGTTTTTAAAAAACAGTTCTATTACTGACTCTTTCTCTTGGGGGAAGAAGAGACTTAGTGCCACAGCTTTTTCCCACCTAAAGACCTGGCTGCCAAGGGAAGACCAACAATCAGGACAAATCAATGGAGAGAAATGTAATTAGCATCTGTAGGTATGTAACCTGGTTCAAGCACTATCTGTCCCATGCGCCATCCCAATGAGACTTCCCACTGAGTTTTCTCTTAGGACATCTTTTTAGATCTCATGTTATAAACTCTTTAGAAAATCCCTACGTTGTACACTATATACCAAAGTCAAGTCACTTGAATTTAGATATGAATTATGACAGAAACCACTAGGAGACTTCCTCATTATGGTCCCTAAGTGCTAATTAGCCCTTAGCACTGTGACTGTTTGTTTAAATTTTTGTTGATTTGCATTTAGAATGTTTTCTATAATGTATGCTTTAGAAATTCATCAGGTTACCACCGATTTGTTTATTGCTTTATGTTTTAAAAACATCTCTGATACATTATCTCATTGATCATCACATTGACATTCTGAGTCAAACAAAGAAGGTATTATCTTCGTTTTCTATATTTAAAAAAACATGGAATGGTCACAAGGCCAGTAAGTAGCAGAGCTGAGTCTTTTAAGTTTAAGTTAAGTAAGATAGATTTCAGAGAGGAAGGAAGAGGGAGAGAGATAGAAACATCAATGAGAGAATCATTGATCAGATGCCTCCTGCATGCCTCCTCCTGAGGATCAAGCCCACAAACAAGGCATGTGCCCTGACCAAGAATTGAACTGTGACCTTCTGGTTCATAGGACAACACTCAATCACTGAGCTACACCAGACAGGCCAAGCTCAGATTAAAAAAAAAAAAAAGATATAATGCAGAGATCTCAAGCCAGCATTCTTCATAAGTATCTTAACACTCAAGTTTTTCAAATAAAATTAATTTGAATGTGTATAACTAAGGTATGTCATAGGCTACTTCCCACATTCATATTACCACCTGGAAAGTTATTGTCATTGAGATCCCATCAAAAAGAACAGCAACTTATTTCTTCACTATTCGATTCGTTTGTTCATTAAACACAGTACAGCCATATTTGAGGCACTAGAAATCTCAAATTCCATAAGATATGGTCACTGCCCTCAGAGCATTTTTGAGCTAGTGAGGAAGTCAGATAAGCCTATCTGGACAACAGGGTAGCAGAGAGAAGAATGTACAAGTGTCAGCCAAATACTAAGGACAAGTATTTAAATCAGAATGAGGGATCAGATCTTAGAGGTATTTATTGTAAACCTATTATGTCTCCACTAGAGGCCTGGTGCACGAAATTAGTACATGAGGGGGGAGTTTAAGTTCAGTCTTTGTTTAAATATATTTTTACTAGAGGTCCAGTACACAAAATTTGTGCACAGCGGGGGGATTCCCTCAACTCAGCCTGAGCCCTATCCAATTGGGGACCCCTTGCAGGATGTCTGACTGCTATTTTAGGACTGATCCCAGGGATCGGGGCTAAACCAGCAGTCAGACATCCCTCTCACAATCTGGCTCCTAACTGGCTCACCTGCCTGCCTGATTGCCCCTAACTTCCCTCTCCTGCAGGCCTGATGTTGCCTCCAAATTGGCCAATTTGGTTCTGATTGGTCAGTTCCTATGCCAGCATCAAAAGCTTCACCTCCTAGGCAGCCATTGGCTCCCCCCAGCACCCAGATTTGGTTCTCAATGGTCAGTTCCTATATCAGGGAGGGAGGTGTCTCTCAGCACAGCCTACACCCTCTCCAATCTGGGCCCTCTCAAGGGATGTCCGACTACCCGTTCAGTCCCCATCCTAGGATTGGGGCTGAACAGGGAGTCGGACATCTCTCTCACAATCCAGGACTGCTGGCTCCCAACTGCTTGCCTGCCTGCCTGCCTGCCTTCCTGATTGCCCCTAACCGCATCTGCCTGCCACCCTGATCACCCTCTAACCACTCCCCTGCCAGTCTGGTTGATACCTAACTGCTCCCCTGCCAGTCTGATTGCCCCTAACTGCCCTCTCTTGCCAGCCTGGTCACCACTAATTACCCTCCCCTGTAGGCATAGTTACCCCTAACTTCCCTCCCCTGCAAGCATGGTTATCCCTAACTGCCTTCCTCTTCAGGCCTGGTCCTCCCCAACTGCCATTCCCTACAGGCCTGGTAACCCCCAACTTTCCTCCTCTGCCAGCCTGGTCACCCCTAACTGTCATCCCCTGCAGGCTTGATTGCCCCCAACTGCCCTCCTTTGCAGGCCTGGTTCCCCCAACTGCTTTCCCCTCCTGGCCTGATCGCCTACAACTGCCCTCCCTTGTAGAACTGGTCCTTCCCAACTGCCCTCCCTTGCTGGCCTAATTGCTCACAACTGCCCTCCCTTGCAGACCTGGTCCCTGCCAACTGCCCTCTTCTGTGGGCCATCTTGTGGTGGCCATTTTGTGTCCACATGGGGACAGGATCTTTTGACCACATAGGGGCAGCCATCTGGTGTGTTGGAGTGATGGTCAATTTGCATATTACTCTTTTATTAGGTAGGATTGTCTTTCTCACTTTGGTTTTCAAATGATACCCCAGAGTGCAGCTTCCAAAGTTTAAATTCTAACTTCTTATTGACATTCTGTAATATGAAATAACAATTATAGACTTAGCTTCAGCTCAGTCTATACATTACAAATTTGTGTTAAAAAAATGGTAACTATGTTTTGGAGGAGAGCCTAAGGCCACAATTCTACCATAGATTTAAAATATTTTCAAATAGATCTTCATTACATAATGAAAAGATAGGTAAGAGAGATACCTTATTTCTGATCAATGAAGAGAATTATATCCTAGATTATAACTATAATACAGCCACTTCAAACATTTTATTTAACACTATGTATCACATGTGTTATAAATACAGATGCTCTTTTTATATCAAATTCAGGAAAGGTCCAAAGCTACATAACCAAAATTTACCTAAAAGAAACATATCCAATTTTCTATGCATTACCTAATACTCACTAAGCCTCTGGGTCTAGAATAACGAAATTATATATACGTGTATTTTTATATATTTTTATTGATTTCTGAGAGGAAAGGAGGAGAAGATAGAAACATAAATGATGAGAGAGAATCATTGATCGACTGCCTCCTGCACATCCCCCACTGGGGATTGAGCCTGCAACCCAGACAAGTGCCCTGTGGGAATCAAACCATCATCTTGTGGTTCATAGGTTGACACTCAACCACTGAACCATGCTGGCCAGGCAGAATTACATTTTTTACTATTGATTTATTAAAAGGGTTCTTGCTCAACCACAACAAGAAAACTGTTTGAATTTTACAAATCTTGGAGATTTTACCAAAAAACCTAATCAAAGATTGTCATGTGGCATTTTTATATCCAAGTCTTTAAAATCTTACCTAAAATAATCAGTACTACAGGATAAGAGCTAATAAATGTGTTAATTGCTCTTTGTTATACACCTTGACCCATTCTTGGTATATCATTTAAGATGCTCTTGGTTGAAATGAAAAATCTACTTCAAGATAATTTAAAGCATTGGGGTAATGTAGAAGTACAGGTTAACACAGAGTTTAAACCATTGGGGTAATATAGAGGGACAGGTTAACAGAGGCTGTTTCTCCCTCATTTATTCAGCTTTGCTCTCCTCACTGCTTCATTTTCAGGTATCTCCTTGGGCATTTCCTTCATGGCCACAAGCTGGATACATTTTCTACATGCTTCCTAGGTTATAACTAGAGAAAATAGGGACTCCCCAACATTCTAAGAATAAAAAAATAAAATAAAAAAACTCCCAAGAATCATTTTGATCAGACAATCTTGCCTCATTCATTCTTTCAATGAGTATTTATTGGTCACCTACTGTATATCAGGTACTATTCTTGATTCTGGAAACACAGCCATGGACAAAACAGATACCCTATCTTCATGGAACTTAAGGGCCTGTCACCATCCCCTAATCCAGTGGTTCTCAACCTTCCTAATGCCGCGACCCTTTAATACAGCTCCTCATGTTGTGGTGACCCCCAACAATAGGATCTACAGCAGTGGTTCTCAACTGACCCACAGGTTGAGAACCACTAGCAGGGTCGCCTAAGATCATTGGAAAACACAGATATTTACATTATGATTCATAACAGTAGCAACATTATAGTTATGAAGTAGCAACAAAAATAATTTTATCATTGGGGCTCACCACAACATGAGGAGCTGTATTAAAGGATCATGGCATTAGGAAGGTTGAGAACCACTACCTTAATCAATCAGAGTGAAGATGGATTTACCTCCATTAGTTTGCCATTCCTGGAGTGATGGTTAGGATCAATCCTAATCAAAGTATGGTGTAAGAAATAGAATAGATATTGATAAGACAATTGCAATGTTTATCACCCTTGCCTATTAAAATTTTGGCAATGGACATTGATAATTAGTTGAATTCATACATGATTCTACATTAGTTGAAATATATATATATATGAGAAAATAATCTATTCCTTGCAGAGAATAGAAGTAATTTCTTACCATTGTCAAATGGTTTCAGATCCAAGCCATACATGATGACAAAATTTCGGTTCTGCCCAGCTGCTATTGAGATGTCAACCTCCTAAAAAAAAAAAAAAATTCCATGTCAATGTATTTACCACCAAAATTAATATCAGGAAATATGTTGGGTAATTTTTTAAAAGACATCTTTTGGGAAAGTAAAATATTATCACATGTCAGATGAAGCCTACAGTGTCCTTTCACCTCTGCCATGTTCACAGTCTTCATCCTTGACTTTATGTCCCAACCCACGGGTTAAGTCAACCAGGACCCTAGAGGGGGAGTGAGGATGAATGGGACAAGAGACACAAGGAATGGAGACAAGACAAAGTTCTGATCAAGTCTCGTTTATTCAGGCGGAGTTCGGGGTATTTATAGGGAGAAGGAGGAATGAGGCCTAGCCCTTAAGACAAAACACCTGGTTTACGGGAAAGAGACAGGGTCTGGGGTAATAGAAACCTAGCCTGAGGTTATTGCTAACGTGGCTGGAGCTTACTACAAAAAGGCTGTCGAGCACAACAAGTTTCCCACAACTTTAGGCCACTGCCCTGCTAATACCTAATAAGGAGATCTGAATAGAGAGAATGACCATTCTAGCCCAAATTCCTTATGAATACCAGGAGGAAAAAATAGTCATACTCATGATGGGTGATAAGTCATCTTATACTAAAGTAGATTATGTTGAGCTTATTAACAAATGACCTATTAGATCATGTTACTAGTTTCTAGCACTGCCTCATCTGCATCATTAGTGTGGTTTATTTAACACCAAACTCGCAGACTGAATTACTGAAACTAAGATGCCAGAGCTATAGCATTAGAAGAATCATATTCAGTTGTGCCTATGATATGGCCTAACCTCCAGCTTGAATGAAAATGCTAAAGAACAAGGCAGCATTTGAGCTTGGCTTTGAAGGTTGAAGTGGAAGAATCAGGAAGCCTATTTGGGAATTTCTCATTCTGTTAGACTTGGATTCATACCGTGGGCTGGAGTCAGAGTTAACTTAAGATAATTTTACCTAGCTTTGGAGAAAGAACTGCTCTGCTGGATAGACACCAGAGTTAAGCCTCAACTTGACTCAGCCAATGAACTATGACATGGAGGTACTCTTAAATAGGGATACAACCTGAAGAAAAATTTCCTTCTGATGGACTGTCATAAGTAAGATTTCAAAACTGGTTTGAGAAAAACTCTTGAAACTCTGTAAACAGCAATTTACCATTAAATGCTAGAAAGATTTATTTTATTATATTTTAAAATATACTTTTATTGATTTCAGAAAGGAATGGAAAGAGAGAGGAAAGGAATGGAAAGGAATGGAAAGAGAGAGAGATAGAAACATCAATGATGGGAGAGAATCAATGATGGGCTGCCTCCTGTACCCCCCTCCCCCGCTCCACTACTGAGGATTGAGCCCACAACCTGGGCATATGCCCTTGACTGGAATTGAATCTGGGACCCTTCAGTCCCCAGGCCGGCGCTCTAGCCACTGAGCAAAATCAGCTAGGGCATATTTTTTTAAATAACAACTTAATCTGATGACCCTTATTTTTTTAAATAACAACTTAATCTGATGACCCTATCGAAGAAGAAGAAGAAGAAGAAGAAGAAGAAGAAGAAGAAGAAGAAGAAGAAGAAGAAGAAGAAGAAGAAGAAGAAGAA
>JAAGEH010000030.1:39279591-39326756 GCA_011751065.1 Lasiurus cinereus
AAGAAGAAGAAGAAGAAGAAGAAGAAGAAGAAGAAGAAGAAGAAGAAAATGGAGAAACTGGGGACTCAGAAATGTATGCGATTTCCCCAAGATCATCATGCAGGTAAAAATCAAAGGGGCTGAAACTGAAATGCAGGTCAGCAGACTCTAACTGTAAAAGCGTTCACTTCAACATTCTGCCTTGCTACAAAGCAAGGGGTTAAGGAACATGGGGAGTATCAAAAATGAAATGTGTGACAACAGCCAGTAGGAATCAATTGCACATAAACTGATCTGTGATTATGGTGAGGCATAACAAGATGCAATATCTTCTAAAGGAACAAATAATACAGACTTACTCCCAAAACCATGATTAAACAGAAGAAATTAAAATACAATATTTCCTTCAGGGGAAAAGGCATTCAATTAATCCAATCAAATGATTGCTCCTTTCTCTCCTGATAATTTCCTTCAACGCATATAAAAGAAGAAAAGTATACTTTAACCGCTAGAAATATTAGAAATAGCAATTAAATTTAACTTGGTTGTAATTCTGGATAGTTCTAAAGAAATTTTACATCTACTTTTTTTTTTTTCACTCTAAATTCCCAACAAAACTTTCCATTAACAAAAACATTCAACTTTTTAAAAAGAGTCTGCTAAACAATCCTCAATTTGTTTGTATGAAAAATAAACTCAGCTGTGTCGTTTGGGGATGATTAATTCCCAAAGCTAGCAAATAATATGTTGGGAAATAGCAGATACTGACTTCAGTCATCCATTGCCTTAAATGATAGCCTTTGTAGAATACTACCCTCTTCCAATCACCTATAAAAGTTTTCAGTCAGTAAAGTATAAAATTAGGAGAGAGGCAGAAGGCAAGAGGAAAACATTAGTTTCAGATTTTAGAATTAAATAAACCTAAAAAAAAAAATTCCCAGCTCTGTTATAGTACCTTATTACCACTACTCTTTCAACAGATTCTACAAACGGACCAAGGGAGCAATCCTGATTCATGACTCAACATAAGTGAGGAGATATTTCAAAAACAGCATATTAATGCTGTCCCCTTCCCACACTGAAAAAGTCATATTGCTTTGTGGGGTAGTTCACTTTTGTTCCATAGAAATGACAGCTTTTAAATTTTTAAAAATATATAGAAAGTATTGTGCTGAATTCATCTGGTACTTTACCAATTCAAAGCCCAAGGAGTAGAACAAAATCATTATAGAATTGCAGGGATGAGCTAGTTGTATTTTTGCGAGGAATTGGGAATTTTCTGAGGGCAAGGACCACCCATGTCTCTTTCTTTTTTGTATCCTCAGCACCTGGAACATTGAAGGTGCTTGATGAATTGAACTCACAAAGACGTATATAGTCTTCTTTCAGGACTTATTGACACTCATTTTGAGACATTCTCACTTTTAGACGGATGTAACTGCAAATTTTTTTTTTAAAGAAAATGCATCTAGTTAAGTATTCTTCTAATCCCAGATTTTACATGAGTATAACTATGAACTAGACATGTATAGGAAAAGGCATTAAACCTTAAAGAAGCACATTGAAAATTGGTGTGGAGCTCCAGATTGACTAAATCAGGTTTGTTATTTTATCCACCAAATAGTCTAAGCAGATTAATTGGAACCAGACATGTGAAGATTCATCAAGTTTGGTTTCTTATAACATCAGTTATTAAAAGAGAAATTTATAGGTTACATTTCAGCACATCTAAGTTAACAGTTTGAGGAAAATGTAAATCTTGATAAATAATATTTTAGAGGTATATGTAGGCAAAAACGTTATGAGACTGGCTCCATTTCTGTACCCAGATTTATCTCACAGTAACAAGGTACTGAATTCCAACTATCTTGAATAAATAATCAGTTACCCGCATTATCATGGGTATGCTTTATTTAGAAATTAACACCAAACAAAGATTTGTTTTCCCAAAGAGAAAGAGACTATGCACCCCTAAGTAGTTATCTAAGGGGAAGCCCAGCTTTAGTCACAGCATTTGCAAAATCAGTCTGCCTATCCATGGAAAAACTGAAAGAATGTGACAACCTGCAGAACTGATTCAAAGGAAACTTCTTAGTCAATTGAAGAATATTGATCTCCAAGAATGAATGTCAGGAGGTTATTAACCCAAATGTCAAGGTTTATATTCTGGACTTATAACTAAAATATTATGCAAAATTATTATTTGAAGACTTTACACTAGGACACACACATTGGATATACACAATATAGGTCAATACATCAACAGGAGTGTTGTGTTCTAGAAAAGATATTTAAAAACATAGAGCCAGTATTCACTTTTTAAACCAATTCCAATCTGTAGTCATGCCACTATTAGATATATATACTTAGACATCACATATAGATACTTGAATTTTTTTTTTGAATTGTCATAAACAGCTCTATTTCTAAAGAGCTCAGAAGTAGGAAACATTGCCTGTTAGCTTTTTATAATATAGTGGAAAACCTTTCTGAATGGACACAAGATTAAAAAAAAAAACAAAAAGCGTTAGGCTCAATGGTTAACTTCATCTATATGTGTTACATTAAAAATATATTTGCTGTAGTCACATTACAATGTTATTCTACTTTATTATTTTTATAACCAGTTTTTACACCCTTGGGAATAATGTCAAAAATATAAATTTCTAAATTTAATATATAGAAAATGAAGAAATACATAAATCATCAGAACTATACCTTAGCTTCCACTAGCCACATCTAACTTCTTGTTGGTGGTGGTGGTGGGGCGGGGTGGGGGGGCCACAGGGGAAGGTCTGTTTGTAACAGTTGTTTATTTGAGTAATTATTTGATTTTAATTTAATTGTTTTGTTTCCAAATATTTTTTTCTTTTTTTAACATATTTACTATTTTAATAAAGTCCCCTTTATCCAACATTTAGCTAATTCGTTTGACCTGAGCAAATGTGTTTCTGATGTCTGTCAGCAACTATAAAAGGATAATTTCATTAAAGTATATTATATATACTCAGTACTGAGAGAACATTGTAAAGTGAAAAAGTTTGGCTAAAGTTCAACGGGGCATCAAATAGCACTGGTAAGGATGTTCTTTTACAGATGGTGTAAAATCTTGCTAACACAACAGTGTGCGCTTAACACAGGAACAAGATCAGAAGCATATGTGCTACAAATGACCAAAGTACCGAACAGAAACAATAAATTTGGGATATACATTAAAAATGATGCCCTTCCCAAGTGAAGGAGAAAAAGAAGAAGAAAAAATAAACAAATGCACTTCCTTGTCAAATAAGAAATGCTATGGATATTTTTCCAGATCAAAGTTGGCATCCAAATATTTTCCTTTTGGCTTTCTCATACACATTGCTCCTAAAACTTTACAAGGCCAGAATTAAGAATATAATGTTATGCACATTAAAAAGAACTAATCATATGAAAGGAAAATAAGCCCTCCATTTAGACGTTTATGCGTCATTTGAAACTGAAAATATTCTCATTCAACAGCTCAGAAAAATCCTCTCTCTCTCTCTCTCTCTCTCTCTCTCTCTCTCTCTCTCTCTCTCTCACACACACACACACACACACACACACACACACACACACACACACTTTTAGAAGAGCTGGATACAAGTACCTGGCCCATTACAAAGATTTGCCCAAGCATGGCAAAACAGTGAACCGAGGGCCCAAGGATTAAGGCTGGCACAGAAACTACGGCCAAGTCAGGAAACAGGGGTTCCTGGATCGGTCCTTGCCCAGGCAGTCACCCAGCTCGGGAAGGGAAGGGGGGCAGATGCTTAGCTCCTAGCCCTGCAGACACTGCACACAGCAAGGGGCCTCCTCTGCCCGCCCTGCGCCCCGAAGCCCTCACTCCCTGTTCTGGCCTCCGGGCCTGTCCACCTCACCAGCAGCAGCCTCGTCGGCCATGCCCCTGGCCTTGTCTGTGGTTGGCTTGGGTGTGTGGCTGTGCACGAAGGCACAGCTGAGCAAGAATTACCTACCCAGGGCTGAGGGGACGAGGGGCTTGGGTCTCGGATCTCCTTCTGGCGCGCACTTCCCCAGGACAGTAACCTTTTAGGCTCTAGAAGTCGATCTGATTCAAGAAGCCTAATATTTCGAATTTGACACCCCAGCCTCCTCCCTCGCGTCGCCCACGAGAAAGGGCGCGAGGAGGGCGGGGGTCAAACCCACCTGGGTCGCAGCCTGACTCAGAGCCTGGCTGGGGGAGGTATTGGGGCGCTGGGAGCGCCGGCCACCCACCTCCCGCCTTCTCCCGAGTTTGTATCAGTGATGTGGGAGTTCACACGGGGTCTCCCGCCTTTTTGGGGACCACAGCACGTCTCCGGGCGTTCGCCTTCGTCTCCCACTTGGTGCCCACACGCGTGGGCGCCTCCCAGGAGAGCAACCTGCGCGCCGGGTCCTTCCCGGGGCTGCCACGGGCAGGACCTAGACCAGGGGGCTAGGAACGGGCCTGAAACCACCTGGACCTGCAAGGGCCAGAACCCTCTGAGCCCGCCCAGGCCGCCCAGGGGGGAAGGGTCTCAGCGCTCCCCTTCTCTCTCTCCCCCAGGGAGGCGGCCGGCCCGCCTCCGCCCTGGGCCTGGTGTTGCCAAGGAAATGCAACAATATTTACAACCAGCGGGAGACCAGAAAGTGTTCGCCCAGCACGCGATCTACCTCCCTCCCCAGGCAGCTTCCCATCCCTCCAGCCCATCCTTCCCTCGGGCTCGAGAGTGGGTCTGAAGCCTCCTTAACCTACAGTGCGGTCAGGTCAGGTCCCTCAAGCCTTTCCTCCCGCCCCCTCCCTGAACTCCAGAGAGTACAGTATTCTCACTTCTGGGGCTTTTAGCGGGGGAGCGGAGGGTAGGGAGGAACAGTCCCTGCAGCAGGGCTCACAGAATACCCTTTTCTAGGTAGCACAAATCCTTAGGATCTTGGAGTGGGTTTGCATCTACACTGTGAGAACCTGGGCCTTGTCTGTGAACGTTAATGTTGTCCATCTGTGAATCAGATAGAATAATATTTAGCTCATAGGAGATTGTGAGGAATATAGGGAACAGCATTTGAAATCTGGGCGATGCCAAACAATAAATGGTATTTCTTATTAAAGGGTAGCTACATACAGGTACACATTCTTTTGGGGAAGGGGTAATGTAAAGAATCAGGAATTATGATTCTGTTTACCAACTTGCCCCCTCTCCTCACCCCACACACACACACCTACCTTTACAAGACAACTTTATAGCCCAGTTGGTGTGATTCGGTTGGTTGAGTGTGGTTCCAAGCATCAGGAGGTCTAGGATTGGATTCCTGGTCAGGGCAGATCCCTGGTCAATGCAAGTACCCAAGTAGTGGTTGCACGCTGGATCCCCAGTAGGGGGCCTGTGGGAGGCAGCCAATGGATGCCTTTCTCTCATTGATGTTTCTCTCCCTTCTGCTCTCTCTAAAAGCAATAAAACCACATTTTTTTTTAAAAAAGAAAACTTTACATATACTGATCCAAGCAGTTTTTAATGTGAGAGGTTCCCCCCACAATATCAATAAAATTAATGATTGAAGCAGGGTAGAAGTATTTTGGAAGGACAGGGAGGAAGCAACCGTGAAAAGGCATTTGTATGTATTAAAAGCTTCATAAGAGATTATGGTCCGTGGTGACTTTGAAACTAAAAACAATAATAAATGCAAACTCATTATTCCTGAAAGATGATGCAATACAAAGGCACATTTAAAAAAAAACCCGAGTCACTCCAGGGGAAGGAATGGCTATTAGAAGGAAATGGGTGGTATTAAACACCCTTTAAAACTATTTTTGCCACCTTTGCATGCCTGTAGCAGCTGTAGCTGAGTCTGCAACCCTTCTCAGTGCATCTGCCAAGAGACCCAAGTCTTCAAGATAAATCCTAGCACTTTCCCCCTTAGTATCGGAAGTAAATTCTACACCACAGGTGTGGTACAGCATCCCAGGTTAGGAGGCCTCTTCCAGCTCTTTTCTTGGATCCTACTCACAGAGTCTCACTGCTACTGTTCTGGATTGAGATGTGTTTCTGCTTGGGATGGACTGGGTCTAGGTAGAAACTGGGTGGATCCACCCAGGCACCCAGGACACAAGATTATGACCTGGCAAGAAGTGAGGATCTGTCAGGCTCAAGACTTGATCTACCACCTGTGAGTCTACTCCCTTTTCTTCCGCCACTTTAGACTCAACAGTGATGAATCCCCTTTTCAGATCAGTGAGGCCTGAAAGCAGCAACATCTAGCTCCCTATGACCTTGGCTCCCATCCTGACTGTCCCCCCTTCTTGCCCTGGGGCAGGCCAAAATTTGTCAACTTACCTATGTCTAGACAATAAACACATGTGTGTAGTCAGAGACTTACCCAGACTACTGGGATCTAACACCTTCCTACTCCAATTCCCAGAAGCCTCCCCCTTTATAACTAAGGTCTCTTGGACAGCCAGAGTGGCTTTCCAATTAAATTGCAAACACTGAAGTTTGCAGAATACCCCCGAGGGCAATGAACCATTGTACCTGAAGACCCACTGGAGGTTACAAGTCCCTTGCCCTAGATCAGTGGTTGGCAAACTGCTGCTTGCCAGCCACATGCGGCTCTTTGGACCCTTGAGTGTGGCTCTTCCACAAAATACCATGGCCTGGGCGAGACTATTTTATAGAAGTGGCATTTGAAAGAGTTTAAAGTTTTAAAAAATTTTGGCTCTCAAAAGAAATTTCAATGGTTGTACTGTTGATATTTGGCTCTGTTGACTAAGGAGTTTGCCCACCACTGTCCTAGATGAAAAGTGGAGCCTGGGGAATTTCCACAATTTAAATTGTCACGATCTCTATGTCCTTTCTTGGCATGCTCTCCTAGGGATTAAAAGATTGGGTTCCTGACAAGAAGGTGTCAATGTTCAAAAGTAGGGAGCTAGGACAAACACAGAAAGGCACAAAACTCTCTGTGTACCCTGAAAGCACACTCTTCCATTCAAAAAGTTCTCTATCGCTGGATGCCAGGCACTGAACTAGGTTGCAGGGAGTCAGAACAGCAGGATTTTCATAGACTGCAGCTGCAGGAAGATGTGTTGGGGTTGACTTTATTCACTTGATTGTACAGGATAAAATATTTTAAAGATTTTCTGTAGTATTAATAGAGGGGGCAGGGAGGTAACCACAACTCCAGGTGGGCACTGGGGCTTCTTGGGACTCGAAGCAGTGAACCAAACTCTGTGGAAGCCAAAAGAAAAATTCCAGGAATGAGTGCAGACCTTTGCACCCAAAGAGGTATGGAGAACAGTGGTCACTTGTTCAATCCAGGCTTTGATTTACTGGCTGTTGATTGGTCAATGGATTCTGTAATTTGTAAAGAAAAGAAGAGAGATTTTATCACTGGTTTAAGGGCTTGCCTTCTTTTCCTTCTTTGTGGCTGTTTTATTTGACACCTCAAACCATTCTACCTGCTTTAAAGCCCAAATAGCCAGAGTGGAAGTGGGAAGAGGAAGGAGCTCTTTCCCTCAGGATAGCAGCTGCCTACAGCTGGGACTGAAGCCAGCTCGGGCCAGAGGCTGGCAGCTGGACCACCTGTGCCTGAGTGAAAACCCAGGCCAACGGGGCTATGCAAAGAACCATCTTGAGTTGAGATAAAAGAATCTACTAACCGAAAGTGTCTTTTTCTGAACCCACTGCATGGTTAAAAGGTGGACCTTTAAAATAAAGAGTCATCATCTGACCCGGCCTGGTAACATGGCCTTAGGGAAGTTACTGAAGCAGGGTTATGCACCTCAGCGCAGGTAGGATGTTTGACAAGTAATAAGCAAACAGCTATGATTACTGCCACTTTCACAATATTCAGATGCACAAACTGACAGAAGTCAGGGTACCAAACATTAAAATGTTCCAGAGTCACTCCCAAATAAACTAGTGAAGAAAGGGGAGACAAAGACAGTTGCTCATCCTGGGTGCTTGGGCCCAGATACCAGGATAGACGTGGCTCCTGCCCAGCTGCACGCTTGAGAGCCTAGTGCTTTAGAAATGGCCAACTGGAAACTCAAAATTGGTGCTGAGATGCACCAGCCTGTCCTCTTCTGGGATCCTGACCTCTCTAGGGCAACAATGGAGGGCACAGGAGGAGCTGAAGGAGATTGCATTCATGGAGACCTACTGTATGGGTGTGTGAACACATTTCATCGTCATTAGTGTGATTAGCTCCAATCTGACGTGTTAAGTTGTTAAATACTAGTAAACTACTTAAAAACCCACTATGGGTTTGCCTAATTTCAAATCCTGTCCTCTTACTGTAATAACATCTTTGACCCTGAGCTTCCCTGAAGGAAAGAAGGCAAATATCCAAGGGGGTTGGGAGGAGGGAGGGAACGGCAGAGAGGTGGAGGGAAGGCAAGAAAATGCTGCCACAGGACCAGAACTAGGCTCCTGAAGCACAAATCCAGACAAGGAGTTACACTGCTTTTATTGATTGATTTTAGAGAGAGGGGAAGGCAGAGAGGTGGGAAGAGATAAACATGGATTTGTTGTCCCATTTATTTATGCATTCATAAATAAATTCCTCTTGTAGGTGTGTGCCCTGACCTGAGATCCAACTGCAGTCTTGGCCTCTCCGGACCAGCCAGCGCTCAGTGCCAAAGTTACTTGATTTTTACAAAGTTATGTCTCAAGACATAAGACATCATTTTACGACATACACCGGATAATCAACAATTGGATGTGGTACTACTGCAGGGGAGAAACGTGGACACCGAGGTTGTGGGCGGGACTGCTTGGGCTTCTGTGGAGTACTCACACTGGCTGCCACAGAAGGGTTTCTTGACAACAGGATGCTCCCTTACCAAAACCGGGTTGAAGCCTGCAAATAGGAGGCCCACACAGGTAGCTTGGTGCCACACCACCCTCTCCACTCCACCCGATGAACACGGTCCAGCGCCCGTGTTTCTGAACTCAGATCAAGCTTGGCTTTCTTGCCTCCTTGGCTGAGTTTTAGTCCACTCTGAGGGATCCTTGTGGAATACGGGATTGAAGGAGGAGAAACCTGTGGGGTTTGGGTTAAGGTGCTCTTTCTAGATTAGTGAGCTCCAGGCTAAACCTACCCCTAACGCCTAGGAGCCTAGGACGCATAAGAAAACTCTGAGCAGGGGAGGATGTTAGAACTGTTGGGGGTTTTGTTTTCAGCTTTTCAGGAGTGCCCCTCCCCTTCACCTTGTAGTTTGGTTTTTATAGGGTTGTGTGGGTAGAGATCTGTAGAAAAAGGTTCGATCAGGTTTCCCCTGGTCCTGTCCGTGTGCTCGCTCACTCGGAAAGATAAAATGCCTATAAAATCAGCTTCAAACCGCAAGCGTGCTTAAGGAAAGGCTGTCGGCTTGCAAATGTCACAACGAGTAAATGGTGCAATGGACTTCCGTGCTTTGCGCAGTAGCATTTAGCCCAAGAGCGTCACAGACTGCCCCTAGCCCAATTTCTGGCTCTGGAGCCCCGACTGGGCTCCTAATTCTCTCCTATCACCAGTGCTGTGGGCGAGAAACCTTTTGCTCTCTCCTTCCTCAAAGGGCCAAGCGACTGTACTCTGGCTTAGGGGCGGAAAGGGGAGGGGGGGGGCGCGGGAAGGAAAAGGAGTCCAGTGCAAACTTGCAAACCTTCTCCAGAGCATAACTTGGCTTTCGGGTGTTGGGTCTCTGGAACCGCTGGGGACAACTGGCCCCCGGTGGCGCATCTGACTGCAGTTAGCAAAACAAACGTACGGAGGAGGACGGGGGCGGGGAGAGCAGATATCCAAGTCCAGGTGTGCGGGTCTGCGAGCCAGTGCGCTCCCTCTGTCCCGTGTCCCGCACGCTGGCCTCCCCGAGAAACCCGTCCAGCCTAGGCCTTGGTGCGCAGTGGGGGCCAGACAGTGGGTCCGGAAGGAAGCCCTCGCCACCTTTGTCCGGGCAACCTCCACTAGAGTGAATAAAGCGCGCATCCCTTTCCCTGGAAACTTGGGTGACACGGTCTGAGAAAGAGCCTGGGACCAGTAAATCCCAAGGTGCGCGAATTTCCGGCTCCAGGACCCCTGAGGGGTATTGCGGCTGCCGAGTTGCGAAAGTTTGTGCAAACTCCCTCCCCCCCCCCCCTCAAAAAAAAAAACAAGAACTTTGGAGAAGCTATCTCCTTGAATCACTTTCCCGTCAATATTAATAATGGTTAAACGGGGTGGGCGAAGATCCAAGACTCCCCTTTCCCAACCCTTTAGCCAGTGTGACCGCGGCAGTTTCAGAGGGCGCTGGGCTTAGAGTTTTTTTGTGTGTGTTTTTTTTTATTTTTATTTTTTTATTTTCATGGGTAATGAAGGCACCACAAGAATCAGCCAGAAGCTGCGCCTTCTTACCGGCGCGGAGGTCTCCCCCAACTCCACCCTCTGATGGTCCTCTCTGCCTGGCCTCTGGCTCGGATACCTGGGGCGGAGGAAGGGGCGTGAGTGAGAACCGTCCTCCCGGGAGAGCGAAGGACCCCAAAGGCTGGCGCTGGCCCTGCGCCTGCTGGCCGGGGAAGCCTGAACACATCTCTCCCGTGACCACGTTTGTGCCCAGGCCCAGGTATGCACACGTCCGGTCTCCAAGCTCGTCCTCCAGTGCTGCTGGGAGGACTGGGAGCAGGTCACAGGAGGCGAGCTTCGGAGGCGGCTGGAGTGCCTAAGGAAACTCCAGGTTCGGTCCCCTCAGACCTGTGGTTACTGCCGTCAGGAGCTCAGAGGCACAGGGTTCAATAGCCAAGTTGGTGGGGACTTGCCCTAGGTAAAGTAATAATTTGCTAATTCGGATCTATTGCTTTTAAATATCGAGTTGCAGGGGCCTCTGTCAATGCAGGCTTAATTTCATCCCACTGATGAAGGGTGTTTATAGACGGCTCCTGTGGTGCCAGCCGCGTGTGAAAACATCAGTTTTATGCCTTTTGATAAGAATTACCGAGGTGGAAGGCTTATTAGGGCGATTACAAAGTTCGCAGCTGCTCGCAGCCCCATTAGGTGGCTCTTGGAGGTGAGTGGAAGCTGTGGGGTCAGGGCGGGGTTCCTGCTCTCCCGCCCCGGACCTCCAATCAAGGCCTTGGCTCCGTGGAATCTAGACCCCTTTCCGTCCCCCTCGGGCTTTAGGGAGACACACCCAGTGCCTCCACAGGGTCTGGCATCCTCGCAGTCCGGGACAGGAGGCACTCCTAAGTCTGGCTTTTGGTACCCTGGCTTCCCAAGGTGTTGGTTGTCCCGCCCGGTGTGACTTGGGATTTTCGATTTTCACTGAAAGGAGAGGTGGGCATCTAGAAATTTCCAGTTAGCATGTAAAAAACGCCACAGACAGGCAGAGTCCTCTCACCCTTTTAGACAATGATGTGTGGGTTTTCTTATTTTTGTTTGTTTTTGTTTTTTTGGTTGGTCCTCCTTCGACCACTTTTGTTCTCCGTTGGAGTTTGGGCTGAAAACCCTCGCTGCGAAGACAGAAAGGAATCCTTCTGCTTTTTAGCCCTTGTGCCTCAGTAGGAAGGGAGACTCTGCAAAGCAGCGGTGGAACTTTTCCTTGGCCCCAGCCAGCGGAGGAGGAGCAGGGGGAAGAGGAAGGACGCCGGCTCGGAGAGCCGGGCCACGGAGCAGGAGAAACCCCTCTCTGTGCTCGCCCCTGTTGAGTGGCCTGGAGGTCTCTGGGCCCAGACCCCGGGGGATGCTCAGCCTTGACATTCAAAGCACATACCTGCACACCCCTCCTCCCCAGACCCCCGCCGGAGGCTCGCCCAGCTCCGGGGAAGCATAAATAGACTCACCGGCCGGAGGCCTAGGGCATGGCAGGGCAGGATGCGCGAAGTTACCGGCGGAGAGTTCTGCGTCCCGCCGGGCGCCGGACGTCAGGCGGCCGCCGGGCCAGCTCTTAGGTCTTCTTTTTATTCTTCTTTCCCAAGCCCAGAAGCCTCTAAAAATGAATCATTTCCTCCACTTAGGCACTGATAGGAGCTCTTAGATCAAGATTAGTATTTTGAAAACCTGATTGAGAGCCGCCTGATTAGGCGAGGGTGGGTGGAAAGACCACATCCACGCCCGCGCCCCCGCCCCACTTCCCCAAACTGCTCGCTCCAGCGCGTTCCGCAACTCCAGATGACCCGCGTTTCATTCTCCCCGAAAGTAGCCAAACAGCACCCCAGATTCATTTGGCAGACCCTAACCAATAATAATAATAATAATAATAATAATAATAATAATAATAATAATAAACGGCAACTAAATCTCCTCCGAGCTGGGTCTTTATTTTTAATTCCATTTTCAATCCCGCTCCCTGGTGGCCTGACAAAGCCCACGTTCCGCACAACTCTCCACTCCGAGGAGGAGTCATCTCCTGACCGATGTTATCTTATGGAAATGCATGATGTGGATTTTTTTCTAGAAATATTTAGTTTTGCACAAGTCTCTCTGTTCTCCACGTACAGGTTAGCTTTTTGAGAAGTTGGTCCACCTCAAGCTTTCAATTCTGTAAGAGGGCACAGATTAAGCATAGAGTTTCCCTCTTCCTCCCCGGGAAATTTAAGCAAGATTTTCCAGAGAGGATCCTCGGGGTTGGGGGTAGAGGGTGGGGCGTGGGGTGGTTAATATTAACGCTCGAGAGGTGAGTAAAAGAGAAAACAATGGTGATAGGAAAATGCTCTAGGGACACTCGGTTTTTCTGGGAGAAAAATGTAATAGAGGAAAAAGTAGATTTGTAGTCTTTGCTCGGTCCCAGACTGTTATACCGAGAAAGGAGATAAGAATACTAAAAATATATTGAAGCGACATCACATACTTTTGTTAGAGGCCTTTAGAAAAATAGAACTCCAAGTATTCTTTTATTACTTATGGTTCAGAAGTTTGCTTTGTTTTGTTTCTTAAAGGGGAGGGAGGAGAAAGAAAAGTATTGTTTCAAAGTTTCTTATCACATTCTCCTTCTTAAACGAAGTAACAAAGTAAAAATTTACACTCTAGAGAAGCTATTTCAACAGACACACCCTCCCAATCCTAATCAAAATTAAGGTATTCTGAAGACCGTCCCCTCTCTTCGCAAACCCGCAGCCAAACATTGAGGCTGAATCTGGCCGCGTCAAGGGCTTACGTGTTGTCTAGGACGAGATGAAAGTGCAAGATTGTGAGCAACGGACTTTTTGCCTTTCCCAGCGCCTAGATTTCAAATCTAGTTGCCACTCATACTCTTTCGAGCTGCTCAAATGTTCCTTCTTTATCTCAATGAGAAAACTGTCCGCAAAGGGAGCGCCTCCCCTAGATGCGCCAGTCCAGGCTGCCAGGGAGCGGCTTCGGTCCTGGGCGAGACCCGAGAGGTGCGCTTTTCAGGCGCAGGACTAAAACCTCCGTCTCGAAGACCCGCTCCCCCCTGGCCTGGTGCAGAAAGACGTGTAACCTGAATCTTTGTTTAGGTTTTGGTTGGGAAGCGAGAATTAAAAAGCCACGGCAAAAGCGGAGAGCAGTTTTTTTTTTTTAAGTCAAAAGTTAACAGGGCCATTCCCAATGTTTTTTTCCCCCTTTAATACTGAATCTGGACTAAGTTGGCTTGTCCTGATAAAGATCTTAACATGTAGAGAAGGCGGGTTTTCCTGCAGGAGGTGAGCCTCTTCCTCCTGGAAAAGACTCCCCCCCCACATGCCCCCTTCCCTCCTTTTATGTAAGGTTCCACCCTCTGCCCCCCCCCCTTTTCTTTTCCTGGAGGGACAGACCTCAGCGAAGTTGGGGGGAAAAAAACAACTTAAGAGGAGTCTGTCTACTATAGCACTGCTAGGGCCAGGGAAGCCTGACTGGCTTGTAGCTTCTGCCCCTTCGGGGTGTCAGCTTTTATTAGCGCCTTGGGGTGGGGGAGGGGGCGATCGGCGGACTCGGGCAGCCTCTGACCCTCCGGAGTTGGTGTGAGATAAGCAGCCCGCGCAGTGCCATGTATTGGAAAAACGAGCAGATGTTTGTGTGTAAACTAGAAGAAAAGGACGTGCCGGAGCTGGCAGTTCCCCCCGAGAAGGTGAGCGAGGCGACGCCGGGCCCGGCCCGACCCGCTGAATCGCCGTTTCCTGGAAACGCGAGCTGCTGGGGCTTCTGGAGGAGGTTCAGAAATTACCTGTGACGGCCTCATCTTCAGACCTGACAATTTTTTTTTTTTTTGGTTACGTAGTAGCTTTAGTCAGTAATCATTGCCTCCCCTCCCCACAAGCTCACTTAAGCTGAAGCATGGGGTTGGAGACTGTAATTTGGGAGAGGAAGCCTCGAGCCTAAGGCGCTCTCGGGTGCAGATGTGAGTCGTGTTTTTGTTCTCTTTGCCGAGGTGATCGTGGCGGTCGGGGAGAGAGAATTGGGAGGTTCGGAAGGCTTTCGGGTGGGACCAAACAGAGGCGCCCCTCGGCCGCGGACGCTCACGGGCCCGAAGGCGCGCCCCCCCGGCTGCGGGGCCTCCCGCGCGGGCAGGCCCCCGGCGAATGCAAACTAATACGCGGCCTCCGGAAGGCCTCGGGGACCCCCAAGGCGCCCAAGAGTGCTGTTTTACTTAAAACCCCTAAAAGAAGCAAACCCCCGAGTCCGCGAGTTGCACCGTGGGTCACATGGGGGGAACTGCCAAGCTCTCACCTCACTCTGGAGGCGGGACCCACGGGTGTCTCCCAATTCAAATTCCAAAACCAGAGCCTGCGGGGCACCCGCCCCCGGCACCGCGGACTTCTCTGCGCTGCGCGACCCTGGCGGGGGACGCCCAGCCAACACGGGGCTTTTCTGCTTAAACTCCTTCTGCGCTGCGGGGACGGGCCTGGGCGGCGGCGGGGGTCCCGCGTGGGGGCGCGCCCGCGGGCCGCGGCGCAGGGCCGGGGCGCTCAGGGCGACCGCCTCTCGCCGGGTGCCGTGGGAGGGCGGGAGAGGGGGAGGCGGAGAGGCCGGAGTGCGGAGGTGTGGGCCGCTGGACCTCGCACTGCGCCACCCCACCCCGCAGCACGCTGGAGTTTTCGGAAAAGAAGGCAGCAAACGCCCGGAAAGGCTGCGTTTTCGTTTAAGAACAAAATCTCTAGCAAGCGCTCGGCAACATTTGAGTAATGAGCGTTGTTACTTTAAAACATTTTGACCGAGGTTGGGTGAGTTGTTTTTTTTTTTTTTTTTAAATAGCGCAAATTAAATTCAGCTGGATATTTTCCATTATTCGATATGCTTTCTGCGCCGGTTAAAAATAATCCTTCAGTAGCTCACATGTTGACTTACTGAGCAATAAGTGGCAATTTACACCTGAAAGAAACGAGTGTAAATCACTCGCCGCTCTAATTGCTGCAAGTTTACGAGAGAGCTGCCGGCTCGGTTGAATCTGAAGCATTTTCATTCAAATTGTCATCGGAACAAGCACCAGGCGTCTTAAATCCCGCTGTAATTAGCTTTCAAGTATCCTATTAAACCTCTTCACCTTTCGGGCTATCCAATTCAAAAAGCCCCCTTTTAAAAAAAAAATATGTCTTGCTCTTTTAATTGAGGTTATTAAAGAAATCAAGTTTCTTCCCCACATCCCCTCCTCAACCCTCTTTTCTTCTCCCCCACCCTGCCTCTTCCCTCTGTGCACCCCATTTAGCCCGGTTGATCCCAGACCCACGGTGATTGACGTCTAGAAAGAAAGTGCTTTGTGCCGGGATGATGGCTATTAACTTGTTACCCCCGGCGGGAGGGCGGGGGGCCGGCGTGCCCGGGTGAGAGAGCTGGGGAGCCGGCGCCCCGAGAGCTCCGCCGCGCGCCCGGCGAGCCCTCGGCGCTCGGGGGGCCGCCTCGCCACGCGCCGGAGCGGCGCCGCCGCCGTCAGCGGAGCCGGGCCGGGAGCCCTGACGGCCGCACGCACGGCCCGCGCGCTGGGCCTTCATTAGCCCGCCCCGCGCGCGGGGGAGCTGAGGCTCGGCGCCGAGGGTGCGGGCTCTGAACTTGTCCTGCGTTTCTCCCCCTCCCCCCCCACGCCCCGCTCCCTCCCCGCAGTGCCAGGGCCTCATGTCGGAAGAGTGCGGGCGGACCGCAGCCCTGGCGGCCGGGAGGACTCGCAAAGGCGCCGGGGACGAGGGACTGGTGAGTGGGGCGGGGCGCAGGTGCCGGCAGACCTGGCTGCGGCGGGAAGCGGCCCCGGGAGAAGCGCCGCTGTCCCGCGCTCCTTCCCGAGGGGGCCCCCCTGGCCCACGGGGAGCGGGTGGAGGGAGGGTCCGGGGAGGGGCGGGGTGGAAAGCTGAGCCAGCGTGGCTCGCGGGGCCGGGTGGTGGGGCTCCCTGGGTCCAGGAGGTCAGGGGTCCCAGCCCCAGTGGGTGGTGGTGGTGGCTGGAGCTTGGACTCTGGACTCGGGGGGAGGGCAGAGAAGTGAGAAGTCGGGAACTGGGCAGAAAGTGGGGGTGGCGGGGGGGGCTGCTGGAGAAAGCGGGGGGAGCGGTGGGGGCGTCCCAGGGATCCGTGGGATCAGGAGAGGAGGAGGGGTCTAGAACCGCCTGCGACCGCGCCTCGCGGCTTCCTGCAGGTGAGCCCCGAGGGAGCGGGGGACGAGGACTCGTGCTCCTCCTCGGCCCCGCTGTCCCCGTCGTCCTCGCCCCGGTCCATGGCCTCGGGCTCCGTCTGTCCCCCTGGCAAGTGTGTGTGCAACAGCTGCGGCCTGGAGATCGTGGACAAGTACCTTCTCAAGGTAGGGCGGAGCCGCGAGGCCCCAGGAGCGGGCTCCCGGAGGAACCCCGGGGAAAGGGAAACGTGTGTTTGTCCCCTCTTTTCCATTCAAGGTCTCCCTCGAGATGGTACGCTTTCAAAGCAAAACAGACCAACCCAGGGCAACTCCTGCGGTGGGCAAGAGCTGGGGAAGAAGTCTTAGAATCTCCCAAGTTGTTACAAATGAGCTCCTGTGTGACCGTCTTGGTCTAGAAGTGCCCTGCCGCCCCGCCTCGGGTGTCTGAATGGGAGTCAGCCGCCAAATTTGCAGAGGAACCGAAATGGAGAAACCCTTGTACCCTTTCTGAACCGGGGTCCTGCCTAGTTGTTTATAATGAGCCCCGGGTTCCGTAGGTCCCTCACCCCGGGTAACATCCCCCCACCGGCCTGCATCTGAGAGTTCTAGGTCCGAATATGTTGGCTGATTCCACTTTGCAGTGTCTAGTTTGGCGAGAACCTTTGTAAATCGTCCTAAAGGCTCTTTTCTGGACAGATTTTTTTTTTTTAACATATAGTTTTCTGTTTATTTACTGTTACCTGAAACCATTTCAGTACCTCACTCCTGTCATTAAGATTTAATACTTAAAGGCCACCCCATGCTTTAAAAAATGTTATCTCCAGTGTTTAGGGGGAAAAATGGAAATGGAAGCCAAGTTAGGAAGAAAAGAAAGAAGCCGGGGATGAAGTGCTTCAAATGGTTGGAGAGTAGACTGTCTGTCTTAATTTGTTTTACTTCTCTTAAAATACTGTGGGGGAGTTTTGGAGTATAAATTCTGGCAGGCACGGTTACTCATGTCATTGCCTGCAGGATCATGGTCCCATGCGTCTTAATCTTAATGCTATGGGTTTTCAACTTCAATCGCTCTTTAAAACCACTATTTAAACTAATGATCTCTCCTACACAGAATTAGTAGTAAACCCATTCACTTTCTATTCTGTCTTCACCAAACCCCCACCCCCAGCTTTTCAAACAATAATATTAATTATGAAGAGTATGAGTTCAAAAAGCAAGTTAGTGGGGTTCGTTAAATTTCTATCGCAATCACCTGTAAAGTGGAACTGATACCCTACAGATAACAACCCCAATAAAGCACCAAAAGAAGTTTTGGTGAAAACATTGAGAAGTGGTTGAGTTTGTTTTTATCAGTGGTTGAAATTCATACAGCTGAAAAATTAACATGGCTTTCTCTTTAAATCTGCATCCTTAAGATCCCCTCTTTCAATGTTGCTAGACATGGGGCCTTTTGGAATATTTGGAAAGCATCTTTTGAATCAAAAAGGAGCTTGTTTTCAATGAGCCCTCTCCATAATTAGTATAATGTTTAAGAATGTTTCTAAAGGGATCCATAAATGTTTTAACACTTCATAGTAGAAAGGATCCAAGGAAAACCTATTGCAAAGTGACTCTTAACACACCCTCTGAAATAGTTTCTAGTGTTCACCTTATATATGTTAAAATATGTTTGTATATTATTATATATTTGCATTACATGAAATATCTAAGTTACCCAAGCTTTCCTTTGTAATAGGACTGGAGTCCTCCCCAAGAAGTCTTATATGTACAGTCTTATTCTACCTTCTTGTACATATTAGTATATTAGCTCTAACAAAAGTTTAATACTTTATGATTATATAAAAATTCTGAATTCTGAATTCTTTTTCCTCCCATTTTGAGTCCTTATCCAGACACAATTGAATTAAAATCACTGGTTAAAAAATAATTATTATGGGATGTAGTAGGATATTTGAGGATGTAAATTGTTTCATATAGAAAAACAATGTATCATGAGGCAAATAAAATGTGGTTAGCACAAAAAAGTACAAGAGGAAGTAGATGCATCTATTGTCCCATCTCCTACTTCAGTGCCCTGTTGTTTGGATGGGTTTTCTGACGTAGTCTGCCACACATATACATGTACAGATTAGATCAATACCAGCCTTCAGGGAAGGTTTATAGTCATCAGAATTTTCTGTCTTCACCTTACTTTCCTCTGGGGATAGGGAAAGGGAAGATGAAAGAGGTTGTTTGGTTGTTGTTGTTTTCTAAAGTAAACTTTGAGGGAGGTGGAAAATTAGGCACTGGGTCTAGCGTTAGGGAATTGGAGGCTTGTCATAACTCTGCCTAAAACCTGAATCTACCTTTGTTTCGTGTTTGTTTGTTTGTTTTTAAAAGTTGGATAAGATAAAAATGCAGAAGAAGGCCCTAAACAGTGGAATATGAAAGGAAATCCATACTTCTAATCTTTAATTTAATTGGGCCCCTTTTAGGAAAAAAATATCTTTATTTCCAGGGCAGTATTTACTGTTGTTAATATTTTTTATTGCTTTTTTTGCTGCTTTCCATGCTTTCTTGTATAGTGAATATATACATCTTTTATAACAAAAAATTTACCCAAATGATACTCTCATTAATGCTCTGGAAAGAGACACATAACTAAAAGCCAATGAAACTTTTTTTTTTTCAGCTTCAAAGTACCTTTTATATTTCATGAACAGTGAGTGGTGCTAATCTGATAGAATTTGGACAGATCATCTTTATTATGAAATAGTGTAGCAAAAGGTATATTTCATATTTCCCAAATTACCTAATTCCTATTTTAAGCATTAGATCCATTTGTAGAGTGTATATTTCGTTTTTGCATCACTGCTGTTCTTTTACATTAAATTTAATTAAGCATAAATCTTGTTATTGTGTCCATTTAACAAGAACAGATTTTAGAAGACTGCATTAAGGCAAGTTTAGTCCAACACACATGTTTATTCTTCAAGGTTAAAGTTGTGCTTATAGAGTGATGGCACCAGTTTAAGGTGAGGGGTAATTATAATTTGTTCCCTGAACTGATAGTATTTCATCTTCCTACTTAGAACATATAAAGGGCTGTGATTTATTAAATCACCATTTTATGCCTCGTTTCTTGAAGCATAAATGGCAAACATTGCTTGGGTGCCTTTTTAAAACCAGTTATAATTAGATTTATTTTTTTTCTCCAGTAGTCAAGTCATTAAGTAGGGTTTGCAATACTTTACTCCTTGAATCTCTTATTTAATGTTAAACGGGAGCCAGGGCTTAAGTCTACCTTAGCATTTCTGTTTTGTAAGCAAAATGTATTCCCTGACTTCTTTGTAAAGGTAAGTATTTATCATAAGAAAACTTATTTTTCGCTGTCTTTCTTTCTCATTTTAACCAGTGCACATTGTGTAATAATTTGGCCAAAAAGTAGATTGAGGAGGTATGTGAGTTTTTGGGGGTTTTTTTTGGCTAACAAGTTTCATGGTGGGAAGAATTTGGTAAAAGGAAAAATAAACCAGTATGCAGGGCTTTAAAATGTTCAGGAATTTTCTCTGTGTTCATAGAAGTTCTATTTTAAAAAAAACAAAAACAAAACAAAAAAACACCTCAAGTCTTTAAAGGAATTAAAAAAAACACCACTTTTTTAAACACAAAATATAGAATATGTTATTGTGATTTTCTGGGTAGGTCTAAGGGAATATATCTACACACATATTTGTGTAAATTATACCTTTTCAATGGAAACATTCAGAGTGTATATTAAAACATGAAGGCACCAGCTTTTTAAATTGCCTAATACACAAAACCAGCAACTACCCTCTTAAGTATTAGAATGAGTTCTCATCTGTCCCTTTTTCCTTCACAGGTGAATGACCTATGCTGGCATGTTCGGTGTCTCTCCTGCAGTGTCTGCAGAACCTCCTTAGGAAGACATACCAGCTGTTATATTAAAGATAAAGACATTTTCTGCAAACTTGATTATTTCAGGTATTCTGTGATTTTTTTTAGTAAGTAGATATTCTAATAAATTATTATTCAAAGAGAATTTTGTAAATAGACTTTCTTGTCCAGTTTTATTTATTGAAGCCCAGTTTTTCTCATGTAATAGATTTCAAAATGAGAATGCTTTATATCTTTGAGGTATCATTTGTATTACAACAAATAAATAAGTGTGTTTAGATGTTTTAGGACTTCAGTATACAAAAATGATTTTTAGATAATTATGCCCACTTTGGTAAATGAAATCCTTAGGTATTAAGAACTTCTTTGCTGTGCATAGATATAAAGTATGAAATATAAGATGACTTATTATGAGAAAGCTCCTGGTTTGGGAGAGTGGTAAGATGAAATGATTATAGGGGGTATGTGGGACCCAGGTTTTGTTTAAGCTTTGACCTGTTTACTGTAGGACGGTCCCTAGTTATACACCTATAAAATGTCAGCCGTTTGGAGACTGTGATAAACCAAATTAATCAGAATTGACTGTTCCAGTATCAGAAATGCACCAAATCTGAATATTCTGCCTAAAAATCCTGTTTCTTTTGTCTGTTCTTTGACCTTTATTTTGTGAGATTATATTTGCCTGAGCTATTAAATGTAACATTTTCTCTGAGTCATCTCTTTGTAATTATTTAAATGGACAGTTTCTTCTAAGATATAACTCAACTCTTAATAAATATATGTCTAGAAATTCTTAAGCATGACTTAAAAATATTACCATATTTTTAAATTTGCATTTCCAAATGAAGAATGTTCATTGTGAAATTGGGAAGTTAATACTACATAATAAAGTTTGTAATACAAATTATGTTGTTTATACCCAGTTTCAAAAACTGATTTCAGAGACTTTAGTAATGGATTTGAATAAATTGCTAGGTAATTTAAAGCATTTCATGAAATCCAGAGTCATTTATTTTATAAAGGCATAGAATTTTATAATTACCAAAAATATATATTTCTCATCAGATATGCTTTCCATTTCCTCAAAAAATAGTAGCAATTTGCCTTGTCTTTCACTTAGGATATGCTAATCTTAATATTTTATGGCAATCTAAAGTCTTTTGAGAGATTTGGTTTCAGAGGCTTCTTGAAGGTCTAGTTCTTCGGGATGTTTTTACGCTTCATATTTTATGTTCTGAAATGTGTTTTTAGGATACAGTTTTTCAGGTTAATTTTTTTAAATTTTATTCATTAATAAAGATATATTAATGAATAGACACAGACATATATACTTATCTCGGACATGGGTATGACAAGCCATGATGACGATAGTGAAAGGAGACGTGGCAAAGAGTCACTTGGACTAAGAGAAAAAGAAATATTTACATCTGGAATTTTGTTAAGATTAATCTGCATTTAATGTTCAGATGTGTCTCTAGAAGTTTTAGGTAATATTTCCCATCTCCCTATGATTAGCAATGCAATAGTATTTTCTGAGTTTTCCTTCCTTTTATTCTTCCTAGGGTGAACAATTACTGTTTTCCTCATTCTTTTATAATGGCAATTTCAAATATTGTAATGTCTTAACTTAAAAAATGGTATTTAAAGTATTTTCTAATGATCTCAACTTGGTTTTAAGAGATCAATATTTATATCTTCAGTGGTATGCTTTTGTATTTTTAGGTTTCGATCTGGAGAGAGTGTGTGTGTGTGTAATGGTATCTTGGGTCTTTTAAAATGCACTGATATTTGTTACAAGAGAGATATTGAAACGTATATTTCATTTATTTAAAAAAAATCCAATCTTCCTTTAAGGTAATAATGAGAATTTTCTGTTTTATAAATAGGTTTGAATTATGACCATATCTCATCTTGATTGCTTACCATACTGACTCAGAAAAATAATTGATTCCTGTTTTAGTTTCAAAAGAATTAAATACTTAGCTTAATCCAATGAGTAATGTAACGCATTAGTTTAATCTCAAACTGATGAATATGTCACCAAGTATTAAAATCTTCACCTCCTACCCTTCTATTTATGTAGAAGATATGGCACTCGCTGTTCTCGTTGTGGGAGGCACATCCATTCTACTGACTGGGTCCGGAGGGCCAAGGGCAATGTCTATCACTTGGCGTGCTTTGCCTGCTTTTCTTGCAAAAGGCAACTTTCCACGGGAGAGGAGTTTGCTTTGGTGGAAGAGAAAGTCCTGTGCAGAGTGCATTATGACTGCATGCTGGATAATTTAAAAAGAGAAGTGGAAAATGGTAAATATATACTTAAAATACTTTTGAGTATTTTGGAACAGTAAATACAGGAATAAAAACAATTTTTCCTCCAGATCCCTTTAATGCATTATTTTGTGCAGTGTAATTGTGGTAAAACTCATTAAGCACTTTACTGTTAGTGGTGGTCTCCATCTGTTTATTTACAGGGAAAGCCATGCCATGTGTATTAGCATTGTGCCATATTCTCAGTCTAAGGACTTGAGAATTTAGATTCCGATTTGCTTTTTGTAACTCATCCTTTCTCTGTCTTTGCCTTCCTAAGGATGAACTTATTTAGATGTGTATTTCTAACATTTTGCACTTGTGACTAAATGTTCAAAACTTCATATGGATTACTGTTTTAATAGTCTATTTCTAATGTGTTTAAAAACTTAACTCAAGCTCTAAGGGGTCTGGCTTAGTGGATAGAGCAGCGGCCTGCGTATTAAAGGGTCCCAGGTTTGATTCCGGCCAAGGGCATGTGCCTTGGTTGCAGGTACATCCCCAAGGGGGCGTGCAGGAGGCAGCTGATCGATGTTTCTATCTCTCCCCCTTCCTCGCTGTGAAAAATCAATAAAATATATTTTAAAAGCTTAGCTCAAGGGGTTTGGCAATCTAGAAGATGTATAGTTTTACTCCAAGGCAATAGATGTAAGAAACCTATTATTGCATGACTGCTGAACCCATCTGAGTTACCAACATGTGCGGTGTGTTTTTTAAATGTAGGCAATGGGATTAGTGTGGAAGGTGCCCTCCTCACTGAGCAAGACGTTAATCATCCAAAACCAGCAAAAAGGGCTCGGACCAGCTTTACCGCAGATCAGCTCCAGGTAGACGTGACAATGAATTTATGATTTTTGAAGCCCCACCCTACCCCCAAGAAATACAACTTTATGCTGTCTAAAATCATGTTTATGTTTTAAAAAAGGTTAGCTTATGCTCTGTGTGGAAAAAACTTGGGTAGTGTATGAAATACACATTTGGCCCTAAAATATTTATCAATGTTCATTCAAGCTTTGTTTTTCTGGGATCTGCTGGCATTGACATCAAAGTGGAAGCAAAATGTTAGTCTGTCCTGACTTCCTGATAAAATCAGTTTAACCCAGGCATTTACATTACTGCATATAATTGCAATAGCAAACAAAATATTTGGGAATTCAACATAAAGAGTCATACAATGAGTCTATGGGACACTGACGTGTTTGTCTTTTTAACAAACCACAATGAGTCTTTTAATGGACAAGATTATACATTTTCTGAGTAGGTTGGTTATGTCCCATGAAAAGGGAGGTATTATTTTCAGCTTAGTTGTCCTAACTATAATTGTCATCGATTTGGTTTATGAGAATTGTCAAGAAAACTATTAAATAATTACTCCTTTATATTTAAGTCTACACATATAATTATTCTTTCTGGCATTTTTTAAGATTAAAAAATTATGTTTTCTAGAAGATTAATGTGGCTGAAGTATTTCATGTTAATGTAAAGTAGCATTTATGGAGCACCTGCTATGTATTGCTAGGTATTTTATACATTGTATCTATCTTAGCTCAAACTTTAAAGGATATTTATATAATGTTAACAAATAAGTGAAGGTAATTTTTGAAAAGTCACATATAGTATTTTAAGGCTTCCCAGTACTTAAGATGAATATAAGTGTTTCAAGAAGATAATTTTTTATTTTGAGAATGCTTAAAAAAGAAACCTTATTGTGGCACAAATATTCCAAAGCAACTTAATGATATTTGAAAGCAATCTAGCATTAAAATCTAAAGCCATTCTGGAAAATTTTCAGATTGTTTTGGACTTCTTAACTTAGGCATAGAATACCTGGTCAATAAGTAATAAATGAAAGATAAGGCAAATGAAAGAAATATCTCTGCTTGAACCTTGCTTTACTGGATGCCTCATTGGATTGCAATGAAGATCATAAAAAGCCCTAACTTAGGAGACATGAGTACCTGTGGGTGACCTGGCAGCAGAATACCCAGTAGCTAAAAGGTGTGTGAGAAAATGAAATCTCTAGTAAAAATATATTCTGTTTTTAAAGTCAGCCATTCCCATAAAAGCTGGTTATAGTTTTAATTATAAAACTGATAACTCTAATGTCATATAAAATTTATTATTAAGATTATAGTTGTGAAATTTTGAAACCACTTTAGGTAATCTCATATGGGAAGATAAATATTGATTAAATAAAAAGGGAATGATATTTGTGGAGAACTTTGTGCTCCAAGTCCTATGACAGGCATTTTCTTCCTTAATTCTTACAAGTCCTTGATGTAGGTAGCCTCATTCAAGAGGTGCAGGAACTTTTCTCCGGGCAGATTGCCAAGGGAATGGCAGAGAAGAGATATGGACCCTGCTTCCCAAACCTCTGGTCTTTTCATTTTGCTTGGCCTCCGAGGAGACTATGAGTCTGTGCCTAACAAAACTCCAGCAGCTAGAACAGAGGAGTGCGATACTGAATCTTGTAGATGGCCTTATCGTTTTACTTGCAAATGTATACAAACTATTTAGGCATGTATTATTATATGAAAATGTGTTGTGGCCCTGGTCAAGTAACTTAGTTGGTTGGAGCAATATCCCATACAACAAAAAGTTCAGATTTGATTCCCAGTCAGGGCACAAACAAGAGGCAAATTATCAATGTTTCTCTCTCACATCAATGTTTTTCTCTCTCTCGCCCCACCTCTCCTCTCTCTCTATAAAAATCAATAAACATCCTCAGGTGAAGGTAATGTTTAAAATGTACTGTGAATCATGTTTTTAAAAATTTGTATCAGAAGCATCAGTTTTGAAAAATGAAAGCAGAAATGATATGCTTTCAAAGCATGCTCTCATTTATTCAATCTTTACTAATATTTACCTATTTCAGGGATGACTAAAAAAAATCTAGCTCCATTCTGTCCTCAAGTGGTTCTTTTTAATTTAGGAATCTAGAATAGCTATAGATTTTTAAAAACTTGAATTATATTTTGTTAGAACCTCTAATAAATCAGGTGATATACCCTCATTGTCAAATTGTCCTATCTTTCAGTAAAATAATAAAGTATGATAGATGATCAGTAGGTCAAGATCATATATGAAGTAGTAGAGTTAAACAGAGTAGAATTAAAAAGGGAGGAATAAACAAGAAAAATTGCCAAAATTCTTTAGAAACTTATAGGAAGAAAAAGTCATTTCACACTTACAAATAAAATACAAAATATTTCAAATATTTTTTTTGTAGGAATGACATTTAAGAAGTTTCAGTCACTATTATTAGTTTGCTTGTTGTAGTTAAATGCACTTGCTCAATGATCATTAATGCTAAACGTGCCAAGGTTAGCATCTACTTTAATCTACTTTCAGATCCAGTTGGTCTGCTGCTACTTTGCAGAATTCTGACATTTCTAATAGAATTTTTGGCCTTAAAAGAGTGTCTCTATAGGCTTATTCCTTGACCATGTTAAAAGTAGGGTGGTTTTGGGCATCATTAGTGATCGGAGAATAATAAAACTAAGTTCAAATTCAAAGGGTTATGTGTGTTTTTTTCTGAGGCTAAACACTGATAAGTATATCTTACTTTTCTTTTATTATAATCCAACCCTAAACCATCAGTGTTAATTTAAATGTTGCTTTATTCCTTGATGAGAAATTGCTTTATTTAATGTAATTTGGTTCTGTGATTAAACTTGTGAATTTGAAATGCATTTGTGAAAAGCATGCTGTTTTTGTTCTATAAATGATCAATAGTGGCTTTGGAAGCAAATGCTTTTCTCCTTCAAAATTAAAAAAAAAAACAAAGATAATTGCTTACTCATTTTTCTCTTTGAGATTTACACACTCAGCCTCCTATAAACACAACTTATTTGCATATGAAATAACACATTTGTAGTAGAAAAGGAAGAACGAACTGGGCGAAATTATGAACTTTTAGCCTGATTCTACCCATTTTTAAACCAAAAAATATAGGTACTGTTTACAGTGAATGTGTGGACAGAGTTAGACAGGAAGCCAGGAAAACTTTATTCTAGAAGAGTCACTAATCAGAGAAAGTTTAACTGAAAAAAAATTATATAATCTGTAAACCTCATAAGGTTTCTGAGAACAACACTGGTGAACCACACTATCTTCAGATTTTCCTCCCATTGTCAAGGTTCATTCTGTCACAAACACAAACACAAACACTATTGACAGGAAGGGGAATGTGAAGAATAAGACATTCCCTTGGCCCTCAGAAAACGCTCTGCTAGGGCAGTGGTCGGCAAATTCATAGTCAACAGAGCCAAATATCAACAGTACAACGATTGAAATTTCTTTTGAGAGCCAAATTTTTTAAACTTAAACTCCTTCTAACGCCACTTCTTCAAAATACTCACCCAGGCCATGGTATTTTGTGCAAGAGACACACTCAAGGGGCCAAAGAGCAACATGTGGCTCCCGAGCTGCAGTTTGCCGACCACTGTGCTAGGGAAAACTAAATTTGCCAATGACTTATTTAGCTATCCTTTGAAATGGGCACTGGCAAAAGATAGTAAATAGTATATGAGGGTCATATTGGAGAATGTAATTCATATGGCCTGCTGCAATGGTGTCCAGGCCAGCAGAGTTAAAGTCTTTAGTTGGTCACCCACCCTTATCCCATGCCCATGGACATGCACAATCATGTTGCATGCCAAACTCCTTATCTTCTTTCTAATATAAAATCAGTGATGAGAGAATCATTGATTAGATGCCTGCTGCACACCCCCTACTACGGATCAAGCCCATCACCAAGGCATGCACTCTTACCAGGAATCTGTGACCTCCTGATTCATAGTTTGACACTCAACCATTGAACCACACCGGCCAGGCTATAATTCTTTATATTTTACTAGAGGCTTGATGCATGAAATTCATGCACTGGGTAGGGAGGGGGGTCCCCTCAGCCCAGCCTGTGCCCACTCATAGTCCGGGAGCCCTCAGAGGATGTCCAACTGCTGCAGAGGCAGGAGAGGTTCCTGCCACCACTGCTCTGCTCACCAGCCATGAGCTCAGCTTCTGGCTAAGGGGTGCTCCCCCTGTGTGAGCACATTGACCACCAGGGGCACCTCCTGCATTGAGCATCTGTCCCCTGATGGTGAGTGTGCATTATAGCTACTGGTCATTCCACCAGTTGATTTGCATATCAGCCTTCTATTATATGGGATAATACTCCCCTGGATTGATTGACTTTTAATAATAAAATAGAAATATCCCATTTGATTCCCATGGTTAACTTTTCTGAAAAAAATCTGAAAACTTAATTTATGCTTTTATTCTGGTCTCCGTACCTCCAGAGCACTCTCTCTATATCTCTTTCTCTCTCTCTGAACTTTTATAAGATTTTATTTGAATCAAACAATTGAATATAACATATGCCAGGAAGCAAGATTTCAAATAATTTCCACACCTCTTAACTTTTGTTGGTAGTTATGGGCATGTCTGAATCTCTGCCCTGGGAAGTTGAGATCAGGCACATGTTTTTTTTTTAATGTACTGCTATCTCACATCACTTAGCACAGTAGTTCCAAGCCAAAGAGTCACATTAGAATCACGTGGGGATTTTTTCAATGTATAGATGTTTAGATCCTAAGAAGTTCTTATTCAGTGCAGATGGGTGTCTCTTTTTAAGATTTCAATATTCTTTGCTTAGAGCAAGTGCTTAAAACAATTAATGATGAAATGGTGGCAATTAAGTGGAATACATTTGTTGTGCTGTGTACTATTTGTAGACTAACAAAAATTGTAGTAGGGGCCTCGAGCCTATTTAGCTCAGTAGAGTTAGAGATAATTATATGTGATTTTTGTATTTTTAAAAGTTTTATAATGCTAACACTTTTTTTTTAAATCCTCACCTGAGGATGTGTTTATTGATTTTTTAGAGAGAGAGAGAGTGAGACAGAGAGTGAGACAGAGAGTGAGAGAGAAACATCATTTGGTTGCCTCCTATACATGCCCCAACCAGGATTGAACCCACAACCTAGCCATGTGCTCTGATAAAGAATCTAATCCACAAACTTTTTGGTGTATGGGATGATACTCCAACCAACTAAGCCATTTGGCCAGGGGTCTAATGCTAACACATTTTTGGGAATTTTTTAAAAATTTAATTTAATTTTTTAAAGTATTACAAATAGTAGTACATATGTCTCCTCCCCCTTACCCTCATTGCTATCACTTTTTAACAGAACAGAAAAAAAATAAATAGACTTAACACTACCTATGCTTGTGGGTTATAAGTATGGAAAGAAAGAAAAAGTGAGCTTATTTTTAAAGCATAGTTGAGAAACAAGTTTTTATGGTGAAATTGATTTTTTAAAAAAATATTTTAACATAGCAACTTACATGTAAATTTACAAAATGTGCACTCTTTCATATTGATTTTCAAATAATAAAATATAAGTATTTCCTTGTGCATGTCTTTTCCCCTATTATCAAGATGCAGAAGATTGATTCTTTTTAGCTACTTACCACTTACATATCTTTTAGGTGATGCAGGCACAGTTTGCTCAGGACAACAACCCAGATGCACAGACCCTCCAGAAACTGGCAGAAAGGACAGGCTTGAGCAGACGTGTGATACAGGTGATTGTTTTAAACATTAATCAAAAGATACTAACATTTCTATTCTAGGTCTTTATGAATGTGCATTGCTTTGTGAATGTTAGGTCACTTCACACTCTAAATGATTTTTTTTTTCAAAAAAACCTTGATAATTAACCCTGCTTGGGCTGGGCTATCATTTGTTAAGTGACTCCTTGTACAAGTTGCTTCATTCATTGCTCATAGCAACCCTAAGATCCTCAGGCTAAAAAAGACAATGGATGTTCCAAGCTAGATCTGGTTCTAAGGTCAGTGTTTTTTCCTACTTTTCTATGATTATGTATGTGAATGATTGTGTATGTGTGTAGAGGGTGTTGATGGCCTTTGTTAAAGATCCAGGTAGAAGGAGTGATGTGAACAAAGTTAGGGAAAGCTCAGCTAGAACAAATTTGTCAGAATGTAAGATTTATGTTTGCAAATTGTGGGAGAAGAAATTGGTGGAGCTGACCTTGGAGAGGTATGTAAATGCAGAGTTCTTTTCTTTTCAGGAGAAAGCCATGATATATAATTTTAGGAAGAAAAGGTTGTTGACAGCACATGAGATGAATTAGAGTTGGGAGAGGGGAGGTAGAAATAAGTAGATTAGTTGGATGTCCAGGAAAGGAGTAATTTTTTTTTAAAGAAAATAATGGGTGAGGTGGCCTAGAATTCATGGAGAAACATTTTATTGATTGTCCACTGATGGCAAGGGCTGGATGCTAGAGACACAAGAAAAGGACCAGACACTGTAATGGGGAAGCAGAGAGAAGTCAAAGGTGACTCATAGATCTGAAGTCAAAATATTCATGGGAATGGAGCTATTATCAGAAATATTCAGGTAAAAAGAAAGCGAGTTTGGTAATACAGAGAGAGATGAATTCCTTTTTCCTTCTAATAATTCTGCAATGATGGTGCCTTTGGGCATGTAAACAGGTATTTTTTGAGGATGAACAGAACTAGAGCAAGAAGATCTAATGCTATAAGATTGGGTAAAGACCCTTCAGAAAGGATTATAGGCAGTAAAAAGTGAAGAATGGATTTTAGGGAGAGAGCAGGGCAAGAGGTGTGTTTGAGTAGAACATAGTAACAGCCAGGATAAAATGAGTAGAAGCATCATGGAAGTCAAAGGAGTGAGATGGGTTCAAGATGGAGGTGATCAACTGTGCCAAGTTCTTAAAAAGAGATAAAAGAAATAGAAAACACTTTTAAATAACATTCACAGTTCAAAACATTTGAGAAATTAACACAAGCAAAAGCAGGTCTCTGCAAGGGAATTCAGGAAAAGATAGATTTCACTCATGAACTTTCTCAGTAGGAGAGTATATACAAATGGCATGGACTTCTATTGGAGGTAGTGATTTCCTGTGGCTGGAAGGGAAGCTTCCTTCAAGGTCCTTCAGACACAATATGTTCTGTAGCAGCTGTGAGATTCATGACTACTATGTTTTCCATTAGTTTGAAGTTGAAAGCAAAGTAAAATTGAGGGTTTTCTAAGTCTTTTTCTAATTATTTGAAGAAATAAAGACCTCAGACAGAGGTCTTTAATTTAATTAGGTGTAAGTTTTAGGTATTTCAGTCACCAGTATTAGAGCAAGTATATATTGTTGGATAGTGGGTTTTAATATGTGAGGATTAGGGAGAGGGTGGGGTAGGGGGAAGGGTATGAGGGGAAAAATGGTGATGAAAGGAGACTTGACAGAGTGGTGAACACACAATGCAATGTATAGATAATGTGTTAGAGAATTTGGCTCCTGAAACCTGTATAATTTGTTAACTAGTGTCACCCACTAAATTCAATAAAAAGGAAAAAAATATGTAAGGATTGAATTTAAATATTTTTTGATAAGATAGCAAAGGAAGGAGTACTAGCATACAAATATATACATATGGAGTCTGTAAACATAGATTAACAATTGTTCTTATGGAAAATAATACAATAATAAAAGAATAAACTCTTTCCTATATTATAACTGTAAACCTACTTTTGCCTCACAGTATATTATTTGTATTCTAAAAGCCCAGTGCACGAAATATGTGCACTGATAGGGTCCCTAGTGGTGGGAGCAGCTGGCTGGGTCCTCTCTCCCTTGCCCTGGCTGCCTGCTGCCAGTCAGGCCTCCCTCCTTTCCCCCTGCCAGCCCCGACCCCTGTTTGAACTCCTGGTGGAGGGGACAATTTGCATACTAAGCTTTTATTATATAGAATATATGTGTGTGTATATTTTAAACATTTAGTCCTTCACAATATTTTTGAAGAGTTAATAACTGTGATCTCAAATAGTAATCATTATCTGTTTGCCCAGCCTACTTTCTAGCACTGGGCACATTTTAGAAAAGTTAAGGAAAAACATTTTAAAGACTAGGCCTTGATTCTAATATGCAAACTAGGTTGTATGCAAAGATTAGATAGAAACAGTGGTCTGAATACATAGAGACAGTCTCACCTTTACTAATTAAAGTCTACTTGGAGAGACATGAATTAACAGGTCAGATTGTCATTGTACTAAGATAATAAAATGAAGATGGATGATTTTATTTTGAACTCTATATAATTATAATCACTGTTCACATACCATTTCAGAGAGATGAATTATGAGTTGTGCACTTTTAGAAAAATAATAAAACTGTTCTATTTCTTTCAGTACGTTTACTGGGAATATCTTTTCATACTAAGAACTACATCATTTTTATTGCTGCACATATTGAGCATAGAATAGTTTACTTCCAATTTTTTATCATTTGAATGCTTCAATGAACAATATTATATACATACTTTTCATGTTTGTTCAATAGTTTTGATGGGATACATTTATAGAAATAGGATTATTGAGTCAAAAGCTAAAACATTTTTAGATCCTTTGACAGCACAAATATCAGTTCCAGAAAGTCCATACCAAATTATTCTGCCAGTAGTTACTTATGAAAGTTGCTCTTGCCCAACTATGTGAACCCTTATTGCTATCCTTATTTAATGTCCTTTCCAATTTGATAGTCAGAAAATCTCATTGTTTTTATTGTATTTTTTCATTACCAATAAATTTTAACATTTTGTAATTTTAAAAGTTGTTATTTTAGCCCACTTTTCTATTGGGTTGTTTTTTTTCTCTCCATCTTACTTTTATAGACTTCTATTTATCAAGTTAAACTTTCATAGTTCATCAATTTTCCTTTTTTTATTGAATTGATTGAGGTGAAATTGGTTAACAAAATTATGTAGATTTCAGGTATACAATTCTACACTATATCATCTATGTATTACTTTGTGTGCTTAACACCTAATCATCGATTTTCATTATCCCACCACATAGAATTTTTTATATTTTTATGTATTGAAACCTCTCAGTATTTTTTTCTTATAGCTTTGGTCATTTTTATGTTTCTCCACTGAGAAAGATATCAATATTGGCTTTTGTTTCCTTAAACATTATGGTTTCAGTTATTAACACCTATACTTTAATTTATCTGGAGGTGATTTGGTTACATGTGAGGAAGGAATTTTTCTTTTCTTTTGTTTTCTCCAAAATGATTACTCAGCTTTATTAAATCAGCATCATGCCATGCTTTCCAAATAATTTAAAATTACATATTTTTCTACATTATTTTTATATTTGGCTCTTTGAGCTTCCAAAGAGGTTAGTTTTGTGCATTACTCTTTTCTTTTGTAGAATGTCTACATGACCTACTTCTAGCTTATGTAGTTTACAATATAGAATTCAAAAACAAAGCAATAGCTGAGAAGAAAATGTAACTCTTGTTAGAGGTTTGCAAAGCAGAAGTAACTTTTAAGTCAGTGCAGAGTGTCAGAAGGACTTGTATTTGAATTCTGAAGCTGGTAGCTCTCATGTCAGAAGTTATTTTCTGAAGTCTGGTATCAGCTATATTTTGCTGTGCAAATTACATGACACTTTATGTTTACAAATCTCTCTCTGCTGACTACCTGTTGATGATCTTTGCAAGGAACTATTTGATTTGGCACTAAGGTAGCTATTTTGTTTTTTATGTCATGCCTTCTTCGTATCTATTTACAAAGCCTGGTATTTTTTTTAAACAGCTGAGTAGGTTCCATCCAATATTTAATCTATTGGAGACGTAAGATACTTTGAAAAAACTCTGGGAACCACAGTACCATGTATATTAGGTTCCATGTGGCCCTCTGGGTGCATGTCTTCTGGGTGCTGTCCAGGAAAAGGCAGGTGGCAGCAGTTCCCATTTACATGGTGGAGAATGTATGAGTGTATCTTCGTGGCTGGGTGATGACAGCAGTGGCACCCATTGTTTCAGAGCCTGTGGAGAGAAGTGTGAGTGGAGACTTTGAATGTGGTCTCTGTATAGTTATCTAAGTGTCTAACATTCTAGAAGATGGGGGGAAGGCTGTGACTTCCCACTCCTTTTCTTTGACACATGTCTAAGTCTCATTCCTAAAACATTCCTTGGGTACTCCCTTTCAGCCACCTGCTCAGGGCTGCACAACCCATTATGTCATTCATTTTTATTTCTTTAGCGTTAAACCTTTGAGTTTATACTTTACCAGCCCTCTATATTTGAGTCCCAAGAAAGTTTTGTGTCTTTGAAATAGGCCAATTTCTTTTTTTAAGATACTACTCTTTTAAAAAATACGTTTTTTATTTATTTCAGAGAGAAAGGGAGAAGAAGAGGGAGATAAAAAGAATCATTGATCAGCTGCCTCCTGCATGTCCCCCATTGGAGAGTGAGCCCACAACCTGGGCATATGCCCTGACTGGGAATCAAACCATGACCTCCTGGTTCATAGGTCACTGCTTAACCACTGAGCGACAGCAGTTGGGCAAGCCAACTTTTTCATATAAATCTTTTTCCAGCTTTCTTCTTTTCCATGTTACTTAGCCCCAATTTCCTTTTGCTAGCCCTGGGTAGAGATGTATGCCCCGGACCTTTCCCCGGCCTTTGTCCCAAATCCCAAATTTTCTAATCTGAGTTTCCTTAATTTTTTTTTCTTCTACTTTCTTTCTCCTCATGTCAAAATATTTGGTGTGATGGCACATAAATGCTATGATATTTTATGTAACACTCTTTAGTTCAAATTTTGTCTAATGGCAGGGAATTCAGACATAGGCAGTTGATTGTTGGAAGCATTTGGGACAATCTAATCTTACTTACTTGGCCTGCTTGCCCTGAATTTGCTTTCTTTATTTCTGGGAAAGAGTGACAAGAGGATGGTTAGCTCTTTACATTTTGTGAACTGTTTCACCAGTGGATTTGTTTGTATTTTATTCTACTTAAGTATTACTAGTTTTTTTTTTCTTATTGTAAGCCTGACCTTATTATGCTTCTTAGGAGATAGCCTATATTGTATTCACTAGAAGAAATTGAAGCCAGCAGGTTAAAATGTGCCTGGAATCACTGAATCAAGGGGTTTGTAGAAAGCTTTAAGTTCTCAGTAGAGATTTTAGGCATTTGAAAAAAGATTTGAAATAAGTCCAGCAGGTGTCTAAGAATACATTTCCTAGTGTTATTGTTGGTGTGTGTGTGTGTGTGTGTGTGTGTGTGTGTGTGTGTGTTTGTAAGTTCTATTTAAAAGGCTTTTTCTGTTTTTCTTTTTTGTCCCAAGTGCCAGTAGTAAAACCAAGGAACCTTCATTTGGAGTTCTTTGAGTCCCATGTTTCTTTTTATTTGGGAAAGCACTAGTTTAGTATAGAATTGGCTTTTAAGTAAATCTTCCAATAGTTATTGAGTGAAGAAAATGACTATTGATATTTGCACAAAAAATGTTTCTCTTCTGTCTGCAGAACTTTCTAAAACTTATTTAGCTTCATACTATGCTTGCATGGGAGAGTCACTGAGGGGGCATCCCTTTCTAAACGGAGTTGTGATGTTCTCAGAAGCTGATGTGACAGAGGTGCATTGCTTTTCTCCCTCAGGTGTGGTTTCAGAATTGTAGAGCGCGCCACAAGAAACATGTCAGTCCCAACCACTCCTCCTCTGCCCCCGTCACATCTGTCCCACCCTCCAGGCTGTCTCCGCCCATGTTAGAAGAAATGGCTTATTCTGCCTACGTGCCCCAAGACGGGACGATGTTAACTGCGCTGCATAGTTATATGGATGGTAGGTATCCAAACATTTAACAGCTGTCTCCCAAGCAGTCGATATCTGACAACTTCTAATATTAGATTATTGATGGGATTCACAGTTTGAAATATTACCTCAGTAGTAGAAAAATATTGTGTGTGTTGAGAAGGGGGGTGTAGTAGAGAGCAAAACTACCCAAACATTCTTATTTCTGTGACTATATTTTAAGGGAAAAATTTAACACTCACTTTTCAGCTAAAGTACAAATATTGGTAAGGACTCTTAGTGTTTGATTTCTACTTGGGAAATATTTTTGTTTGTTTTTTTGCCTGATAAATATTTAAATAATTTATTTTCATATGGTCAGAGAAAGTATTCACAGTCAAATTTTTAGATTGGAGTTTACTTAGTTTATTAAAGAAAAATTTTTATTGGAATAAAACATACATACAAAAAAGTGCACACATAGTAAGTACACAACTTGATAAATTAATAAAATGAGCATATCCATGTAAATACTACCCAGATGTAGTAGTGTACGATTAACACCCCGAAATCCTCTCTTATGTACCCTTCTAAAGTAACATTGCCTTGATTTCTAAAATCATGTTTTAGTTTTACCTCTTTGTGAGCTTTATATATATTGAACCATACCAAATGTGTTTTTGTGTGTCGTCCTTCTTCTAGTTGCAATGGTTATGAGTCTCATCTGTATTGTTGCAACAACCAGTGATTTGTTTTCATTGTTGTATAGAATTCTGTAGGACTATATGACAGTTTATCCACTCTATGGCTGATAGACATTTGTGCTGTTTCCAATTTGGGCTTTTATAAACATGCTGCTATGGACTTTATTATACATGCCTTTTGGTACATGTTAATTCGCACTTGTATTTGGTATGTACCTGGGAGTGGAATATTAGGGTCATAAGCTACACATATATTCAAACTTAGTTAGTTCTGCATAACAGTTCCAATAGTTGAGCAGTTGGAGCAGTTCATCTTGGGCTAGCAGCATATGAGAGTTCAAGGTACTCCACATCCTCACTAACACTTGGTATAGTGTGACTTCTTAATCTTAGCCTATTTGGTGGTTGTGTAGTGCTATGTCATTATTTTAACTTGCTTTTCCTCAGTGACTGATCAGATTGAGCATTTTCCCCCCATTGGGCATCTATATATCTTTTCCTGTGAAGAGCCTATTTATGTCATTTGCCTATTGATCTATTAGCTTGTCTTTTTACTTTGATTTGTTTTCATTCTTGCTGTATTCTGCATACAAAGTTTTTTTTTTTTAATGATTATATGTGTTGCAAATACCTCCTGTTCAGTGGCTTGCCTTTTTCTACTCTATTGAGACATGTTTGATTGAGCATAGTTCCTAATATTAATGTAGTCCATTTCATCATTTTGTTTCTTCCTGGGCCATGCATTTTTTGTGACTTGTTCAAGAACTTGTACTTACTCAAAGATAATGATGATATTCCACAAACATTGTCTTCTAGAAACTTTATTTTATTTTGACATTTAGATTCTCAGTCCATCTGGAATTTAATTTTGTATGTGGTGTGAGATTAGGAACAAAGCTTATTGTTATATTGATGGAAAATACTCATTTCCCAGCTGCTTTGTAGCAGCACTTTTGAAATAAATTAAGTGTTCATATAATGTATGTGTCAGTTTTATTGGTTTACTTATTTATATATTAGTACCTCATTGTTTCACTTATGGCAGGCTTATAATTCTTGATATGCAATTGAACAAGTCATTCTATTTCATTGTTATTCAAGTTTATGTCGCATATTCTTGACCCTTTGCATTTCCATAAGTTTTTCCAGCTTGTCAATTTCTACCCTCTCTCCCCCCCAAAAAAAGGGGAAAAAATTGATATTTTGAAACAATCCATCCTAGGAAACTACCTTCTTGGGAATATTGTCTTTCATATCATGAACTTGGGGTCTCTTAATTTATTTAGGTCATCTTCAAATGCTCTCTTATATTGTAGACTTTACTGTTTAGTAATCTTATACATTTTTTTGTTAGGTTTATTCTAAGTATTGTTTTGATACAGTGATAACGGGTATTTCCTCTGTATGTAGAAATCTGGGTTGGTAGATACCTTTTTTTCAGCACAATAAGGACATAATAACATTGTCTTCTAGCTTCCATTCTCTCTTGTGTAGAATATGGATGGTTAATTAACTTGACACTTACTGTTGAAGTCAGCTGTTGGTCTTCTTAATGTTCCTTTGAAAGTAAATGTCTTTTTTTCCTCAGCATTTCTCTCTCCATAGGTTTTCAGTTTTATTAATATGTGCCTAGATATACTACTTGGATATGTCATTTGAGTATTTCATTATGAAAAAGTCTCAGATTTTGTCTCTTCAAATATTGTTTCGGCCCTTATGAAAAAATTTCATATTTTCGAGCCTTTTGATCTTTCATGCTTCAATTTTGTTATTTCCTTCTATTCTCCAGTTCATTAATTCATACTCCACCTAATATATAAAACTCATCTATTAAGTTCTTAATTTAGTTTTTGTAACTTAAGTTTTAGAATTTCCATTTCATTATCTTATATAGTTCCAACTTCTATGCTGAAATAATCTATTCTGCCACTTTGTTCCATAATAAAATTACTGTCATATTAATTTTAGTTATAATAACATCCATGTCTGATAACTCCAATATCTGGATTTTTGTAGGTCTGTTCTATTACTTTTGTTTTTTCCTCTTTGTTTTCAGTCAAGCCATGTCTTCTTATTTTTTTTTATTGCACTTCAGATGTTGGGTATGAAAAACTAGAAATAATTTTAGGCTCTGGGTAATATCTTCCACCAGAGAGTATTTAGTTTTGCTTTTGGCAGGACGATAGGCTAGAGAAGAGAGCAACTTAATCCAATCAGGCATCAGTCCTCAGAAGGGATGGTGTATTTCTGGGTTGCTACAAGTTGGATTTAGCTTGTTGAAATCCCCAACAAAAACTGTGTTTTGTTTTATTTTGTTTCTGCTGTTTTTAACTAGGGCTTCTCTTCAGTGGACCCCAATCTTTCATATTTGTTTTTTACCATCCAGTCTAAGTCTAACTCCTAAATGCTCTGTTAAACTTCTCAGACATGTATTTTCAAATTGTCACTAACTTGAGGAAAAGTAGCCTCATTTTATTTCTCTCTTCTTCTGGGAGTTGACTGCCTTGGTCTCTTTCATATGCCTTAAGATGCATTTTAAAAAATATTGTCTAGCTTTCCTAGTTGCTCTCAAAGGGAGGTTGTGTTTGAAGCAAAGCAGCCCTTGCTAAGTGTGGAATTTTCATTTTAAGTTTCATTTAAATAAAAAATCAGTGCCTGTATCATTGTAATTATTTATGTACACTAGCATTAAAATTGGTTGTGTTGATTTGAAAGACGTGTTGACTGAGTCAAGTGTAGTTTGATGTATGTTTAGGGAAGAGGCAGTTAGACATTCATAAATGAGAATTTGGTGGGGAGGGGGGAGTCATCCTATATATATAGACACCTTCAATATGAAATCTGGCAATATCTCTGCAGACAAAGCTCATGAGTTTTTCTAGCTGAAAGGTAAAGTGCAGTGAATGGGGTATGGATGGAGGACATTAAAGTGGCAAAAGCTTGTTGGACAAAATAAAGATTTGGGGGTAAACCCATCCTAGATTCTCACTTAATAATATACTCATGATGCTGAATAAGGTAATGCTTCTACTGAGGTCAGTGGAATGAGTATAGCTTGGTGCCCTCCGCTGTAATGAGTAATGAAAGCACATTACCTTGGTTTGTTTTTGTTTGTTTTAAATCGTTTTAATTCACCCTACAAAACTGATCCACAAATTTCTTTCTATTTTGTAGCTCATTCACCAACAACTCTTGGACTCCAGCCTTTGTTACCCCATTCAATGACACAACTGCCAATAAGTCATACCTAATTTCTTTTTCAGGGATAGAAATGATTAAGGATATAAACTTGTCATTTATTATGTATAAAATACCATTGAAAAGATTAATGTTAATTTTTTATTTAACACCTAAAGCATTTCCAACATCACTTTGCTGCCCAGGTATGTATCTACAGTTGGCCTGCAAGACACTTTTATTGATTTTTTTTCATTTTTGTTTTTTTTTTGGTAAAACTTATGTTTACAAGAAGAAAACAAATCAAAACTTTTTTTGTGTTGTCTGGAAATAGTTCACTCTAGTGTGTATCTGTTAATTTATTTGTCATCAAAAGAGCACTTTGCCTAAAAGAAAGGACTGACAAGTGTGCAAAATGTTTACAATCCTTTGTGAAATTGTAGTTTATCATTAGTTTGTATCTGTAAGTTATTGTTATAAATATTACCTGTATTTTTTTTTGGTACATACAACTTTATACTTTGAGGTTTGTATCTGTGAATTTGCAACTGAAATTTACTTTGCCACCATTTTCGGAATGAACTGAATAAAGCTTCTGTTGTAGCATGCCACGCAGACACGTTCTTGTGTTTGTGGTTGATGGATTACAGCTGTAAATAACACTATGGTTTAATAAGCCCACCATTCTAAGTTTATTAAACATTTTCCATTATTGTGAAAGTTCCGACCAATTTGTCCTTTTTGTGTGTGTTTTCCACAGTAGATTGAGTCTAATGTCTTTCAGATATAACAACTTTTATTTTAACCGTTCATTTTGTTTTGAGCTGCATTGTGAGTACATTTTAATAGGCAACTTATCTGTTGATGATTACACTTACTCAACAAAAGAATACATGAAAACATCTAATTTGGCAGATGATCTCTTTTGGACTCTCTATTAAATTAATGTGAAAGAAAAAGCAGAGCGCTTTTCAAAAACAGTCTTCTTGGGTATCCTAAGTCAGAAATGAGAAATGTGCCTTAAGAATATATGGAGGGCTGATAAAAAAGAGGCCTAGAAGTCTTTGGAGTTCCTAAGCAACGTTTCTCGGGCAGAAACTCTACTTTTTCTTCCTGTGAACACTCTAGGGGTTATGGTTCTGAGCTGAAACCTGAATCTCAGGACTTTATCCTAGGTAGCAGTGGACGCTTGTCTTGGAATTACAAAAGTAAGTAGTGCTGCTCTCACTCATTTTTGGATTTAAGGAACTTAATCAGTACCCACTTCTTCTCTTTCATATACCAGTCAGGACAAATAAAAATGTAATGAGAAAAAAAAATCTTAAGTATCGTAAGTTTTTAAGTCTTTATTTAACTTAGCAGATTTACATCTGGTTGAGGACTGGAAGTAATAATGGAGTATTTGTAATTCTATTCTGGTAATCATAAATGCAACCAGAAAGCGGTCCTATGAAGGTAACTTACTATCTGCCTCAACCCAGAAGCAAGAAACCTACATTTCACTAATGGAGAAAGCAGGAAAAAAAGGTGTTTTGTTTTGTTTTAAACTGCTACACCAGTTAGAATCCATTTGGCCAAAAACAGAGAGCATAGTCAATAGTCACTGTATCTAAGCTTGTGAAATTGATGCTAATCTCTTTGGGTTTTAGTCTACCTGTCCCAGGCACGAAGTGGTGAGGTCAGCTTTACCTTTACCAGATGTCGAGGAAAGCGCTTGTAGTCCAGCCAAGCCCTGCACTGTGAGCGGCTCATAGCATTTTCCAGCTGCATCTGATTGGCATCATTTAGCTCCGGAGGCGGAGGCACTTGATTGCAAATGTTAGTTCCTCTTTCTTTTGTCTTTTTTTTTTTTCTGTGCTCACCACCCTCTGAGGGTTTTTACAAACCACATCACTACCATTTTTACTCCCAAAGATGAATGCCCAAAGTTGAGGTAAATCTTCCATAACAAAGAGGTTCAAAGCTGTCAAAATGTATGAGATTTTTTTTTATCTTGCATCCAAAGTCATTAATATTAATAATGAGATAAATATGAAAGTACTACAAAATTATATGTGATGCAAACATATGGTTGTGTTTTCATTCCTGTTAGTGGCAGTCGCAGGTCCTAACTTTATAACTTTAAATTAAGAAAGAATTCAAGTATGTTCATATTAGTAATACTCAATGTACTAGTAAGCATGCAGGCAATAGTATTTATTTGCTTAAAATAGGGGGTGCTCAAGCATCTTTTGTGAGGATTGGAGGTAGACTTTTGTTGAACTAGCAAAGACCTGGGTAACAAGTAGTTATCTCTTAGACATTCAGAGAGATTCATGAGCTGAAAGATGGTAAAAATTACTTTTTTGCTTTGCAAATCAATTGAATCACCAGTTCAGAGATTGAAACTGAAGTTACACTAAGTCAATACCAGTAAGTGATTGTTGTTAGTAGGTAGCATTAACATTTAGCAGTAATTTTACGTTATGAAAATATCATTCTTCAAAGTCCACAGTACTTTTTGATAAGTATAACTGTTTTGAATATCTCATAATAAACCTTCTTAGAATCATAGTTCATGCTTTTAAAAGTTGTCACAGGTATTTGAAAGCTGATAGCAGTAGTAGTTCTTGAGCTGTAACTGAGGTATGTAATTATTCTAGTGGCATTATGAGACTAGAGGGGATCTTTGGACTTTATTAGGGCATGGGGCACTTCACCTGTTAGTTCAAGAAATACTTCTATTTTATTATTTAGAAAAGAAATCATTTGAATTGCAATTCACTAAGTACCAAAAGTATATTTATTAGCTCAGGAAAAATTCTCAGTGACCCCCACCACAGCAGATAAAAGAACTGAAATTAACACTATTTGATTTTTGCTCTTTTGAACTACAATTAAATTTTTGGAAAGAGAAATAAATTTGAATTCAAAACAAGTTCATTCAAACACTACCTCTGTTTGAATTCAATAACAGTAAATACTATTTTATAATCTGTATTTCCCTTTAATATAAGAAACATTTTTTTCGAGTTGAATATCCAGCTACAACATTTTAATTGACATATCACACTACATTGCTAGGATGAAACAATTTATTTGAATATTGGTTATTTCTATTTTTATAATAAACATAATCTAACATTGTGAGAACTTTTTTAAAAAAAAATATTTTATTGATTTTTTACAGAGAGGAAGGGAGAGGGATAGAAAGTCAGAAACATCGATGAGAGAGACATCGATCAGCTGCCTCCTGCACGCCCCACACTGGGGATGTGCCCACAACCATGGTACATGCCCTTGACCGGAATCGAATCCGGGACCCTTCAGTCCACAGGCTGACACTCAATGCACTGAGCCAAACCGGTTCTGGCTGTGAGAACTTTTAATATGTCCTCTTTAAGTTTATTGGATGTATTTGTTAAATATTCACAGCCACCTCATAAAACTGGTTCTATTATGATCAATGTTATTTTACAAACATGGAAATTAAAAAGTAATATGTACAGTATCTCAGTGAGAAGCAACTAAGTCAGGATTTGAATATCTTAGCTCAGTGATTCTGGATACCACATTCTTAATTTCTTAATTTCTGTACTTTAAGCACTTTCTATTTTAAGTAATACCACGGTGAGCATCGTTATAGCTATTTTTTTATTCACATCCTATTTCCCACCTATAAATTCTTAGAAGTAGAATGGATTGCATGCATAGTTTTAAGAATCCTGAAAGTCATGAATTGCCCCCAGAATGTGACTCTAATGTACTCTAACACCTCCACCTGCAGTGTTTGAAGTGTTTCCCAGAGCACTTGTCTATCCTGCCTACCAAAGGAATTAGTTATATCTTAATTGTTTTTCCAATTTGATGGCCCAAAAGATAATGTTTTTTTTAATCTTATTTCTTTCTTTTTATTTTTAAATTTACCTTATTAACCTTATTTAAAAAATATTTTTTTTTTGTTAATCCTCATCTGAGGATATTTTCCCATTAATTTTTACAGAGAATGAAAGAGAGAGGGAAAGACAGAGAAATATCAATGTAAGAGAAACACATTCATTGGTTGCCTCCTTCATGCACCCCACTGGGGCCTTGGCCAGGGAGGAGCCTGCAACCAAGGTATGTTGCCCTTGGCCAGAATCAAACCTGGGACCCTTTGGGTCTGCAGGCCAATACTCTAACAACTGAGCAAAACCAACTAGGGCAAAAAGATAACTTTTAAAGCCTGAGATTCTTGACATGAGATTTTAATTTGCATTTGAGAGAATTAGTTTCTTATAAAAGGGCTTGTAAAGAAGCACAAGCTACCACTTTTGCCATCTTTCTTCCTGAAGTTATTCTGCATACATGGGTCAGTGCACATTCTTTAGGATTTGTTCACTGAGGTCTCATTCATTTAATATCAGATATTTTACTTCTGGACCCAGCACTCTTTATACCATCATATTGTATTAGCTTTGTTGATTATTATACTGGAACCTTTATTTATATGGCCTTTCACCCACTTCTAACACTTTTCTAGACATCAGCATGTCCCCATTCAACATATGGGGAGACTGAAATTTAAGAAACTTTGATTAACAAAATTAGGCCTTTGGTTTTCATATAAAAGAGTTTTCCAGAGCACCAGATTATTTTTATAAATCTGTGTAGATCTCAGGTGAATAAAGTGTTTCCCAATTGCTTAGGTTTTTTAAGCAACTTTAAAAAAGAGATTTCCATAGACTCGGGGGATATAGGAAATATCCTTCTTCCTTTCTAAATCGTCAATATGTACAGTACTTACCAAGAATCTGTACTTGGTGGGGGCTGAGAGCAGAGCTTAGGTGTGGACTGTGTATGTGTGTGGGTAGGGGGATATCACAGGAAGAAAAAAGGCTGTTAAAAAATAAAGATGTCCTGGCTGATCTGGCTCTGTGGATAGAGCCTTGGTCTGCAGACGGAAGAGTCCCAGGTTTGATTCTGGTTAAGGGCACATGCCCAGATTGCTGGCTTGATCCCCATTAGGGGGCATGCAGGAGACAGCTGATCAATGATTCTCTCATCTAGCCCTATCTAGCCCTATACCTTCCTCTCTGAAAAAATAAAAATATATTTAAAATAAGAAAAGAGGCCCTGGTTGGGTAGCTCAGTTGATTAGAGAATCACCCCAATACACGAGGATTTCAGATTCTATCTCTGATCAGGACACATATAAGAAGCAACCAATGAATTCATAAATAAGTGGAACAATAAATTAATGTTTCTTTCCATCTCAAATTAATGAATTAAAAATTAAAAATGGAAATAATATATTGTGAGTCCTGAGACCAGCTTGCTTTCCATTCCATTCTACAGTATATATGGTAAATACTGTTGATTGAATACGATTGATAGGAAAATAATCAGAATAATGCTCATGCTTGAGCATAACTTCAAAATTCCAAAAGAGCTCTCCTTAAATTATCAAAATATTATTCCTTCCTTTCTTCCTTTAGCAAATATCTTTTATATACCTGTGGCATTTTATTTAGCATGAGATTCAGGACACCTGGATTTTAGCACATTCTCTGACACCAATAAACTATATAACAAGGACACTGAGTCTTTCTGAAGGCCAACTTTCTTAACATTAAAAGGAATATATTTTATTAATTTAATAAATCTTTATTGTTCAGATTATTACATTGATTCTCTTCCTCCCCTCCTCCCACAATAGCTCCACTCCACCCAGTTCCCACCCCTCCTTCTGCCCTTACCTCCCCTTGCATTGTCCTCATCCATAGGTGTATGATTTTTGTCCAGTCTCTCCCTACACCCCCCTCACCACTTTCTCCCTGAGAAATGTCAGTACACTACCTTTCTATGCCTCTGATTCTATTATATTAAACAGTTTATTCTGTACATCAGATTTTTTATTCACTTGATTTTTAGATTCACTTGTTGATAGATAGGTATTTGTTGTTCATAATTTTTATCTTTACCTTTTCCTTCTTCTTCCTCTTCTTAAACAGTACCTTTCAGCATTTCATATAATACTGGTTTGGTGGTGATGAACTCCTTTATCTTTTTCTTATCTGCCCTTCAATTCTGAATGATAACTTTGCTGGGTAGAGTAATCTTGGTTGTAGGTTCTTGCTATTCATCACTTTGAATATTTCTTGCCACTCCTGTCTGACCTGCATACTTTCTGTTGAGAAATCAGCTGACAGTCGTATAGGTGCTCCCTTGTAGGTAATGAACTGCTTTTCTTTTGATGCTTTTAATATTCTCTCTTTGTCTTTTGCTCTTGGTATTTTAATTATGATGTGTCTTGGTGTGGTACTCTTTGGATTCCTTTTGTTTGGGGTTCTGTGTGCTTCCTGGGCTTGTAAGTCTATTTCTTTCACCAGGTGGGGGAAGTTTTCAGTCATTATTTCTTCAAATAGGTTCTCAGTATCTTGATCTCTCTCTTATTCTGGAACCCCCATAATTCTGATGTTGGTATGCTTGAAGTTGTCCCAGAGACTCCTTACATTATCTTCAAATTTTTGGATTCTTTTTCTTTTTGCTTTTCCAGTTGAGTGTTATTTGTATTTCAAATCTTTGACTTGATTCTTGTATTCCTCTAGTCTGCTATTAAATCTCTGTATAATATTTTTTATTTCAGTCAGTGTATGCTTAATTTCTAGTTGGTCCTTTTTCATATCCTTGAGGGTCTCACTAAATTTATCAGCCTTTTCTAGGAAATTCTTGAGAAACCTTATAACCGTGGTTTTGAACTCTATATCCAGTTGATTGCTTTCCTCCATTTCTTTCGTTTGTGATCTGTTTCTTTGTCTCCACATTTTCACTGCTTCTCTGAGTTGATAGAGTAGCTTTGTGTGCTAGGTGTCCTATATGGAGCAGTGGCTCAGCCTCTCCAGTTACCTGAGGTGGAATCTCTCTCTTTTTTTTTTTATTAAATCTTTATTATTCAGATTATTACATTTGTTTCTCTTTTTTCCCCTCCATAGCACCCCTCCACCCAGCTCCCACCCCTCCCTCTGCCCTTAGCTCCCTCCCATTGATCTCATCCATAGGTGTATGATTTTTGTCCAGTCTCTCCCTGTACACCCCTCACCCCTTCCCCGCTTCCACTCCCTTTCTGTGCTCCTGATTCTATTATATTCACCAGTTTATTCTGTTAATCAAATTTTTAATTCACTTAATTTTTAGATTCACTTGTTGATAAATATGTATTTGTTGTTCATAATTTTTTGGCTTTTACCTTTTTCTTCTTCATCTTCTAAAAGAGTATCTTTCAGCATTTCATATAATACTGGTTTGGAGTTGATGAACTCCTTTAGCTTTTTCTTCTCTGTGAAGCTCTTTATCTGCCCTTCAATTCTGAATGTTAGCTTTGCTGGATAGATTATTCTTGGTTGTAGGTTCTTGCTATTCATCACATTGAATATTTCTTGCTACTCCCGTCTGGCTTGCATCGTTTCTGTTGAGAAATCAGCTGACAGTCGTATGGGTGCTCCCTTGTAGGTAATAAACTGTTTTTCTCTTGCTGCTTTTAATATTCTCTCTTTCTCTTTTGCTCTTGGTATTTTACTTATGATGTGTCTTGGTGTGGTCCTCTTTGGATTCCTTTTATATGGGGTTCTGTGTGCTTCCTGGACTTTTAAGTCTATTTCCTTTACCAGATGTGGGAAGTTTTCACTCATTATTTCTTTAAATAGGTTTTCAGTATCTTGCTCTCTCTCTTCTTCTGGCACCCCCACAATTCTGATGTTGGTATGCTTAAAGCTGTCCCAGAGTCTCCTTACATTATGTTCACATTTTTGGATTCTTTTCTCTTCTTGCTTTTCCAGTTGAATGTTGTCTGCTTCTTTATATTTCAAATTTTTGACTTGATTCTTGCCTTTCTCTAGTGTGCTGTTAGGACTCTGTATAATATTTTTTTATTTCAGTCAGTGTATGTTTAATTTCTATTTGGTCCTTTATCATCTTTAGTTGGTCCTTTTTCATCTCCTCTTGGGTCTCACTAAATTTATCCAACTTTTCTAGCATATTCTTGAAAAACCTTATAAGTGT
>JAAGEH010000030.1:39327156-39421328 GCA_011751065.1 Lasiurus cinereus
TGTAGAACTTACACTCGGCCAGCTTTCCTGTGGTTCTGGATGATGTCTGTTCTGTCTTTTAGTTGTAGTTTTGAAATTGTTGTGCGAGGCAGCAGTGTAGGTGTTTACCTATGCTGCCATCTTGGATTCTCTCTGAGGTGGAATCTCTTGGTGCACCCTTTGTGGACTGTGTGTACAGCCTTGTTTTAGTTAAGTCTTGATTATTGTTGGTATCACTGGGGGGAATTGACCTCCAAGCCAATTGGCTGTGAGGATAAGCTATGTCTACGCTGAGAGAACTTCTGTGCTGGAGAGACCCTTATGAGATAAGACTTGCAAAATTGCAAAATCCTCTGTGCTAGGCTTAGATGGGGTGGAGTCTCAGGGTTGAGCAGACAGCCTTGGCTTCCTATCAGCCCTGCCTTATGAGGTCCCTGGGTCTATGTCCCTCGGTAATTGCTGCAGTCCTTTCTGTGTACACTTGCTCACGTGCCTCCGGACCTCTGCTTTTTGCAGCTCCCCTGAGTTTCCGTGTGCTCCTCTCTTTTCCCGACAGTCCAGACTCCCCCCATATGAGTCTGGGACCCTAGGGTCTTGCCTAGAACTAGGGTTCAGTGCATTCAGGAGTTTCCATCTCCCTACCACTAGAGAAAGACAGCCTCCTTTTCTCTCTGCATGTATATCTCTGTACCTCAGCTTTTTGCAGCTTCTGTGAGTCTCCATGTGCCCTTCTCTTTCCTTCTAGTTGTAGAATTTCCACTTACCCAGCTTTCCTGTGGTTCTTGATGATGTCCATTCTTTTAGCTGTAGTTTTGAAATTGTTGTGTGAGGCAGCAGTTTAGGTTCACCTATGCCACCATCTTGGTTTCTTGTTGAGTGGTGTCTAAAAAAAGAATATTTTTAATGAAGCTACAGAGAGTTGATGGAAGGATAATACTAGCTAAAACATAATCTAATTTAGGAGGACAGTGGCAGGAGGTCAGGCAAACCAAGGCTAGGCTGTTGAACACCAGAAGTCTGGCAAGCACTACCCTACCCCAAACTACCCAGGGATGACAGTTCTCTATGCATTTCTTTAAAGTCAGAGGTTAAAGAATCTATGCTGGTAAGGAGTTCCATGTTCTCAAATGAATTCTTTTCTTATCCCAACCTCAAAATAATAAATAAGTAAATAAATAAATAAACGAACAAACAAATAAAAGGAAAACATACTTGCTGTCTCCCTACTCCCTTCTTTTATCTTAAAGAGTTTTTGGAAATGTCACCTTCTGTAATCTGGGTGTAGACAATATCTATATAATTTAGTTTGCAGATGTGATTTGAATGTTTGCAAAAGCATTTATTTTCTCTCTATTTTTTTTGTTTGTTTGGAATCCAAAGGAATTATGCTACTATATTTGAAAAAGGAAACTGTTGTTATAAATTTGGTTTCAAAATATTTACTTCCCAGAACCAGGGTAAAGTCTCTGGAGAACCAATACAAGTTATTAGCTCATTTTTTTTCCGATGCACTACAGTAAGTCTGTTACTTTGCCAGTTTGGTTCTGAACCACAATATTTCGTCTTTGCTTGAAAGTCCTCCAAGCAAGACCATGGGCAATGCTCCTAGTTTATCGTTTGTTTTCTGGAACATGGCCTGGGGCAGTTCATGACAATGGTTAAAGCATGTCTCAGGAGTCCTGGGGGATAAAGCGAGGTCCCCAGCAGGGCCTGGAACTTGCAGAATATCAGAAATAGAAGGTGGGAGAAGGAAAATTCTAATGACATGGATCCCACCCTCTGACAGGCTTATACTCATGCTAGGATACAAGAAGAGAGACAGTGGTAAACTGGATGCAGCCAAGTCTGCAGGAAATTCATGGGCTCTGAGGAGTGTTCTGAGCTCACATAGGCCTGGAGACAAGGTGCCAGGCACCAAAGAGGTCAGCGTTGGCTGCTGGTGAGTTGGCTCGGGAGCAAGCAGGCCAAAGGTGGAGTTTCTGCCTCTCTGTGTCATTTGCCTGATTGAGTGTTCCTCTGGGAGCAGACTTCTGGCCTCTGTTAAGCATAACTTGGTTCTGATCTGTCATGGGCATGTGTGGACACTGTATGGCCACACCCAGGGCCACAGAAGCCACGTCACAGACAAAACCAAGACAAGGAGAAACATTTCAAAGGCTTTGAAGTCATATCGTCTGAAGTCCTAGTTTGCCATACCCTACCAGGGTGACTGTGCACAAACTATTGAACTATCTGTGCCTCAGTTTTCTCATACACAAAATGGAATAATAATAGCACCATTCTCAAATGGTTATTGTGAAGATGCAATACAATAATGCCTATTAAGTGCTTAGTAAGATGCCTGGCACGTAATAAATCCTGATATCATCTACAGTGGTACCTCAAGATACGAGTTTAATTCGTTCCATAACCTTGAGGCCTGGGAAACTATGAGACGCTCGAGTCTCAGTAAACTGGTGGATCGTGTGCAGCTGGCCGATCCATGCGATTACTCGTATCTCAACTGTTGCTCATATTTCAAAGCAAAAATCGCTTGCTCCATGGCTCGTATCTCAAAAATCTCGTATGTTAGGGCACTCGTATTTCGAGGTACCACTGTATTAATTATTATTATTTGGAAAACTAACTGCTACCACCAGAATGAAAAATGCTGCTGGCTTTCACGTAGCCTTTCTCCTCCCTTCTTCATCTCTCTTCTCCTGGCTAATTTATTCATTTTTTAGGACCCAACTCAGGTACCATCTCCTCCAGGCTTCCCTGCCTGTCTCTCACTTCTCACCCTATCCCTATGTAGCTCAGTTGCACCCTCTGTATTCCCATAATTTCCTCAGAGGATATCTCCCTGCTTCCCTCATCCTATCTAATAAGCCTATCTAATAAAGAGGGAATATGCTAATTGACCATTACTTCATCATAAAGATGGCTGTACCCACAGCTGAAGACAAGTTCCTATGAGGAATCTTAACGAGCAATCAGCAGGGACCTGAGGCTAAGCCCTCCTCTACCCTGGGGGGCTTGACAGGGGACCTCAAGATGGACTCCCCATCCTGGTGCTGGGCTAGGGGACCTCAGGCTGCTCCCCCTGCCCAAGTGCCAGGCTGGGGGACCTCAGGCCACACCCCCTACCAGGTGGGGTTTGACAGAGGACTTCAGGCTGTGCCCCCCCCACCCTGGCACCAGAACAGGGACCTCAGGCCATACCCCCCACCTGGCGGGGCTTGACAGGGAATCTCAGACCATGCCCCCAGCCCCAGAACTGGGCCAGGAGACCTGAGATTGTACCCCCCTGCATGGCTGGGCTTGATAGGGGACCTTAGGTCATTCCCCTCACCTAGCGGGACTTGTCGAGGGACTTCAAGGTACACCCTCAGTGCTGGGTTGGGGAACTCACGCCATGCCCCTGCCCAACAGGGCTTGACAGGGGACCTGAAGCTGCGCCCCCCCTCCCGGTGCTGGGCTGGGGGACCTGATGCTATGCCCCCCACCTTGTGGGGCTTTACGGGGAGAGGGACCTCAGGCCATGCCCCCCTACCCAGTGGGGCTTGACAGGGGATCTTAGGACATGTCCCCCACCTGGCAGGGCTTGATGGAGGACCTCAAGGCATGCCCCCTGCCCCAGTCTGGGCTGGGGGACCTCAGGCCATGCCCCCTGTTCTGGTGCCAGGCCAGGGGACCTGAGGCTATACTTCTGCCTGGCAGAGCTTGACAAGGGTGGGACTGGCTGGGTCTGGATCTAGCCCAATTGGGGGAGGGGGAGCGGCAAGGTCTGGGTCTCACGCGATTTTGAGGTGCATGTAAGTGGGCAGGGACTTGACTCTGGGTACTATGGTGAGCCTCAGACTCTGATAGGAAGAAGGTTTTCATATACGTTTTACTAATTTTCTTTCATCTCTGACACTTCTATTATAGAGAAAGGGCAAGTAGCAATGTTAAATTATTTCCTCTAATTAATCCCCTTTTAATGTGGACAAATTTTGTGCACCACATCACTAGTTTTATTATAATTATTCTCAAGACTAGACTTTGGGAAACATCAGAATAAGGGCCGTCCATCTGAGGGTGTCTAGAACATAGCAGAGTGCATTGACAGAGCAGGCTCTGACCAAGGGTGGCTATATCGTGCCAGCTTGAACTCAGACCCCTGAGGGCAGGCTTTCCCCGGCTGGCTCCTCAGTCTGGGCTACACCATGGCCATGGAAGGACTCCGACTCTTATGGACCTGTTTCTTGTTCTCTTCTACTAAGCAAAACAGACAGTTGGGCCATTATCGAGTAATTCAGGCAAGAGAAGCAGCCAAGGCACATGTTGTTATCTAAGTTACCCAAATTGGCTGACTCCCCAGCCTGCAGTGACTGGGTAATTGCTCAATCTTCCACTTGGCTTTTGCTGTGAAAATGTGGCTGCAGAGTCTTTACTTTTCTGTTGAGTGGCTCCACCCATCGTCTCCCTAATAAAGCTGAAAACATAAAATCTACCTTTCACCATGTCCATGGTAGCTGTTCCAGCCTGTCAGCTCACCTCGTCCCATTAATATTCCAAGTGGGCCGAAATGTTTGGATGGGGGTAGTTGGCAATTGTTTTCTCTGTTTTTAATCCGTTCTCAGTAATCTGTTGTCAACTCTTCTCTTTTTTAGCATGAGAAGAGAAGAGGCCAGGACATACAGGATACACACATGCACAGACATGTACCAACAACTCAGTCATAAGTTTTACATTCTGCACACTTTCTATACTCTGGTCGCAGGTTCAAGTTATCCCTTTCCCATTAATCTGTTGCCATGGTTCATTGTACTTAAGGAACGATCACAGGGTTTGGTGGCAGATAATTAGAGTCTTGTTCCCACCTCAGCCTAGTCCAGCCTTATTACTTACGTGAACTAAGGCCTATCATTTACCAATTCATTACACACTGTTTGTTTTACCCTTGAAATGTCTTGAGAATCCACCTACTTCCCCACATCTTTACCACTAGCATTGTGTGCAAGCCATCCTCTCTCATCTGGACTATTAAAATAGCTACCTGGTACACAACAGTTTTCTCGGCTTCCACCCCTTCTCTTAAAATACATTCACAGAGCTCTATTTAAAATGCAAAGATAGCCTTGGCTCAGTAGCTCAATTAGTTAGAGCATTGTCCCAATATGCCAAGGCTGTGGGTTTGATCCCTGATCAGAGCACATGCAAGAATCAACCAATGAATGCATAAATTAGTGAAACAAGTCAATGTTTCTCTTTCTCTCCCTTCCTCTCTCTGAAATTAAAAAAAAACAAACACAAAAACCCAAAAGCTAGGATAGCACTTCTCTACTCAAAACTTCCCAGTGGCTTCCCTTTATATTCAGAAGAAAATCCAACACTCTTCATGGCCTTGAAGGGCACTTACCATCAGGTGGCTACCCCCACCTCATTACTTTTGACCTCATCTTTACCTCCACTTATTCACTTGCTTCCAACCTCACTGGCCTCCTGGTATACAGGAGAATGGATGAGATAAAATAGTACTTAGAGATCTAGAACAAGACACATAGAATCTGCCACTTTCTGTGTGACTGCAGGAAAATTGTTTAATCTCATGGACCCCGTTTTGTCTTCTATAGGTGAGTACACCACAACTTACATTCAAGGTTACCATGAGGGTTAGATGAGATGGGAAATATAAAGCAGTTAGTCCAGGATATGGAATACTATTGGCCCTAAATCAAGAAGTGGTAGCTACTGGAGTGAGGAGTGAGGCGAGGAGGAGGTGGAAGGGGGAGCAGGTGGTCTGAACTGAAAAAGCAGCGTTGGAACCCTAACACAGAGTCACACTCTCCCTCACAACCAGGGCTTCAACTTCCAGCCCAATTTCTGCTAAAGTTCAGTCCAAACTGTTTCTTTTGATGTTCTTAGCAGAAGTATTTATACTCCTAGCTATCGCTTAGCCATCTTCATGCACCGTTAATCTCCCCTGCACAGCCACCCTCCCAGCCCACAGCTCTACTGCTCTGGTCTAAAGAAGGCCAATCCCCAAGAATTTATTCCTCCAAAGCCTGATTGATCTTGATTGCCTCTCATGGCCCCTGTCCAAGTTCTCAGCTGTGGGTTCAATTTAATAAAGGCTCCACTAATACTGAGGGGGAGCTCAGTCTCTGCCAGTGAAATTGGCTCACTTATTTTTCAGGCTTCATGGTGCTTTGCTTTCCTGGTTTCACTGCTAAATGAATACTGGTAGCTGGACAGCCGTGCCAACTCCATTGTTTGCGTTTTCAGCAGATACCCCAGGGCTACACTTTTCCATGGCCAAAGAAGTGGCCAGTATTTGCTGTTCAGGCTCTCACCTTTGTAATAACATGAATCCATACTAGCCCAGGTATTATGCCAGTGGAATAATTTTTCTTTGTTCAGTGATAAGTTTAAGACTTCTGGGGTTGGGGGCATGGTCTGAGGTTCCCTGTCAAACCCTGCCAGGCGGGGGATGTGGTCTGAGGTACCTGTTCTGGTGCCAGGGTCGGGGGGGCATAGCCTGAAGTCCTCTGTCAGGCTGTGCCAATCATGCGCACAATCAAGGCAATACTACCAGGTAAGTATTTAATAGATAAGAAAATGGAGATATACAAAATTTGCATGTGCACCTACATGCAACTCAAAATCGCGTGAGACCCAGACCTTGCCGCTCCCCCTCCCCCAATTGGGCTAGATCCAGAGCTCTTATGGGTTAAGAGTATATTTTGGACTACTGGGTCTCAGAATAACTAGATTTTAGACCAGAAATCTTTTATAGTATTTGGAATTTTATTAAGCTAAATGAGCAGATAATGTAAAATTATGTTTAATAGGCCAGGGAATTGGGTAAATGCTGTCTATTGGGCCTAAATAATAGCGCAGAATCAATTGGTCAACAAATCAAGAGAAACTAAGAAGATAGCTTCCCTGTGAACTATATTTGTATTTCATTTTATTATTTTTTATTTGTTGTTGACAGATTACAAATGTCCCCCATTTTCCCTCACCCTTAGACCTCTTCCACCTTGCCCCTGCTTCTCACAGTCTGTGAACTATCTGGACTGGCTTTTTAAACTTCCCCAAGCTGACCAGACTGTCTAATCTTTCAGAGGCTATGTGGACCTCAGAACTCAGAAACTGCAGCAAGTGCTTTAAAATCAGTGAAATGTGTGACCCATCTATTTCTTTACAAGCCAATGACTCAAAAAAGTAATATGTTTTAACAAGTACTTTAATTCAAAGGACCTATAACTTTAAGATACTCAAGAGTCATCTGGAGACTGGGGAGATGTTAGGAATTGTGATTCCCAGAGATCCTGATTTGCCACATCTGGGATGGGGATCAGAAATCTGTCTCTTATAAGTACCATGAGGGATTCTGCAGCAAATGGTCAGAAGTGACACTTTTGAGAAACTCTGGGACAGTAGGAGGAAAATTAAACAGTAATTTCATAATGAATGATTTCCCCTCTGCAGGCGCTAATTCAGTAGTGTTTTCCCTCATTACACTATTGTTCATTCATCAGGGTCTTCTGTTAGCTGGGGGCTTAAAGTACATTATGTTTGTTGCTCACAATAATACCACTGGGTAAGTTATTATTCCCACTTTATAGAACATGCAGTGGAGGTTCAAGGTGGCCCAAAAAGCTTCCTAGTAAGCTGGAAGTTGAACCTATATTTTAGGTGGTTTTTTTTAACTTTATGTGTTATACAGTGAAGGCTAAGAAAGGGTGAGACAGGTGGCCTGGGAGCAAACCAACCAAGGCACTCTCAGAGCTAAACTAGCCATGAGTGTTCAAAACATTATAACAAACATTTGGGTCTATTTTGTTTACACCAAAAATTCCTTTTGCTGTTTTTTATTTAATTCCATGAAAATCTTTGACCAAGATGCTATTTAGCGCTACAGAGTTGCCAAAATGTGAGTCAGCCTTCTGGATGAGTGTGCTTGGTACCCCACACCCACATATCTTCAAATATTCAGACGTTTTGGCTGGTCACAGAGACACTGGTATGAGCCTAGGTTTCTAATTTTTAGGTAGGAAATCTGAGTCATCAAGAGAAGGGGCCAATTTATTTTATTTCTTTTGGAGGGAGATATATTTCCTCCACCTGGTATTCTAACCTGCCTGGATGTAACCACAGCTTTTCAAAATGATAAGGACCCAATATACAGTTGTGCTGCCCGAGGTCATTGCTGTATGAGAATTCCTTTCCTAAGGAATAAAAGGTGTCAGTGTTAACAGACATGACCTCTACACCTCAAAAAAAAAAAAATTGCCCAGACCAGAGCCATAACATTAATGCTTTGCTTTTTAAGTTGTACCTTGCTTTTAAGATGGTGAGGCTTGGTGTGAGCTGGAAGTCAGCTCTAGGGAAAGACTGCAGTCTCATCTCAGATTTCAGCTGACATCTTTTCAGATTACCCTTCTTTTCTTTCCTCCCAAGAATGAATGATAAGCAGGGTGACAAAGACCATCTTAGAGACTGATTGGATTAGAGAGAAGGATCCTGAGGCTTTGCTGAAGGACCAAATATAGTGGCTTCAGCTCCTCTACTGAATGTTAAGCCAGCATCTTGGCAGAACAATTGGCATTTGTGTCGAGATTCTGCATCAGACACTTCAGGGATGCTTTAGTTGAACAATGGCAAAGAGATTTGTACAGCAACTGCTTGTCTTATCCTCAGACTTTGCAAAACTTCCCCATATTTCATCTCTTACAAGCATTCCTCTCTGGTAACAATACTTTAATTTTGTTATTATATCCTTATCCATTGAGTAGAGTTTTAGTCTAGTTTTTGACCATATAGCACACAAAGACTGGATGGCACAGCTATTGGACTGCTTTGTAGAGACATGTGGGGCCATTACATTCTCCTGAGACCTTCAGTCACACTTGAGAATATAATTCATAAATTATTTTACCCTTGACAGTCCAGGCCTAATAACCATTGCTCAAGCTTTGTTATTAGTTCAAGGGACTATGGATCATTTGATTGTAGCCACCATTGAACTTGTCCATCCAAATCCTTTTAAAGCTTCCTTTGACAAAACATAACTTCTACCCATTGTGAAATGAGGAGAGACTGGCTGGGATAGAGAAGCTTATCTTTCTGCCAGTGTTAAGATCCCCGCCCCCTCTCCCTCAATCTCATCTTATTTTCCATAACTGGGGTATGAAATATACCATTTCCCTTGCCAGGGTATTCTTAGGCTCAGCAGGAATTTGGTTATACATATTTTCCTGGGCATCTGCTTGAGTCCCCTTGCCTTAAATATTTTAAAATCTCTCTTCTTTGAGTCATGCTCACAGACTACAGGCTGGAAAAAATGCTGGAACAATCTTTAGAGATCATCTCATCCAATACCCTCATTTCATTCTCTGGATCCAACTTTCCCTCCCTTCCAACTTCTCCTTAGAAATGAAAACAAAAATAATACAGTTTGGGCCCCGCGCCCAAATCTCTAAAGAGCACCCCGGGTTCTGCCAAATGACTTGCTTGCCAGTGGCGTCTCTATGGCACTGTCAAGTTCTCCCAAGTCTTCATGACACTACCTGCTTGTACCTTAAAATAACTTCAGCTGGAACCTGAACCTCAAACTCTGACTTCCAGCCTTCTGTGTCTGTTCAGCTTAGTCTCTTTCTTTTAAAGAAAGAACTCCATCATTAAGACCTTATCGTGATAGTGCTCAGCCTTTTCTGGAAACATTTTGGGAGCCCCTCTTTCTCTAGGAACACAACCAAGGCAATGGCACTGCCTGACATTTAGTGAACACTTATTATGTGGCAGTCACTGTATCGAACGCTTACATCTGTTAACTTTCTTTAGTCCTCCTCACATGAGTTAGTTATTACCATCCCTATTTCATATTTGAGGGGATTGCGTGTAGGTCACAAAGCTTGTAAGTGGCAGAGACAGGATTTAAGTCGACAGTTTAGCTTCAGAACATATGTATATTCTTTTTTAAAATATATATTCTCTTTATTTTTTACAGAGAGGAAGGGAGAGGGTTAAAGAGCTAGAAACATTGATGAGAGATCATTCACCTCCTACACAACCCCTACTGGGGATGTGTCTGCAACCAAAGTACATGCCCTTGACCGGAATTGAACCTGGGACCCTTTAGTCCACAGGCCGACACTCTATCCACTGAGCCTGAGCCAAACCAGTGTATGTATATATCGCTATACATACACACACACACACACATATATATGTGTGTGTGTGTGTGTGTGTGTGTGTGTGTGTGTGTGTGTATTGCCTTTAGAGAAAGAAAAAGAATGGGAAAGAGTTAGAAACATTGATGAGAGAGAAACATTGACCAGCTGCCTCCTGCCTGCCCCATACTGGGGATTGAGCCTGCAACCCAGACATGTGCCATGATAGGGAACCAAACTGGAGACCTCTTGGTGCACGGGGTGATGCTCAACCAATTGAGTCACACTGGACCAACTATATGTATATTCTTAATTGTTATGCCTCCTGTCTCCAAAAACTAAGGTGTAAACAAAAAAATCAGCTTATGTTACCAACTCAGGTAATTAAAAAAAGGACAAAGGACCAGATCTTTTAAATATTCTAGTAAAATAACTGTGAGACCTCATCCTAACCACAAGTTTGCCCTTGCTTCCTATCATGCTAACTTCTAGAATCTCAATTATACTTTCTTGGTCCAGAAGTTCTTTATTAGCAAGGCCCTAAAAGAGGGAACAGTTTTTTGTCTATTGAATATTACCATCCTTTTGGCTGCTGTGCCTCGTGGTTTCACTGAAACATTGGCAGCATAATGACTTGATCATGAATCCCACCAAGCAGCCTGGCAGTCCTGTCTTCAGAAGAAGGGTAATGGCATCAGGCCCCTGATCCTGACTGCTGGAACTGGGGGTCCTCCAGGTATAGAGGAGAAGAGAATGACTCTCTTCTGATCTCCACCCTGGTGTACTCAGCTCTCTACTTATGTAAACTCAAGTTCTCAATTGTTTATAGGCTGGTTCTATAGCTTCTCTGATTTACAATCATGTGTACACATATACATGCCTGCCACAGCCATTTCCCCCAAGACACATCTCTAAGGTTCTGGGGCCTAGAACCAGCCCCTTCCCCTAGGTCTGTACTCTAGCTTTGAAATCTCAGCCTCAACATCCTCCCTACTTCCTGTTTCAGGACAAATGACATCTCCTCATGAGAAATCATCCCACTCCCTCCCTAACTCAAGGTAGAGCTTAAAGTGCTACAGTGCATGAGTACCAGCTATGATCGTGACATCATGGTAGGCACTAGACTTACAGGATTCAAGGCAATACTACCAGGTAAGTATTTAATAGATGAGAAAATGGAGATATACAAAATTTCAGTAACTCACCCAAGTCCCTCAAGTGAGAAAATGGCTAACCCAAAAGGAGCTAATTTTTCACTGTAATTGGAATCGGAAGCTGCTAATGAGCTGTGATAGCATCTCGGAACTCCCAGGATCAGGGTGAACCTGCAGAGACTGGTCTCTTGCTTAGAGTAGGCAAATGAGTGGATGGTCATCAGACAAGTCGTTTTTACTGGTGCCCTACAACTCCTGTCCTAAGTAAGCCTTTTACTTAGCAGCATGACCCTATTTCAATGAAATCTTATGTAACTCGGTTTGAGGCCAAGGTGTAGGAGCCAGAGCACCACTTGAGACATCCTTCCTGTCTCCACCAATGGCCCCTGAGGCACGGTCACAACATTGCAAAACAAGGTCAAAGTAAAATTTGGAAACAGCTAACTGACTCCAGTCCCCAACTGAGCTTGATAAAGAGTATCCTATTTATCTGAAATAGCGTTCTATTTATCTGAAAAAGTCCTCTCTTGGGTAATACGGTGTTCACATGAAACTCTTCCTATTTCAGTTTCTGTTCACAATAAATGCCAATTATGAAAATAAATTGTGAGACAGACTGCTATGGCTAAGAAATTGTCAGAAGACTTGTCTACAACAGATAAGGTATAAAGGGGCCAAGTGTTTGGAGATTGGAAAGGATCTTGTGAGGGGAGAGGAGGATTAGCAAGTTCCTTTCCTACCATGATCTCAATGCAGGGGAAAGTGACTTCAGTGGGTTCTCTTGGAGAGCTGGCCACCTACTTCCTCTGGTTGGCAGACAGGGAGCCTCAGAAAGATAAAGAGAGAGGGTTGGCCCACTACTTTGCGTGTGGTGCAGAGGAGGAATGTTGCATTGCAAAGGACCTGCACTTCCAGATTGCGTGTGTGTAAAAAGCAAGCCACGCTGGCGTCTGTTTTTTAAAGATCTTGTTTTATGGGTGCCCACAAGGCACTGAAGCCTCAGCCAGAGAGAAGCTGGAGGAAGATTCCTAAAGGCAGAGGGAAAAGGAGAAACTGTCAGACTAGATTGCAGTCACCCAGATGAAGGGAACTGTGGTCATAAGACCATGTGGCAAAGCAGCGCAGTGCAACATTTCCTGTCTCCTCTCTCTCCTCCATTGCTTTGCTTCTACCTGGAAGGATCAGAAATCTCTGTGATGGAGCTGGGAGAAGAGAAGCTCCAATGTGGGAAGGGCCATGCCCCTTTTACATTTTTGGCATTTTTATTTACTTTATTTGTTTATTTTTTAAACAAATAAAGCTGTAGAACTTTCTTTTATATAAAACAGCAGAAAAGTCATGAGCTTGTCCAAATTTTTATTTAGGGTAGGGTAAGACTATTATCAAAGAACAGATTTAAAGACACCATATGAAATGAAAGTCGACTTTCATTTATGTCTATAGCCACACTGTTTTTTTAAATATTATGAACTAGAGGCCCAGTGGGGTCCCCCGGCCTGGCCTGCATGGATCAGTGGACCTCTGTGCCACCATAGCCTGGCCTTACATCCAGCTTGTTGGGCTCCAGACTGATGTCCGCAATGATGCTGCACAGCATAAAGTAGTGCTTGAAGAGGCAAGTGGCCGGGGAGGAGCGCCAGTCTGGGCTGGGCACTGCACTGCTCCCACTTATCCCTGCCCTGCTGTGCCTGCCACCCGCTTGGGCACCCAGAAGGAGTGTCCACAGAAGAGGCTCATGCTGGTGTAGCTGTGCTAGCTGGGCAGGCATCTGGCAACCCTCTGTCAGCTGAGCAGTGCTCCCTACATTGAGCATCTGCCCCTGGTGGTCAGTGCACATCATAGCTACCAGCTATCCAGTCATTTAGGCTTTTATATATATATAGACTAGAGGCCCAGTGCACAAAATTTGTGCATGGGAGGGGAGGTGTCCCTCAGCCCAGCCTGCACCTTCTACAATCATGGACCCCTCGAAGGATATCCAATTGCCCATTTATCTCCCCTGAGATCAGGCCTAAGTGGACAGTCAGACATTCCTCTCACAATCCAGGACTGCTGGCTCCTGACCACTTGCCTGCCTGATTGCCCCTAACTGCTTCTGCCTGCCAGCCTGTTCGTCCCCTAACCACTCTCCCCTACCAGCCTGATTGATGCCTAACTGCTCCCCTGCTGGCCCGATTGCCCCTAACAGCCCTCCCCTGACAGCCTGGTCACCCCTACCTGTCCTTTCTTGCCAACCTGGTCCCTCCCCAACTGCCCTCCCTTGCAACCCTAGTCTCTTCCAACTGCCCTCCCCTGCCGGACATCTTGTGGCAGCCATTTTGTGTCCACATGGGGGCAGCCATCCTGTGTGTTGGAGTGATGGTCAATTTGCATATTATTCTTTTATGAGATAGGATTATGTACTCTGTGACTTCTTCCTATGGATTTTAGTCCAACTTTCAAGAATTCACAGATCAAGACTTTCTATATGACAGTTCTTGAAACATTTGGTAGAAGCTTCTCCTGTCTCCCATGAACTTGTGGTCATGCTCATTTCTATGAACCAAGAATTCACAATTGCATCTCCCTTGGGTTTTCTCTTCTGCCACTGCTGCCCTGTGTCTTGCTTCTCATCCATTTGGAGCCCAAGACTGTGTCCAACACCCCATTTGTGGAGACTCTATTCTTTTTAGTGACTGCAAGGGCATTCTTAATGTTCTTCAGTGGTAAAATGACTTACCTCTGAGCACATGAGGATTTCTGAGTATGGCTTTCTCTTCCCTCAGTCATCAAGCTTGGGTTACTAACCTCCATTACAAAAACATCTGCTAAGATCTGGGTACCAGGGACTGTGCCCACGCCTTCAACTTTCAGTCCCACTACCAGACAGTTTTACCAATCCCTTTCTCAATACACTCTGTGGACATTGTTTGCTTTTAGCCTTATTTTCCTCCTTCAAAGAGTATTTTATATTCCTTTCTACTTATTTTGCATTGACTTTGGCATGTATCAGTGCTAACCATTCTTGACATTTTGGCCTGTTCTTTAGAAAAACCCTTCTACAACATTTCAACAGGAACTACCCCCTAGAAATGGTATCAGATAGCATCTACTATTGTAGACAGCACCATTGCTATTTCCCAAGATATCTTTATGGGAAACAGCTGGCTCCTGCCTGCACCATCTGACAGATAAATGGTGTTATCAAAACAGAAGCAGGCTGCTTATTTCTTGGGATGAAGGAGAAACAAAACACCAGTGAGTAAACAGAGAATTACAATGCTTTCTCTTCTCTTGTTTTCTTGTAGTTAATCAAATCATTTTCTAAAGAGAAAGTTTACCACAAAAATGTGGATGATTTGAATACTAGCTACTAGATCAGCCAAACATCATCATAAATATAATTCCAGTCTTAACATGAAGAGAAAGAGACTAGCAGCCCATTCTCCTGATTTCAGTACAAGTGGCACAGGTGGCTCGTGTGCACAAAGCAGTGTATGGATTGGGTGTCAAAAGGCAAGTTTTAAGTATCCAGGCCATTGTCCCCTGACCTCCTACAGATTTTCAAATTTCACTGGAATTTGTAAATGGTAACAAGTTGGTCCAGTAGTTTTAGTTTTTCAAATACATTCATGCAAGTTTAATTTAGTGCTAAATTCCAGAATTGAACAAAATACAAGTTAAAGTCTTTTTAGTAATCCACGCTTGTTTTCCCCCCTCTGTTACGAAGCACTGTCTCTAGAAGTCTACCATCTCCACTGAAGGATCTGTCCAGAGACCCCCATTTACCCATTGTTGCTTACAACATCAGTGCTGAGACTATTTTTATATGAGGCACTCTCAGAATGAAGGTTTATTAAAGCCTTGAAGAACAAATTATAATTTCCTTTGAGTGTATCTGCAGTAGGGATTCCTAATTCTAATTGGGCAGTCCCTTCAGCTGTAAACACTGTGGATAATGTCAAAAGGTGTCTCAAAATTCTCCTCCAAAAACCCAAAGAAGAATTAAACTGTCATTTGGACCTCCTCTCTCCCTACCTCCTTCTATCAAATAAATTGCAGTTAAACAGTTAATAGCAAATAGAAAAATTTTAAATCAAACTCATCATTCCCTCTCTACAAAGTAGCTCTTCTTCCCCATTTTTAAAAATTTTCTTAATCCTCACCAGAAGATACTCTTTCCATTTATTTTTAGAGAGAAAGAAAAAGAGGGAGGGAGGAGAGAGAGACAGAGACAGAGAGAAACATTGATGTGAGAGAGATACATCAATTGGTTGTTTCCTCATGTACCCCACTGAGGCTGGGATCAAACCTGCAACCCAGGTATTGCTCTTGACTGAGAATCCAATCCAATATCCTTCAGTCCATGGGTTGCTGCTCCAACCACTGACTGAGCAACACTAGCTGGACTCAATTTTTAACTTAGGTTAACTGGACCAGTGTGCCTAACACAACAAGTACACAGTAAATGTTTCTTTGATTGGATTGGTAACCTAATATTTGCAACATTATTGTATTTTAAAATTTATTAGCATTTGAATTTATTGTCTAGGCCTCACAACATCCTTTTGGAGCTTGGTATGCTGAGAAGAGAGAGATGTTAACAATTAAGGACATGAAGTTGCTTACTGGAAAATCTGAAATCAGAAATCAATAACTTGAATTCATTTGTTCTCTTTTCCAGATTTCACTAATCCTATATAACAAAGAGCTAATGTGCAAGTGGTTGTCGTGACCTCACACCCTTGTGCTAGGGCCAGGGGACCTGAAGTCATGCTCCCAGGTCCCTGAGGTTGGGGCATCTGAGGCTGTGCCCTCCACCTAGTGGGGTTTGATGGGAGATCTGAGGTTGTGACCCCCACTTGGTGCTGGGCTGGAGGACCTGAGGCTATACCCGGCGCCCTGAGGGGCTTGATGAGAGTGAGGCTGGCCAGGTCTGGTTTCACATGATTTCAAGGTACACATGGGTGGGTGGGGACTTGACTCTGGGTTCCATGGTGCACCCCAGACTCTGAAAGGAGGGAGATTTTCATATACATTTTACTAATTTTCTTTCATATCTGATACTTCTATTATAGGGAAAGGGCAAATAGCAATATTAAAATATTTCCTCTAATCAATTCCCTTTTAATGTGCATGAATTTTGTGCATCGGGCTACTAGTGTATATATACTAAAATATTTATATTTGTATTGAAACATATTAACTAAAATAAGAAAACTAAAGAAATAAAAATATATTTCTAGTTATGTTGATATCATATTTAGTAGTTCTTTGCTGGAACTAAAATCTCATCAGAGCAATATCAAATATTAGTGTCATAAAAACAATGGAAAAATATATTAACTGACTTGATTTAAAATGTGTTCTATCAATCAAGAAAAATAATGTATCTTCTCTAAAATTGATGATATATATCATAGTGTTTCTCCTTCACCATATTATAAGCTCTATGAAGGCAAAGATCAAAACAATTGTGTTCATCATTGTACTCCCAGCACCTTGCTATGTCCATTAACTGAATGAGTATGGATTCTGACTATTTAATCAACTGCTCTGTAATAGTTATTATTCATTATTCATTTATAAAGGGGTGGGTTCTTTGCTAGGCCTTTATCAAAACAAGAATAAGTAAGACACGGTCCTTCCTCAAGAAGTTCACAGCCCAACGAGGAAGATCGGCTAATAAATAGATGTTTGTGACACACGGCAGTCCATGATCTTGGAGATGTCTGAACTGAACACACCTGAGAGAATATCTGACTCCTCCCTTGGGCATCAGCAGTTTTTCAGGGAACAATTCTTTTTCCTGGTTCTTGAAGCCCGACAGGCCAGAGAGAGAAAATGTGAAGTATACAAAGACTCCTCAATCAAGAAATCTAAGAAAAGAGTCTTTTCTTGCAGTAACTTTAAATGTCATCATTATCTAAATGGACTCTTTGGGCTTTTGTTTTGTTTTGACATTTAGAATCATACAAATTATTCTCCGTTAATCACATCTATTTCCTCCTTGTATTTTTGGCTTCAAATACAAAGCTGAAGACTGATTGTTCCGCTCCTAAGCCACATTCTCACGTGATGATCACTTTTCCCCAAATCTGAAAATTGTGATTTGAAGTGATAGTCAGCCTTGACCGCATTTGGGACCCTCTGCTTATTTTGTTTTCACGATGCTATTTTCTACGTTGTGAGATGTAAATATCATTTATCAACCAGTATCATTTATTTATCTTGTCCTAAATAAATAACTGTTCAAATGAAAAAATAAAATCAAGATTCTTTAAAACAAACCATCAAAACATCATTTATTCTAGTCTGAAGGGAGAAAAAAAATGTAAAAGTACACTTGGTAGAATCAATTGTAGTAGACCATGAACATGTTGGTCTTATTCATTTATATCTTTATATTCAAGAACTGGAAGTTCCTCTTAGAGATAAACAAAACGTTGCTATGTTGAAAATGTTTAATGAATAACATAGTCCTCTTTGGGGAAAAAGAAGCCACAAAGTCTTGTGCTAATAATAGTTCTATTGTGTTGCATGAATATTAACATATTTACTTCATATTTTGTTTAAAGAGTTAGTTAAAAAAAGAAAATAACTGATTATCATGATTCCATTACTGTATATAATTGTTAAAATTCACAGAATCATACATTTAAAAGGTTGATTTTATTGTATGTAAATTTAAAAAAATAAAATGATATATACTTTTATTTTTTCAAAGATAAGAGGTAAGAGTGAGGAAAGGCGGGGATGGGGGTGGGGAGGACTTTCAATTTTATCATTTGGAGAAAATAAACTCTGAGCCCTTCCCCCTGACACTGCCCTGGACTCCTTTCCAGAAGGCAAACACTAGGTACATTTCAAGCAGAAAAATTAAAGCCAATTACCCACACAGCCAGGCCAAGAATGAAGAGCAGAAAACTTGGGATTTGACAAGAAGGAAAGAGATCCAAGACAGGAAATTGACTTGGTCAGGCGTGTGGAAAATCAAGGCAACCCAACAAGCCATTAATGGAGGTCCCCAGAAGACAGCCTCTGCCTCTGCACCCCACCCTCCAGGCTCTCTCCAGCTGGGAGGATTTAGTTAAGAGGAGCTGTGCCAGCGGCTTCCAAGGGAAGCACAGTCGGAGCACGTTTTACCCGGTGAAGCTGCGGAGGAGGTGCAGGTGGCACGCTGGAAGCAACTTCCCTGGGAAGAAGAGAGGGAGGCAGCCCTAACCAGTGGCCCTGAGCTCTATCCAGGGCAACACAACTCCACGGAATGGATATTGCAGCCCCAAAGCTGCACCAGGAAAGCCCAGATAAGATGGCTTCATTCTTTGAAAATGATAGAAGCACTGTCCTTTCTTGTCCCCTGTTACTGAAACCCATTGAAAGGCAAGCACATTAAGATGCTCATAAGAAATGACCTAAAGATAATGGAACTGAAAAGCGTTAAAAAGGATATGGAAGTGGATTAACATCATTGGATAGAAGCCAGAGTTAGATCAACAAACTGCACAAGGATTAGCCCAAGAGGTTAGAGACTAATGCGTAACCCCCAGCCAAGCACTTCTGTTAGCCCACCAGTCTGTGCAGGGCCAGAACTTATTCTCAAAGAAAATGCTGTAGTTTTGCATGAAAAGGAAAACAAAACAAAACAAACAAACAAACAAAAAAACCAACATACACAGCCCATCTTTCAAGACAAAAATTTAAAAATTGCTGCATGTTTGAATCCTACCTACCACTTACTAGTGGAAGGAGTTCATTTTTGTACTTGTGTCTCATTTTCTCCATCTGCAAAATGGGAGAGAATGTCAGTGTCTAGTTCATAGAGTTGTATTAAGTGATGCTATCTATAAAGCATTTTAAACACTGCCTGGCACATAGTGCCATATAAATACTAGTTAATATAGTTGTCATATAAGAAACACTCCAGATTAGAGTTGGTCTGTCTCAGTATGTAAATACCAAGTATATTCTAAAATAACTCTGAAACCTGACCAAGGTCTGTGAACTTTGCAGAGGCTTATTTTAAAAATTTCTGGAGTTTTCTTGCTGAGCCACTTATTAAGGCTACCATTAATTCTTTTGAGATTTGTGGTCATATCTTCTTTGAACCCAATTCCAGGATTGCTAGCTCCCTAGTCCAGTGGTCGGCAAACCGCGGCTTGCGAGCTGCATGTGGCTCGTGACCCAGGGTTTGCCACTCTGTTGACTAATGAGTTTGCCCACCACTGCCCTAAACCCTTATTATAAGAATGATAATGAGGTGGAATCAATCCTGGCCTGGCTGTCAGGTCTCCTGGCACCCAGTGATTTCTCTGAGTCACCTGTCAAAGTCACTTTCCTTCCCTGAGCACATGATTGTTCCCATCACAGGAGAGGGACTGGACTAGGTTAACACCTTTTCTTTCTTTGATTTATGTTATTTTCTTTTTTGATTGCAATATTTTTGGTGTTTTTTGCATTTTTCCTTTGAATATCTTTGTTGCTGAGGATATCTATGTGCAAGAGAATGTTGCTAGTGATCAGACACACTTTTCCTCCTGGGCATCTATGCCTTGGCACTCCCTGCAGGCCCCTCCACCTCTACATGAGGAAGCAGATGTTCATCTTTCCTGTCATTCATGCACTTCACACCCCTTTCCCCTGATATGCCTAAGAATGAGCCCACCCTTCTCCTGGTCACTAGTGCAAAGCTTCAGATGCCCCTCATCTTCATTGCATCTCCACATCCCTCTCCCCCATTTCCTCCTCTCATCCTTGGCCCTGAGCTCAGGCTGTTGTAGGTTCTCCTTGGACTAGTGCTCCTTACATGTTGATGTGTGCATGGGTCACCTGAGGATCCTGTTCAACTTCGTATTCTGATGCTGTGGGTCTGCGACAGCCAAAGGTTCCATGTTTCTAACAAGGAAACAAGGCAGTGACAAAACTGCAGGTCCCCTATCACATTCTTGGGAACAAGTAATGTCGTCAGCCAGGGAGAGCCCCAGATCCAGATGTTTTTTTGTTCTAATCCAATTTTCAGGTTAGTGTTGCTAAGCTTTGATCTTGTTCTTCCCTGCTAAAATATTATGGCTTACATAATTCAATAGTAAATAAAATCTCTTCACAATAAAACCTCAGCCAGTGTTTCTGCCTCCACTCTGACAAACCCTAGCCTACATTTAATCTAATTTATCTAACTAGCCTACATGTAAACTAACTAGTTGCTTCAGGGATGCATTTTTCACTTTCTGCCTCCATGCCTTGCTGGGCCTGAGATGCCATCTTCCTCTTGTTATTTCTGCTATTCAAAATCTTGTAACTCCTTTAAAGACTTGAAACAAGCACCACACAGTCCACACAACATTTTTGTTTTCCTGAACTATATTATCTCCTTTAAATGTCTGGTGAATTGTTTACTTTCTTCATGATGATTAACGTTCTGCTTTGTAATTTTAAATACCCATGCATCTGCCACCTTTCCTACCAGACACAGGGCCCCTTGAGGGGATGCTTCAGAGCAGAAAAAAACTGATTAGAGCAAATAAACAGATGCAATCCATTGTTTATTACCCACAACCGTACAAGCTGAAAATATGAAACAAATTCACAAAAGGTTGAGATAGCTTCATGCAGCTACTATTGAGGGTGATTAGGATTTAGGGACCATGTCTCCCACTCTTCATTCATTTACCCTGTATTTCTGAGGACTGCCCCAGTGTAAAACCCTATGCTGAGGGCTATGTCAGGACCCAAAGAGTAAGGCCAGTTTCTTTACAAATATGTTTTATTGATTTCAGAGAGGGAGGGAGGGAGGAAGGGAGAGAGAGAGAGAGAGAGAGAGAGAGAGAGAGAGAGAGAGAGAGAGAGAGAGAGAGAGAGAGAGAGAGAAAGAGAGAGGGAGAGAAACATTAATGATAGACTGCCTCCTACCTGCCCCGCACTGGGGATCGAACCTGCAACCTGGGCATGTGCCCTGACTGGAATTCAAACCCTGACCCTCTGGCTCATAGGTTGATGCCAAACCACTGAACAGCACCGGCAAAGCCAGGCCAGTATCTTAAATGTCCACATCATCTGGTGGGAGGGACAGTGAGGACTACCACTGGGGGCTTCCACCATGAGGCCCTGGGGCCCCTGCCTGAAGATTCTGGGCAGGAGGAGCAGGGAGTCTGGTCCGTGACATAATTATTATCTTCAGAAAGCCTCTGGCTCTGGAGATAGCATATTATTAAGAAAACACCATGAGGACTTGTCTAGAAATATGCTTTCAACATAATTCCGCCTCTGCATTTGATAGCCTCCCTTTTCAGCATTTATGGCCACCACCTGTTCTTTCATCATTCACTCCAGTGTCTCCGTCTGAGACTGACACACACACTTTGCAGTAACTCAAAGGAAAACAGGGAATTTCTCTCACGAACCTAATCCCCTTTATTCATCTCTGGGTGATTCTCTTGAGAGTGAAGTCTCATGGACAGAGCAGTTTGCCTGTGAGGAGGAAGATTAGTGGTCCTCAAGCATCTTAATGACGCCAAGTGAAGACTAGTTCGTTCATGACTTCTGCCTCTCGTGAGGAGTTACATTGGCCTAAATGTGTGATTCCCAAACATTCTTCCTTACAATCTGACAACTGAGAGAATTTTAGAGCTTGAAGGTAGTTTAGAGATAGACAAGTTCATCCCCTCATGTTTTCCTCAGTGAGGGAATTGAGGCCCATGATCACACATTAGCTTCCTGCTGAGACTAGAGCTATGTGCCTAAGTAGGAGGAAAAAAATGATGTAGATAGATACATAGATAGATAGATGATAGAGACAGAGTGGCTAAGTGGGAAGAAGAAAACGATAAACTCCATATACTTTATCTACTAACTAATTCATCTCTATGTGTGGATCTTCTCCTTGTCAGGTGCTGTGTGTTTTATCTTTTATCATATTAAGTCTTGACGACATTATCCCAATTTGAAGAGACTGAGAAGTCTGAATTGCAGAGAGGTGAAGTGATTCATCAAGAGCAAGCATGTGGATGATGCACCATATCCCCAAGCCCTTCCTCAAAAGAACACTTGACCTAGTGGCCAAGAGCAGAGGGCCTTGCCAGCTAGTGGTAAGAGAGGAGCAAAAGGAAGCGGTCTTTATCCTTAGATGAAAAGGACATCCCTCTTCCACCTTCTGGGTGACTGACTCTTCTTCCCTCTGAATCTTAGTGCTTCGTCCTTGTGGCCTCCATGCTGAGAGGCTTCCTTACCCTTCAAGCTTCCTGGGTCACTGCCTCTGATATGTATCCACTTGGGGGCTCCCAGTGTCTTCCTGCCTCAAATGCTTGCTATGCTACATAACAGGTCATTGAAAAAGGTCATGTCCTTCAATGGAGTTTCTTTTTAACACTGATGAGCTGCTGCAGGAACTTAACTCTTGTTTACATCAACTAACATATGGTGAAATTGGTTTTGTTATATGGTACTTAAACTTGCAAAACCTATTGAAGACTGTAACGACTTACTGTTTTCAAGCTGCAACTCGTCTCTTCCGCCATAGTCACTCCTTGTCTGCTAGCACAAACCAATGTTTAAAATATGGGACTCAGTTTTCTCCCACTCCCCCTCCCTTTTAGAATTTCCAATTCTTTATATTTCTTTCTTCCATATCTTACGTTTACCTTTAATATCCATCCAAAGATGTCCTAACCCAGTGGTGGGCAAACCGCCTCATATGGCTTGCGAGCCGAGGTTTGGTGCTCTGTTGACTAATGAGTTTGCTGACCACTGCCCTAACCGGTTTGGCTCAGTGGATAGAGCGTCAGCCTGTAGGCTCAAGGGGTGCAGGTTTGATTCTGGTCAAGGGCACATCCCCAGTAGGAGGCAGCTGGTTTATGTTTCTCTCTCATAGATGCTTCTAACTCTCTCCCCCTCTCTGTAAAAAATCAATAAAATATATTAAAAAAATATTCTGCCAAAACCTGTTTGGTTCAGTGGATACAGTGTCGGCCTGCAGACTGAGGGATCCCGGGTTGATTCTGGTCAAGGGCATGTACCTTGGTTGCGGGTGCATCCCCAATGCGGGGTGTGCAGGAGGCAGCTGATCGGTGTTTCTCTCTCATCGATGTTTCTGACTTTCTATCCCTCTCCTTTCCTCTCTGTAAAAAATCAATAAAATATATTTTAAAAAATAAAAATAAATAAAAAAATATTCTTCCAAAGAAAATGTAAACCCTGTCTTTTCCCATCTTATTCACTGGTCAAAGAAGCATTTGATGAGCACCTTCTATACGACAGGCCCAGATAGAGTAGAGAATAAGACAGAGTCTGTGCCCTCCTGGGGCTCACACTTAGAGGGGGCTATAAATAAGTAACCGAACACTTGTAATGACTGCTCTGAAAGGAAAGCATAGGGCAGGGGCAATTTAATACACTTTCAAATCTCCCACATTGCCTCCCATTAAGAAAGACTTTAGTAACTATCAAGTTGAATTTTTTCAAATCTGAGAGGTCTGATGGCAGGCTCTATTCACATGCATTTTCTCCTGGACCTGGTATCATTGCCAGTACCAGGGATTTTGTGGACTAGGACATCTCTTAGGCAGCTGATCATCAAGTGGTCAGTCCCAGGTGGGAAAAATTCTTGGAACAGTTCTGCATGGATATAAGAACAGCTTGGGTCAAGCACCTGGTTCTTTGGGAGCTGACTGGGTGGTACTGGCAGGAATTGCAATTCTCTGGAGCTCGAATGGGATACACATGGCACACTTCAGTGTGAATTTAGCTAAAAACTGGCTGGGGAACAAGTGACAGCCAAATAGCTTGCACAGCCTTAGTTGTGAATCTTCCTTTGAAGATTGCCTTTGTACAGCTTTTCCCTCCAGTCACCATGCTATAGACCTAGGGAGGGTGCCCAGTGGTTTGGGAATATACAGCAGAATATTTGAGATCATCTCTTATTTCTGTTTGTAATATTAAGGGAATTTTGTTATCTGGCTAAGCTTCTCATAAAGAGATAAATGACCATATTTAGTGTTTCTGGGGTAGTAGCAATAGATGGGAGGGTACTCAGGTACCCTCCTGCATGCTGGACACACAGCACCCACTATCCTCACACACACGCATTTGCACATCTGTACCCAGGCAGCCCACATACTGCAGGTGCAGGGCTCTGAGGAAAAGGAGGCCCATCCAGGGTGCTCCCTGCATGTGGTTTGTTTTCTGCTTTCAAGTCCCATTAAGTCCCATTTGAGAATGACTATTTTATGATGGCCCACACTTGGGAAAACCAGTTCCCAAGCAATTAACATGCCCAAAATTAACGTATGCAAAACAATAAGGACAAATTGTGCAAGGAGCATATAAAAAAAATATTTTTTTAAGTTCACCTGTAAGAAAGAGATTAGTTTCCATCTTCAGCTTAAGAGAGCCTATGAGCAATTAAATACATTCCCCAGGCCTCACAGTAATAGGGTGATTTGGAATCAAAGCTGATTGTTCTGCTTTTAAAGCCCATCTCAGTAGCAACTAGTCTTCACTGCTAGGCTCTACCATTTGCCTTTTCTGATGCCTAGGATTGCTCAGAACTCATACCCGCAACTGCCTTTTGATAGCACAACCCAGGCTGCTAGTTGAAGTTGTTTTCATTTTTCTTTACCATTTCCATTGCCTTCCAAAGACATCCATAGAACAGATGAGATTAATACTGTATATAGAGATCCCTAAAGATCAACCAAAAAGAGTACTAGAATTAATAAATGAATTTAGTAAAGTAGCAGGATACAAAATAAATATCCAGAAATCAGAACCCTTTTGTTCATTGCAGCATTATTTACAGTCGCCAAGAGTTGGAGGCAGCCCAAATGCCCATTTGTAGATGAGGTATAAAACTCAGTGGTATGTTTACACAATGAATTACTACTCGGTCATAAAAATAGCAGGAAATCTTATCTTTTGGGACAGCATGGATGGACCTGGAGAGTATTATGCTAAGTGCAGAAAGACCACTGCCATGTAATTTCACTTATATGTGAAATTTAATGAATAAAATAAATTAACGAAGTAAAGACAGACTCATAGGTACAGAGAACAGACTGACAGCTGTCAGAGGGGAAGAGGACTGGGGCACTGGTGAAGGTGAAAGGATTAAGCAAAAAAATCCCAAAACTCATAGCTAAAGACAATACTATGGTGATTACCAGAGGGAAAAGGGGAACAGGAGGAGGTAGAAGAGTGTGTCAAGAGGGAATTAATGGTGATGGAAGGGGACTTGATCTGGGGTGGTGAGCATGCAGTACAATATACAGATGATATATTACAGAACTGTACACCTGAAATTTATGTAATTTTATTAACCAATGTCACCCCAATAAATTCAATAAAAATAATAAAATAAAAACAAAAATCTTATTAGAGCATCAGTTTCTTATAGGCAGGGGAAAATGAGATAAAAGAAGAGTCTGAATTGGAGTAGAGGAAGTGAGAGAGTTTGAAAGGAAGTCCAATCTGTCTTAGAGTTGAGAGGAAAAAGACAGAAATATACCAGCTCATCATGACAGCAAAGCTTTGGCTTTCATGCAAAAGGAATGAGAAAAAAAGGCAGATGTTTTTAAATTCCTTAATCATAAATCATGTTGGGGCACCATTCTGTTTCATTTGTTTGGGCTAAATACATCTATGTGATTAATTTCATTGTAATGTAGTCTGCTTCAATGCTGTTTACAAAAAAAAAAAAAGAAAAATATTTTTGTTTAATTACTGGCTTATCATCTGCTCTTGAGTTTCTTTTTCTATATATTAATGAAGTGCCTTCAGAAGGCACCCTAATTTCTGTAATGTTGACCTCTTGGATCCCGCTAACGATTTTAAAAAATAGATTCATAGCTTTTTTTTTTCTCTTCTGTTCTTGGATTCCCCTGCTTTCCCAATATCTTACCTTCATTTTCTCCTTTCTGTGCCCTGCAGACACACATGTAGCATCATACATCGATCTGGTTGGAAGAATGTGGAGATTTCAAGGTTAATCTCCCAAAGAATTAAGTCCAGACTCACTTTAATTGATATGTAAATTGGAAACATCTCTTTGTTTGATAAGTTTCTCCCACCCTCGTTAACACACTGCTTTTTAACAGCAAAAGCCCAGAATACGAAGATGCCCATGTTTGGAGCCTAGCAGTAGAAGGGCAGAAGATAGTTTTCTCCACTTACTTAAGCTATTCTCAATCATACAGTATCTATAAAGAACTGGAACAAAGATCTAAGGCTTAAAAAAAAAATGCCCTAACTGGTTTGGCTCAGTGGTTAGAGCTTTGGTCTGCACACTGAAGGGTCCCAGGTTTGATTCCAGTTAAGGGCATGTACCTTGGTTCTAGGCACATCCCTAGTAGGGGGTGTGCAGGAGGCAGCTGATTGATGTTTCTCTCTCATCAATGTTTCTAACTCTCTCTCCCTCTCCCTTCCTTTCTGTAAAAAAAATCAATAAAATATATTTTTTAAAAAGCTAATGACTTCAAATAGTAAATTTGAATTGATTGCTGTGAAATGTGTCACATTGCCTCCATACTTAGAGCTCAGAAACCGTTAGAGAAAATACAGCCAGATTTCATATTATTTCATTTCAAGCAATTGGAAAGTTGTAAATGGAGGAGAGGGAAGTTCAATATGTCCTAATAATTTTTAAGAAGGTCCATGAATGTGACATCATTCCTATATCCAAGCCTTGCATAAGGTGGTTCTGAGTTTTCATGAATGAACTAGAGACCCGGTGCATGAATTCATGCACTGGTGGGGCCCCTCCATCTGGTCAGCAATCAGGGCAGATAGGGGCCATCTCACTCAATGCCAATCAGGACCAATGGTGGCCGGACAGCCATGGAGGGATCATGGAAGGTTGGGCGGCCAGCCCTGATTGGGGCCCATTGGGCCAGACAGCCAGGAAGGGACTGCAAGAGGGCTCTAGGACATGTCTGGCCCTCTCTCCCAGTCCTGATTGGCTGGACCCCAGCAGCAAGCTAACCCATTGGTTGGAGCATCTGCCCCCTGGTGGTCAGTGCACATTATATTGACTGGTCGAGCAGTGGACCAAATGGTTGACCAACTGATCAGATACTTATCATATTACACTTTTATTATATAGGGCTAGAAGCCTGGTGCACGAAATTCATGCACAGGGAATGTCCCTCAGCTTGGCCTGCACCCTCTCCAATCTGAGACCCCTTGGGAAATGTTTTACTGCCAGTTTAGGCCCTGTGGGATCAGTCAGACATCCCTCTCACAATCTGGGACCACTGGCTCCTAACTACTCACCTGCCTGCCTGCCTGATTGCCCCTAACCGCTTCTTCCTGCCAGCCTGATCACCCACAACTGCCCTCCTCTGGCACAACCCGCCTCCTCCTCACAAAGCAGCAGAGACACTGGGACCCATAGGCCTCACCACATGGAGCAGCAGCCAGGCCCTGCCTCCACTGTGTGCATGGCCATCTTGTGGCAGCCATCTTGTGACAACATCACATGCGAGTGTGTGATACCACCTAGGCACTTATTAGTATAGATGGTTTCATATTGTTTTTCATGGGTGTTGGCATTGTTTTCTGGGTGATGACAGATTTACTGAGGACCAGAAGGAACTGAGCTAGGTCTTGAGAGCGATCTTTAATACCCACTTAGGCCCCAAGAAAATATAGTACATGGAAAGTATCTTTGGAAAAGTAATTTATTCCTGCTATATTGGTCTGATAGTTCTTTTTATTGAACTTTATTCTTATAATCATAGAGTTGTATTTTTAAAAAAACTTTGCAAACATTGCAGGATAACTTGCAAGAAACTGGAAAATAAATGTCAGGATACCATTCCATATACCATGGTCTGCAATAATGATTTTAGTTCAGTTTTGTCCCATATCTTATGCCAACAAAGACTGATTCATAAAGCATGTTCCCCAGTCCAGAACCAGATAATACTAGAGATAATTACTATGCCTGGTTAGAGTCCAAGAGCAATTTCCTGAGGCACCACTTGTAAAAGTGAAAGAACATACATTGGAATGAGTGCTGGTCAGCTCGGTAGTTAAAAATAAGGAATTGTTGCACAGAGCCTGTTTTCCAATATGAGTTTAAACAGATTATGCCTGATGGTCCCACAGAAACTTTCACTGTGTGGATCCACAAACTCTTTTTAAGCTTTCTGGGAACACAGAAAAAATCAAATCAGAGTCCAATTTCAAACAATTTATTTACAAATATAGTCAATGGCTTTATGATCTAAAACTAAGAGTTATTAAAACCTAAAACAGAACTTGAATTTTTTCTGAATACCACACTATATTTTTATTTTAAGTAGAAAGGAATCATTAGCTATGTAAGCTGGCATCTTATTAAAGTTAGGACATTTTGAAAGAACACTGGAAATAGCATGGAAACTTTTTATGTTTTTATTTTAAAAAACTATTACATTTTAAAGGAAATTCACTTTGAATATTTGATATATAATTCAGTTTAAAAATAGACTCATACATTTATTAAGGTATGTATGGACCTAAGTAAAATTTTAGCTTAAGATTAACCAATGATTGGGACATTTAATCTTATCTTGCAAAACTATGATTAATTAGAGTTCACATTTTTTAGGTTCTTGAAATTGATTCCTGTCTTTACAATGATGATTTTTACATCTTAAGAATGTTGGAAAAACCAAATAAGGGCCTGAGTAAATCTGTGGTAAATTAAAACAAAGACCAACTAACTAATTTCGGCCATTGGATTTAAAAAAAAATCCATCACTTATCCATTTAGCTTTTATTTATTTTGTATAAATTATCATTTTCCAATTATTTGAGTTGGCAATCAATGCACAGCTAGAGAAAAACTGAGTTTCTAAGTGCTGGCAAGGATGTAGAGAAAAAGGAACACTCGTGCAGTGCTGGTGAGAAGGCAGATTATTAGTGCAGTCACTCTGGAGAACAGTATGGAGTTTCCTCAGAAAACTAAAAATGGAACTCCTATTTGACCCAGTGACCCCCACTTCTAGAAATATATCCCAAGAAACCAAAAACACCTATCAGAAAGGATATATGCATGCCTATGTTCATAGCAGCACAATTCACCATAGCTAAGATTTGGAAATAGCCTAGGTGCCTATCAGCAGATGCCTGGATCAGAAAACTAAGGTATACCTACACAATGGAATACTATGCGGTGGTAAAAAAGGAGTTCTTTCCATTTGCAGCAGCATGGATGGACCTGGAGAGCATTATGTTAAGTGAAATAAGTCAGTCAGAGAAAGATAAATACCGCATGATTTCACTAATTTATGGAAAATAAAGAACATTATAACCTGGTGAATAAAAAGATAGATACAGAGGCAGTAAAGCATCGAACAGACTGTCAAATTACAGTAGGAAGGCTGGGGAGTGTTGGGGAGGGAGGGAAATAGATCAACCAAAGGACTTGTATGCATGCATAGAAGCATAATCAATGGACACAAGACACTGGGGGAGTGGGATGAGGGCATGTGAGAGGGGTAGGTAAGTAAGGCTGGGGGAAGGACAATGGGGCAAAAGAAAGTAGATATATATATACTAATATATGTAATACTCTAAACAATAAAAGTTTTAAAAAAATAAATCTAGATATTAAAAAAAAACTAGATATTTCCTGACATAGTATAGTGGTTTTTAAAAACTAAAGCTTTTTTTTTTTTTAATTTTCTAGCTTAAAGAAATAAGAAGGCAGGCAGATTTTTCTTATCTAAATCTTTATTAGAAGAAAAAAAACAAATAGATCTCAAACAATGAGTAACAACAAATTTCATTAAATATTAAATAGTTTCATTATCAAAGATATTTAGACAACATGGTCCTAATATTTCTGCACAGCAGAAACCCATTGATTATAGAGCTCAGACTGTCACGTGCTCGTGGGAGTTTGTTTTTGGCATAAAAGATGATCTAAAGTCACATTTAAACACTTGTGACCATAGATAAACTGATAGTAACTTACTGTTGATTCTCAAAACTGTCACAAATTATCATATGAGACTGACATCCCTTTATGGTGAATGCTTTATGGATTCTTTCTATGACAAACAGCATTCATTTTCTTTCAAGTTAAGAGTAGTAGGATAGTCATTTAAAACTGAATTAGAAATTATGTTCCTATTTACATTAGCACAATAAAAATGAATATATTATAAGCAAACTGATTATTTCATATCAAAAGTTTAAAAATAAAATTACACACATAGAACACTCCTTGACTGTAATAAACAATCATTTAAAACATGACATCTGTGAGCACCCTTTCAGGGGGTAAAGATTTTCCTTTATAATTTCTCAAAGTTTCCCTTTATAGTTTATGTAAAACATTGTCATACCTACTGTATTTTCAAACATCTGCTATAAAAAAGATTACATTTTTAAACTTCTCACTTTTAGTAAAAAAAGAAGCACAACAAGTGTCCTTTCAGGTTTTTTTCTTGCTTGTAGTACACATTCATGAATGTCCACTAGGTGCAAAGGGCTTTGTTTATGCTGCATTGCACTCTGTAGAGTGAGGATATTAAACACATTGAAATGACAAATGGTTTCCAACCAGTGAGCTAAGAGGAAAACAAATGCAAGAAGACTTGTTTAATCATTAAACATTGCAGGTGTTTTGTTTTGTTTTTAAACAGTGTTTGTAAACTTGCCCACAAAAGCTGGGTAATATTAAACAGCCAGTAAGGCACTTTGTCAGAGAGGACGAAGTAGTAAAGGCTGGATGGTTGGCAATTTATTTAATAGGAAACATTCTACACTTTTGAGCAAAATCTGGAGCCGGGCAGTCTTTTACCCATTTACTGCCAAGCAGGAGTGGGGAAAACTTTAAAATTTTCTGTTTTGCTTTGTTTACCAATTTTCCCTGCAGAAGTCTTTTAGTTGTGATTTTAAAAATATACATTAGGAGCTCTCAATTTAAACCATGTATCATTTTACAATCTAATATTTAAAGGAATATTAACACAGTCACTAGTATTCTCGAAAACTTCCAAGCCACTCTATTTAAAAATGAATTACAAAACAAAAGGTCTCAGTATAAAAACGTTCCATGTTATTAACAATTCCCTTGCGACTTCTGATGGCTTCACATATTACAGTATAAGCTTTGGTATAAAACATGCATATAAGAGCCAACAAGGTCGTGAATACAGTGTTCCGAACACAGAGCGCTTGGGAATCAGACACAGCAGATGAGGAAAAGGGTATACATTGCTGCAGATGATCAATCTGCACCTCTACTGCGTCGAAGTTTGTGTATTTTTCACCTTCATAATCTTCATCAGAGAGCGATTCATGTAATAGGGTTTTTCAGTAGAACCATCATTTCTTTCTAAATCTTCCACTAGGATAGGAAGAATGGCACAGAGTAAATATCAAAGCAAAACTGTAAGAGAAGTAACAGCGCCATCTGCTGCATTCTTGCTTAATCACAGTTCAAAAATGTATTTGTGGTGTGTGTGTTTTTTTAAACAACAGTTTGGCATCAACATTATTGTAAACATAACTATGAGAAAACAATCAGCCCTTGTAATTATGTCGGTAAGATATTATCTTATTATGTGTACCAGGTGAGGTTCTGCCAATAGTCTATGCCTCTCAGCTGCATGTTTACTTTCTTTTGGACAGCAAACTTAATGACAAAAAAACCTAAATGATTCACCAGGAATACCTAAATTCACCTTCAAATTCCTAGAGTACTATGTTCTCAGTGTGATTTCTAAATGGCCACACTTTTTCAAAATTTATTTTGTTTGGCCAGAAACAATTCAGATAGTATAGTTTTATGAAATAAGATTGATAAATTTTAGAATAGTTCCAATCCTTAAATTGCAAATTTTGAGAAATATTACTGTTTTCTGATTAGTTTTCTTTGTACAAAAGTGACTTCTAAGTGTTTTCCTCAAAAACAATGCTCATTTTTACCCTAATATATTTAATTATACAAAGAAGTTATTAGTGGAGAATATTTTTTCTGACTAGTATTAAGCCTATAATATAGCTAAAACTTAAGTTTTAAATAAATTATTTAGAAATATTGAATCAAATGGCATTCCCTTTTTTATGATTTTGTGCCCAAGGGTTATAGCCTTAGAAAATAGTCAAGTTTAGAATGTACCTCCATATAGTTCAGTAAAAACTTTTACTCTAGACAATTTTCTGGCCTAATCAGTAGATATAAAGTTAAACATATAATACAAGGGTCCCATCTAGTACTGTGAATCTAAACTACAGAAAAATCTACCATTTTTAGAAGTTTCCAAATTAATCCCCTTTGCCTCTCAATATTCTAACTCTTAGAACAGCCATCAATATAAGGAGAAAATAGGCAACTAGCTTCTCACACAATGATTTATATTTTATTCAAGTGATTTTCAAAACTTTTACGTGCATCAGAATCAACTAGAAAACTTCATAATAATCACAAGATGCCCCACACCCAAGCACAATATATCAGAATCTCTTAGGGTGAGACACAAGCATCTATATTTATAACAAGTTGTCAGTGATTCTGACACAGACAAAAATTAAAAATTGTCTTGTTTCATCATTATGAACTTTTTGACTACTCCTGAAGTGGACTTAATCTTTATAATTTTCAACATCTAAGACAGAGGTAACTACGTTACTAGATGTTGTAACCCACGTATTGTTGGATAATAAAATAATACAAACCATCAAGGAAGACAGCTTGTCACTCTTCTCTGAATTATTCTTCAAGAAGAGTGAGTGTGAAGAAAGCCCCTTATCGAGCTGTGAAGCCAAGTGACACTGTTGACTACAATAATCTCAAACTAAGCCACGGCAAAGGCCAATATTTTAAATATCTTTCCTATTCATTGGCTTCTTGCTGTTACTTCCATGAAGTCAGTCTAAGTGTAGGTTTCCACATTTTAGGATCATTTCATAAGTTAGTATTTATATTAGTTTGTAACACAATGATACAATTCTGGCTCTCTCGGACACATGGATCATAACCAGATAAAAATGTTAGGTGGGTAAAAGATTCTTCTATACAAGCTTAGTGTAAAAGCCACAAGATACAACTTGATTCAATGCTTCTGTGGGGGTACATTTTTACACTGTTAGTTGTATCATAGGCACTTGCACACAGGATGGGTAAGCAAAGTGCATGAATGTCTGATTCATGCTTTGCTCTGCCATGCAAAAGTCTTGGGCACGACTGCCAGAAACTGGCCTGCCAGCAGGGGTGGGATATGGCAGTAACTTTCCTTCTTAGGCCTCAGGGGACAGCTTTTCTAACCCACAGTATATCCTCTTATAAAGTTGTCTGATGAAGGAGCTCTAGAGGACTAGTAGAGTATTTCCTTAGGGGAAATTCCGAAATGACTTTTTTCTTTCCTCACTGAAAGTTGGGCTAAAATCAAACCTTTTGTAGAACAAAGCCAATCTCTTTAATCTAGAAAACAGATATACTCACGGAAAGATATAATCACTTCTTCTGCAACAAATTCATGCCATTTTTTTTATATGGTAGGAATAGGAAAATAGGAATTTGTTTCTCTTTAGGTTGAGATAAAAGACAATGAGTTATGTGGCCATTTCAGTTTTGTTTAGAATACTTTTATGGTGGCCAGAGGCTCGTTAAAAATGAGCATTCCAGAACTCAGATTCAACTTCACTATAAATGCAGTATCACTAAAACAAAGCAGGCTGTGCAGGTTCCACAGTAATTTTCACCTAGTAATGCTCTCTATGAAACCTGTATAACATTAACATATCCATGTTTATTATGAACTTGAATCACCCACTGAAATATACTTCCTAGGGAACCATTAATACAAGTTTAATCACAGTTTAGAGAGTTGTCCACTAGCTTGAACAGTATAAATATGACCATAGCACCATATTTACAAATTCAGTACCATATGCTGGTTAACTATAAATCAATCTTTTTATGGCTAATCCATTATATATTTATAGCACTTTCAAAAATTGCCTGAATATCCTTTACAAATATACATGTATCACAAGAAAGGCTATTAAAGTGCTGCAATGAGAAACAGCACGCCCAGTTATAAAAGCTTCTAAAACACATTCGGCAATAGACTTAAAAAGGACATAGTATGCCATTTACTGCCCTTCAGCAGGGACCACAGTCAGTCCACAACGTATCCTGGTTCACAGCAGCTACTGTGATCGAAGGCCTGGCACCTCAGGTGGTACCAGGTTCTGGCTTTTTAGAAACCAGCATAGAAATTCTTATATGACTCAAAAGCATCATTTTCTAATTACAAATGACCAGATTTACAAAACTGCTTAAAAGTGAGCGGCACTGTTTGGAGCTTTTCTACTCTTTCTGCTTCTGGGGGACGAGGTGCCTCTTATTCAGAATGCTGTGCAAAGTAGGGGCTATGAAGTAGGGTTTTTCTGTGGATCCATCATTTCTTTCCAGATCTTCACCTGGATATGCAGCAGCCAAAGCAGGCAAAAGCAGCAAGCAGCGGCGGAACAATTATACGCATTTTTATAAATTGGAGAGTTGAACAGGGAAAAATCAGAGAAATCAGCGTTAGAAAGTCAAATTCAAGACAAAGGAGGGCAGTTCAGTTTCGGTGCTGGACAAGTTATGGTAAGAGGCATCAGCCTCAGTCAGGAAGCGCTAAGACTTCCTAAGCCCCAACCACCCCCTCGGAGGTATGCTGATGGTTTCAAAGTAAACAAAGTCTTTCCTGTCCTTTCAAAAGCATTATCTTTGAGTTCTTTGGCTGCTTCTTTCAGAAAGCTTAACTGCCACACCCTCTGAGAAAAAGCTGAATAAAAAGTGTATAGTTCCTGTGATAAATGTAGAACAATAGTTGAATTTCAAAGTTCCAAGCTACTTTTAATGTTTGTCCAGACCCTAATTGAGACTCAGCATGTAAAATGATCCTCCTAAAGTTGAAAGCTCTCAGGCACTCAGTCACAGTGGCTCAGTGGTTGAGCAAGGTCATATGAACCAGGAGGTCACAGTTCCATTCCAGGTCAGGGCACATGCCTAGGTTATGGGCTTGATTCCCAGTAGGGGGCCTGCCGGAGGCAGCCAATCAATGATTCTCTCACATTGATGTTCTTATCTCTCTCCCTCTCTCTTCCTCTCTGAAATCAATAAAAATATATTTTTAAAAATAAAAAAGCTCTCAGGCAATCAGGATGAGGTGAGGACCCAACCTTCTGACACTTACTTCTATAAGGCGTCCTGTCCTAAATCCCTGCAGCCTGTCTCAGATTACAGTTAAAAGTGAATATTAGTGTTTTCTAACTTCTATAATACATGCATTTATCTTGCTGCTTTGCCTAGGCTTATAAATGGGGTGTTCACTGTTGGGTGGTTGGGGGGAAGTACCAGAATGATGCTGAGAATTAGGTTTTCTGCAGGTACATACAATTCACAGCAGATAATATCTATCAATAAATATATAAATGCGATTTGATTCTAGGTTTTGACTCAGACATTGTAAATGATTTGTTATTTATAGCCTTTATTTATTATAAGTAATAATATACAAAACCATATGATCTTAGTTTGTGGAATAAATCTAAATTATTTTCCATCAGAGTTTTTTAGGAAGAGTGGATTGCTTGTTTAGTATATTTCTGCATAAAACCTCACAGTGATTTACCTCACAAATAACATGAAAATATAAGGAGGAAACATGAGAGACACCAAACATATTTGTTCTTTCTTCCTTAATCATATTTCTGTACCATATATTACATATCATATGTTGCTGTCATTACCCTTGAGGTATTGGTAGGAAACTTGGTATGGATCATTTTAATAATCATCTAAAACTATTCTTTTTTCCCACCCTGGGATCAAAATTCTCAGTGCTCTGTAATGTTAAAAAAAAGTCATGTTTCTGTAAATGAAGTGTTTGCACATGGTTCACATTTTTAATAACACCAGTTTTACCGGCAGTCAAGATATTAGGTATAAAATGATATATAAAAAAATAAAAGGTACAGCTCTACACAGTCATAATTTGGCTTAGAGTATCATGTAAGAAGAATGTTTGCCAAAGCAAGATGTTGCCCACGGTAATAGCTGGGAAGGGCAGGAAAACACAAATTGCTTCCCTTGTTCTTTATTATCAAACGTGAGTCCCTGAAAAGAAACAATTCATGTTCAACACACAACATATTGAATAAAGCAAAAAGTACACCCAGTTTTTAAGAAGCTAGCACTTATTATTATAAAAGGGTAGAAACATTTTTCATTGCTCAAATCTAAAATCCACTGTAAAAATTAAAATGCATTAAGATTTGCCAAAGCTTCCAAAGACCAGAAAGGAGTAGGTTCTAGACATTTCCTGAGATATATTTTGAGGAATATTTTTAGTTACAAGAACAGGGACTATCCCAGTGAGAGCCCCCAGAATTCTCCCCATGTTCAGTGTCTGAGATGAAAGAAGAGGTCTTGTAACATTTGAGAGTTCTCTAACTGTGTCTTAGGCACTACCATACCCCACACTTCTCATTCCAGCTTAGATATGAGAGATTTGTTCAGGTGGTTTTTCCTAACAAACCACTGGGATACTAGGACAATATTAAACATTCCAGTTCCATTTGTAGCCAGAGGAAAAGCTAATAGTACACAAAGCCCCCCTGACTTCTTTATTCATTTACTGGAAATTGATTTTTTAAATGTTCAGAAAGAAAACAAAAACAAAAACCAAGGTCAAACCACTTTATAGGAGATTTGCCTTGACTATTTCTCCCTGAGGTTATTATCTTCTTTCCTGACCCCTTCATGAAGTTGATACTTGTGGATTATATTAAAAACAAATTTAATTTTATACAAGGGGAGTGTATCACTCAGTAATGCCCTGATATAGAAGGGTTTCTCTACTTTTCTTAAGAGCAATGTGCCAGAGAAATAATCTCTCAGAGGGTCTAGCTGTAGCGCTAATGAATTCTGCTCTCACCTGCTGACCCTCCTTGCAAGCTACATGCAGCTCTTTGGCTCCTTGAGTGTGGCTCTTCCATAAAATACCACAGCCTGGATGAGTCTATTTTGAAGAAGTGGCAGTAGAAGAAGTTTAAGTTTAAAAAAATTGGCTCTCAAAAGAAATTTCAATCGTTGTACTGTTGATATTTGGCTCTGTTGACTAATGAGTTTGCCGAACACTGCTCTAAGTTGAAGGTGAGAGCCAGATCAAGCTCATAATGGGCTCTAAGTTCTCCAGGACTTTCAAGATGAAACACTAATAGAAAACATATCCATTTCGTGTGTGCATCTTACACATGTCACACAGAGGCACAGTCAGTACGTCAGTGATGAAAGCTCTAAAAAAGCACGTATTTTAACTTTAAGCATCAGAATTGATCTAGCCATTTCCTGGACATGCTCCTCTATGAATTCTCCCCATTTGTCACTGTGTTACCTAATCTGAACTGGTCCCTATGTATCTTTGAAACCATTGCCAGCTTGGTTTTATCAGAATCTATAAAGGCTCTCCTCAAATAGTTTCTAGAGCCCAGTCATGTCTTCAGTTCTGTTAATAAAGCACCACAGAAGCTAATCATTTTTATAAATTTTAAAACATTAGGAAATAAAACAACCATTTCATGCTAACACCATGCCATGAAGCCTATGGTTAATTTCAGTAGCTAACTTTTCTGTGCTTTGCAAACTCCATTCTCTCAGCCATTAAGGTTTCTAGAGCATCCACTCAACAATGTCTTGTTCCAAATAAACAGATTTGTGATTGCAGCCAGCTATGGGCATGAATCTTAACCTCATCTCTTGGTTATCCACTGAAAAGGGGAAACACGTATTCTGAAAACTTACAGAAGCAGATGAAAATTGTATCAATACACATTGCATAGACGCTGAAGAACCCGTGTGCAACTAGGTAAGATCCAGCAATGATTGTCTGTAAATGAGTAAAGGAGAGAATGTTGATGTCATTAACTTATCTCGAAGAACAATAATGCAGCTTTAATGAAAATTACCATGAAAGAGCTTGAAAGTACTCTGTGTTGAGAAAGATTTCAATATAGAGGTCAGAAAATATTCAATGATAATGTTTTTGAGTGCTATGTACTGGGATTTAAACAAAATGTACTAGATCACTTGCCAATTTTTTTACTACTATCCCTGATGCCTACCAAATATATCCCATATTTAGGATGCTGTGCACGGAGACAGTAAAGCATAGGAGTTAAGAGTACACACTGTTTACGCTTGAATCACAGCTCAGGTATTTTCTCAACACGTTACTTAACCTCTCTGTGCCTCCTCTATAAAAGTGTTGTGGAAAAGGGGAGAATGTGAATAATAATAGCATTTATGAAACATGAATTGAATGAGTTAATATATTATAATAGATGCCATAGGACTCCACCTAAGTCCCTTCCCAGCTGCACATCTGCCCCCCCAAGTTTTGGGGAATGTAGGCTGCTTTCTTCAATACAAATTGCCCTCTTTGCAGAGAACTGGCTCAGCCAAGACTACAGCCCCACCCGGGGCAACCCTTGGCCATCGGCTGCCTCAGGCAGCATATAAAAGCTCAGTCCCTTTGTCAGAAATTTCTGTAATTATGCCTAAGGCCTCAGCTATAACTGCAACTTTTGTCAGCTCCTTCCTTTGTCAGGATTGCCCTCATCACTTCCTTAAAAGTGCACCTCAGGAGAACACTTTCTAATAGATCTCTCACATGCAATCCTCTGTCTCAAAGAGTTTGTTTCCAGGAAACCAACCTTTGAAGCAGGCTTGGCACAAAGCAAGCATGATAATGTTAGTCATAGTTATCTCTCTTGTACTTTTTGTACTTTTTTTTTTATCTCTGGTAAACCAGAGGCAATATTACTTAGTTACTATGGAATAAATTGTGTTTCCTCAAAATTCATATGTTGAAAACTAATCTCCAAAGTGATGGTATTTGGAGGTGAAGCATTTGAGAGGTAATTCGGTTGTAAGGATGGAGCCCTCTTGAATAAGATTAGCGCCCTTATAAGAGGAGGCAGGAGAGATACTATCTCTCTCCACCACGTTAGGATGGAGCAAGGAGGTGTCCCTTTGTAAACCAGGAAGAGAGCCATCATTAGAAACCTAACTTGTAGGCACCTTGACCTTGGACTTCTCTGCCTTTAGTATGTGAAAAATAAGTTCTTGTTGTTTAAGTCAGCCAGTCTATGGTATTTTGTTATAGCACCTGGACTAAAATATCAGCTCTTACCAGCAAAGGTACCCAGTAGTAATTTAAAGATGTTGGTCCTTCTATAATTATTGAGATTCTCTCTGTGAAGAGTAAAAAGGCCAGGACTCCTACAATGAAAAGGCAGAACATATATATTATGCATTTGCAAAGGAATATAGCTTTTTGTAGTAATTTCTCTAAGCATCTTATGAACTTTTATTATTATTACTTACCTATACATCCAGAAACTAGTATTTTCCCCAGGACAAGTACAAAGTCTGTAACTTTATCCATAACTGCAACTCTAAGAATCAGAAAAAACAAAGTGGTTTTTTTTTTTGGTGTGTGTGTGTGTGTGTGTGTTTACATGCATTATTTAAAATTTATGAGAATAAATAATTCATTAGTTCATTTTGATGCGTATTTGCTGTAAGTTTGGCATTTGTTAAATGCAAAAATTGAAGTTCTGGGATAAATTCCTGACTCATTCTTAATGAAGTAAACAGAAGATGATATGGTAGGGCTGTGAGGCACTATTGGTGGTGTCAGCCTCCCTATCTAACTCATAGCTTAAACATCCTGAATTCAAAGGATGCTGCTTTGATTCTCTGATTTTGTTCACTCAGACTATCAATTTTGAGAGAGGGAAATGGTCAGAGATATAAGGATAATGTCCAGTGAGAGATTTCTTATAAAGAGGGAATAAAACTAAATAAATGACAGTGGGTATAAAGACATCAGTGAGTGATGGCAGAAACAATTCTAAGATATAAAAATAAATGATTAATGTGACAGAGAAGATTTAAATCTATCAAATTAAAAGACAATATTCATGTTTAAGATGACTGCCAACACTTTAATAACAACGTGTGAAGTATGCGATGCTCAAGGTTCAGCAAATCGATTGCAATGTTCAACCTGATTACTTACTTTAAAATATTTCTTATCAGCAGATCGAAAGCATCTCTTGCAGACTTGCAGAAGTTCCTGCCATATATTGCAATCTGAGGAAGACAGTCATTATTCTGGAGTCAGTAATCCTGACAAGACTGAGAGACAATCCAATAACAGGAAAATGAATAAATTCTCTGTCACCCATATAGCCATGTACTCTCATTTCTCTTTCCAACATTTGGATTTGTGGGAGGCATGGGAACTATGTGTCCTCAACTCTGCACAACTCTCAGTATTGTTGACAATAAGGTCTGCTTCAGATGCTATATATCCCATTAAACCCTATGGGAATTAGACAATTTCAAACAGTTTCTCAAATCTTAGGAAATGGTTTCTGTCTTTGAAGCGATTGGCTGGGGTTTATTGCTGAATGGGTTAAATGTTGTAGAGATCATATTAAAAATTACTCTCAGAGCCCTCACTGTTTTGGTTCAGTGGATAGAACATTGGCCCCTGGACTGAAGGGTCCCAGGTTCAATTCTGGTCAAGGGCATGTACTTTGGTTGCAGGCTTGATTCTCATTCCTGATTGTGGTGTGCAGGAGGCAATCAATCAATGTGTCTTTCTCACATTGATGTTTCTCTCTCTCTCTCTCTCTCTTTCTCTCTCTCTCTCTCTCTCCCCTTCCTTTCCATTCTCTCTAAAAACAATGGAAAAATATCCTTGGATAAGTATTAACAACAAAAAATTACTCTCAGCCAGTGTCTTTCAATACACTTGATTTACTGATGAGAAGCCTCAATACAACATTCCCACTGGAAGTATATTAATGACTACTTGAGTCTGCATGACTATTTGAGACATTGCTGCAGACCCTATGCCACTGTGATAATAAGCAAGTGCCATTAGACTGTAGTTGCTAAATTAAAAAAAATTATTTTTGGATTCCCTATATTTAAAATTTTCTTTATAAGCCTCCACATTCCACAGGAAATAAGAAACAAATTTAGTTAGGCATTGCCACATATCTCAACATAAGATTCACACAAAAAAGGAACAGACCCTTCCCTTAAAATATATAAATCACAAATTAGAAAGATCTTTTCTTCTCAGAGTGAAATATAGACTAAGTTTTTCTTCTCAATAAACTATATCAAAGACACACAAAATCATTTTCAATCTAGCACATTTTAAAATTTCCAAGATAAATATTTTTCCTCTCCAAAGAGATGTTGAAAGCAATAATGAAGTGCAGCTAATTTCTATCTCAACTAGGAAAACATGGCCCTGAATCACGTAGGCAGCTGATTCACAAATTTTTATATTCACACTGGAGGCCCAGTGTATGAATTTGTGCATGGTTGGGGTTCCTCAGCCTAGCTGGTGATCCAGGCTAATCGGGGCTGATCAGGGCAGTCCAGGGAGAGGTTGCCATGGGAGGTTGGCCAGAACAGGAGGTTGGTTGTGGGAACACACTTAACCACCAAGGGGGCAGCTCTTGCATTGAGTATCTGCCCCCTAGTGGTCAGTGCATATCTTTTGGTCTTTCAGTCACTTAAGTCTAGAAACACTGTGCACAAAATTCATACATGGGGGGAGGATGTGTGTCTCTCAGCTCAGCCTGCACCCTTTCCAATCTGGAACATTCCTTTCACAATCCAGAATTGCTGGCTCCCAACCACTTGCCTGCCTGCCTGCCTGCCTGATTACTCCTAACCACTTCTGCCTGCTAGCCTGATCACTCCCTAACCATTCCCCTGCCAGCCTGATCAACGCCTAACTGCCCTACACTGCTGGCCTAGTTGCCCCTAACTGCCCTCCCCTGCCGGCCTCCACATAAGGGCAGCCATCTTTGACCTCATGGGGTTGGCCATCTTGTGTGTTGGAGTGACAGTCAATTTGCGTATTATTATTATTAGATAGGATGTGATAAATTCAACTGCATGATCTAAAAGTGCTTTGGAGATGAAAATGTAGACATGGGGTTTGGGTTTGCAAAGAAGTTTAATAAATAAAAAATAATGTACTTACCATAACATAGGCATTTCTGTTCAAAAACTTTACCACTTTTTCCAAGCACCAGAAACAGCATTTCAGGCAGTGTTGTAGAAATTTGGCAATGTTGTTCTGGTTATCTATGAAGAGATATTTACATCTATTAATGGTTTGCAATTAAACTCTCCGAGTCAAAAGTAAATTAAAAAATTTTCGATGGCTTTACATTTTTTAAGTTGCAATAAATGTATACAAAATTTACCATTTTAGCTGTTTTTAAATGTACAATCCAATAGCATTAAGAACATTCACAATGTTGTACAAACCATCACTATCCAGTTCCAAAACTTGTCATCATATCAAATAGAAACTCTATATCCACTAAAAATTACTCCTTGCTCTCCCTTTCTCCCAGTCCTAGTTACCTCTATTGTACTTGGTGTCTGTATGAATTTGCTTCTTCTGGATACCTTATATCACTTGACATAAAGTTTCTAAGTTTCATCATTTCATTCTTTTTTTGAGTTGGATAACATTCCATTGTATGTGTACATTACATTTTCTTTATCCTTTATCTGTTGGGTTGTTTCTACCTATTAGCTATGGTGAATAATGCTGCTATGAGTATTGCTGTTAAAGTATCTATTTTGAGCCACTGCTTTCAATTCTTTTGAGTATATATATCTAGAAGTGGAATTGCTGATCAGCTGAAAATCTTATTTTTAATTTGTGAGGAATTGCCACACAGTTTTCTGTGGTGGTTACACCATTTTATATTTCTACCAGCAATCTACATTTCCAATTTATCCTCATCCTACAAACACTTGTTATATTTCATTTTTTAACAGTAGCCATTCTAATGGATGTGAAGTGGTACTTCATTATGGTTTTGATTTGCATTTTCAAAATAATTAATATTGAGCTTCTTTTGAGCTTCTTTTTATGTGCTTATTAACCACTTGCATAATCTTTTTTGGAGCAATGTATGTGCCAATTTTTTATGTGAGACCAAGATGATACAGGAGGCCCCTGAACTTCCCTCCTTCCACGGATGCACAGCTATACATGGAGTAATGTACAGCTAGACATGGAGTAATATCCTCTGAGAGAAATCCAAAGACTAGCTCAGTGACACACACATCAGATAACCAAGAAAGCCCCCATACTAAAATGGGTGGGAGGGGCTGAGACACACCACCCTATAGACTCCACTCTCTGCACAATACCATACAATTGGGATGATATATCCAATTCTCAGCTTCTCCTGAGGAGTGAAGCACATCTAGGATTCCAATGTTTGAGGCTCCCACCCAAGGGACAGGTTCTCAAAACACTTAGCTCTGAAAGCCAACAGGCTTATGTGGACAAGTCCCAGAGGCAGTTTTTAACAGGCACGTGCTAGTACTCACTGTAGCCATCTGGTCAGGGCATAGCACACAGAGTTCAGGCAAAAACATCTACATTTCTGTCTTTCTAAGGAAGGGGTCTGACTGCATACTTTATAACCTGCCACCCAAGGATTGGCTTTCTAATTTGCATGCATCTAGGAGCTAACTACGATCCTCCATGGAGCCTGTGGAAGCTGGTAGACACTTCCACCACCTTCTATCTCTGTCTCACTGCATTTATAATACTTGGTCACCAACATCTCTTTGGAAGTTGCTTGTACACATGCCTGGTATCATAGCATTTGAGGTTGCTGCCCGAGGGCTGGTTCCCAGTTCTTCTGGCCCTTTTAGCCAACAGGTCTTGCATTCATGTCTCCTTAGGACTATAGCAAACAAAGAAGCAATTTTTAAATGGTGCAAGAGCACCCTCCCCACACCCACCACCATGGCTATACACCCTGTCTCTGTGCAGAGGGAGCAGGCAAAAACACCCACCTCCCAGTTTCTCCTTGAAAAGTGCTAAACTGCATACTTTCCAAGCTTCTGTCTGAGCATCTGGCTTCTAATCATCCTGCACCTAGGTTTTGCCTATGATCCTCCCCTTCGAGACACCTACAGGTTTGGGGAGCCACCATGAATAACTATGGTGACTAGGACAATTACAATTTTAAGAGAACCAGAAGCTTGAGCTAGGCTAATTGATACCATTCATTTCCTATATGAGATCAGTCTGACATAAGGGCAGAGGTGGCTTTTTCATCTAATGAACATTAACCAAAACAGAGTCAAGAAAAAAATAAAGAAACACGGAAATAAATTTCAAACAAATAATAACAAGATAAATCTCCAGAAACTGACTATGCATATACATATATACACATTTATTTCAGAGAGGAAGGAAGAGAGAGATAGAAACATCAATAATGAGAGGAAATAATTGATTGGCTGCCTCATGCACACCCGCTACGGGGGATCAAGCCTGCAACCTAAGTACATAAAGCAAACATAAACAGTTATGAAGGGAGAAATAAACAGCAATATAATGATAGTAGGGGATTTCAATACCCACTTTCAATAATAGATAGAGCAATGTAGGCAGAAAATAAAAAATAAAACATTAGACTTAAATTACATGTTACACCAGAAGAATATTATAGATATTTACATTACATTTGATCCTACCACAGCTGAATATACATTTCCCTCAAGTGCACATGAAATATTCTCCAGAATAAATAATGTTAGGCCACAAAACAGATATTAATAAATATAAAAAGACTAAAATCGTTTAAACTATCTTTTCTGACCACAGTGGTATGAAACAAGAAAAAATGGATTATTCACCAATGTGTGGAGATTGCACATCATGCTACTGAACAATCAATAGATAGAAAAAAATCAAGGAGTATCTTGAGACAAAGGAAGGTGGAAATACAACATACAAAGTAGTTTTAGAGGGAAGTTCATAGCAATAAATATCTGTGTTAAGGAAAAGTCTGATCTCAAACAATCTAATTTTGCACTTCTAGAAACCAGAAAAAGAACAAATTAAGCATAAAGTTAGTAGAAGAAAGGAAATAGTAAAGACCAAAGTGTAAATAAATAGAAAATAAAAAGGAAAGATCAGTGAAGGGAACAGCTGGATTTTTGAAAAGATAAACAAAATTGACAAACCTTTAGCTAGACTAAGTAAGAATATAAGAGAAAAGATAAACACAGAAATGCAAGTGGAGACATTATAACTAACACCACAGAAATATAAAAATTTATGACTACTATGAATAATTATACATCAACAAATTAGAAGACACAACTTTCTAGAAACATGCAACCTACCAAGACTGAAACATAATAAAATAGAAAATTTAATTTGAATCAGAAATCAAGAATCTTCCTACAAAGAAAAGAATTAGATGGCTTCACTCTTGAATCTTACCAAACTTTTAAAGAATTATCAGCAACCTTTCTCAAACTCTTCCAAAAAACAGAAGTATAGGGAACATTTCCAAACTCATTTTGTGAGGCCAGCATTATACCTATACCAAAGCCAGACAAGGACACAAGAAGAAAAGAAAAGTGCAGGCCAATATCCCTGCCAAATATAAATGCACAATTCCTTGATAAAATACGTATTATCAAACTAACTGGTTATAGTAGGTCTCAACATAATCAAGGCCATATATGACAAGCTCACATCTAACATCACACCCAAAGGTGAAAAGCTGAAAGCTTTCCCTCTAAGATTAGGAATAAGACAGATATACCTATTCTTTCCTTTTATATTCAACAGAGTACTGGAAGACCTAGCCAGAACAATTAGGCAAGTAAAACAAACAAACAAACAAACAAACAAACAGCATTAAAATCAGAAAAGAAGTAAACTTGCCTTTATTTACAGATCGCATGACATTATATATTAAAAAAATCCTACTGTCTCCACTACTGTTCTAATTTGTTTATTAAAACATAAACAAATTCAGTAAAGTTTCAGAAAACAAAATCAATATACAGAGATCAGCTACATTTCCATACATTAGTAACGATTAGAAAGAGAAATTAAAAAAATAATTTTCTTGACAATTTCATCAAAAATAATAAATATGTAGAAGAAATTTAATCAAGGAGGCAAAAGACTTATGCATCAAAAACTGTAAACTATTAATGAACGAAATTGAAGAAGGCACAAATAAATAACAAATATTCCATGTTCATGAATTAGAAGAATTAGCATTGTTAAAATGTTTATAGAGCCCAAAGCAATCCACAAGTTCAATGCAATCCCTATCAAAATTCCAATAGTATTTTTCACTGAAATAGAAAAAAAATATAAAATTTGTATGAAACTCCAGAAGAGTTCGAATAATCAAAGCAATTGAGAAAGAAAAACAAAGCTGAAGGCATTATACTTATTGATTTCAAACAATAGTAATCAAAACAGCATGGTAGTGATACAAAAATTAACCCATAGATGAATGGAACAGAGAGAGCAGAAATAAATTCATGCATATATGGTCAATTAATTTTTGACAAAAGAGTAAAGAACATACAATGCAGAAATGATGGCATCATCAATAAATGGTGTTAGGAAAATTGGACCATTATCTTACACCATACATAATAATCAACTCAAAATGGATTAAAAACTTAAAAGTAATTCTGAAACCATAAACTCCTAGAAAACATAGGGCTAAGTTCTTTGACATTGGTATTGGCAATGATGTTTTGAATGTGACACCAAAAGCAAAGTCAACAAAAGCAAAAATAAGCAAATGGAACTACATCCAATTAAGTTATGCACAGCAAAGGAAACCATCAATAACATTAAAAGACAACCTATGGAATGGGGGAAAAACTGGAAACTACATATATAATAAGAGGCTAATGTCCAAAATATATAAAGAACCCAATAGCAAAAAAACAAAAACAAAAAACAAACAAAGTAAAACAAAGAACCCAAATAACCCAATTTAAGAAAATGGGCAAAGACCTGAATATATATTTTTTCAAAGAAGGTATACAAAAGACCAAGAGATAAATGGAAAGGTAGTCAACATTACTAATCATGTGAGAAATGAAAATCAAAACCACACTGAGATATCCACCACACACCCTGTTAGGATGTCTACTGGCAAAAAGACAAAAAATAAGTGTTGGTAAGGACTTGGAGGAAAGGGTACCCTGTACACTGTTGGTGGAGTGTAAATTGGTGTATCCACTATGGAAAACAGCACGGAGTTCCTCTAGAAATTAAAAATAGAATGACCATGCGACCTAGCAATTCCACTTCTGTTTATATATCTGAAGGAAATGAAGTCACTGTCTCAAAGAGGTGTCTGTACTTCCATGTTCTCTGTAGCATTATTACAATATCTAATATATGAAAACATATCATTTGATGCATTATTGAATAAAGGAAATATGGTACACAGTGAAATATTATTCGGTCTTAAAAAAGAAGGAAATCCCGCTTTTGCAACAACAGACATAAGACATTTACTTATGCTAAGTAAAATAAACTAGGTAGAAAAAGACAAATATGCATGTTATCACTTACATGTAGAATAAAAAATAAAGTTGAGCTCATGCAAACAGAAAAGAATGGTGGTTCTGCAGGCTGAGTGGTGGAGGAAAGAGGGAGAGCGTGGTAAAAGGGTGTAAAATCTCAGTAATAAGATGAATAAAGGTCATAGTGTCTAATGTACAGCATGGTAAACAATTAAAATTTGCTAAGAAAATAGAACATAAATATTTTTATCAAAAAAGAAAAAAGAAGATAAATATGTGAGGTGAGGTGATGGATGTGTTTATTACCTTGAATGTGGGATTTTTTTTACAATGTATATGTATACCAAATCATTATGTTGTACACTTGAAATATATTACAATTTTACTGGTCAATTATATCTCAGTAAAACTCAGAGAGTTTTATATAATTAAAAAATCCTTTGCCCATGTTGAATTGGGTGTATTGTTGAGTTGTAAAAGTTCTTTAGATATTGTAAATATTGGTGGCTTATCTAAGTATATGATTTGCAAATATTTTCTCCCATTCTGAAGATTGTCCACTCTCTTGAAAGTGCCCTAGATGCTTTCTGTATTATTTTGATGAAGTCTAATTTGTTTTTTCTTTTGTTGTCCTATATAAGAAAGTCACCAAATCTAATGTCATAAAGATTTCTTGCTTCGTTCTTATCTAAGAGTTTTTAATCACTCTTAAATCATTGACTCTATTACAGATGTCCCCCTTATACTTTGCCTCCACCTTATACTTTTAATTTTTATGATAAATTTTTAAAAATACGTTTTTATTGATTTTAGAGAGAGAAGAAGGGAGAGGGACAGAGATAGAAACATTGAAGAGACAGAAACATCAATCAGCCTCCTGCATGCTCCCACTGGGGATTGAGCCCACAACCTGGGTATTTGCCCCGACCAGGAATCCAGTGGTGACCTCTGGTTCATGGGTTGATGTTCACCCCCTGAGCCATACTGACCGGGATTGAAATATTTTTTATATGATGTAAGGTAAAGGTCCAAATTAATTATTTTGCATATAGATATTCAGTTTTACTAGTAATAGGTAGTTGAGAAAAAATGTCCTTTCCCCACTAAATGGGCTTGTATATGATGATTTATTTTGGGGCTCTCTATTTTAGTCCATATCCATATGTCTGTCCTTATGCCAGTGCCACACTCTTTTGATGACTGTAGCTTTTTATTAAGTTTTAAAAGATGGAAATGTAAATGTTCCAAATTTGTTGTTCTGTTTCAAGATTGTTTGGGCAGTTAATAATTTTTCAAAGTGCATTCTAAACAGAGTTTGTATGTTTATAAGCTTTATGGGTCATGTATGAAGATTTATGCCATGACTCCCATATTTATATTTTAAGCCCAACCTGTCCTGAGCTCTAGACTTGAAACTGCCTGACAATATTAGCATGTCACAAACACAATTTTAAATCTCTTTGAAATTTGCTTTTCCTGGCTTTGACATCTTAGTAAATAGCATCACATGCTTTTTCTCCCTTTTCTTCACTGGTGCTCTGATCCCACATCCCCTCCCATACCCAACCCTTCTGCAAGTCCTATTGGCTTTTCCTTCCAAATATATCCCGAATCTGACCACCTTCATTCTTACTACCCTAGTGACAGTCATCATGTTTCCTGCAACTACCTGCCCAATCTATGTTCTTCATAGAAGTCAGAAAGTCTGAGAAAAGTTGAATTCTGATACCTTACCTTTAATACGTTTGTCCAAGTATTCTAGGGCTATCCTAAACACCTGAATTAATGCAAGAAGTAAGGAACCAAATGCTAGAGATCCTGTGTGATATCTGGGCAAAGATAAAATGAGAGTAAAAGTTAGGATATCTTTACTATTAACTAAAGGATGTTAGTTAAACAATTTTTATAGGAAAAAGAGATGTGCAGAGGAACTGATAGGAAAGAGCTTCTTACACTTCCCTATTCAGATTGATAAAGGTTTAGAGTTTTAAAACATATGTATATATTTTGTTCTTTATCTACAAAAATGATACCAATAGCCTATCAGGATAATATAGGATGTTTGATTTGAACAATGGAGAGACATAGCCAAGTTAATCTTTAATCTTTAATATGGTTTCCTCCCTACCTCTAATCTCTAGTAACCAATTATTTTTAGAAGAATAAGAATAGTGGTCTAGGCAGGGAGTATAAAGTTGTGGCTATAAAACCAGACAGAGCCAATGAACATCCATGAATCTTGAATCATACTTTTGAATTTACTCATATTTTACCACTCGCATGATTAGCACAAGATTGAATTATAAGCACATTAAACATAACTTGGAAAATAGACGTGGGGCTCACCGTATGGCTCGTCCAAATGCAGTAAAAAGTGGATATGGTGGAATATCATCAGGTTTTCTCAAGGCCCAGTAGTAAGAAGCAAAGGCACCAGCAAGGGCACATTGACCCAATGCAATGACAAAGTTTATCAGCCAGAGAAAGACAAATAGATTGAATATCTGGAAGGTAGAGATGTATCGATAGTACAGGCCATTTCCACCATAGAAAGCAAAGTTGCACTGAGCACCAGGGCAAGCTCTGGACATTTCAGTTGTGTTAAAAATCTGTACTCAGAAAAAAACAACATGGATAATAGAATGTTACATACTATTGTAAGATATAACCCTCCCTGCCTTTTGTTTTATGTAACCCTACTCCCACCCCCAGTTGTTCTTTTTCCATGACCTTCTGCTGTTATTCCTATTTTCAATCACATTCTTTAATGAGCTCTTAAAAATATCTCTCATTTTCCATCCTTATATGATGTAAGGTAAAGGTCCACATTGTTTGCATATAGATACCCAGTTTTACTAGTAACAGGAAAATAATGAGATCAGGAAATAATAGAGCTTTCCTTCTATTCTCTCTGCCTCACCACATTTTCAGTGTTCTGCTAACTCCTGACCCATTCTCCCCTTCTCCACAGTGGTTCCTCTCACTCTACAGGGTCTCTATTTCAGGATGACTCCTAGGTGAAATGTAGTAGTGTTCTGTATGGAAGTTAAAGAAGAGTTTCTTTTACTTACCTCTGGGTCACAGGTTCTATTTTCATATTTACATTGCCCATTTGGGGTTATGACTTTGTATATGGGTGTCCCTGATGTAGCCAAGTAACTGAATAAACTCTATTAAGGATAAATTATTTGCTGGTAAATTGAAAATAAATAGAGATGAAAATAATGCAAGTAACTTAAAAATCTTTTGAGAGATTAACTTCAAATAACTTCTAACATTTTAATAATTAATCCATTTTTAGACCCAGAGTAATATCACATAGATCAGCTGCACTGAGAAGCCTCTTAAAAACATTAAGATATGTAGAAGCTTTTTAAGGTTATCACCGAAGAGAAGTACCATATGTGAAGACAAAATCAAACACAATCAACCATCTGACCTATAAAAGGGGAAATGCAATTGGGAGACTGACATCTTTTTTAGAGATCGGCAGTAAAAAAAAAAATCAGTTATTTCTTTAGGATGTTCCTAATCTCCCCAGGATGAAAACCACTGAGCTCCTGGTTCCTAAATAGTGGGTGACCTGTGGCTCAACTTGATAAACTATCAAAGGATACACTGCTATCACCGCCCAGTAGCAAATACAGATTGAGAGCAAAAAGAAAGTTAAAACTGGATAAATTAATGTAGTAGGGACATATCCAATGGCTCTGAAATAAAACAAATAGTTGAAATTCAAAATGATCCAGTGTTATAATTTCTCTAATAAATTTTTATTTGTTAGAACTAGAAATAAAACTTAGATTGGATTAATTCTAAGAACAGTGGTCATAACCAGTAACTCTCATTGGCTGATCATGCTGGCATATTCTTAGTTGATTTTAAAATTTTATTGATTGATTGATTGTAACTTAGAAACATTATTTCAATGCTCATATTTGAATCCTGATCAACTTTCCCCAAATTTTCTCTTCTTTGTTTATCATAAAGATTTGATACATTATAATCATAACATTTCTTCCTTTAGACTTTTAAAATTGAAGAGGACTTTGACAGTCATCTCATCAAATGTGTGAATCACTCCTTAATGCAGGATCTTTTTTTGTACTATCTCAAAATATGGTCATAAGCCTCTGGTGACCACACTTATAGCAAATTACTTGTATACGACACAGCTTATTCTATTTCTTACCAACATATTAGAAAATTCTTCCTTATCTGCCTTTCATATCCACTACGTTCTGGAGAAAAAATGGCTATCTTTTAACATAGTACTCCTTCAAAGTAACTCATCCTTTTATTCTGCAGGATAATTATACTTTTGACATTTCCTCATAAGACATAGTTTCTGAAATGGTCACCCACTAGTTACCCTGTCTTTAATTACTTTTGAGCAATCTTTATAGCATATGACATTGGGTCAAGTCCAACAGTGCTTGATACAGCCACTGAGAACTCTGGTGGAACTATTTCCACGTCTCATGAATTGAAACATCTTAGATTTCTTTTGAATTTATTACCTTCTCCACATCACTGGTTGAGCTATACTGTGGTTTCCTCCTTTCTCCAAACACTACTACTGTATTAAGTGAATTATTGAGCATACTTTTGTTTACTGTATACTCAGACACATTTATTCCAATGCTTTTTTTTCTTGAACAAATTATCAACCTGTCACAGTTGTATTGGCCCCTTAACACACACACACACACACACACACACACACACACACAGACACACACACACACAGACACACACTCATATACACATTAAGAGGCATAATTGTAGGGCAAATAACAGTGAATTGCACAATATCAGTGTTTAAAGTGTTTCTAAATTAAAAGCTGTAAATACAAAAGGTATAATCTATATGGCCAATTTTGTCATTCATATGGCAATGGTAATAGATGTAATTGACTTTCTAGAATTATGGTGGTTTAAAGTTCTGCAAATGATCTCAGCCATTAATATTAACATATGACTCAGTATGGGAATAATACAATACAACTAACTGTTATATAACACTTTATTACCTAATTCACATATGTTATTCTCCTACCATATATTTGGTGTTTTTAAAAAAGTGCTAATATATAGACTAAACAGGTTTTAATCTTACTTTAATGATAATTGTGGTTTTAGGGATATTGAAGGGCATGTTAGCATGATCTTTCTAATAACTGGCTGTCTGAACTCAAACAAGTCATCTCAAAGGGAAAGCAGATTTCTTTAATAAGTCTTCTTAAAGGGAAATTAGTCTGGGGCAGCTATACAATAGGCAGCACCTGGCTGGGCTGACAGATACATTCTAGGCCAGTTTTCCCATTGGGATCTTACTTGCTCCCTTCCTTCAGGAGGGCAATGGAGATTCGGATTCTGTCCCTAAGGAAGATCAGCAGGAGGATGATAAGCACTTCAAGGATGCTGAGGATTACCACTTTAAACAGAAAAAGAAATTAGTGTGAAGCACACATCAATCCAAAAAAAAAAAAAACCCACAAACTTCCTCTGCAGAAGTTAGGACTGGGTTTCATGGTTATTTCAGCCAATTCAGACATTCATAGTTTCAGCCAATCTTAGAAATTCACTTTCAAAATCCACAAGAAATGCTAAGAAATCTAGATGAAAACCTTTAGCTGAAGTTTGAACAACTCAACCGGACAGGCTTTATGAAAGGAAACATTTCATGCCATTTGTAGAAATGGGAAAACAGGCATGGAAGGAAGGAAGGGCTGCCTTCCGCAACTCTTAAATGTTTCACTTTTAGCTTCACTGAGTAAGAGATCTTTACAGAGGAAACTTTTTGTCTGCCCTGCTCATAATGCCTCTTTTACTTGTTGTTGCTAATCCTCACCTGAGGATATTTCCCCTCTTACCCGCCCCCCTATCTCCCCCACCGCCCCTGCATTGAGAGTAGAAGGGAGAGGGAGAGACAATGAGAAGGAAACATTGATGTGAGAGAGACACATTAATCAGTTGCCTCCTGCACTTGCCTCCACTGCGCCCAGGATCAATCCTGCAACCAAAGTATGGTATATGCTCTTGTCCAGAATCGAATCAGAGACCTTTCAGTCCTCTGGCCAAGGCTCTATCCAATGAGCCAAACTGACTGGGACAAAATGCCTCTTAATTAGTTGACCTTGTGGATTTACATAACAGGCTTGTGGCTGCCCACATTTTTACTCTGTGACACCACATGACCACCACTGATGGTATCAAGTTTTAAACACAGCCCATCTAATAAAAGTCTGAAAATTAAAACTAAGATATTCTAGGTCAGTTTTGAGTTAAAGTTTATAAACTTCTTGAACTAAGAGTTATGCAAACTTAATGAACTATGTCAAAACTATCTTCATGTGAAGTAAATAAGTGTGCAAAGAAAGAATAAAGTGTATGTGTAGAGACAGAAAGGGAGGGGGAGAAGAAATCTTGGGTTCTTTTTGGCTTTTGTTTCCTGGATCTAGGTACAGTTGGAATCATATTTCTGTTTTATTTTTTAGTTTGGCAAGACACTTGTACATTCTTATAAGAATACCTCTGCCTTGGCCCTTGCTTGTTCTAATTTTCTTTTCTTTTCAGCTATCTTGAATTACTTCTTTTTTACTTGAAGCCAAATAGTCCTAATTACTCTACTTCCTCAATTCTAAAACATATCTATAATTTAATAATATCTTTTTTAAAAAAGTAAAGAAATCCATCATTAAATATCTATTTATTAATTATAAGATGCATCCTAACTTCAAAGATGTTAAAATGTGAAAAGGTATGATCTTAAAATTAAAAAAATATATCACTGCTAAAAGAAATCTGAAATTACAAAAGAAACTTAATGGAAAGTTAATTAAAATTTCCACCTGTGAAAGACTTTACTTCATAACACACTTCCTAGACAGCTATTCTGGTGATACATTGAACACCTCTCCACAGACAGGGCACTCATTATTTTATCCTACTCTTTTTTTTTTAAATACATTTTATTGATTTTTTACAGAGAGGCAGGGAGAGGGATAGAGAGCTAGAAACATCGAGGAGAGAGAAACATCTATCAGCTGCTTCCTGCACGCCCCCCACTGGGGGTGTGTACGCAACCAAGGTACATGCCCTTGACCGGAATCGAACCTGGAACCTTTCAGTCAGCAGGCTGACACTTTATCCACTGAGCCAAACCGGTTTCGGCTATCTTACCCTTATACCACTAACATTCTGATGTTACATCACATATCATTCAGTATTTCCAAGTAAGTGGAAATATCTCAATAATGTATCATTTTGCTACTACAGCTTTTTTTAGTTAAACTGTATTGATGTTTTCATGCACATCTGATTCTTTTAAAACATAAAAATGAGCCCAAAATTGTGGAATATAGCCATAATAAACTAAAATCCTTATCTTCTTTGGACAAACTTAAGAATATGAGATATACCAGAATTGCTTTATATTCTAAATTGCATTGATGAGAACATTGCATATTAAACTCTGCCTTTATAAAATTACTTGTTTAAATTGTTATATTAGAGAAATTTAACTGTCTTATAAATTTATATAATATATTCCTTCCTTGTATTTGAATGAGAAAAAACAATATAAACACAACTTTTTGAGACCCTATAGAGAAGCTGGAATAATTGTAACTTCATAGGGAAGGACAGAAGGATAATTAATAGTAGAAATGAAAATACAACTCTCTTAACACAATCCAAAGCTCATAAAATTATATTATTGTTTGTATAACAGTATTTCTGTCAATTCATGTAATCAAATGTATGTACTTGTCACTGGCACCTAGAATTTTGTCCAAACACAGGTCATCAATTAATGTCTGATAATGGATTGTGAAAGCTGAGGTTCATTTGAGGAAAACTTACCATTTCTAGACTTGAAAATAAAAGCAAGCTCTGTATTTTCCTCAAAGTACCTCTCTTAGTTTTCCAATAGCAGATTCTGATAAAGTCAATTATGTTTGTGTTGAAGGTCCTTAAGGGACAGCAGTGGGAGAACCACAGAACATGTAACTAAGATTCATGTGTGGTTAAAACTAGAGGTTTCAATACGTACTAGATGAGATTTGTCATCTTTAGAAATGATAGCTAACAGTAAGTGAATTGCTGAGGAGATATATAATCACTTCAAATTCAGGGAAAGTGATTCGATGAGGGTATAAGTTCCAAGATGTCTGATTTTTATATTTAAAAATGACTATAAATGAAACAGTTATTCTGCAACATAGTTGAAAAAAAAATGGGCTTGTTATGTGAAGAGAACTAGTCTGATAAGAGTCAGCAATGGGAAGCCAAAGAACAAATGTTTGGTGTTCTGATCCAGCACTGTCCAAGGAAAAGAAAACAGCCCAGTGGGTGTGGCTCAGTGATTGAGCATCAATTTATAAAGTAGGAGGTCATGGTTTGATTCGTGGTCAGGGTATATGCCTGGGTTGCAGGTTCAATCCTCAACGAGGGTTGTGCAGCAGGCAGCCAATCACTGATTCTCTCTCATCATTCATTTTTCTATCTCTCTCTCCCTTTCTTTCTGAAACCAATAAAAATAAATAAATAAATAAGACCAAGACCAAGGAAAAGAGAACAACTCCATTGGGTAGACAAAGGAATCTGATGGGGACTTCTGTGCAGCCAGGCTAGGTCATCAAGCTTGGCCTGGGCCTGAAGGAAACAGCTCTCAAAGCTATTTGAGGCCCTCTGCTAAAAAAGCTCCTCATTAGCAATCTTGGTCCCCCTATGCTTTTGACCCCAGGAAAGAAGTGTCCAAGATGGGCAGGGAGAGTTTAAAAAAAATAGTGTATCAAATAGTGTAAACCTACAAGTATAAACAAACAAAATGGCACTCTGACAACTATGTGAGCCTTTGCAAAAGCCTAATGGCTTTTAGGTGACATGGCAAAATCAAGTTTTCAAATTTATGGGGTGGGACCCAGACCTGGAATCAGGAAGCCCCACCCAGATACTCTCCCTTCTGAGTCTCTGGGCTCCTTTACCAGGCCTCCTTGGCCATTTCCTGTCTGGCTCTCACACTTCAACAATATAAAGATGAATTTTCTTTTAAAGCAACATGTAATTAGAAAGTTTAAAAAAATTTTGATGAAAGTCCATGAATCTCTGACGTGCAAGGAGTATTATAATAAAACCAGTCTAGGAATATAGTCATCTCTGAAATCATCTTGCTTTAAAATTTTGTTAATATTACCTTTAATGAATTTGATAATCTGAATAAATAGTTCAAAATATAAATTTATTTTTAGTTACTTATTACTTCAACTTCTATAATAAATAGTTTAAAATTTCTGTTATAAACATTTTCTTTTTTATCCCCTTTTTCTTTTTAAACAAATTTGAAAAATCAAGCATTTGTTTCCTTTTAAAATACCTTTCTTGGACATTAGGTTAATGGCTATATACATCCACATTCAAAGCATTTTAAGTTAAAGGTAAAAACTTGAAGTCATTGTCAAATAATATTTTCTTAGACTATATGATAAATGCCACTCAATGACTTTTCCATTTACTGTAACTAGCAGAATTATAAACACATTTACTTTAATGATATTAATAAGTGTATTCAACAGGTTATACCAACCCAAGCTTTCCTTTAGACAAAAAGATGCTTTCTCATTATTACAATTTTAACAAACCACTTTTTAAAAACCACTCACTAAATGCAAGCCATGTTTGTTTCAGTTGTAAGTACATGCTTATATCAGTCTGAATCCCGAGGTCATATATAGTTATGTGAGAATTTGGGCGTTCCTGGAGATTCCTGTACTGCTGATAACAGTGCCATATTCCTAGAAAAAGAAAGAAAAACAGACTAATACAAAATGTTATTTTCTGAAATATAAGTTATACACTTACAACACATCTACATGTATTTGAACAGCATGGTTATTTCTATAAAGGCAAGATTCATACTTATATAGTAAATATTTTATGTTGGTCTAATAGTCTAAATATGCTACTTAATTCAATATCAGAGTTTTCAGTGTTTATTTGGATGAGTGTGGCAACACTTGGCTTTAAATGTCCTTTTGACTAGAAACAACCTTAATGTCCATTAGTAGGGACTGGTTAAATGAGTTATGGTATACTTGTACAGTGGAATGCTATTTTCCTTTATAAAGAGGAGAAAGTCTAGTGATATTAAATAATTTTTTGACATTTTGTTAGGTGAAAAGAGCAAAGTACAAAATGACAAAATGTATGCTGTAATTCATATACAAGAACAATTTATATATATATTTTCTTGTATATACATACAGTCTCTCTGGAAGGATACACAGAAATATAGTATTTTTTTTGCTTGCAGGAAGAGAAATTTAGTGACCACAGAATAGAATGCGAAGGAAAATTTTCACTGTATAAACTTCATACATTTTGAACTTTGAAGCATGTGAATATATAATCAACTTAAAAAGCAAATTTAAAAGATCATTCAAATTGCAAAAAATAAAATAAAATAAAATAGCCTTTTCAAATTTTTTGGGTAGTGAAGTCATGTCTTGGTGGAACATCTAAAGCATATTCTTATCAAAGTTTGTATCTAGGCAAGGCAAACAGGGACTAACTATATTTTCTCCCAAACTCTATATTTTAAAATCTATAATGACTTCTTAAATGATCTAGATAAAGTGGTAGTAAAAAGAAAATAGAGGTAAGAGGTCCACTAATTTTAATGACCAGTGGGTTTGGATTAGGTACATTGGAAATGTCCCAGCAATAATGAAAACCACAGTTTTTTAAACTCCCTAACTATAAACAAACAGGTTTTTGTTTTGTTTGTTTGTTTTGTTTTGGTAGATATAAAGTGAAGGACAGAGAGAGAGAGAAAGAGAGAGAGAGAGAGAGAAGGCAAGATTAGAAAAGACATTTGCTTTTCAAAGAGATATGACAAATCTGTTGTTTTAGGCCATGCTTTTTAAGTATATTTTTAAATTTTCCTTTTAAAAAAACTTTATAGAATATTTGACACATACGTTACATATAATACAAAAGTTGTTTTCAAAGCATAAAGTAAAATGAATACATTGAATGTATCACTTAGCTTATGATTTTATAATCTCAATTTTGCTCTAATTATGCAAATTAAAATTTTTTATCCTATCCAATGTCTTCATCCTATCATCTTCTTGCCTCTTCCTGACAAAGAGCAATTATTCTAAATTTTGTGCATATGATTCTCCTATTTTAACAGATGTGTTGAAATGTCCCCCAAAAGGGAGTTTTATATCTCATACAAATTTATTATTTACTAGAGGCCTGGTGCATAAAATTCATGCATGAGGAGGTGTGTTCCTTAGCTTAGTCTGCACCCTCTCCAATCTGAGACTCCTTAAGGAATGTCAAACTGCCCATTTAGGCCCGGTCCCATCAACATCGGGCCTAAATGTGCAGTCAGATATCACTCCCCCAATCCAGGACTGCTGGCTCCCAACCACTCACCTGTTTGCCTACCTGATTGGCCCTAACCACTTCTGCCTGCCAGCCTGATTACCCCCTAACCCAGTGGTCAGCAAACTTTGGCTCTGTTGACTAATGAGTTTGCTGACCACTGACCTAGACTCTCGATTCCAATAATTACAGGCTATTGTTGTTCTTTGTGGTCAGCAAACTCATTAGTCAACAGAGCAGCAATCCATGGCTTGCAGAGCCGGCAGATTGCCTACCACTGCCCTAACCACTCCCCTGACAGCTGATTGATGCTTAACTGCTCTCCTGCCAGCCCAATTGCCACTAACTGCCCTCCCCTGACAGCCTGGTAACCCCTAACTATCCTCCCCTGCCGGCCCTGTTACTCCCAACTGCCCTCCCCTGCCAGCCTGGTTACCCTAATTGCCCTCCCCTGCAGACCTGGTCACTCCCAACTGCTCTTGCCTGCTGGCTTGATCACCCAAAACTGCCCTCCCCTGCCAGCCATCCTGTGTCCACATGGGGGTGGTTATCTTTGACTACATGGGGGCAGCCAACTTGTGTGTTGGAGTGATGTTCAACTTGCATATTACCCATTGATTATATATGATTGGTTTATTTATATATCTTTGTAGTTCTGTGAATTTTGAAGCTACTTTATTAGATGTATAGAATTGGTATTTTTTTTATTAATGTATTACATGTATACATATCTTCCCATTGCCCCCCACCCCAGGCTTACCCTAACCTCCCAGTGTCTTGTATCCATTGGTTATGATTATATACATGCATACAAGTCCTTTGGTTGATCTCTTATCTATCCCACCTCTCCCTAACCTTTCCTTGTAATTTGACAGTCTGTTTGATGCTTTATTGCTTCTGTATCTATCTTTTTGTTCATCAGTTTATAATGTTCTTTATTATCCATAAATGAGTGAAATCATTTTTCTTTCATTGACTGGCTTATTTCATTTAGCATAATGCTCTCCAGTTCCATCCAGGTTGCTGCAAATGGTAAGAATTCCCTCTTTTTTAAGGCAGCATAGAATTCCATTATGTAGATGTACCATAGTTTTCTGATCCACTCATCTGCTGATGGGCACCTAGGCTGTTTCCAAATTGTAGCTACTGTAAATTGTGCTGCTATGAACACAGGAGTGCATAAATCCTTTCTGATTGGTGTTTCTAGTTTTTTAGGATATATTCCTAAGAGTGGGATTGCTGGGTCAAATAGGAGTTCTATTTTTAGTTTTATGAGGAAACTACATACTGTTCTCCACAGTGGCTGCAACAGTCTGCATTCCCACCAGCAGTGCATAAGGGTTCCTTTTTCTCCACATCCTCGCCAACACTTGTCATGTGTTGATTTGTTGATGATTGCCATTCTGACAGGTGTGAGATGGTATCGAATTGTTGTTTTGATTTGCATCTCTAGGATAATTAGTGACTTTGAGCATGTTTTCATGTGTCTCTTGGCCTTCCTTCTGTCGTCTTTCAAAAAGGTTCTATTTAGGTCCCTTGCCCATTTTTTTATTGGATCATTTATCTTCCTTTTATTAAATTGTATAAGTTGCCTGCAGATGTTGGAGATTAAACCTTTATCAGTGATAACATTTGCAAATATGTTCTCCCATACAGTGATCTTTCTTGTTGTTTTGTTGATGGTTTCTTTTGCTGTGCAAAAGCTTTTTATTTTGATGTAGTCCCATTTGGTTATTTTCTCTTTAGCTTCCATTGCCCTTGGAACTGTATTAGTGAAGAAGTTCTTTTGGCCTATGTCTGAGATTGTGCTGCCTGTGGATTCCTCTAGTATGTTTATGGTTTCCCATCTTATGTTTAAGTCCTGTATCCACTTGGAGTTTATTTTTGTGTATGATGTAAGTTGGTGGTCTAGCTTCATTTTTTTGCATGTATCTGTCCAATTTTCCCAACACCATTTATTGAAGAAGCTGTCTTAACTCCATTGTGTGTTCATGCCTCCTTTGTCAAATGTTAATTGAGTATAGTGGTTTTGGTGGATATCTGGATTCTCTATTCTAGTCCATTGGTCTATATGTCTGTTCTTGTGCCAGTACCAGGCTGTTTTGAGAACAGTTGCTTTGTAATATAGCTTGAAATCTGGTATTGAGATCCCATCTACTTTATTCTTCTTTCTCAGGATTGCTGTGGCTATTCGGACTCTTTTTTTGTTCCAGATGAATCTTTGAAGAGTTATTTCTAGGTCTGTGAAATATGTTGTTGATATTTTAATGGGTAGTGCATTGAATTTATACATTACTATGGGTAGTATAGACATTTTAATGATGTTGATTCTCCCAATCCATGAGCATAGTATGCTCTTTCATCTGTTTACATTTTCCTCTATCTCTTCTTTCAGTGTCCTGTAGTTTTGTGCATATACGTCTTTTAACTCCTTAGTTAAGTTTATTTCTAGGTATCTTAATTTTTTTTGGTGCGATGGTAAATGAGATTGCTTTTTTAGACTCTCTTTCTATAATTTCACTATTAGTGTGTAGAAATGCCATAGATTTCTTGGCATTAATTTTGTATCCTGCTATATTGCCAAATTAATTTATTAAGTCTATTGGTTTTTTGATGGAGTCCTTTGGGTTTTTTATGTACAGTATCATGTCATATGTAAATAAGGACAGCTTTACTTCTTCTTTTCCAATTTGGATGCCTTTTATGTTTTCTTCTTTTCTAATTGCAATAGCTAATACTTCCAGTACTATGTTGAATAGGAGTGGTGAGAGTGGGTATCCCTATCTTGTTCGTATTCTTAGGGGAAATGGTTTTAGTTTTTGCCTATTGAGTATGACATTAGCTGTGGGTTTATCACATATGGCTTTTATGATATTGAGGCATGATCCTTCTATTCCCACCTTGTTGAGTGTTTTTATCAAGAAAGGGTGTTGGATTTTGTCAAATGCTTTTTCTGCATCAATTGATATGACTATGTGATTTTTATCTCTCAATTTGTTTATGTGATGTATCACGTTTATTGATTTGTGGATGTTGTACCCTCCTTGCATTCCTGAGATAAATCCTACTTGGTCATGGTGTATGATCTTTCTGATGTACTGCTGGATCCAATTTGCTAGAATTTTGTTGAGGATTTTGGCATCTATGTTCATGAGGGATATTGGCCTGTAATTCTGTTTCATTGTGCTGTCTTTATCTGGTTTTGGTATTAGGGTGATGGTGGCTTCATGGAAGGTATTTGGAAGTGTTCCTTCTTCTTCAATATTTTGGAATAGTCTGAGGAGGTTAGGTTTTAATTCTTCTTTGAATGTTTGGTAAAACTCTCCTGTGTAGCCATCTGGTCCCAGGCTTTTGTTTGCTGGAAGCTTTTTGATGACTGCTTCAATTTCTTCCATAGTTATTGGGCTATTGAGATGTTTAGATTCTTCCTGGTTGAGTTTTGGAAGGTTATATTTTTCTAGGAATATGTCCATTTCCTGCAGGTTGTCCAGTTTATTGGAATAGGGTTGTTCATAGTATTTTTTAACAATCATTTGTATTTGGGCGGGGTCTGTTGTTATTTCTCCTCTTTCATTTCTGATTTTGTTTATTTGGGTTTTCTCTCTTTGCTTTTGGGTGAGCCTGGCTAGAGTTTCATCAATCTTGTTTATCCTTTCAAAGAACCAGCTCTTGGTTTTGTTGATCTTTTGAATTCTTTGGTCTCTATGTTGTTTATCTCCACTCTGATTTTTATTATTTCCTTCCTTCTGCTTACACTGGGCTCTTCTTGTTGCTCTCTTTCTAGCTCTTTGAGTTGTAGGGTTAGGTAATGTATTACCATTATTTATTATTTTTTGCAGTAGGCTTATAGAACTCTCAAGATTGCTTTCACTGTTTCCCATAAATTTTGTATTGTTGTCATTGTCATTTGTTGCCATCATGTTTTTAATTTCTTCCTTGATCTCCCTGTTTACCCAGTCATTGTTTAATAGCATGCCATTCAGTCTTCTTGTTTTTGATTTCTTTGTATTGTTTTTATTGTAGTTGATTTCCAGTTTTATGCCACTATGATCTGAGAAAATGCTTGCTATGATTTCTATCTTCTTGAATTTAAGAGACTTTTCCTATGATCAAACATATGGTCTATCTTTGAAAATGACCCATGTGCACTTGAGAAGAATGTGTATTCTGTGGCTTTGGGGTGAAATGTTCTGAAGATATCAATTAATTCCATTTGGTCTAGTGATTCATTTAGGATTGATTTTTTTGCTAATTTTTGTTTAGAGGATTTGTCCAGTGGTGATAGTGGGGTATTAAAGTCTCCTGCTATGATTGTATTGCTGTCAAATCTCTCCTTTGATATCCTCTAGAATTTTTTTTTATGTATTTAGGTGCTCCTGTGTTGGGTGTGTATATGTTTACCAGAGTTATTTCTTCTTGTTGGATTGTTCCCTTTAGTATTATGAAGTGGCCTTCCTTATCTCTTATGTCCTTCACTTTGAGATCTAATTTGTCAGATATAAGTATTGCAACCTCAGCTTTTTTTTCATTTCCATTTGCCTGAAAAACTGTCTTCCATCCCTTCACCTTCAGTCTGTGTGCATCTCATTTTCTCAGGTGGGTTTCTTATAGACAGCAGATATATGGATCATGTTTTCTTATCTAATCCATTACCTTATGTCTTTTAATTGGAGAATTTGTTTACATTTAAAGTTATTATTGATAGGTACTTATCTGTCACCATTTTTAGTCTTTATACTCGAGTTCCTTCTTTGTTTCCTATTTTTTTACAGCAGACCCTTTACCATTTCTTGCATTGCTGGTTTGGTAGTAATAAATTCCCTAAGTCCTTTTTTGTCTGTGAAGCTCCTGATTTCACCTTCAATTTTGATTAAAAGCCTTGTTGGGTACAGTATTCTTGGATTCAGACCCTTCCTTTGCATGACTTTGTATATTTCATTCCATTCCCTTCTGGCCTGATGAGTTTCTGTTGGGAGATCAGTTGCTAGTCTGATGAGGATTCCCTTGTAGGTAACTTTTAAGATTCTTACTTTGTCATTGGTGTTTGCCAATTTGATTATAATGTTCCTTGGTGTCAGTCTTTTGGGGTTCATTTTGCTTGGGACTCTGTAAGCTTCTTGGATTTGTATGGTTTTCTTCTTTCCTATGTCAGGGAAGTTTTCTGTTATTATTTCTTCAAACAGGTTTTCTATTTCTTGCTCAGTTTCCACTCTTTCTGGAACCCCAATTATGCTGATGTTGTTTTGTTTCATGTTATCCCATAGTTCCCTTAGGTTCTCCTCTTGCTTTTTAATTTTTTTTCTAGAAGCTGCCCTACTTGGGTATTTTTTCCTACGTTGTCTTCTAGCTCACTGATGTGGTCCTCTGTTCTTCTAGTCTACTTTTGATGCTTTCTATTGGGTTCTTTACAACAGCAATGTCATTTTTCATTTCTTCTTGATTCTTTATAGTTTTCTCTTGGTTCTTAGTCATATTGTTGAATTTGTCTTCCATTCTTTTCAGCCACCTTATGCCCATTTCTCTGAACTCTTTCTCTGACAGGTTGTTTGCTTCTCTTTCGTTTACTTCCTTTTCTGGTGTGCCTGCTTTTCTTTCATATGTGAGCTGTTTCTTCATCTGACCATGGTCTTTCTTCTCCAGGTATCTGGTTATGTAGTTCTCTCTCCTTTTCATATGACATGTGGAGCTCCTCTGAATCCAAGTGTTTGCGCTGATTGGGGAGTAGTGTTCTGGGTCCCCAGGCTGTTCAGTGAGTGCTGCAGCTTTCAGGCTGCTGTAAACATCCACTTTCCCCTGCAAGATGGCGCAGTCTACACATTCACGCTGGTGACTCTGGGAGAAAAAATCCTGTGGCAGTGGGGCTGCCTGGCTAGGGGAGCCTTGTCCACCAGTCCCCCACCTTCTCCTGAGGATAACTGTCCCCTAACTTGCCAACAAACACTCCCAGTGTGACCCTCAGCTGTTCTCTCTGTCTGCTCAGTAACAAGGCTCCAGATACGTCTGTCTATTCCGCCACCATTTTTTTTCTCCTGGTATTTTTTTTTAGTAAATTAAATTCTTTTTAATTTAATTATTGACTCCCTGCTTTCTCTCATGAGCTGCATTAAATCACCCGGGAAATTAAGTTGGTTCTACATTGAAAACGTGGCCCAAGTTTCCCTAATTTGACACATAGATTACTGCAATAGCTCCTCACTAATCTTGTTATTTCTCTTGCCTCACTCCTGTCTCTTCTCAACTCAAGAACTAGAGCAGTGGTCGGCAAACTCATTAGTCAACAGAGTGGCAAACCGAGACTTGCAAGCCGCAGTTTGCCGACCTCTGGACTAGAGTGATCATCAGTACATATCGCTCCTCTGCTCAAAACCCTGCAATGCCTCCCTACTTCACTCAAAGTAAAAAGCAGGGGAGTGGTTAGGGGGTCATCAGGCTGGCAGGCAGGTGAGATTCTCATAAGAATCTCTAAATCTCTAGCCAACCAAAAGGTCTATGACTTTATCTCCCACTTTTCTCCCTTTTACTCAGAATACCCATCCACCCCAGCCTTCTAGCCATTTCTTTAATACACTCCTACCTTTGCTCTACCTATTCTCACTGTCTGGAACTTGTTCCTTATCTCTAATGGCTAATCCCATTGCCTCCTTCAAGTGTCTTTTTAGATCTCTTTTCAAAAAGTCTACCCTACTAATATTCCAAATTTTACTCCTTGTCCTATCAGGATACTCTCAATCCCCCCTTTACTGGTTCTACTTTTTCTTTTCCCAAAGAAAATATCACTTTCTGGTAGATAATTCACTTAAGCTGTAAGCATCAGGCTAGCAAGAACTTTTACCTGTTTACTGTTCTACCTCCAAAGCTTAGAATAGTGCCAGTGTACTGTAGCTGCTCAATTGACATTTGTTGAATGAACAAGTAAAACAATGTAATCCCAGCCCAGTTGGTGTGGTTCAGCACTTGAGTGTCAGTCCAGGGACCAAGAGGTCACTGGTTCGATTCCTGGTCAGGGCAAGTGCACAGGTTGTGGGCTTATTCCTCAGTAGAAGGGTGCAGGAGGCAACCGATTGACGATATTCCTTTCTCACCAATGCTTCTATCTCTTTAACCTTCTCCCTTCCTCTCTCGCTAAAAATCAATAAAAACATATTTTAGAAAATAATAAAAGAATGTATGACTAGATCTGGATGTCTCTTCCCTTACTCTCCTTGGTATAATTAGAGCTTCCTATATCTATGAATTCATATATTTCATCTGTTCTAGAAAATTCTCATCCAATAACTTTCAAATATGACAGATATATGTTAATGCCTACTCAAGCTATTGTCTACCCCTCTTAGCCACATGATCATATTTTGTCCCTGTGCCACATTATGCTCTATTTTAGGTAATTTCAGTTCATTAATTCTCTAATTTGCTATTTATCAATTTAATTGTAATCTAATAATTATTTTATTTTGAAAAGTTTTACTTAGTTCACCTTCATAGATACCTGAACATATTTTATAACTTATTTTAAATATTATTTCCTTATTTTAAACATTTTATACATAGTTATTTCATATTTTATATCTACTAATTCCCATATCTGATTTCTTGAAGACCTCAAGAAATAAGGTCTTACATTTTGGTAATCTTTGATTGTGACTCATACTTTGTTCATCTTAATCTGTGGAAACCTGGTTATCTAAATGAAGATGCTTTCATCTAGAGGGGAAACTGTATTTGTTTCCATTAGAAGACAAAAGGTACTACAAAACTGGGTTTACTTAGATGTTTTCCAGGATTCCAGACTTACTCAAGGAGTCTCAGGCCTGATCTCCTACTCTGCTACTGACTCTGGCCTCATTCTCTTATTATAGGACTCATATGTGCTACCCAGCACCTCACATGTGCTTCCTGATCAATTCCCCATTTTTTTAGCTCATGGGTTAATTTTATTTTCTTTAGAGGGATTTCTTTTATTTCCTGTAAAGTCATCAAAATAATACACTATATAAAACAATATAATATGGTTTTTATGCCATTATTTCATAGCAAGAGAACACTTTAGACTATTTAGTTCCTTCATAATGGTGGATGTGAGTCTTGGAAGTGTTTTCCTATTTCTTTTTCTATAGCTTTATTGCTTTACTCTTTCTCGCTCACTCTTTCTCTCTCTCTCTCTCCCTCAGTATGACCCCTGGGCTTTAATCCTCCTTCCTCAATAATATTCGTACATAGTAACATCAACTAATATTGTTTATTGAATAGTTTCTATGTGCTAGGCAGTTTTCTAAGTAATTTATATACACTACTAGAGGTCTGGTGCACAAAATTTGTGAAGGGGGCAGTGTCCTTCAGCCCAGCCTGCTCCCTCTCCAATCTGGGACCCTTTGAGGGATGTCCAACTGCCTGCATAGGGCCTAAACGGACATCCCTCTCACAATTCAGGACTGCTGGTTCCAAACTGCTCACCTGCCTGCCAGCCTGATTACCCCCTAACCACTCCCCTGCCAGCCTGATTGATGCCTAACTGCTCCCTTGCCAGCCTGTTTGCCCCTAATTGCCCTCACCTGTAGGCCTGGTCACCCCTAACTGCCCTCCCCTGCAGGCCTGGTCACCCCTACTGCGCTTCCCTGAAGGTCTGGGTCCCCCCCAACTGCCCTTCCCTACAGGCCCAGTCACACCCAATTTCCCTCCTCTGCTGGCCTGGTCCCTGGCAACTGCCCTCCCTGCTGGTCATCTTGTTCACATGGGGGCAGGATCTTTTGATCACATGGGGGCAGTCATCTTGTATGTTGGAGTGATGGTCAATCTGCATATTACTCTTTTATTGGATAGCATAGAGGCCTGGTGCATGGGTGGGGGCCAGCTGGTTTGCCCTGAAGGGTGTGCTGGATCAGGGTGGGTGTTCCCTTGGGGCATGGGTGGCCTGGGCGAGGGGCCTGTGGTGATTTGCAGGCTGGCCACACACCCCAGTGACCCAAGTGGAGGCCCTGGTATCTGGGATTTATTTATCTTCTACAATTGAAACTTTGTAGCCTGGAGTGGAGCCAAGCCTTCTGCTGCACAGCCATTGAAACTTTGTAGCCTTAAGAGGAGGCCTGGACCAACCAGGGTGTGCGGAAAGCTTAGCTTCTTACATCGCCAGGGGCAACCCAAACTTTTCTTCTGCTCTCTCTGTGGCCATAGCCATCTTGGTTGGGTTAATTTGCATATTCTCTCTGATTGGCTGGTGAGCATGACTTGTGGGCATGGCTTGGGGGTATAGTAGATATGCGGTCAATTTGCATATTACTCTTTTATTAGATAGGATATTGTTGAATACAGATCCCTATTATACAGATGCAAAAACAAAAAATTAGAGAGACTTGCGGAGGATCACATGGTTAACATGTAATGAATCTAGAATTGTGCCTTTTCAATCTCCAAATCAATACTTGTAATTATTTTGTTATAGGGCCTCTCCTGTGTAACTCTTAATTTGTTCTGGCCAATGAAAATTGTTCCTCTGCTATTCATGGGCACTTGCCCACAAATAGCCTGGCTTTTTCTCTGGTCAGTATGACATATCCACATTGTTCTCTGCCTTAGTAAATAGGCTGCTGTCAGTAGGAAATGGTTGGTTTCTCATGATATATTGACAGCTTACTTTCCAAGATAGTAACAGATGTCAGTTACATACTGTCTTACTTACACTTCCAAATCTAGTTGGATATTTCTCCACTCAATAAATAGCTTCAAACTTACTTGCCACACCATTAATTGCTGGGTTAGGACTAGCTAGGGAGTCAATGGAGAGCTAAAATTGGTTGTGTTACCTGCACTTTTATATATTAACCATCTTTCTCCCCTTTGTCAAACTTTTCTCCCTTTGCCAAACTTGGACTGTAGCCAATTTCAGATTTTTCTTGCTTGTTAAGACTAGTCAGTAACATCAATAGCAAACTTTACTGGCCTTCACTTCCTGATGATATTAAAAGGTGATTGAATCACATGCTCAGACTCTATGTTCACAAAGAGCAGAGGTTACTTTGAGCTCCAAGCAGAAACACAAAAAAAGGGCTTTTAAACAAAAGGCTTTCTGGCAAGTTTCTGATGAAGGGACAGCAGGTCTTCCATCAGACTGACCCACTTGTTCATGGGCAGCTAGCTGCACAGCAGGAGCAGATAGGGAGCACTTAAAGAGACTCAAATGATTAGAAACTCACTGAGAATAAAGAGGAGGAGAGTAACAGTAACCCAATCTGTAAAGTGCTTACTGTGTTCCAGACACTGTTCTGAGAGCTTTGTATTCATTGTCTCATTTAATCCACACAATCTTGTGAAATGGAGATATCATTGCAACATTGTTATGGATAAAGAAACTGGGTCTTATAATCATTAAGAAACTTTTCCAGAGTTCCCCAGTTATACATGATGGATCTGGGATTAGAACTCAGGCTACCTATTGAACCTGGGGATTCTACAACATTATTCTTTTTCAATTACCATTAATACTCAATATTATTTTATACTAGAGGCCTGGTGCATGAAATTCATACACTCGGGGAGTGGGGGGCGGAGGTGTGTCCTTCAGCCCGGCCTGTGCCCACTCGCAGTCCATAAGCCCTGTGATTGATCATGCTGCAGAGGAAGACCCTGCCCACTGCTGCCGGCTGGGTAGCCTGGGTCTCCCTCTATGGGGTGATCATGGGGCAATTGCATTGCACCTGCCTTGGCAGCAACAGTCAGTGCTGGGTCGCCTCGCCATGGCACCTGCGACTCAGAAGGGACTGAGAGATCAGCAGTTCATCCGCTCACCAGTTCCCACGCACCTGAGCCTGCTGTGCATGCAGCCTGGTGTTAGATTGTATGTTCAATAATTTTGGACATTACAGATCCTGATTCTTTATACATTAGGATTAGTTTCCAATGTACTGCATAGTGGTTAGACATTTATAAAATTTACGAAGTGATCCCCCTGGTAAAATTTAGTACCCACTTGGTACTATACATAGTTTTAATATTATTTACTATATTCCCTGTGTTGTACTTTATATCCCCATGACTATTCTGTAACTACCAATTTGTACATCTTAACTCTTCACCTTTTTCACAAAGCTCCCCAACCTCCTATCTCTCTGGCAACCATTGGTTTTCCATAACTATGAGTCTGTTTCTGTTTTGTTTGTTTGCTTATTTTGTTCTTCAGATTTCACATATAAGTGAAATTATATGGGTTTGTCTTTCTCTGTCTGATTTATTTCATCTAGTGTAATACCTACAGCAGGGTCACCTAAGACCATCGGAAAACATAGATATTTATATTATGATTCATAACAGTAGTAAAATTACAGTTATGGAGTAGCAGCAGAAATAATTTTATGGTTGGGGGGTCACCACAACATGAGGAACTGTATAAAGGGTCATGGCTTTAGGAAGGTGGAGAATCACTGCTCTAGATTCATCTATGTTGTCACAAATAGTAAAATTTCATTCTTTTTTTTAAAAAAATATATATTTTATTGATTTTTTACAGAGAGGAAGGGAGAGGGATAGAGAGTTAGAAACATCGATGAGAGAGAGATATTGATCAGCTGCCTCCTGCACACCCCCTACTGGGGATGTGCCCACAACCAGGTTACATGCCCTTGACCGGAACCAAACCTGAGACCTTTCAGTCCACAGGCCAGCGCTCTATCCATTGAGCCAAACCAGTTTCGGCAATTTCATTCTTTTTTATGGCCAAGTAAAATCCCATTTTTATACATGTATCACATTTTATTTATCCAAACATCTATTAATAGGTATTTAGGTTGCTTCCATATCATTGTAAATAATGCTTTAATGAACATAGGGATGCATATATCTTTTTAAATTAGTGTTTTGAATTTCTTCAGATAAATATCCAGAAGTGAAAATGCTTCCTTATACTGATATGTATAAAACTCTTCTTCTTTGAGTGACAGAAACAGAAAATTGTTATTTTGGTATCTGCTACCATAAACTGCCTTTCAATCCAAATGGTATTGTAGGGGAAATCATTCTTTTGAATAAAAACCTCCCAAGCATTCATATATTGGCCTGTGTATTTGTTAGAGGACTGAAAGGAAGCTGTCATGAATGTCATACTATTCCTTGTGAGAGACTTTGATTTATTTATTGTATGGCTTTTGGAGGGATTGAGTCAGTGGTTAGATTTCAACCTTGACATAAAATTAACTCTCCACTAATAAGTGTTATTCAGATACCTGCCTCTAGGGAGTTGATGCCTCATGATGGTGTGCTGGCCAATTATTAAAGTGTGTGACAATGCCTGGATTAAAAGTACTAAATTGAAAGGGAAAAATAGATCACACTTCTGTAACTATGCAGATGTGGTCTTTGATCAGATAGAAAAATTAAAGGAATAAAATAAGTTGTCTGAAATGTTTTCATTAACCAAAGAGGGATCATTTTATTTCCTTCTTAATACCCATGAGACATGACACCAAAGGCTGCTAGTGATAAAGAGTAGAACATGTTAAAAAATACTTTTTTTTTTCAAGATAAAGAAGAATGCTGATGAGGATGTAGAGAAAAGGGAATCCTTGTGCACAACAGTGCCTGGAACACAGTAAGCACTTTACATGTTTGGGGGGTGGCTGGGGAGAGGTCAATGGGGGAAAGGAGACATGTGTAATACTATATGTAATACTTTAAACAATAAAGAATTAAAAAAATAAAGAAGAAAAAAGTTATAGAGAAAATACATGCAAACAGGTAATACTTCTCAACTTAACACTTTTGGGGGAAGCAAAGGATAATGAAATTCACTACAAGAAAATGCTTTTTGGCAATTGATAATGGTAACTGAAAAGTAAAAGGTAATTTTGATATTCAGTGACCTTAAGAGGGGTGATACCTACCATAACCCATAATTCCAAGCACACCCAATACGAAGACCCAGAAGAGGAATCCAGCTATGAACCTCAGTAGTAGTAGAAATAGCCAACTGAGGAGCATGGCGATTGTCAGGCCACTAACAGAAGAGACACAACATAAACACAGGGTCAAGTGTGTTAAACATGACATAATGAATATAGTGAGAAAATGCTTTTTTTTTCTATTCAAAATAATCCTCAGATCATTTTATTTTACCTAGCTATAGAAACATTTGTAACGTTTAAAAGCACAAACAATGATTTCTGTTAAGACTTTGCATAAAAGAGTGGGACCATCAAGAATTTATACATGACTCATCTTCCTGTGACTGGATAAACTGAACCTTGGTATCAAACATTGTTCATGGAACAACACAATTCCTCCAACCTACAATTTGGCCTATCTGCCACAGTTGCCATGTTCTGTTTTTTTTTTTTGTTGTTGTTGTCTTTTTTTCTTCATGCCTATCCGTTGTGCTATCCTATCTACCTGGAAACCTTATGGAACCCTTATGCAATATAACTGTCTAGTAGTCAGGAAAGAGTCTTAGGACAGAAAGACAGTAAAGCTAACTGCCCCACACAGATCCTGAACTCATGATTGTGTAGTTATTTTCACTATGGTCTAAATTTCCTCTAAAAATCACAGATACTTTAAAGCTTCTATTCAATTGAGAGATTATTCTATGGCATAGTCCAAGGGGAATATTCAAAAAGGTCAGGGGGAGAGGGGAAGAAATACAGATGTTTATTCTGTGTATTTTAAATTCCTGTATAAAAATTCTAAGTGAATAAACTAAGTCATAGCGTATCACTCTTTAGCTTGATAGTCATTAAACAGATGAGAGCAGAAGAACTGAAACTAAAGGGAGTTGTTTATGCTCTAATGGTATGAGTGGAGCCCGGGTAGCAAAGAGGTTTCCAGAGTGTGTGCCAGGAGTGAGGTAGGCAAGAGAGTCTATAAGAATGTATACCTTTTAGACAAGAGTGAAAGAAGAAATATGGATATCATCTAGTGATATTTGGGCCTGAAGATAAGTGAAGCAGTTTAACTACTATCAAGTATAGACTATAATCTCTGCTATAGCGATATATCCTGAAATTGTAATACGCTCTGACAATAATTACTATAATTGTTTAACACAAAGCATTGAAATGAGTAAAATCTCAGAAAATTAGTTTTACAGATCTAAAATTACTCACTAGTATTTTATACACAATACAATTTGACTTTAGTAAGCACATTATAGTTAAATATATCTATGTTGTTCCCTTAGTATTTTTATAAATGTTGCTGAACTGATATTTTCAGTGCTCCTTCTATGTTCCAAGAACTATCATAGGAGCTAGGAAAACAAAGATGAGTTAGACATAATTACCATGGTAAACAGTTCATGGTTTATCAGAGGGAAAGAGCCAAATAAATAAAACACAAAATGATAGATAGGTATTATGTATAAGATAGGTATGCATGTGTATGTGTATTTAGGTATGTAAACACACACACACAGACAATGGGTATAAAAAACAGAGAGAAGGCAGTAACTAATTATATCTGCAGGCATCAAGTAAGACTTTGTAAATGACATAAAAGCTGATTTAAAGTAATGAGATAGGAGAATCCAACATGGCGGCATAGGTAAACACCTACACTGCTGCCTCGCACAACAATTTCAAAACTACAACTAAAAGACTAATGGACATCATCCAGAACCACAGGAAAGCTGGCTGAGTGGAAATTCTACAACTAGAGGAAAAGAGAGAGGCTCACGGAGACCCAGAGGAGCTGCAAAAAGCTGAGGTACGGAGAAGCACTTGTGGAGAAAGCGGGTGCCTGAGTACCTGGCTGGTTTTCTCTGGCAGGAGGGAAACCCTTATCCTACGATACTAAACCCCAGATCCAGCCAAAACTCATATGGGGGGAGTTTGGACTGTGAAAAGGGAGAGGTGCACGAAAATTCAGGGGAGTTGCAAAAGATCAGAGGGCTGGTGGCACCACGGCACTGTGCAGAGGACAGACTGCTGATTGTGCTGCTGCCTTTCGTGAGTGGGCGGGAGACAGACCCTCCCAACTGCGCCACTTCTAACTCCACTAAGCCCCTGTTTCGGGTGAAACCCTGGGGACCTAGACTCCTGTGGTCTTGTAGCACAGGGGAGCTGGAAAGGCAGCAGTCTAGAGGCACTGTGGCGCACACAAGGACAGCTCCAGCAATTACCCAGTCACGTGAGACTCAGGGGCTGTGGAGGGCGGGGCTGACTGGAAGGCAAGGCTGTCCCTTAAGCCCTGAGACTCCACCCATCCCAAGCTCAACAGAGAGGCTTCTTTGATTTTGCAAGTCTGCTATCATAAGGCTGAATCCAACACAGAAGTTCTCCCAGCATAGTGAAAATGTCGAGACAAGGGAAGGGATCACAAACAAAAGAAATGGAGGAAAAAAAATGACTGGATATAGAGTTCAAAACCACGCTTATAAGGTTTTTCAAGAATATCCTAGAAAAGTTGGATAAAGTTAGTGAGAGCCAAGAGGAGATGAAAAAGGACCAACTAGAAATTAAACATACACTGACTTAAAAAAATATTATACAGAGTCCTAACAGCAGACTAGAGAAAGGCAAGAATCAAGTAAAAAATTTGAAATATAAAGAAGCAGAAAAGACTCAACTGGAAAAGCAAGAAGAGAAAAGAATCCAAAAATGTGAAGATAATGTAAGGAACCTCTGGAACAGCTTCAAGCGTACCAACATCAGAATTGTGGGGGTGCCAGAAGAAGAGAGAGAGCAAGATACTGAAAACCTATTTAAAGAAATAATGACTGAAAACTTCCCACATCTGGTAAAAGAAATAGACTTACAAGTCCAGGAAGCACACAGAACCCCAAATAAAAGGAATCCAAAGAGGATTACACCATACACATCATGATTAAAATACCAAGAGCAAAAGACAAAGAGAGAATATTAAAAGCAGCAAGAGAAAAACAGTTCATTACCTACAAGGGAGCACCCATATGACTGTCAGCTGATTTCTCAACAGAAACGATACAGGCCAGACGGGAGTGGCAAGAAATATTCAACATGATGAATAGCTAGAACCTACAAACAAGAATAATCTATCCAGCAAAGCTATCATTCAGAATTGAAGGTCAGATAAAGAGCTTCACAGATAAGAAAAAACTAAAGGAGTTCATCAACTCCAAACCAGTATTATATGAAGTGCTGAAAGGTACTCTTTTAGAAGAGGAAGAAGAAAAAGGTAAAAGCCAAAAAATTATGAACAAATACATATCTATCAACAAGTGAATCTAAAAATTAAGTGAATTAAAAATTTGATGAACAGAATAAACTGGTGAATATAATAGAATCAGGAGCACAGAAAGGGAGTGGACTGATAATTCTCAGGGGGAAAGGGGTGAGGGTTGTACAGGGAGAGACTGGACAAAAATCATACACCTATGGACAAGATCAATGGGAGGGAGGTAAGGGCAGAGGGAAGGGTGGGAGTTGGGTGGAGGGGTGCTATGGAGGGGGTAAAAGAGAAACAAATGTAATAATCTGAATAATAAAGATTTAATTAAAAAATAAATAAAGTAATGAGATAAAGTTGCCTAGGCATAAAGAAAGATAATGCTATGAAAGAGAACAGAATGTGCAAAATCATGTGAGTTTGGTTGTCTAGGAATGCTATTTAATGTGTTTAGAATATAAGGTTAATCAAAAAGCCTGAGTGGAGATGAACCTGGGAAACAAACTTGGATTAGGTTGAAATGGTTATGTCAGTATCTAAAGTTTTTGCTTTATTTTTTTATCAGTAGGCAACCAGAGATGCTTTTAAGACCAAACAAGGTGACAAAACAGCCAGAAAGTGACACAGTGTCCTTAGCTATATCAAACACATGTACCACTCCAAGAGTGGGACTGCATTTTCAGGACTGCAAATCTTTTGTCTGAAAATTTTGAATTTCCTCATCTTTTCATATTTTTTTTAGCTCCTCATAAGAAGTACAGTGACCTTTATGGATGATGATAACAAACATTATGTGAAAGGGATGTGTTAAAGAATAAGAATGATCCCTTGGAAGTCAAGGAAGGACAAGTGACAAAATAGGCTAGAGAAATAACATTGCATTCACCATAACAGGTGATGAGAAGCCAATGTATCAGATGCTGCACCCATGTAACTTAAAGTATATGAATCTTAATGAATATAATTAAAATTCATACCCTTATAATTTCCTCTCAATTCTGGACATATTCCAAATATCTTTGTCCCAGTTTTATTTTATAAGAAAAAACAAAATGGCAGAACTGAGGTCTGAGTCAACCTTGAATTCACGAATATATTGGAAATTTGAAAAAACAAACAAACAACAACAAAAAAAAACCAACAAGTTTTACCAAGATAAAATCAGAATCTATGTTTTTACTTACATGAGAATCCAATACCAACTCATTGCATAGTCTTCAAACACTTTCATTCCAATTGCCTTTGCATCGAGGACTTTATTGATATTTCTGAATTCAAAGAAGGGAAAAAAATCAATGTTCTTGTTATGATAAAAGGAATTTTGCAAGCTGCTGTTCAAAGCATATTTTTAGAAACCATTTATCAGTAGTGACTCCTAGACACAACAGTTCATGAGATGTCTCTTTGGTAAACCTACAAAGGTGGCTTTCAAATATGGTGAACAGATCCTTTTTCAACATATGTGACATGGCCTAAATATTGCAGAAGCCTCACTATGTGAAATAAATTTAAGTGTAAAGATCAGCTTTTAACTTACAAGATCCATAGAGTTAAGAATAATCATCATCTTTAACTTACCTTCTTAAAACTCTGAGAGCTCTGTAACAGTGGGCACATACAGAAAAGTGCACAGAACATTAGTGTCCAGTTTGATGAATGATCAAATGAACACAAGTAAGTAACTACAATTATGTCATTCTTTTTCCATTGTACCTTTCCTCCTTCCCTAAAGCAGGGGTAGGGAATGTCTGGCCCATGGGCCATGTAAGTCCCGCAAAATCATTTGGTCTGGTCCTGCCAAGGCACTAGGGGTGAGTTAATTAAATGTTTGACCAAATATAGCAGGCTAAGTTTTAAGTTGATAATTTTGTATGGCCTGCGAATGGTGTTATAAAAATCCAAATGGCCCTTGGCAGGAAAAAGGTTACCTACCCTGTCTAAAATAACCACAAATCCTGATTTTTGTGATAATTTCCTAGTTTTCTTTTCAGTTACCACTTATGTAAGCATCACAGGGTAATTTAATTTACTGCTACCTGTTTTTGAATTTTCTTTTATTAATAGAATTGTACTTGTATTATTCAACATAGCTTTCTATTTGCAAAATTTTTCCATGTTGCTATTATATTCTCAACATATAGATGATGTACTATTTTATTATGAATGCTGAAAGTCTTTTAAGAAAGAAATTAAATTTTAGAATATCTTTATTTTTCATTCAACAACTGAGCAATGCAATGATACTCTTTGTGTGTATATTTGTGTGTGTGTACCCTGGGAATTATATTTTCCAATGTGGAGTACTGTGATGTGTGCAATCAATGGAAACAGCAAATTCAGTTCATTGTAGTTAGTATGCAGACATACTAACATTGTAGTTAGTACTGAAACATCATTCGCATGCTGTCTCACCTTTCTTTAGGCCCTATCCCATAAAAACATCTGTTAGTTTTATTATTTCAGTCATATTTCTTTAAATGGTGATTTAAAAAACATAGGTTTTCTAAAATTATGTTCATTCAAAAAGCAGGTTATATGATTATCTGTTAGTACATTTTCTGATGTCTCATTTCTATATCTGTTAATAATGAAAGATTTACCCATTTTGAAAATCAAGCTTATTCTTTCTAATTCTTCTGGTTTCTCCTTTAGATGCTTTTCTTAATGAACACAGACCAAGCTCTCCAATCCACAGTGAAATGTATATTTCATAATACAAAATTCGTTCTGTATTAGACCATTAACTTAATGGAAGCTTTAGTTTTGGGTACAAAAATGGGAAGTATCAAAACTGAAAATGGTAATAGAAACAAGCATACTTTGCAGCTGCCCTGAGTTCTATAGCATTTCTTGTATGCCCTTTCCCATCTTCGAATGTGGTCTTATTTCCTACTGTTAAAGTGCCATTTTTAGTAGAGAAGTCAGGGAAACACCTCCGGAGAACTGTAAAAATAAATAAAAATTATGGTAATCACTTTTCTACCTCCTACATGATGTCCTCCTTTTGTTAAGCTTTCTGTTATTTATAACCAAGTTCTTGCTAGACAATGTATAATTGCTACTGAGCAATTACAATTGCCCATTATTTTATGGTCAGAAAATTGCCTGATTGTTATAAGACACATGGAAAGCAAATATTGACAATCTGAAGCTACATTCTAAACTTGATTATTTTATACATGGTACATTCATGAAGTAAGATATACAGCATAGGTTTTAAAAGAGGAACTCTGATACTGTAGTTCTCATATAGTTTTTAAAAGGCTATATTTACTTCTAATACTGGATGAGTTTAGTTTTATCATTACACACACACACACACACACACACACACACACACACACACACACAAACCAACTTAGATATTCCTTACATGAAACCTTGAAAATTAGAGATTAGTGAATAATTGCTTGGAAAATAAAAACCAGCTCAAACTTTCAGTATTACTAAGACAACTATATTTTAATTTGTAACATTTCAATAATTTCTACCTTTCTCATTTACATGGTTTTTTAGAGAGGCTGGAAATAGAAACACTGAAGCTAACAAAACTGATCTCTGGTTTGACCACTAGCACAGTTTTTGAGAAGAGTGATTAACTCATTGTTCTACTTCCTATATGATTATTTTGATTACATAGAATCCTTGCCCCTTTGCAATCTTTATTGCTAAAAATATGTTTAGATCCCAATTTTAAATGAAGTGGGAAAAGAAATTTAAAAATGGATAATTTTAATATTTTTTTCTTATAAGAAGCATGTTGGCTCATAAACCTGACTGAGAGCTTCCCGGGTGTAAATCCAAAAGGAGCCCCCAGATGATGAGGGCAAGGAGAGAATGAAGAAAAGTCAGAACATTCCAGACTGTAAGTGGCAGGTTTAGTTGGCAAGGAAATTTACAAGGCTTGTTTTGGGCAGCTGCAAGGCAAACACATTTTCGTACTCACCCACCATATATACAAAAAATATAACATATATAAGTATATAAAATATTTTATATGTTGCATGTTCATACCTGATGAGTGTGTTAATATATCATCTTTATTAAATCACAGGAGGACACAAGTGAATGTCCTGAGTGATCTGATCCCACCCTAGGGGACTTAATAAATCCATTGTTCAGATCATGATCCTCTTGGTAAAAATGATTTTGGATATCCTTGTTTTCACTCTTTAATGAGTGAATTTGGATATCCTTGTTTTCCTTTTCCACTCCTTAAATATATTGTTACTGTGGAGTCTGACTCCAATGTAGCCAGATAGCCACCAAACAAGCCACCTCCAGGCTAGTAAACCCCCCATGTTGACTCCGCAGGGCACACTGCAAAGGAAGAGACCATGTGACTGTAAGAGCTAGTCATGGTCATGGTCTTTCGGAAGGTCATAAAAAAGATGTGATCTCCGGTTTGACCACTAGCTGGACCTGGGCAACAGGAGGTTCCCACTTCCTCCCCTGTGCTTGGGATGTGTTCTCTGTTTGCCTTTTCCAAGCTAAAAGCTTTCCAAGGACCCAGCTTTGAGACAGAATATGGTGATGAGAGTATCTGGATTGGGTAAGTGACTGATCCTCCCTAAGGCCTCTCTATATAAATTTCTAATATTTGGCAGGTGGAAACAGAAAACTACTCATCTGAAGGTTGTCCAAGACAAGCCTACTAAGTAAGATCTTTGCTTATTTTTTAATATATATTTTTTATTGTTGATAGTATTACAGATATGTCCCATTCCCCCCACTTTTACCCTCCTCTTCCCAGGTCCTACCGACACCCTCTACCCAGGACTTCACTACCCTATTGCCCGTGCCCATCGGCTTATGTATATAAGTATATAAGTTCTTTGGTTTATTTCTTCTCATCCCTTGCATGGGACCTAGTTTCAGATTTCACCTGGGAAGCTCCCCAGCAAAGCATCACAGATTTCCATGGGTTCCATATAAAGTTTAGACTTGAAAATATCAAAGCAGTTGATACAGAAAAGGAAGAAATATGTCCTTATAAAGCCTCTCCTGACTTTCCTGGCTGAAGTGATCTCTTGTCTACCCTCCTCCACCTTCTGGAGCATTTAGAATATTGGCTGATTCCTTCATTGGGCTCCCTGTCTTTCACCTTCCTACTCCCTGGCACAACTGACATAGTAGACTCTACCAGCTGCTTCCATTCCCTCTTAATCTGATCACCTTTCTGCCCACAACTCCATGAAAATTGTCTTCCAGTGATCCCAAAGACTTCCTAATTCCCAAAACCTCCAAACATTTTTTAGTCTTCATTCTGCTTGAACCCATGACCTAGCACAGTGCTTGGTACATGGTATAATTCAGTAAATATTTATTGTTGAATGAGTTAGCTTTCCTGAGTCTTTGACATGGTAGGCCACCCATACCTTTCTAAAGTCACTTCTTTGCCTTACATGTCTGGATTCCCTCCTGCACTTCTGTGCACTCTTTCCTTTTCCACTCCTTAAGTATAGCTGTGCCTACTTACAGAGTCCCCCAGGTTTGTTCTAAATATTATTTCTAGGCAACTACTCATTCATTCTGTTAGTTTAAATTACTAAATATTCTCAGTCCATATTCAGAAAATAGAGAAAATATGAAGGAAGATACCAAACTATATATAGTTTATTAATTCACATACAGTGAATTATCTTTTGATAACTTTCCTTTCAGTCTTTCTCCTACAAGACTGTGGGCTTTTTTTTTTTCATTATAATTATACATTACTTGTGTTTTTTCTTTTCATGTTATTCATTTCCTTTTATAAACTCTTTAATGAGTGAATTTTATTAGCTGTATACTATTCTATTAAGTAACTATGCTTAATCTTATACTAGGGGGAATTGATTGCAATGTTTACCTTAATGTCCCCTTCACTAGACAGGCAGGACTATGTCTTATTCATTTATGTTTCACCATTGTACATTTTATATTGTGAGATTTAACCAAACTGTACCTGTAAGAGCAGGGTCTATGTCTTATACTTTTATATTTATTATATCTTCAGTGAGTAATGATTCATTTTTACCTTTTTGCATAAAAATTTGTACTATTCTTTGCACAGACACATGCCTAGGTAAAATGCAATTTCTTGGGAAAATGTGCACTTAATTCCTGGTAAGGGCAATTGCTTGGAAAATTTATATCTTTGCTTGTGTCTTTAATGACCAAGTGAAGTGTGATGGGAGCCTATAAGACATTGTGTTTGGTGGTAGCTACTTCAATTTTTACCTGACTTTCTATTCAACCCTGATGAATTGACTTTTTTTTATATTAAAAAAATATATATACTCATTTTTAAAAAATGGAGAAAAAGAAAAGAGAAAATGGCCAGTGTTTTGCTACCTCCAAAACAACCACTTAATATATTGGCATATTCATTTCCAATCTTTTTCTTTATTTTTTCCTTTATTTTAATTTATACATGATTTTCATTCTAATGCATATAGAATTTTGTATTTCATTTAACATTATAATTTTACATAATACTTATAATACTAAAATTTTTCATTTAATAAACATTTCATCAATGAGTATTCTCTTGCTCTTAGGCATTAGAGTATTTCCTTTTTCTTTGTGTTCTTTTTTTTTTTTTGAGAGGGTCCATTTGGATAACATTGTGATGAATGTCTTTATGTAAAGATTTCTCTCTATAATTAGAATTATATCATTAAAAAGAAAAATGAGTGATCATTTCATTTTCTTCTAAACAGCGTTAAAGTTTATAAATTTTAAAGATATGAAATGTTGATTTATTCAGGAGACACATAAATATTTCAAATTTCAAGTTATAAAGAAAAGTATATGTCCGTCCATCACTCCCAAAGCAATTTCTGAACAAATATTTTGGATGAATTCAGGGATCAGTATTCAGTAAGTGTCTGTTTCTGTATGTGGTTATGTGTGTTCATAGAGTTCCAAATAATCAATATGATTGGGCTTTCAAAAATCAATTTTCAATCTTTTTTATATGTGGATGTTTATGCAGCAAAACCCCCAAACTCACACAACTCCAGTGGAAATAGCACTGGCTAGTGTCAGGAGAATGAGCATTAGCTTTGGCTTCCTTTCTAATTAACTCTGGGGTCTTGGGCCAGTCTTGGTATATTATTGACCTGTTTTCACCATTTAGAAATGAGGGAGTTGAATTAAATAACTTCTTCATATATTCTGTATTTCTAAGGTAAAATAATAACCACTTACAAGGTTTGCTTGGAAAAATTGCTGCTGGACAATCATCATCCATTACTATTTCTGAGAGAGACTAAAATGGAAGGAAGAGTATGTTAACATTTCAAAGGCTATGTGATGACAACTTTTACTCTCAGTATAGAACTCTTGTCATTAAAAGTTCAGATGCATAATAATCTCATTATTCTAAATTACTCTCCTAATAAAAGTAATAGTGAGATTATCACACCCACATACTTAGTTGACAAATGCTCTTAAATGCCCTAACTGAAATTCAATTGAATCAACAAAAGTAAAACCAGACCCTCTAAAATCAAGGAACACCTTTGAAAGTATGTATCTTTTTAAAAAATAAAATAAAAAAGAGCCCAGCCAGTGTTGCTCAGTGGTTGAGCATTGACCCACGAACCAGAAAGTAAAGGTGTGATTCCTAGTCAGGGCACGTGCCTGGGTTGTGGGCTTGATCCTCAGTAGGGGATGTGCAGGAGGCAGTCATCAATGATTCTCTTTCTCATATTAATATTCCCATATCTCTCTCCCTCTTCCTTCCTCTCTGAAATCAATAAAAATATTTTTTTATAAAAAGGAAATATGTATGAGTCACTTACTGAGTCTCTAATCCTTAAATTTTCTTCTGGAAAAAACAACATCTTCTCTAATTTAGAAGCCATTAATACTAATTAAGCTTTCAAATTCCCTTATAAATCATAAACCTAGGTAGGGTTTGGGGACTTTTAAAAAATGAATAATTATGAAACAGAGGTTGGAAGTAAAATTCTACATGTTATTAATTAACCAGGGAGCTTCATCAACATATTAATAAAATAGTGACTGCCAATGACATTAACTCTTAGCTCTTGACAGCAAAATCTTCCATCCAAGTAGAGAATTTATTAGTGTCAGGGAAAAGTTGAAGCTAACTTTCCAGACATACGTCTTGCATAACCCCTCAAGTCTACAAAATACGCTATAAATGATATACAGTGGTACCTCGAGATACGAGTGCCCTAACATACGAGATTTTTGAGATACGAGCCGGTTGAGCAAGCGATTTTTGCTTTGAAATACGAGCAACATTTGAGATAGGAGTAATCTCGCGGATCGGCCGGCTGCACACGACCCACCAGTTTACCGCAACTTGAGCGTCTCATAGTTTCCCACGCCTCAAGGTTATGGAACGAATTAAACTTGTATCTCGAGGTACCACTGTATGTGTTTTTCTATGTATACATGCATGTGAGCACATGTTTTAATGGAATGGTACCTTTAGTAATCATTTCCTATATTTAGGAGCTTGTTCAGTTACAAATGCTCATGCTACACTTAATATTGAAATAAAAGTTAAATTCTTTTCTAAATTTATAGACTTGAACATACATACCTTTGCAGGCTGAAAAATAGGGGACTTACAGAACTGGCTATAATATTCCCAAGAGTGTTTGTCTCTTTTGAATGGAAATTGCATTTCCAAATAGGTTAAAAATTTTTCTGGGCACTTGGAGACACAGATCTATGCAAAAAAGGAACACAATGGGGGGGGAACTGATTTAAGTAGAACAAACCAAGGATGTATCTATAAGGTTAGACTTCTAAAGTACCCACCATGGTTAAGAGCAAGAACCATTTTCCATATAAGAAACTAAATCAACTTTCTAATCATAGTGTAAAAAATGAAATTTCATATACTGATTGTTAATCTCTACTCCTTGCCCTTCGATGTTGTGTTCTGTTAAAACAATAAGATGCTGTCTTATTTTTAACTTCTGATTTTCAGATAATTGTAGATCTACATGCAACCCTGAGAAACAACAGAATCCACATACTTTTCACCCAGTTTTGCCCAATGGCAATAATTTGCATAACTATAGTAGAATATCACCACCAGGAAATTGATTATGTTACAATCCATTAACCTTATTCAGATTTTGTCAATTTTTCCTGTGTAGTGTATACATTTTCAGGGTTAGAAACTTGCTTCTTTTCCTATATTTGAATAAAATGATTATTTAAAATGCTCTAAAATTTGATAACTTATGCTACTAATAACTATAAGTGTCATTGAATTCTCAACAATTCTCAAAACATAATTGTTACCATTAGAAACTAACAAAATGAGGGCTAGTTGTGGCAATCAATTGTTATTATAGTCTTTTAGCAACACCAGTCACATGTGGGCAGAGAGGTCACTGATGAAATTATTTCACATTAATAAACTTTGGGGACCTATTAATGCCAAACCAGATCCCTCTGCTAGTCCACAGAGCCACTATGGAGTGACTGAAATCCAATTAGTTACTCCATATAGAGAGAAACTAGAATTACAAAAAATGTATTCTATTGGTTTTGTTTTTCTTTATAAAAAAGAAAGAAGTCATATTAAGTCATGAGAGGTGAAGTCAATTCTTGCACATTCTCTCCTTCACCTTCAGTTGCTCCTTGTGACTTGCTCCATCTCCCGACTGTCCACTTTGCTAACTATTCTTACTGGCCAGATACTAGTTCATGCTTCATTGGCAATTAGGTAGAAACCCTGTTGCTGAGCTCACATCTTCTCAGCTTTGGGCCATGTTTCTGCACACAAGGACAGGTGTTGACCCGAAAGATAAGGTAGTAGGTGGATAACTAAATGAACACCTAAAATCTCAAATAGTTGATATTGTTTTGTAGTAGCAGCAGTCTAAGTTTTGACAACTCATCTCCATATTCACATCTCCGTATGTATTTTCTCTTTCTCAGTCTTTCATACACACATGAGCACACACACACACAATCACACATACACAGTCATACACCTCTAGAGGGAATATCGGAAGTTTCACAAGTATCTCTACAAAAGTTGAAGAATCATTAAGGGACATTCACAACATCTAATTTGCTCACTTTTTAACTTGGAAGAAGGCAAGATTTGTTAATGCAAATGTCAAAAGTGCACTCTGATTACAGCTACACTGAATAAATCATTGACATAGTAGGAGCCACCTAACAGAAAATTTTACTTTGATAATTTACTAAATAACTTTGAAAGAGAACTAAACTAGATACATTTACATGGATTTATAAAGCTAAATACTGAAAAATCTAATGCTTTCTCAGCCTTTAAATGATGGTAAGAATTGCTGAGTTGAAACCATGATGATGTGTATATTTAAAAATAGATACACATACAATGTATACTTTTACATAGAAAAAAGTCCTGTGTATGCAACAAATTAGAAGAGAATAATTAAATGGTATAAAAGTGGTTTGTTAAGGAGAAGCACATCAAATTTCATCCCAGACACAAAATGAGCTGTTAAAAAACAATATAGCAACTGCTCTTTACTCTCTCCTTCTATCAGACCAATTTGTTCTGATTAGTAGCAATCAGCATGTAATTAGCCAAAAATGAAGGTCACATTGAGGCTGAGCATCGTAATTGAATATACTCTGTCCTTCAAATGATTTTGAAACTTGTCTAGACCATGCTGACAGTTAACAAACAACAAAATACATAAAAGTATGGCCTGGATCAATAGATAAACTACTGCCTGGCAGACTAAAAGTAAGTCTGAATTATTGGCAGCTAAATTATATTCTCAGTTCTGATTCTTTGAGTAACCACAAAGGGGCACTATGACTGTAGTAGTTCTTCATCAGTAACTTAGTACATCTTCAATTCGTTTAGGTTTTAATATTCTAATACAAATTACAATTTCGTGAGTGAAAGAAGAGTTACATTGAAGGTTAAACCACTATATTAGCTATGAAGAAATAATAATATAGTTAATAATTTACAAAACTACAAGCAAGCAAAATGTACAAGGACTCACGTTTTGTTTCATCATGGAAATGATAAATTAGTATATTATAACAGAAAAAAGCCTAGACTGGGACCAGGAAGATACTAATTCCCTCATTCATTCATTGATTCATTCATTCAACAAAGATTTACTGATCACCTACTCAGAGCCTATTCTAAGCACTGGGGATATAATAATGAACAAAACAGATAAAATTATTGCCCCCAAGAAGTTTACCTTCTAGTAGGAGGAGACAAATAACAATAAGTAAGTAAAATTATTTGTTAAAAGACAATAATAAACACAATGAAAAAAAAAGAAAGAAAGGAGGCTGGAGGATGAAAGTTAGCTGGGTTAGATTCCCATTTTAAATAGGTAGTCAAGGAAGGTCTCACTAAAAAGGTAACATTTGAAGAAAGATTTGAAGAAGACTAGTGGTCAATCTGTAGTCACCTGAAAACAGAGTACTGAAGGCAGGGAGAGCAGCAAAATCTAAAGCTCTGAGGCAGGAGCTTTCCTGGATCCTTTGAAGACAACAGATGGCCAATATGATTCAAGAGCAGAGATCAGAGAGAGAGTAAGTACAGCCTGTGAGGTTGGAGAGCCAGGCAGCCAGTAAAGGGTCTTGTAAGCCATTGTTAAAATTTTGTCTTTTAATATGAGTAATTTAGGAAGTTGTGGGGCTGGGGGGTGAGCAAAGGAGACACATAATGTGCCATTTTTAAAAGGATCACACTGGCTGCTAGGAAGAAAAAAATACTGTAAGGGGTTGGGATTTGGGGGGCAAGGTTAGAGGTAGAGACCAGTCAGGAGGTCACTGAACTTATCTAGAACCGTAAAAAAAATTATGAAACTCTTGAGAAAAAGAAGAGATGGTGAAAAGTAGTTTGGTCCAAGGTATATTTTCAATGGAGACCAGAGGAATTAGCTGGCAGCTCAAACATGAGTATGAGAGAAAAAGGAATAAAAAAGTATTCCATTTCATGGTATTCAGAGATGTCTTTACTTGAAATAGGAAAGTTTATTGGTATTGAGAAAAAATTGTAGGGATGAAAAAAATTTAGGAATTGAGTTTTGCACATGTTAATTTGACATACCAATTACATATCTATGTAGATACGTTGCTTAGGTGGCTGGATATAAAGATCTGAAGTTAAGGCAGCACACTTATGTGGAGGTATAAATTAGGGAAGGCAGGATATAGAGGGTTAGAAAACACAAGACTAGGTGAGACCACCAAATGAGTAAATGTGGATTTCACAGAGGATGAGTTTGGTGGAGGAAGAAACTCCAATGCTTAGAAGATGTTGGAAAGATGAACAGAAACCAGCAAAGGAGACTGATAGGAAATAACCAGAGTTGGGAGGAAATATTAGAAAATGTACACTAGAAGCCAAATTAAGTAAGCGTTTTAAGAAAGAGGGATTAATTAAACAACGCTATTAGACAAGTAAATGTGGTTTATAATATGAAGGTAGATGGTATCATTTAGAGGAAACTGGAGTAGCAGTAAAAGCCTGAATGAGAATGAGGAGGATTTAGGCATATTCGTCTGATGAGTTTGACAAAAAAAAAAAAAAAAGCACAAAGATACAGAGAAGTTGCTAGAGAAGGATGTGGTATCAAAAAGATAATTTTTTAAGATAGAAGAAATAACATCATGTTTGCATATGATCGGGATGATTTAGTAGAGAAGGAAAATGGTAACAAAAAGAAAAAAATAGGAAATTTCTAGAATGGTGTGTTTGAGTATGTGAGACAAGATTAAAAGCACAAGTGGATGTCATGATGGGGGCTTTTAAAAGTTGTCTTCTGAATGTTTATACTTTCTTAGTGAAATAGGAGGCAAAGTCAGAAGCTGCCAGGGATATTGGGAAGGAGCTTGGAGGTTTGAGGTGAGAGGAAAAGGTGTGAAAGTGTTTCTACCACCATAGCTAGCAAATGAATAGGGTTCTATAGTGTGGTTGTAGCACAGTAATGAGGCCCCACTTGAGGTTAATCATCCTGAATTTAAAGGACTCTTATGTGTGAGCTGCATTTAGCCTGAAATGAGGTTTTGTCAGGGAAGTACAATGAGGTGAGAGGGACAAAGAAATTGAGGGTTTCCGTAAAGGAGTGATTTTAAAGAGGAACCATGGAGTGTAAGTCAAGTAAAAAAGGACACTTTGAAGGGGTTAGGATCAGTGGTTAGTACGTCCTGGTGAGGTAGAAGAATCAGTAAAATGTGAGAGAGAGACTACATGGTCAGAAGTTTGAAGTAATTATGACAGAGGGTGGTAATTATCGGTACTGACAAAATCAAGAATTTGACCTTGGTAGTGGGTGGCTCTAATGCAAAATAAGGTCTGTGGTAGAGGTGGTCACAGAACTGAGATGTCAATATATCAAGTTAGTTTTAGTATCAGCAGGAAATAAGATATCAAAAGTCTTTGACAGAAATGAGGAAGAAAGAAAGAAAGCAAATCAACAAACAAATTCTAGGAAAGATCTCTCCCTGGTGTGGTTTACTGGCACATGAAGCCAAAAAGATGGAAATCAGTAGCTACTAAGTTCTTGAGGTAGTTGTACTGCCAGAGAATTCACAAGCCAATTTAAAAAAGCCTATGACTGCTAAAATAATGTTTGAAGTACTAAAATTTGCACAATTAAGAGAGCTTCAAGGCTATATGGTCCTCAAGAGAACATATTTCCAGTGCTGGGCAATGGTGTGGCCTGGAAGCTAATGAACAGGAAATAACCTTCCAGGTGGTCCAGCAAGGGATAATTGGATTCAGTGGATTAGGGAGCTCCTCTCAAAGAACAAAATTCAGGTCAAATAAAGGACTCTTCCCTACTGCCATGCACCAGTGTATTTATCATTCCTTCCTTTCTGATGAGAGTTTGTACTCTAATTTTCCTGGTCCCACCCTCATTGTTCATTAAGTATTGAGACCTGCATTACCCATAGATCCTGGACTTTGGGTTAAAGACAGTGCTATATGGAACTCTTGATGGTCTCCCTTGGGAAGATGGATGTTTTGTAGGTCAGAGGACTGGACCATAAAGTCACAACTAACTGCTCATTGAAATTTGTGCCACTTATTCCATGGCACAAAAAAGGCTGTTTGGCACACACAACTACCTTGCTTAAATCCTTTCCTCTTAATCTAGATGTGAACATATAAAACTAATGGATGAATGGCAACTGAGTAAAAATGTGTTAAGTGACACTTCTGGTCCAAGGCATTTAAGAGCAGGGGTGCTATATTCATCCTCTTTATTTCCTTCTGGCAGCTGGATGCAGATGCTGAAGACTTATGCACTGATAGAGCCATCAGATGAAAGAAGCCTAGAGAAGAATCTCATTGGCCACTAAGCCTTATTCTGTTCCATGGCAAAAAAGAAACTTGACTTCGTTAAGTCAATGAAAAACTGAGGTTTATTACTTGCAATACCTAGCTTTATTCTTTGTAATACTAATCTGGAGAAAAATACCCCCACTTCTCTGGGCTGTAGTTTGTTCATTTGTAAAAATAGGTGGCCTGACTGGTGGGTTGAAACAGGAGGTAATGGTTCAATTACCAGTTAGGGCCCATGCCTGGGTTGCAGGCTCCATTGCCAGTGTGGGGTGTGCAGGAGGCAGCCGATCAACGATTCAATGATTCTCACCATTTCTTTCTCTCTCCCCCTTCATCTTTGAAATAAATAAAAATATATTTAAAAAAAATAGTTGGTTGGACAAGAGAATCACCTATGTTCTTTGGCAATTCTAAAGTGATTAATTTTTGCTTCATTTTAATTGCATATGAACAAACATAAGGTCATATTCTTATCTTCCCACTTTCCATACATTCATCATGACACACACAGAAAACTCAAATGAAATTTCTGAATTCTTTAATTCAAGAATAGTCAAAATTGCTTACAATACTAATTAGACTTTTCTTTTTTTTCCCCTTACCTGTGTAGTAGGGCACTGTAGGTTTATCATCACAGAGGGACTGGTACAGCTTAACAGGTTAAAATAAAACAAAATGCTCTTGTTCCTGTTAAAAAAAAAACATCATCTTTCAACAATAATGATAAATTAAAAAACAACATAAAAATAATCTTTCTAGTGATGATGGAAATATTCCATATCACTTCAGACTCTGTACACTTTTAATTTAATATGACCTTTAAAAATTGACTTAATTTTCTCTAGATAGTTGCAATACAATCCTCAATTTTCTTTTAAACTGCCTAACATTTAAAGCAACATTTGGTAATAGTAAAAAGTTGAAATAATCAAATCACCTATCAGTAGGAGATTGGTTAAATAAAAAATTCTACATCCATAAAATTAAAGATTACATTGTCACTATAAGTAATGTTGAAGAAAATATTCCATTGATGGAGAAATTTACAATATATTAATTTTATAAATCATGTTACTAAAGAGTATTATGATATTACTTTATTTTACTTTTGAAAAGTAAGTATAACATGATATTCAGAAACAAATTATATCTGAATTGTGAAATTATATTTGTTTTGTTAATTTTATACTTTTATGGATCTCCTAAAATAAACATGTATTACTTTGGTAATCTGAAAAAAAAAGGATATATAACACACATTTTCTTTGTGTTAAAAATTATGGTCAGTGACAGAGTGATAGGACAGGTTGATAGTCATTATCACTAGCACTGAGTGAAGCATTATTCTGCTGTTTGGCAAGCCATGGTTTCTCTCTCTCTCCCTTTCTCTCTCTCTCTCTCTCTCTCTCTCTCTCTCTCTCTAATATATTTTATTTGATTTTAGAGAGAGGGCAAGGGAAAGGGAGAGAGAAAAAGAGAACCATCAATTCACTGCTTCCAGCAAGCCCCCTACTGGGGATTGAACCTTCAGGGTTGTGCCTTGACCAGGAATAGAACCAGTGACCCTCTGGGATTGTGAGACCATGCTCAACCAACTGGGCCACATTGGCCAGGGAACCATGGTTCTCTTTTGAATCTCAATTTCCTCAGCAGCATAGTGGAATCACACCAGCCTTATCTAATTCACAGTGGTGTTGGCAGGACACAAAATAATGTGTAGTGAACTCAGAACAAGAGCTTGTCCAACTTGACTATGCATCATTAAAATTTGAGGTGTTTGTTAAAAATCATGATTCCTGACTCCTTCTCAAACCTTGAGAATCCAAATCTCTGGGTATGCATCTCAGGAATTCAGATCTGTTTCTCCTGTTCTGCCCAGTAGATTCAGATCAAGGTGGTATATAAATCATACCTTGAGAGAAGCCCTAAACATTTGAGAATGTTCTCAGCACCTTGTCAAGTCCCAGTTAATTAATGTGACTATATACACAACATAAAATATATAACAGGCTGTTGAGTAATACTTTAACTACTTACTCAGAATTACCAACTGAGATCCAAATCTCAGGACAAAGAAAGCTCTCCCAAAAAACGTGGGCCAGACCCTTGTATCACTTCTACCCCCTACCTGCTCCTATCTACATAAGCAAAATATGGGGGGTGGAGGCAGATTGCAGACAGTGGAGTTGGCAGGATACAATGATCACATTTAAGAGGATTTTCCATCCTCTCAACATTGGAAGGGCAATTGTTTCTTCCCAGTGCCAAATTATAGAGGGCTCTGAGAGATTTCCTCATAGAGAATGAGGTACCTGTAGGAAGGACAGAGGAGCATCTCATTTTCCAATTGAACACCACTTATGTTGCAGACTTATAAGGCAGCCCTCTGGGCCCATTTTAGCAGTGAGAAATGAGACACAAAGAGACCATAGAGAATTGAAAAAAGTCAGTGGGGCCGGAAAAGGGGAGTATGGAAGTAGCATCTTATGGAAGGATACCCAGTCAAGTATATGGGCTTGCATTACCCTGGTATAGACAGGAGGTAAATCACGAGAGAGAAAATTAAAGGGGTTGGGAGAAGGGCAAGCTAAGCTGTTCTCTTAAATCAAAGAACCATTCAGTGAGGACTTCCCCAGAGAATATCCATTTGGACACCATAAGAGAGCCAGCCATTGGGCGCTTACCTCAAAGAGAATGTGTGATGGCTAGTTAGTTGTATCTTAGTAGCAGTAGCAACACCATATGGGGTTAGGATAGTGACCAAAAAAATGACACTCTTTCTCCTTCCACCCCTCACAACACAAAGAAAGAGCTAGAACCAGAAGAGAGGGAAGAAAAGGGAAATAGTAGGCTGAGCCCTCTCTTCCACTTTCAGATCCCTTGCAGAATTAAAACCTGAGCTGGAAGAGTGGGAGATCTGAGAGTCATATTTTACATTAGACCACATTGAAGTTTTTAACAACAGAGAGTGTCTAGAAAGCAACAGAATCCATCTGAGATACCAGAGTGAGAAGGGAGATGTGAAAAGACATTGTTAAATGCAATAATGGGGAAAAATAAACACATTTCTTATTCGTAATCCCATCGAGTTCAGATGGCTGAAGACCTGATTATAAACTCATGCACAACCCACACAAGGCTGCTTCAGGGCTCCACAGAGTAAGTTTGGCTCTTTCACCACCGAGCAGCTGTATCATCCATACAGCCTCATGGTGCATATGTCTCCAATTTGTACCTAAGCAAATGAATAAATTAATGCATGTCATGGATCACTGGAGTCTCTTAGGAGTAGTTAAAACTGTGAATGGTAAATCAGTAAGTGTTGAGAGCCCCCATAGGTAAAATTGATTTATAACCTACAAAATGCTACATAAACTCAAGCTATTCACTGGATTGTGCTATCCTCCAGGGAAAGGTTTATACCTTATTCATCTTTATTCTTCTACCTTGCAAACACTTAGCCTAGCACCCAGTTCATTCTATGTAATTATCAAATATAATAGAATGCAAGAGACAAATTCTACAATAAGTTTTTTTCAAAACCTTAAAGTCCTTACTTTTTCAGTACAATTTGCACTTGTTCTCTTATAGCCTGACTGGTAGCCTTAAATGTCAGTGGACCTCTGATTTCTTAAGTACAAACTAGATGGTGATGGTTGTAGCTGAGCAATTCTGTGGGAGTGACTGAGGAAGCCACTCAGTATTTAACTTGAATTATAGTTCCACCAAGAAACAGCAAAAATGTCTGACCATGGCTCAGTGGTTGAGCATTGACCTATGAACCTTGAGGTCATGGTTGAATTACCTGTTGGACACATGCCCAAGTTGTGGGCTCTATACTCAATGTGGGGTGTGTAGAAGGCAACCGATCGATGGTTCTCTCTCATCATTGATCTTTCTCTCTCTCTCTCCCCCTCTCCCTTTCTCTCTGAAATCAATAAAAATATATTTTAGAAAAAGAAGAAACAGCAAAATAGAAGCAACTGCAAACTACTCATTTACTAAAACGATCTTCTATGCACTTAAACCCATCTTTCTTCTTTCCCAAAACTCATGAAAATAAAAGCATAAAAGTAAAAACATGAAAAAAAATCACCATTCCAGCTAAGGATGTGGAGGATGGGCTCTGTTCACAATTATACAGGAGAGTTCAACAATTTGGGGAAGATGAAAAGCATATGAAAGTATGTTGAGTGATGGATGCACCAGAGAGGTTACAAAAAGGGTGGGAAATTATTTTGCCTGTTAGAAATCATGAGATATATTGGACTCAGAGTTGTGGCAAAAAATGAGAAGATTAACTGAAATTTATATACAAATCTATAGTGCAAATCAGAACCTTTATGCTTCTCCCATACACATGCACTTAGAATTCTAGCATCCAGACCAAAAACAAACAAACAAACAAGCCAAAATAGAGGCCTCTTTTGTTGAATTAACCTTCTGAGAATAACAAGGGCTTCTGTGGGATTTGGCACCCCAGCCTACAAACTTTCATATTGTGACATTTTGAGAGCCGACTTCTGACAGACAGCATCCCTCTAGTTCCTGAAATCTGGCAGCCAGCACAGCTGTCACTTCCCTCTGCCTCCCTACCCTACCTCTGCCCCAATAGGAACAGAGGCCTCTCTGGAAAGCTGACAGAGCAGTAAAGCACATTTACATGAAAGACCTGGTTCTTCTTT
>JAAGEH010000030.1:39426273-39489462 GCA_011751065.1 Lasiurus cinereus
GGGTGATCAGGCAGACAGGCAAGCAGTTAGGGACAATCAGGCAGGCAAGAGAGTGGTTAGGGTGATCAGGCAGGCAGGCAAGCAGTTAGGGACAATCAGGCAGGCAGGCAGAAGCAATTAGGGGCATCAGGCAGACAGGCAAGCAGTTAGGGGTTGATCAGGCAGGCAAGTGAGCAGTTAGGGGTATCAGGCAGGCAGGTGAGCAGTTAGGAGCCAGTGGTCCTGAATTGCGAGAGGGTGCAGGCCAGGCTGAGGGATACCCCCCATGCACAAATTTGTGCACTGGGACTCTAATACATAATAAAGATTTACTGTACATTTTGTCTGATAATCTCAAGGCTTACTATAAATACCAAGTGTTCTCAAACTTCATGAAAACTGAAGACTCAGTTCTTTTCTCTGAAGACCCTGGCTCTACCTCATACAAACTCATCACTCTGATTTTCCAAAAAGTACAAACTTGACTTGACAGCTAGACTACAGAACCACAGAAAATAACACGCATTAACTAAATTGGGTAATACTGCCTAATTCTGATTGTTTCTAACTTCTCTAATTTGACTAATGTAGATTCTAAAACTCTAGAAAATGTATTAGTCAGCTAATATTTGTCTCTATATGGAAAACATATCTCTTTGTCCTGTTTCCCTTAACATTCGCCCAGCTGTCTCCTTACCCACATTCATTGGGTTTGACAGTTCATGTTATAATTCAATAAGTCTGATATACATGGACAATGTGACTTAGAAAGATTAAAGAAATCAATTCTGAATGAGAATTTTAATATGGTAGAGAAATGTTTCTCAATTTTTCTCATCTATCTAAGCCTTTCTTTTTAGTCTCTAAATACATAGGAAAGTCCTCTTTGTCTAATTCTTTCTCAAATGTTCTAGAGGTCAAATTGGTTTCATCTTTTAATAACTTCTTATAACATCTGACTCATTTGGGCATCACTCCACTGCCATATTTTCCCACTTTTATTTCCCAGAATAAAGAAAGTGGATTATAAATAAGGCATTTAAATGACATCTAAGTGTTCAACATCTATGTCTCCAGACATGATTTCACTAAATTTAGTTTTAAATCTTAGTTTGTCACACTTTGTCTAAACCGAAGAAAGAGATCTAATTTTTACCTGACTTTATTTTCTATAATATGTTTAACTTTATCCTGAAATGTTTTATTTCTTTTCCATAAAATTATTAATTTGGAGATGGGCATCTAAAGAAGCATTTGGATTGCTAGGTATGCTATTTAATATATTTATGACCCTGAACAAGTCACTTAACTGTTTTGAGTCTTGGTTTTCTAATTTGTAACTATAAAATGGGTATAAGAATACCCAGCTTCATAAGAATGTGGAGAATATGAAAGATGGTGAAAGCAGAATGCCTGACAAAGAGTGTGAAGTCGGTCATGTTAGTTCCTGTCTTATCTGGGTTTCTCCAAAACCAAACATTGAGATGAGGAAGGACTTCGATGCAAATAGTTAATTAGAGAAGTGATTCCAGGAAGCTAAAGTGGCAGTGAGGAAAGTGATCCAGGGAAGGAGGCAAAGCAGCAAAGGGCGTGCTAACGAGTGGGATATTGTGGGCAGCACGGACTCCAGCCTGCTAGGGACCTTCCAAGGAACCAGTGGGCATGGTAAAACTGTCTGCCAGAGATGCAAACCAAGTCAGAAGGGCCAGGAGGAGGAGGGATGGGGCGTCAGCAGCATATACTACATATTTTTTTCCCTTTTTTCATCATCAATCAATCAAAGAATTTGACATGACAGGTATGTATCCTGTACTAGAGGTTAATCCCAGCATTATTTATATGAAAGTTCTCAAGAAACACATTAAAAGGAAAGAATCAAGTTTGTAGAAGGCTTAGAGAAGAAGTGGAACCTGAGAAATACTGAAAAATGATGGAGATTTAGACAGGTGCCAGGAGTAGGGAAGAATGTTAGATTGAAGAAATTGTCTAGTTTCCAATTAATTAATTGCTTACCATGTGCCAGACATAGGCTAAATGTATTTCACCCATTGTCTCAGGTGAGTCTCACAGTAACTCTAGAACAGTGTCACAATAATCCTATGAAGTAGATAACTAACTTTATAGGCAACTGTAGTTCAGAGTTTTATTTATTTCTCAAGATCACACAGCTTTCAAGAGGCATAAACAGGGCTTGAAGTTAGGTGTGTTGCTCTCCCAGGCCCATGTTTTAATCACAATTCTAGAAGTTCCATGACTAGAGAAATTCCAAGAAAAGGAATAAAATGTGAGAAGTCTTTGAGTTTAATGTAAAAAGCCCCTTAGTTTATTAATGGACACAATAACTGTTGCTGCATAGCTCTAGAATCTAATAGCTGTAATGCTGCTGCTAAAGGATGGACTAGGAAAAAGCTTGTTCACAGCAAGATAACAAGGAGATCAGCTATGTGAGGGTCAGCAGTATGTTGGGCACAGATGGTAGGAAAGGAGATGACACAGGTACTTTTGGAGCCTCTGTCATTTGAAAAGAAGAGCTCTGTACTTGGCTGGGGAAGGAGATTGATTGGGAAGGATATGATGCCTCAGGCAAAGATAGAAGTGTCAAGGGAGGAATGCTCTTTGTTGATTTTGTGGTTTGGAAGTGTGGCAGGTGGCTGTGTGTAATAGCTGCCACTACACATCTCCATGCAGCCTGTGGCACAAAATTCATCCTGCAGATGGTCTGCTTTTGAGCTTCAAGGGCCAGTACAACCAATCACCTCAGTCAAGGGTATTTTGTTTCCTTTGTCTGCTCTGTCAAGAATATATCTTACCCTACTGTACTGGAAGAATATGACAGAAAAAAAGAAAAAAGAAAAAAAGAGATGTGCAGCAACAATTACTGTGCCCATTAATAAACTAAGGGGCTGTTTACATTAAACTAAGAGACCTCTCACATTTTATTCCTTTTCTTGGAATTTCTCTATTTATGGAACTTCTAGAATTTTGCTGTCCAATAAGGTAACTACTAGCCACCTGTGTCTACTGAGCACTGATGTGTGTCTCATCTGAACTGAGACTGGCTATAACTGCAAAGTGCACATCAAAGTGTGTAAACAAAAAATGAATGTAAATATCAGTAATTTGTACTAATTACATTTAAAATAATAATATTTAGTTGTAGTTAATAAAATATATTATTAAAATTTATTTTATATTTAAAGCATTTCTTTACATAGAACTACTAGAAAATTCAACTTATTCATGATGCACATTATGTTTCTCTTGGACAGATCTGCTCTCCACAAATAAGCTGATTAACAGTATCATAACATTTAAACTATTCTTTAGGGCCCAACCAGTTATACAGTATCTGATATCTATTTACTTTAATTCTTTTTTTAAAATATATTTTATTGATTTTTTACAAAGAGAAAGGGAGAGGAATAGAGAATTAGAAACATCGATGAGAGAGAGACATCGATCAGTTGTCTCCTGCACGCCCCACACTGGAGATGTGCCCGAAACCAAGGTACATGTCCTTGACTGGAATTGAACCTGGACCTTTCAGTCTGCAGGCCGATGCTCTATCCACTGAGCCAAACCGGTGTTGGCTATTTACTTTAATTCTTAAAAGAAAATTAACATGAGAGTTTTATCTTAAAGTACCAGTCTAGAATATAGTCAAGCTCCTCATCACTCATACTGAATTATCATCAGTTTCCTATTCATTGAGTCATTCATTCCCTAGGCCTTACCTTTGATAGATACATAAAGACTCTGAGGATATAGAGAAAAAAATTCATATTTAGTATAATTGTTTCATAATTAACACATTCTCCCTAAAGGAACTATTATCATGCTGATTGGTCAGCACAGAGGGAAGACAGTTTCTGAAGAATGACATTGCATTCTCTAAACTCAACTAAACCATGGCCTTAATTTTAGATGCTTTTTAAGTTATAGTCTCTCTACTAAAACAAATGCGTACTATAAAAGCAGCCTCTGCCACCTTGGATGCAGCATTTTATCTAACAAAAGCTTTGCCATTCCCAAGAAATAGAAAATACCAGGGGCACTTGCTTTCCCCTGGCAAGGAGAATACTGCATCCTCACTATCTCCCCTCAATATTATATGACTTCTAACTCATCAACACAATTTAGTCTGTAAAGTTTGTTAATATACCACTACTTACTCCATAGGATACCACAGAGATTCTTCACACTGATGCAGATAAGATCTAGAGAGTACTAAATAACATGTAATCTTGATATCTTAGAAAAACATGTATGCCATGAATGAAAAATATATCTCATGAAAATACAGTGGTCTTCCAATGAAGACCTGAAGAGACCAGTCATGATATCTCCTCTAAAGTAAATGGTAAGTTCTCCACCTTGCATATGCTGCTATTAATAGAGAAGCACAACACTGATTGACTCCCAGATTTGAGTATGACCCATAGAAATAAAATGCTTTTCAGATATAACTGTACAAGCAGTTCTGCCACTAGCTCTATATGGCAAAATGGACTCAATGGTGCTTAAAATTTCTATCAGCGAACAGAATACTCTGTGAGGCTTGTGGTAAATGTCTAGGAGGTCCCTAGCGTTTTGGAGAAAATCCATGTTCTTTCATCAAATAAATTATTTTGCGAAGTAGCTCCTGAACCCTGAATGATCACTCAATGACATAAGAAGCCTAGGATGAACCAGATGTTATATGATCCATCAATCCTAAAGTTGGGCCATGCCCAGTGGCACAACAGTATTGGCAAGTTGAAGTGGTATATTCACTCAATGCTTGTGAAGGTCATAAAGCCACAAGAAAATTTCACTTGAAGATTGCTCACAATAATAGTGTATTAACTCCTGAGGCATTGCTTTAGCACATACCTATGGTGAACGAAAAGGTCACTATGATCAGTTGACTGGGAAAGAATAAAATTAAACCAGATTTATAGGTGTTTAGGGAAAATCTGTTGGTACAGTTCTGGGGACATTTTTCTAGTTACCTAATTTTACTGGGAAAATAAGTGACCTGAATCATTTATCTATTCATAGACAGAGGCCAATTGTTTGACCAAAATATTATAGACTGGTATTTCATTTTTCAGAAACTATCTTTCCTCTGTGCTGGAAAATAAAAATATTAGATAATGAATGGCCAGGGAGCTTGATAAATAACTAGAAGGATGAACCTCAAAATGACCACATAACATGAAAATATTCAGGTCTATGTAGCTGCTTAGTAGAGATCTTTCTGTAGAGGTGTCCTTTACTAATCAGATGGAAAAGTACTTGTTCAATGATTTTGTGAAAAAGTAATCATGACAACAGGGATGAAAGTTATAGTTGAGTTTTGTTAACATGGGCATTTAATCACAAAAGCTGACCTGGCCCCTATCATTGCTTATGTGAAACATTGTCAGCAGTAGAGGGTCACCCTGAACCTAATCACCCCAAAGCAGCCAGCCTATGGAACAGTAGGATTCATATGAAGATCTGATTAATGCACTCCTCAGGAAGTAATGCCTTTCAAGGTGGAGTTGCTATTTTCCAGAATACAACAGGGTCATAGCAAGACACACATGTTGTACTCATACAGAATAATTAAAGAGAGTTTCATAAAGAAATATTTACAGCAAAAATGGTAGAATTTTGAGAAACAAAGAAGAGTTGGTGCAGATGCTGACAACAGTAGGGTGCTGTTTTCAGGTCCAGGGAGGAAGGAATTATCTGTATCCATAGAGAAGACAAATAGAAAGAGCCAAAGGGGTTGGACCCTTAGGTAGAAAGACATCCCAGCAAGAGAGTCAGAGGAATAAATTCCACAAACTCCCTCTCCTACTAGCCAATCTATTGTTGGTACCTCTCACCGACCAAACCAAACTAGAAGCCACAGGACAGGAAGACCTGTGGGTGTGATCCTTATAAAGTCTGTGCCAGTTTTTCAGGGGACAGAGCAGGGTAAAGAGGGGTAGAGTGAGATGGGGGAAAGGTAATGAAAAATACCAGCCTATATTCTTAACAAGTGACCAGCCTTTTCAAGGGTAATACATTAGATATGTTCAGCAAGACATATAGGACTTTATTAAAAGCACACAAACAAAAAATAACAAGAGATAATAAGGTTTTCAGATTCTCTTTTGTCAGAATTTACTATCACAAGGGACAGAAAAAAAACAAAACAAAAAAAGACCAGAAAAATGCACATTCTAAATTTTGGAGTCTGTGAAATAGGAGGGGTCAGAGTAGGAGGCAAAAGAGAGAACGAAGCATTTTTTAAAAATTTATAAATAATACATATAGAATTAAAAAGAAATAGATAATCAGATAAACCAAGAAACTAAATTAGGCTTTTTACATTTTTGTTGTTTCATTAGCAAGACTGCTTTTATGCTGATTACTTTGATATAGTAGGTGTACCGGTTAATAATGCAGATTTTTTTCAATAGGTGGAGTTACCCACATATGTTGATATATATGCAATTTGATATGTGTGCTATTTTGTTGTATTGACAGCAAACTTCAAAATTTCATGTTAAATTTGCTGAAGATGTTAACATCATAGATATTTTTACACTTAAATATGTCAAATTTTGTGCCAAAAAAGAGCATTTGCACGAAGTTTTAATTCATTTTGAAGAAAAGTGCTGCTGAAAATTATTGTATATGTGGGAAGCTTATGGTAGACATGCTTCATCTCAAGATAATTGTGAACACTGGTTTAAACACTTTAAAAGTGATTATTTTGATGTGAAAGACAAAGAACGTCTAGGTCAACCAAAAAGTTTGAATACCAACAATTACAAGCATTATTGGATGAAGATGCGTGTCAAACTAAAAAACAACTTGCAGAAAGATTAAACGTTGCTCAGCAAACAATTTCCAATAGTTTACAAGCAATGGGAATGATTTTAAAGGAAGGAAAATGGGTGCCACATCAACTGAACTAAAGACAAATGGAAAAATGAAAAGTCATCAGTAAAATGTTGTTTCAATGGCAAGAAATAAAGTCTTTTTTGCTTTGAATTGTAACAGGTGATGAAAAGTGGATTTATTTTAAGAATCTCAAATGCACAGAATCATGGGTTGATCCAGGTCAACGATCAACATTGACTGCAAGAACAAATTGTTTTGGAAAGAAGACAATGCTCTGTGTTTGATGGAATCAGGAAGGTGTGGTGTAGTATAAGCTTCTAAAACCAGGTGGAACCGTTAATACTGATTACTACCAATAACAAATAATCAATTTGAACCACACTTTGATCATAAATTGACCAGAATGTGCCAGAAGACATGGCAAAGTAATTTTGCTTCATGATAACGCACCATCACATACTTCAAAATCAGTTAAAGACACGTTAAAAGATCTTGCCTGGGAAGTATTTACCCATCCAATGTACTTAACAGACCTTGCTCCTCCAGATTACCACTTGTTCTGATCGATGGCACATGCACTTTTTTTCTTTTTTAAAAAAAAATATATTTTATTGATTTTTTTACAGAGAGAAAGGGAGAGAAATAGAAAGTCAGAAACATTGATGAGAGAGAGACATTGATCAGCCACCTCCTTCACGCCCCACAGTAGAGATGTGCCCGCAAGCAAGGTACATGCCCCCAACAGGAATCGAACCTGGGACCTTTCAGTCCACAAGCCAACGCTCTATTCACTGAGCCAAACCAGTCTCGGTGGCACATGCACTTTCTGAGCAGTACTTCAAAACGTACAAAGAAATGGAAAATTGGGTCTCTGAAAGATTTGCCTCAAAACAAGAAAAGTTCTATTGGGACGGTATCCACAAATTACCTGAAAGATGGGGGAAATATGTAGCTAGTGATGGACATTACTTTGAATAAAGCACTTTTGATGTTTCTTTTGAAATTATTGTTTTCTTTTATTATAAAATCCGCATTATTAACTGGTACATCTTGTACTTCTTTTTCCAGCTAGTCTAGTTAGATATTAGTCTACTACTATTAACAACCTGTTCGAAGTTTTTATTCACATTACAAGATAGGGGTCTTTTTAGAAGTTAAGAAGTAATTGGAAATAAGAAGCACAGAAATGTATTCATTCTTTTTTTTATTCATTCAACAAATACTAATATTGTTTGAGTGCCTACTATATGTCAGGATCATGCTAGATGTTGGGTATATAAAGGCCCTTGCTCTCCCAGAGCCTATAGTCTTTTAGGGGAAAATAATCTAAATGAATTAGTTGTACAAACAAAAGTGAAATTACAATTCTGACAAGCACTATAAGGTGCAAAACATGGTACACAAAGAGAGATTCTAGAGGCAAATGACCAAGTGAAGGAGGTCAGGGTTGATGTCCCTGAAGAAGTAATGCAGGAAAATGAATGGAGGCACAAAGAAGCTTCCATGAGAAGGACATATGAAAGGGGTGGGGAATGATGGGTGCTAGGGACAGATAGGAAACCAGTATGGTGCACACACAGGTTGGTGCACAGCGAGGCAGTATCTTATGTTATTTTCTATAATGAACTACAGGAAGATTATTTTAGCATAATGTTGTTGTCAGTGCCAGCCCTGCAATCCACAAAAAAAGTTTTGTTCAGGTAGGTTCTTCTTCTATTCAAATTATCCTTGAAAAACTCAAGGTCATCTCAGTGTCACTCATCTCAGTGCTTATTGCTTAATTGTATGGTAGCTCCAGAAGTGGCAACACTCCCTTGCTTAAAGAAGACCTCTCATAATTCTAAAAAAAAAATGGATGTAATTTCTTATATCTGAAAATGTTACATGTAATATTCATTGGTAATATCTACTATAGAAAACACACTCTTTTTGAAAGAAACATAAAATCCTTTGAGACCTTCCTGGCCAGAAAAAACCCAGAGGAGATACCAAATGTCATAATTTTATCTAATCTATAACATAAGCACTAACTGAGGAAAAATCAAACCTGTATTAGTAGTTGTGGATTATCATAAAGAATGTGTTTCTCTCTTTAGTAGGTACATAATAAAAGCTAATCTTGCAAGCAATCACTGAATGTAAACAATGACACATACAAACTACAGCTATCAGATGATTTGTGATTTTTGCTTGCAAAAGAACATCTGCTTTTGCCCTGGTTGGTGTGTCTCAGTTGGTTGGGCATCCTTCCATGCACCAAAAGATTGGCAGTTCAATTCCCAGTCAGGGCCCATACCAGGGTTATGGGGATACAGGCTCCATCCCAGTAGGGGCCATGTGGGAGGCAACTGATTCATGTTATGCTCTCACTCTGATGTTTCTCTCTTTCTCTCTCTCTCTTTCGCTTAAAAAAAAAAAAACAAGAGAGAAACCCTGTTTTTCACTTATTCCACTAGTGGTGTTTTCTGACACTTGCTGTTTTAAGCAAACTCTATGTGAAATTGTGATGGAAGGAAGAAAAAAGCATTAGCCCAGGGAGAAACCAAGATGGTGAACACCTAAACTGCTGCCTCACACAATTTTAAAACTATAGCTAAAAAACAAAATGGACATCATCCAGAACCACAGGAAATCTGGCTGAATGGAAATTCTACAATTTCACAGAAAGAGAGAGACTCACAGAGACTCAGAGGAGCTGCAAAAGCTGAGGTACCAAGACGCATGCATGGAGCAGATGGGCAGTTGAGTGACTGGCTGGCTTCCTCTAGCATGAAGGAGACAGAAACTCCCAACTGCACTGAACCCTAGTTCCAGGCAAAACTTATACAGGGGAAGTCTGGTCTATCAAAAAAAGGGAGGAGTGCATGGAAACTCAGGGGAGCCGTGAAAGGCAGAGGTCTGGAGACGCACACACCAGAGTGTGCAGAGAGAACCGACTGCTGATTGTGCTGCTGGCTCTCTCTAGGGCAGCGGTTCTCAACCTGTGGGTCGCAACCCCTTTGGGGGTCAAACGACCCTTTCACAGGGGTCACCTAAGACCATTGGAAAATGCAGATATTTACATCACAATACATAACAGTAACAAATTTCATGGTTGGGGGTCACCACCACATGAGGAACTGTATGCAAGGGTTGCAGCCTTAGGAAGGTTGAGAACCACTACTCTAGGGGGAGGAAGACTGAACCTCCCAACTGCGCTGAACTCCACTTATGATTTCACTGAACTCTAGTTTCAGGCAAGACCCTGGGGTCCTAGACTCATATGGGTCCCTGGAGCACACGAAAACTCAAGGGAGCCACGAAAGGCAGAGGTCTGGAGGTACACAAGTGCACACAGAGAGAGTTGCAGCGATTACTGAGAGACACTGAGACCCAGGCCAGATGGGAATAACAAGAAATGTTCAAAGTGATGAATAGCAAGAACCTGCAACCAAGAGTACTCTACCCAGCAAAGCTATCATTCAGAATTGAAGGTCAGATAAAAAGCTTCACAGATAAGAAAAAGCTAAAGGAGTTTATCACCACCAAAGCAGTATTATATGAAATGCTGAAAGGTATGCTTTAAGAAGAGGAAGAAGAAGAAAAAGGTAAAGATAAAAAATATGAACAACAAATACATATCTATCAACAAATGAATCTAAAAATCAAGTGAATAGAGAATCCAAGATGGTGGCATAGGTAAACACCTACACTGCTGCCTTGCACAATTTCAAAACTACAATTAAAAGACAGAATGGACATCATCCAGAACCACAGGAAAGCTGGCTGAATGGAAATTCTACAACTAGAAGGAAAGAGAAGGGCTCACAGGGACCTAGAGGAGCTGCAAAAAGCTGAGGTACAGAGACGTGCACATGGAGAGAGCGGGTGCCGGAGAACCTGGCTGGCTTTCTCTGGCGGGAGGGAGACAGAGACTCTCAATGGCATTGGACCCCTTATCCTATGACACTAAACCCCAGATCCAGCTGAAACTCATACGGGGGGAGGTTGGACTGTGAAAAGGGAGAAGTGCATGGAAATTTAGGGGAGTCGCAAAAGATCAGAAGTCTGGTGGCGCACACAGCACTGAGCGGAGAGGACTGACTGCTGATTGTGCTGCTGCCTTTCATGAGTGGGCAAGAGACAGACCCTCCCAACTGTGCCACTTCTACCTCCACTAAACCACAGTTTAGGGTGAAACCCTCCCCAGACTCATATAGTCCCGGAGCGCAGGGAAGCCAGAGGGGCAGCAATCTAGAGGCACTGCAAGAGTGTGCACACGCACAGGGACTGCTCCAGCAATTACCCAGTCACGTGAGACTCAGGAACCATGGAGGGTGAGGCCAACTGGAAGGCAAGGTGGTCCCTTAAGCCCTGAGACTCCACCCATCCCAAGCTCAACAGAGAGGCTTTTGCAGTTTTGCAACTTGTATCATAAGGCTGAATCCAACACAGAAGTTCTCCTGGCATAGTGAAAATGTTGAGACAAAGGAAGAGATCACAAACAGAAGAAATGGAGGAAAACAAATGACTGAATATAGAGTTCAAAACCACAGTTATAAGGTTTTTCAAGAATATCCTAGAAAAATTGGATAAAGTTAGCGAGACCCAAGAAGAGATGAAAAAGAACCAACTAGAGATGGAAAAGATCCAACTAGAGATGGAAAAGGACCAACTAGAATTTAAACATATACTGACTGAAATAAAAAATATTATACAGAGACCTAAGAGAGGAAGGCAAGAATCTAGTCAAAAATTTGAAATATAAAGAATCAGAAAACACTCAACTGGAAAAGCAAGAAGAGAAAAGAATCAAAAAATGTGAACATAATGTAAGGAGCCTCTGGGACAGCTTCAAGCGTACCAACATCAGAATTGTGGGCATGCCAGAAGAAGAGAGAAAGCAAGATACTGAAACCTATTTAAAGAAATAATGACTGAAAACTTCCCACATCTGGTAAAAGAAATAGACTTACAAGTCCAGGAAGCACACAGAACCCCATATAAAAGGAATCCAAAGAGGACTATACCAAAACACATCATAATTAAAATACCAAGAGCAAAAGACAAAGAAAGAATATTAAAAGCAGCAAGAGAAAAACAATTCATTACCTACAAGGGAGCACCCATATGACTGTCAGCTGATTTCTCAACAGAAACAATGCAGGCCAGACGAGAGTGGCAAGAAATATTCAGCATGATGAATAGCAAGAACCTACAAACAAGAATACTCTATCCAGCAAAGCTATCATTCAGAATTGAAGGGCAGATAAAGAGCTTCACAGATAAGAAAAAGCTAAAGGAGTTCATCAACTCCAAGCCAGTATTATATGAAATGCTGAAAGGTATTCTTTTAGAAAATGAAGAAGAAAAAGGTAAAAGACAAAAAATTATGAACAACAAATACATATCTATCAACAAGTGAATCTAAAAATTAAGTGAATTAAAAATTTGATCAACAGAATAAACTGGTGAATATACTAGAATCAGGAGCACAGAAAGGGAGTGGACTTTCTCAAGGGGGAAGGAGTGAGTGGACTTTCTCAAGGGGAAAGGGGCAAGGGGGTACAGGGAGTGACTGGACAAAATCATACACCTATGGACTCATCAATTGGGGGGAAAGGTAAGGGTAGAGGGAAGGGTGGGAGCTGGGTGGAGGGGAGCTACGAAGGGGGGAAAAGAGAAACAAATGTAATAATCTGAATAATAAAGATTTAATTAAAAAAATAAAATAAAAATCAAGTGAATAAAAAATCTGATGAAGAGAATAAACTGGTGAATATAATAGAATCAGGGGCATAGAAAGGGAATGGACTGACAATTCTCAGGGGGAAAGGGGTGAGGGGGGTGTGAGGAGACACTGGACAAAAATCATACACCTATGGATGAGGACAATGTCGGGGAGGTAAAGGCAGAGGGTGTGGTGGGAGCCAAGTGGAGGGGAGCTATGTGTGGGGGGGGGAAGAGGTACAATTGTAATAATTTGAGCAATAAAGATTTATTAATTTTTTTTAAAAAAACATTAGCACATGATATGTTGTGGCTGACCAGAACCACAGCATATCATGGGTTTCTGGTCAGCCTCCTCCCTTTCAGTGACTTTCATTATTTAAAGAATCCCCATTTATCTTCTTTAGTAAATGCAAGGCAGGATTTTGCATGGTGATATGAGCACAGCCTCTAGAATAATACTGTCTGGTTATTGGAGTGACAAAGTTACACAGCAGTCAGTACCAATCAGGACTAATCATCTTATTCCCTTAACTTTCTAAGTTTTAAGAATAACTTTAAAATTCCACTTTAAGTGAAGAGGATACATGTGTGGGGGAGACAGGGGGGAGGAAAGAAGAGAGAAAAGAGAAGATAAATTATTTGTAAAACACTCCTATTTGGATAATTCATCACAGATAAAAGATAGGTGAGAGATGGGTAAAAATTTCATTCAGGCAAATTGTCCTTTCACTCATACTGAGAAAATGTATGTTACTCAAGTACAGGGGCAAGTATAGTTGTCTGTAATCATCTCTCATTTTCAAACCTTTGCAAAGCATGTTCCTTTTGTGCTCTGGGGTTGATTTGGAAGTGGCAGCAGTTCAAGAGCCCTCTGTCTAGGAGAAAATGGGAGTAGGCCAACTGCTTGCACTGACACTTAAAAATTAACTGCAAATCTGTTTGGGGCAGCTAAGGCATTCCCATACCACTTGTTCGTCGGGAATGTTGCTTTCAAATCATTATTTTGTATCCCTTAAAGGTACATTTTAACTGTTTTAATATGTGAGGAACAGACTGGCCAAATTGTGCTTATGGCTTTTTAACACAAGCAATTTACAAATGCAATGAAGCAGATAATAGGACACATGATACCGAATTTGGAAATCTGTGCCGATGACACTGCTGCTGTGGGAGCATTTTTGGAAGCAGCCCTGCATCCGGTTGCCTGGATAAGAAAAATGTTGTTTATAATTTCACAGGTGGCCTTTTCCACCCAATGGTGAGTTTGGGGTCGTGTCCTTGAGCACAAATCAGTCACTCTCACGCTAGCAATATTCCACTTGAAATCATCTGGAATTCATGTATTCAGCAATATACAACAGTAAAAATCTCACTCAACACAAAGAAATATGTTCAAAACAGTCAAAACAAAGTGCTTGCTTTTTAAAATGAAGACTTCTAAACAAAAAAAATGCAAATATATATTTTAATTTTAAAACAATTACATACTTGTAAAGAAAGCAAAAAATTGTTCCAATAAAAGTAATTATGCCTGGGAGCTCATCACCTCACCTAAGTCAGGTCTAGGTGTAGATGAGGCTCCTAAGGGTTGGTTCTTCTCCTAAGGATGATCTATTTGGATAGATCACTGAATGCATTGGGCACATTTCCTATTTCCCATATTGCCATTGGCAACAGTGTGCCAAATATTTCACCAGTATATAATAAGGTTCCCTTCCCTTTGGTTTCCAGTTCTGTTTTCCTCACTTTCCTTTAAACTCTCACGACAGTCTCCTCATATTCCATTTTGCTTCTGAACCTGGTTTCAAAACCAAACCCATGTTTTAGGTCTTATTAAGCAGGTACTAAATGTTGCTCTGTTTATCTATTGTTGTTGCACCCAACTCACCCAATCTACTCGCTTAATACAACAATTTTTTTTTTTTTTGCTCATGATTTGGGGAGTCATACATTTGAGGAATCCTGGGTTGGGTCCCTGGGGTCTCTCATGCAGTCAGATGTTGATTGGGGTTTCAATCATCCGCAAGCCCTACAGGGCTGATGGTAATTATCCCTTGGAGCTCAGTGAGCCTGCTGACCAAGACCCCTACAAGTGGCTTCTATATGTGGCTTGGGCTGTTCATAGCATGATGATAGAGTTCTAATCTACTTTGCATTAATTTACTTTTTTGTTAACTTCCTATTGTCTCAACTGATAGCAATAATTATTCCTAGGAAAAATTAAAAACAAAACAAAACAAACTTTAGACCCTAACTCCAAGTGCTTCCTAATTAAATGCAACAAGGAAGTAACTCATTCAATTGGAAATCCACTTGAAAAGAAAAAAAAATTATTGACTGTTAAAATTGTGCTACTATTGCATAGAAAAAATTTGCATAAGAAATATTCCTATTCTTTTTTTCTAGTCAGCAAATAATTGAATAGCAACCATCAGTGAAGTAGGACAAAAGAGGACTATTATCATAAATGTTAGTTTGATCTTTCAAGGAGATTTGATTACCTTCTACTCACACTCCACTTCCCCACTTGAATAGAGGTTCTGCTTTTCATCAGTCAAATGTCAAGTGCCTTTGTTGCATGCTAGCTGGCCATATTCCGCAAAAAGGCAAAAATTGGTTTGTCTGAATTTGTGAGAAACACAGCTCTCTAATTGCAAAACATGGATGAAAGACAGGCCTAAAAAAATGGTCCTGATCTAACAAAATGGCTAAAGATGCCAAGCTACTACACTATCAGTTGACACTGCCTTAGCATCATCTTTCCTCAGAAAAAGGTACATGTTCCTTTATGTGAAAAAATTCTTCATACTCTTGGTAACTCTACCAATTGTTTTCCTTTATTCTTTAACTCAACTTTAGATAGAGACAAAGAGTTAAATTTATCTTAGAAACAAACTAGTAAAGCTATTATATTTCAGGTAAAGATAACATATATATATATATATTTAGTAAATTTGGTGAGCCATTCATTTTAATCAGTGACCTTACGATTAATTTGGGAGAATCACTAAATTAATCCAGTTTTGCACAAGGAACATTTATCCTCTAATTTCATGTGGATTAAGGCATTTACAAACTGATAGGGAGCTCTTAAAGAAAAAGGCGAATCTCTTATCCCCCTCCAGGCGGGATAAAGGTAGCACTCCCACTGCTCCCCTCTCCTGTATCCACAGGACAGGGAGTGGCAGTGGCTTTCCCAGCTCCGGGTAAGGACGAAAGGAATTTCTTTGTGGATTCTAACAGAGTGTCTCTGAGATATGGAGGAGAGCCATAAGGCCTCCTAATAAAAAGATTCTGGACACAGTATAAAATCCTTATGAAGTTTTTGTATCATTCAAATTATAATAACCAAAAGTATGGTTTGCTACATAGAAATAATAGAATAAATTATATTTTAAAGTAATTTATTAAAATTAAGAACTACAAACAAACTACTATCTAGTACCATTACATAGCATTATTAGTGTAGCTGAATATTATTTCATTTACTTTTCACAATAGCCCTGCAAAGTAGATAGTGTTTCTATATTTTGCAGATAAGAAAACTGAGGTTGAGACATTAGCTCAATTCTACTAAACAAATGGAGGAATCCCTACATCTACGTCAAATCTTCTCTTATGCAATGAATTTCAATTCTAAGGCAAAAAGTAAAAACAAAATAATTCCACAAACAAAATGTGTCCCAAAGTTAGAGAAGCTACCATTCCTTTAGTTGTATAATAAAAAAAGTTAATTTTATTTTAACATTTAATTTGTGCTACAACTACACTGATGTTTAGACTTTAAAATAGTTAAAGAAATACCAAAGAAATCTTCAAAAGGCTTAGAGTATGTTAGTTTTGTGATTTATGCTCCTTTAGTCTTCTTTCTCTCCTTATCTTCCTGCCTTACTTTTGAATTATCAAATCTAAGTAGTTTTTGCATGGTATTACTGAGATGCTCTCCTGGAAATTACTTTCAATTGCTTTTCTCAAAAATGTCTAAGATTGGAAGATAAAACTGAAAAGCAGGAAAGAATATTTTCCATTGTTCCCTAGGCAGGCCCAGCCTTCTCTCTGCTAATATCTCCCATATTAAGTCCAGGCACTAGTTATTAATACTAGAAACTGTTATCTGACTTTTATAGCTCCCATCCTATTAATAATATGTTAAAGTTTCCTAGGTCAATATATAAAGGACAGGACTTAGAGTATTTGGGGGAAAATGTGATAAATTCACAGGCAATTGCAAAATCCTTTTACGGAAAATATTCATACCAGTCCCTTTGGTAGTGTTTTAAAAATTCAAATAAAGCCGAAACGGTTTGGCTCAGTGGACAGAGCGCCAGCCTGCAGACTGAGGGATCCCAGGTTCAATTCTGGTCAAGGGCATGTATCCTGGTTGTGGGCACATCCCCAGTGTGGGGCATGCAGGAGGCGGCTGATTGATGTCTCTCTCTCATTGATGTTTCTAACTCTCTATCCCTCTCCCTTCCTCTTTATAAAAAATCAATAAAATATATTTTAAAAAATTCAAATAAAGAATCTCTGTATTTTTTCTCTTTATTTTCACTTTCATAGAAAAAATTTTAACCTAACAATAAACAACAGGATATCTATTTCTGGTAGGCAAAAATAATGACTTCTTACATGTTATTTGTTGTCAGATAAAATGTTTTTTTTTCCCTTTTTTCTTTTTTATTCCTATTCATGGACTTTAGATTTATTTCATCATATCACAAAATAATTCTCTTTAAAAGAAACTGAAATTACATTAAATAACTTAATCAATTTCTTATTACATTTCAAACTCTCCTTTTTATTACTATTATCATAATAGACAGTCTTCTCTCCATATCCACAGGGGATTGCTTGCAGGACCCTTATGCTTACCAAAATTCATTGATGCTCAAGTTCCATGTATAAAATGTGGTAGTATTAGTATATAACTTATGTGTATCCCCTTATATTGAAAATCCTTAAAAATTATCCCCCCTTTTTTTTAATTTTCTTATAAAAATGTTTATATATTACCTAAAGTATCTAGGCTTCAGTTCTTATTGGTGAATAGCAACATGAGCATAATTAGCTGCTTAATAGAATTTCAAAAGTAAAAATGATTAAAAAGAAATCATAAGTTTTTCCTTCCTTTTTTATAATTGTACTACAGGCCCAGTGCACAAAATTTGTGCACTGATAGGGCCCCTAGTGGCTGCCATCACTGGCCAGGGCTTCCCTCCCTTCCCTCTCCCCCACCAGCCTCGGCCCCTGGTTGAACTCCCAGACAACTCCCGATTAAGGAGACAATTTGCATACTACATTTTTATTATACGGGATTTACTTAACTAATTTGAGTTTTCCTTGTAATGAACTACTTTATATTTATTTTTCATTGCACCTGCTACCCAGTGAGTCCTGGTGAAAAGATAACAATCAGTAATAAGATGCTTTGGGGAAACAATTGATTAATGTTAAAAGTATGACACTGACTTAGTTATTCCATTAACAAATGTTTCATATCTTCTATACCTGTATTTACTCACCTATAAGTCCTAAAAATATGTAGCCAATAATGAACAGTATGAAGACCATGCAGCACAGAACATCTGTACAACCCCTAAAGACAAAAACAAATTAGAATTAAAATGGGTCCAAGATGACTTCTTATTTACTGTACAAAATATAGTGATATGCCATTTGACATCCAATAATTTTGAGAGGTGGATCACATGTATTTCTGCAATTAACGAAAGAAAGGGTTCATAATTCTATGATGAAAGAAACTCCCTCAGAATTCTTAGTATTTATTGTTTCTTGGTTTTTACTTGTAAAATGTTTTTAGAGATGAGAGTATGCCAACACCGAGTAATAATTTTTTTATTTAAAATTGTAATTTACACTATTTAATTTTATGATTTTCATCTTATTGTCTCCCCAACAGTTCCATCCCTCCCTTTCTTTATTTTCTTTCTACATACACATTTTAAGGGAACTATTAATTAAAGGACTAACTACATAAACTTTCTAAGAAAAGTAGAGTTGTAACTTACTAGTGATCAAAAACTAGCTATCCTATAGGCTAGATATCATCAACTTAGTTTTAGAGAAATTTGGCTCATAGATGCAGTGATTTGGTAGGGATCACAAGTCAAGCCAACTTCCAGCAGGAATAGTCAAGGTTTTCAACTCAAGTATTTCCTATTCCGACTATAGCTTGTTCAGCTTCTGAGTGGTGTGGAAGGTAAAAACTATCTTGAAAGTGAGAAATAATACAACCATTCTCTATTTGAAATTTAATAAAAAAATCTATTAGTAAAGAATAAAATCAACCTATTGACAGGATTAAAAGTTGCCCATGAGAATTTTCATAGGGAAAAGTTAATCTTCAGAGCAAATGGAATTCTCTAATCATTTAGCACAGGCAGGTGGAAGTTATACACTGTGTGTAGAGGTGGTATCAGTAATAATAATTGTGCAGTAACATATACAGTAATACCTTATAATGATACAAATGTATACATTATCCTGTATACATTTACTGCTTTCATTGTAAATTTTCTAAGAATACCATCAGGTTGTTTGTGGTAGTAATGTGAGTTGACTTACCTAAGGTCCAAGAAAGAGAGGTAGCTACAGAGGCAGGCAAATATCTGGGTCTCTAATGCCAAACCTTTTTCATTTAGCCTTTATGTTAATATAATTACAGTTTTCTTTAAAGATTCAAATTAGATATATCTAAAACTCCACACATCCCTCCTAACTTGCAATAGAAAAAGTTACCCATGCCACAAACTATCATTTGTTTGAATCCAACCTAAGATTTTAAAATTTATTTGTATTTTAAAATTGTAAGACTAATAATAAAAAGAGAAGAAAACAGAGTTCTGGTTTTCTTTAGTTAACAACTGGTGAAAGTAAAAATCTATTATTTTTATAAGCCAAGATTTGGAAGCAGTCCAAGTAGAGGAGTGAATAAAAAAGCTGTGGACTACTACTACACAATAGAATACACTATTACACAATAGAATACTACTCTGACATTAAAAAAAAAAAGAAATCTTACCCTTTAGGTCAGCATGAATAGATCTGGAGAGCATTAGGCTAAGTAGAATAAGCCCATCAGAGAAAGACAAGTACCATACGATTTCACTTGATGAACTAATGAGAGAAATGAATCTAATGAGCAAAATGAACTAACAAGCAAAACAGAGACGGACCCATAGATCTACATCAGGTTGACAGCTGTTGGGTGGGTCTAGAAGAGGGATTGGTGAAGGGATGAAGCAAAAAAGAAAAAAATCATTGACACAGATAACACAGGTGCTGGTCAGGGGAAGGGAGGTGGTGGGAGGTAGAAGAGAATATGGGGGGCAGGGGAATTAATGGTGATGGATAGAGACTTGACTTGGGGTGGTGAACACACAATACAATGTACCAATGATGTGTTGTAGACTTGTGCACCTGAAACTTGTATAATTTTGTTAAGTAGTGTCACCCCAATAAATTCAATAAAAAGGAAAAGGTAGCAAACGTCTGCATGGGGATGAGAAGAGTATCTCTCATTGTTCAAATGCATTCTGACACATCCTACTCAAGATCAGGTTCTCATTCTGTCAGAGTAGTTGTTAAATAGCACAGACACTTAATAAGAAATGCCTGCAGGTGAGGGACTAAAGGAGCGAAAACTGGAACACTGCAGTGCTTTAATTAGCAGTTTTTAAGTTGTCAAAGCCTTTGTGTGTAATCATAACTACCAGGAAGAGGGAGAAAGGGAGGAGATTAGAAGCATCAGAAAGGATATATAGCTATATGTTGATACCTGTATATTTACATTATATGTAATGTTAGAGGCCTGTTGTATGAAATTTGTGCATGATGGAGGGGAGTGCTTCATCCGGGCCTATACCCTCTCTAATCCAGGACCCCTCAGGGGATGTCCAACTGCTGGTTTAGGCCCAATCCTGTAGTCAGACATCCCTCTTACAATCTGGGACCACTGGCTCCTAACCGCTCGCCTACCTGCCTGATTGTCCCTAACCATTTTGCCTACCTACCTGATCGCCCCTAACTACTTTTGCCTGCCAGCCTGATTGCTCCTAACCACCTCTACCTGTCAGTCGGATTGCCCCTAACTGCTCCCCTGCCTGCCTGATTACGCCCCTAACTGCTTGCTCCCCTGCACTGGCCTGATCTCGCCCCTAAATGCTTTCTCCCCCAATGTTCTGATTACTGCTAACTGCTTGCTTCCCTGCCAGCCTGATCGCCCCTAACTGCCACCACCTCAGCCCCCATCTCTGTGGCTTTGTCCCAAAGGAAGTCAGATGTCTGGAAGACATCCAGTCAATCTGGTTTAATTAGTATATTACCCTTTTATTAGTATAGATATACTGTAATACATACTTATAATGACCTAGTATTACATAGTAGTATAATGTTATACGTATATGTGTAATGTTATGAATTAAGCAAATGGAGAAATAAATATATACTAGTATACTAGGGAGGTAAATAAAAGAAACTGCCAACTTCAAAAGATAGAACACAAGGAAATAAGCAGAACTCTGAAGGAAATTTTTGAAAAGTAAAACCCATACTCCTCAGTTACTGGCACTAAGGAATGGACATCAGTTGAAATAATGGCTCCATATGGAGTTTTACACTACATTTCTATTTCTTTTTGGTGCCCAGGATGCACTACAGCACCAGGGACTGGGTGCCCATACAATCGTTCCTCACAGCAGTCTCTCACAATGGTGGAATCGCATCTCTCAATAATTCACACCTTCAGGTGTTTGAGATTCTATTCTAGGACTAGGAAGGATAATATATTCAAGTCTGCTTTTCTTTTCTGGTACAATGCTTTAGAAAAACAGCAGACCATACCCCAAGGCCAGACTGGTTTATTTTATTTAAGCAAAGGAAAAATGTTGAAAAGAGTGAAATTATAAATTAAAAAATTCAAGAGTCTCAAAACCAGGAAAGTTTTTCTATATGGACTTTTTTATTTTTTAATTTGTTCCTCTTATGATTTGATACCCTTTGTTATTTTTAAAATTTCCTTTTAAAAATAGATGTGTGTGTGTCTGTGTGTGTGTATTTTCAGATAATGACAATTATCTGCCATTTTATCTATTAATTCATCTGTTTCCCTCCCTTTCTATAGACATATTCCTTCCAGAAAAATACTACTTAGAAAATTGAATTTGAACAAAATATAAAATATAGCTTAGGCACATTTGTGAATCAGAAACATAGCAAAAGCTTAATTCAAGTTTTTACAATTTGTAGCACCTTATTACTGTTCCTTTCTTTTGATTCAGGGCATCTGTAACAACCCTATATGTACTATAAGAAATGAGTTATTTTTAAAAACCAAGGATTTAATTTGGATAATATCTCAAGACAGGTATTGAGGCAACTTGTGTGATATCAACACCTGGTTGAAAATCTTTCTGAATCATATTCTGGCTAGAGGCTTATCATTGCTGTGCCATTTCCTCAGGCAGATTCATTTTTACTTTAATAGCAAACACTAAGAACCATTGTTCCAAGCTAAAAATGGGTTGCATCCCACTGGGTCCCAGCAAGGATAAGTTGTAGAAAAATATGCCCCCAAACCTCTTCCTCTCCCTCCCTCTGAATTGAAGTCCCAATTTAAAAAAAAACAACAACAGCTGTTCACAGTCAAATCTATCAGGAAGCTATTAAAACTTTATTCAGATTGAACTACCCTGACATTAAAGTATTTTCAAAGTTAAACTACAAAAGTACCATTACTACCTTACATTTATTTTTCCAAACTACGATAAGACTAGGACTACAATTATATATGCACTAGATACCTGGTGCATGAATTCATACATGGATGGGGTCTGGCCAGCCTGCTCCCAATCAGGGAGGGGGGAAAATTGGGGATGGAGTAGGCTTGGGGGAGTTATTAGTGTCAAAGACCTTTGCAGGGTATATGCATGTTTCCTGTTGGTTTTTAGATGAGTTGAAGCTTCAAAGGTGCTTTATTGTCAGAGACACTTACAGCTTCTGTTTGTAAGCCTCTTTTAAGACAGGTAATGCAGTTTAGTTCCCTGCTGACAAATCCTCTAAAGAGAGGCCATATATGGCTGCCTTCTTCAGTAATAAGCAGTGGAGAGAGAACTCAGGAAGAGAGTGGTTGTGCTGGGCACCTCTCCTGGACACCTGACTAATGGTCCAGACTGTGAGCAGTTTTCTTCCTGATCACTCGTCATTCAGGTTCCTGGTCTATGAGGCCTGGAGAGCGTATACTTACTTAGAATCACTGAAGGTCACACTTCAGTGTTTGGGGTGGGAGGGGAAAAGTAAGAGGAGGGGCATGCAAAATGTAAGGGCCATGGGCAGTTGGTTGGCTGGCCCCACTCCCGATTGGACCTGTTGGCTGTCCCAGCATGCATTATAGCCACTAGTGGTTCTGGTCATTCCAATTGTTCTGCTGTTTGGTTGCTTGGCATAAAAATATATATATATTTGCACACCTCCCTTCCCCACCTCACTCTAACCCACAAATATAGAATGCCTATCGTCATCTCAACATAAAATCTTGGGAGCTTCCTATGACTTTCCCTTTTATTAGGTTCTCTTTCATATTCAATTAATAAGTACTCTTGGCTCCTTCTCTCGGATGTGTCTTCCTTTCTATTCTTACTGTGCTCAGTCCAGATCCCTTTATCTTCTCTTCAAAATATTGCCATGGTCTCTTAATTGGGCTCCAGCATGGAGTCTGCCTAAAACATAGCATTCTGCATATGATGGATAGCACTGATTTATGATGACATAACTTCATTACTTAAAAACTGCAGTGCCTTTCTACCACCTATTGAAAAATTTCCAAATGTCTTAGCTTTATATTTAAGAACCTACAAATTCAATCCTACTGCAAGTCCCAGACTACCTTCCTAGCTTCATCTCACTTTATTCTTCTCAATGTACTTCAACCTACTTGGACGTTTTATTCATTGAGTACACCATGAACTCTCCCCTGATCACACTCAGGGTTCTCTACTCATGGCCCCTTACACTCTTTCTCTGGAATAACCATATGTCTCAGTTTCTATGGAACAGCCAGAGTTTACAGCTATTGTCCTGATCTGAGCACTAATAATGAGCCCTTTGACTCTCAAAAGTGACCCAGTGTGGATCTTCACCCTATCTATTAAAATCTCTTTCTCCATATGGTAGATTCCCTCAATTTTTAGGGTTGATTGATGTTCCGTGGTATGTATATGCCTTATTTTAAACACATTCTTTTGTCAATGGACATTTAGACTGTTTCTACATTTTGGCTACTGCGGATCATGCTTCAAGGAAGGTTGGAGTGCAGACAGCTGTTTCAGATCTTGATTTCAATTATTTTGCATGTGACCACAAGGTTAAACCTGGAGGACACTGTGCTAAAGGAAATAAGCCAAACACAGGAGGACAAATATTGCACGATTCCATTTCAATGAGATATCTAAAATAGTCAAGCTCTTAGAAATAGAAAGTGGAATGGGAGAGGAGCAAATGGGAGCTACTATTCAATGTGGATAAATTTCAATGATACAAGACAGACCAGTAAGTTCTAGACATCTGTAATACTACATGTGTCTATATTTAACAATACTGTATTGAGGGCTTAAAATTTTGTTAAGAGAGTAGGTCTCAGGTTAAGTATTTCTTAACACAATAAAAAAATACACACAGCATGTAAAATATAATAATCTGTTCAATGTTATATGTCACAAGAATTTAAAATTGTGCAGACCTAAATAGAATCTTTTTGAAAGAAGACAGAAAGAAGGCCAAGAGATACATAAAAACATGCTCAAAGTCACTAATTATCTGAGAGATGTAAATCAAAACAACAATGTGATACCATCTCACACCTGTCAGAATGGCAATCATCAAGAAATCAACAAACGACAAGTGCTGGCGAGGATGTGGAGAAAAAGGAACCCTTGTGCACTGCTGGTGGAAATGCAGACTGGTGCAGCCACTGTGGAGAACAATATGGAGTTTCCTCAAATACTAAAAATGGAGCTCCCATTTGACCCAGCAATCCTACTCTTAGGAATATATCCTAAGAAACTAGAAATATCATTCAGAAATAATTTATGCACCCCTATATTCATAGCAGCACAATTTACAATAGCTACAATTTGGAAACAGGCTAGGTGCCCATCAGCAGATGAGTGGATCAGAAAACTATGGTACATCTACACAATGGAATACTATGCTGCCATGGAAAAGAAGGAATTCTTACCATTTGCAGCAACCTGAATGGAACTGGAGAGCATTATGCTAAGTGAAGTAAGCCAGTCAATGAAAGAAAAATATCACATGATCTCACTCATTTATGGATAATAAAGAACATTATAAACTGATGAACAAAAAGATACAGAGGCAGTAAAGCATCAAACAGACTGTGAAATTACAGCAGGAAAGTTAGGGAGAGGTGGGGCAATAAGAGATCAACCAAAGGACTTGTATACATGCATATGAGCATAACCAATGGACACAAGACACAGGGGTGTTAGAGTATGCATGGGAGTGGGGGAGGCAATGGAAAGATATGTATACATGTAATACATTAATGAAAAAATTAAAAAAAGAATTTAAAATTTTGCTATGAATAAGCTTAATGTGGATATCAAATAAGTGAATGTAAATGTAGGACAAATTTTAAAATAAAAAATTTATGATTCCATTCTTCAAACTAATTGCAATGACAACTCCCTCATGAAGTTTTCAACTAAAAGAGATCTCTCTCATCTATGCAAACTTACAAAAATTGTATTTGTACATATTTAAGGCAATTATCTTCAATCTATTATAACCTGAACCAGTAGGTGGCACACTACAGTGCATCTAGCTTGCTACCTGCTTTAGTACAGCTTGAGAGCTAAAAATGAATTTTACATTTTAAATAAACAAAAGAAGAATGTTTTTTGAATTATATAAAATTCAAATTTCAGTGTCCATAAATAAGAATTTTTGGAAAATAGCCACACTCATTCATGTAAATATTGTGTGTGGCTACTTTTGTGCTACAATAGCTATTTTGAGAAGTTGCAATACAAACCATATGGCCACAAAGCCTAAAATGTTTACTACCTGGGCCTTTATAGAAAAAAGTTTGTTGACCTCTAACCTAGACCACATAGTCCTCTAAGGCAGCATTCAGCACAAATCCTTACATGCTGCAGACCTAAGCAATCTATGTCCCATGAATGATTAGGAAGACACACCTCCAACTGATAGGCTGATACATCATAAACAGACTCTGATAAAATTCAGTGCTGTGTTTCAAATTTCAGATTTTGGTGGGAGAGGAGCCCTAAATGATGAAAGTTTTATTTAGAAATTTAATTTTTTGGTGAAGCTTAAGCATGCCATCTGGACATTACTGTCTTGAGTAAAGTCACTAAAGAAGAAGAAGGAGGGGAGGAAGGAAGGGAGAGAGGGAGAGAGAGAGGGGGAAGGGGAGAGAGAGAGAGAGAGAGAGAGAGAGAGAGAGAGCATTAAACTCCATTCAGAGATAATGAAAGAGTTTTATCTGTGAAATGCATGTTTCAGTCCACATTAGTTCTTATTCTCCAATAACTGTACTTCTGTTTCCTTTTCAGGGACACCTTTTTGCCTTCATTCAGAAACTGATCCATTTACTACCAGCTTTCTTTCTTTTTGGCAGATGAAATTCCATTGATATCAACCACCTTGAAAGGTCATTAATATTGAGCATTAGAGTGAGAATGGAAGTCTTTATTCTCTGACAGATTATCTATTCTTGCCTAATAGTCCGATTAGATACTGTCTACTGCTAGTGATTCCAGTCAAATGATGCCTTTTCATTTGAAGGTTCTTGGTGTCATCTGGGTCCATAATACATCTGTATGTATATAATCCACAGTCCAGAAACTTGCTCCTCTGTGGTTCTGCTGGTAATTGCACAATGCCATTTATTCACTTATTGTCTCTCAGATTTTTATGGCAAAAGTCTGTTCCAGCACCCAGGCCGGCATGACTCAGTGCTTGAGTATCGACCTATAAACTAGGAGGTCACAGTTTAATTTCTGGTTAGGGCACATGCCCAGGTTTGGGCTCAATCCCCAGTATGGGGTGTGCAGGAGGCAGCCAATCAATGATTCTCTCCCATCATTGATGTTTCTATCTTTCTCTCCCTCTTCCTTCCCAGAGGCTTTCTTAGAGGACAATGCACTATGGGGCCATCTTCCAATCTTCACCAAAACACTCTTGGCAAACTACAGTGTGCCTTGAGTTGCACAAATCATCTGAGTTGATGCTAATTAGTCAGCAGACCCAAACATTTTGGGCTATTTGAGGGTACATTTTTATATAAGTTAAAAATGCTATTGTACTATTCCTTCACTCTTCATTGTGAGTAGAGAATCTGGCAATTTTGTGAGAGGAGCATTCTCTAAGAGCTTGTTTCCTTTGCTGTTGATTCCAGCTTCTCTTCCTCTTCTTGGACATATTGTCTAACAGTTTTCTATTATTCTGTTCCCACTGGTTTACATCATGCCATGCACCACTTTTGTGTCTGTGAGAACTGAGGTTTTAGAAGTAAGCAACTTGCACTGGCCATTTGTACAGTAATAAGAGGCTAAAGATTATCTTGTAGAATTTCAGTGTAACCAGAATCAGAAAGAACAAATGAGGGTTTTATTACAGGACCTTGTATTTTCCAGTATTCAATATTAATCCAAATTTTTCAAGTTTCTTAAAAAAATTTTAAGGATGACTTCAAGGTTATATCTACCTTAGAAGGTAATTCTAGTATCTAATCACTGAGAAAGAAGTTTAGTTTTGTTCGATTACTAACTTGTAGCATATTTTAAACTGTTGCTGAAAAATAAAGTATACCAAATAACTATATACCCTAAAAAATTATGGTATATTGATAATGTTATTCAAATTGATTAAATAAGGTGCAATGTTATTTGAATATTGTATCTGCTTTATTAAGTGTTTCTAAACAATGGGATTTTAAAAACTTCTCTATCCTCTATGGCTTATCCTTTCTTCTATCCTGTTTTCATTTGGGTTTCCATTGCTGTGAGAATGTAGTGGTTGTGATTTATATTTTGTATGTGTAAAGGGGAAACAAAGCCTTTTTTTTTTTGTAAGACAGAGAAGTTTATGTGATACCCATATAAATGTCTCTTTTGTTTAAAATGAGAACAGGTCAAACAAAACTGGTCTTACTATGTTATTCATTATCTTTGTAAAACTTGCATAATATTCAAGAATCTGTCAGTGGGTGGAAACTACTCTGCATATTACTAGTGAAGTGACAGTTGAATCATAGTTATTATCCAAATTACATCTGGCATTATGGACCACAGGAGAGGTGCTAAGACAGCTAGCTCAGAACAGCACTGGGACATCAGTCCAAAGTTTTTAACTATATTAACTTAGAATGCTCTATGACCTTCATAGAATAAATTAGAATTCTTTCTAAATAAAAAACACAGAGTAGAGCCCAAAGGATGAGGCTCAGTAGTTAAGCATATCAGGAGGTCATGGTTCCATTCCTGGTCAGGGCACACGCTTAGATTGTGGGCTTGATTTCTGGTGGAGTGTGCCGGAGGCAGCCAATCAATGATTCTCTCTCATCATTGATATTTCTCTCTCTCTCTTTCTCCCTTTCCCTTCCTCTCTGAAATCAATAAAAAATATATATTTGTAAAAACAAGAGTAGGCAACAGTGTGGTGATTGTGGTGGGTACAGACGGGTGGGTGGAGGTGGAAAAGAATAGAGGAGGGATAAATGGTGATGAAAAAAATAAAGTTCTTTCATTCACTCATTCAGTAAAAAGGAAAAAAAAATATTTGTTGAAACAATGTAATTCTAAAAGACTAGAGGCCTGGTGCATAAAAATTCATGCAGTGGAGGGGGGAATCCCTCAGCCCGGCCTGCCCCCTCTCACAGTCCCTGAGCCCTCAGGGGTGGGAGGCAACCTGGTAATCAAGGGAAGGTGATGCCCCTTCACACCTCTGCTGCTGCTACTGCCAGCAGTGCAAGCCTTGGCCAGTCCTGGTTACCTGAATTTCAGGCATCCCTGGGCAGCTAGGCATCTGCCATCCAAGACTTGCCTGTGCCTCTGGCCGGCCCTGGGCAGCTGGGGGGCTCAGGGGACTGGCGGATTCTGAAGGCAGGTGTGTGCCTGCTGCCCTAGCAGGGCTTGAGAGAACTGGGCACCACAATCCATCTTTGAGGGCATGACAGCCAATTAGCATATCCCCTCTTTATTTGATAGGATGTTATGCTTGGGATGGCTATTGAGATTTACCTATTAAAAATACTCATGTTGCCTAATAATCATATAATAAAGAATTAATGTCTTTAGTTATCAAAGGCAAGCATAATAAAATGAGAAAATTACAATTTGTCATCCAAAGTTTTAATAATACAAAACATTGCCTACTTATTATAGGAGACTTAGAAAGCCACATGTCCTGTGATGTAGCAATTTCTTTTCTACTAATTAATATCATGAAAATATATATAGATGTAGCAAGAATTTATTTATAAGAATTTAAAACATTGTACTATTTATAATAACAAGAGTTGAAAACAACTTTTATAATTATATAAAAACATGTTCATGACAGAGTAAGTAAAAACAGATTATTGAATATGATCATGTGTTCACATATGTATATAAATGGTTAACAAGAAAAAATATATACACAAAAGTATTACTTGTAATTATGTCTGGGTGGTATGATTTTATATGATTGTTTTCCTTTTTTTGTTTTTTCTGTTTTTTTTCCAAGCTTCCACAATGGTCACAGGTTGCATTTATAATAAGAACAAAAATCTAAGACAGACTGTATTTGACAATTACAAATAGATTGCTGTGTTATCTCATTATATTAATTTTTTTCTGATATCCTAAATTAATATTCAAATGTAAATTCAATAAATACTTATACCAGGCAAGATATACTTTAAAACAAAGGCATTAAGAAACAAAGAAATACCCCAAATTCACTTCTGGGTATTTATCCTAAGAAACCCAAAACACTAATTTGAAAAAAGACATATACATCCTTATGTTCATTGTAGCATTATTTATAGCAGCCACGATTTGGAAGCAACCTAAGTGTCCATCATAGATGAATAGATAAAGATGTGACATATGATATGGATATGGATATGGGTATGAATATGGATATGGGTACGGATAGAGATAGAGATATTATTCACCCATAAAAATAATGAAATCTTGCCATCTATAACAACATGGATGGACCTAGAGAATATTGTACTAAGTGAAATAACTCAGAGAAAGACAAATACCATATGATTTCACTTATATATGGAACCTAAAATACAAAATAAATAAATGAACAAACAAAACAGAAACAAATACTTAGATACAGAGTACCTTTTGGTAGTTGCCAGATGGGAAGTGGTTGAGGGGACTGGTTAAAAAGTGAAAGGGATTAAGATGTGCAAATTATCAGTTATAAAAACAGTCATGGGGATGTAAAGTACAGCAGAGGGAATATAATCAATATATAATCAATGGTCTTCAATGGTCTCTCTCTCTCTCTCTCTCTCTCTCTATATATATATATATATATATATATATATATATATATATATATATGGCTAATATGCAAAGTGTTCCCTCAGGAGTTCAACCAGGAGAACTTAGACCGTGCATTGTCTTCATACTAATATTTAACAGGATGCCTGATAATCATCCTCTTGCTTTCAGAACATGAGAGAAAAATTTAGTTTTGGAAGTTAGTTTAGCACCCCAATTGTAAAATGTGTTTATACTTATAATTATTTAAGTGCCCAATAGATGAAACAGTACATTTAAAATAATTTGAGGTGAGAACTGGGAATAGTAGGAACTGGATATGGAAGTTCCCTAAAGAAGGGGAACTGTGTGTTTGGAGAAGAGATGAGAGAGATCTACTTTTCACTCTATATCCTTTTGTAACTTCTCAATTGTATACCAAACACATGCATTACCTAGACAACAATAATTAATTTATATAAAGTCATTTGAGTATTGATTTGGCATCTCTTTGAAATAACTTGAGAAATAATGTCAACTATTAACCATTAAAATATATGCAGTAGGGAAATAAATTAATTTAATTTAATAAAAATTAAACTACAGACTAAATAGATATAAAGTAATTAAGGATATATCTCAAGCAAAATCCCTTACTGAGGAAACCAAGATGGTGGCATAAGAAATACATCTGTACATGCTGTCTCTCGCAAACACACCAAAACTACAACTAAAAGACAAAACAACTATCCCCCAGAACCACAGGAGAGCTGGCAGAGTATGAGTTCTATAACTAGAAGGAAAGAAAAAAGTGCATCCAGACCTGGTAGGACGTGCAGAGGCTCAGAAAGGCAGTGGTATGAAGACACGTGAGAATCGGGCTGGCTTGCACTGTTGTTTTTCAATTGGAAGGGAGTTATAAGTTCCCAACTCTCTGAACTCCAGTTTCTGGTGAGATTCTGGGGACCCAGACTCATACAGGGAGAAACTGGACTGTCTGCCATTGGGTCAGAAAGGGAGGGTGGCTCTCTTGCAGAGTTGCCCACTGGAATCATTGTTTACTGCGCCAGGGCATGGGACACAGGAAACAGAGCAGAAAGCTTGCTGTTTGCCATGCCCTAGCCTAGAAACTCCCTGAGACCCCGTCCCCTCTCCCCCAATTTACAAACCCACCCAGCTGTGCAACGACTTTTGCATGTGAATGGCCTGTCCTCTGGCAACTTAACCTAACAAATTGCAACTGGGTCAGACAATTCCAGAACTTCCAAACTTCAGGCAAAGAGGAGAAATCAATTTCCAATCTTCCAAACTCCAAGCAAAGAGGAGGAATCTGCAGAGCTCCCTGTAGCTCCTGCTCGGTGGCCTCAGACACTAGCTGACTTGCACCTCCTTGGAGATCCAGGAACCAGTGTACCTAGAGGTCAGTGTGAGATGACACCAGATTTCAACTCCTCACTCAAGAGGCAGACTCAGTGAGCACCAAAGCCCCACTGAAGCAAGTCTTGCCCCAGAGGGGTGTCTCCAGCACAGCAGTTCTTCCATTAATAACACAGCTAAACCTCACAGTCAATTGGCCTGGAGGTCAATTCTTCCCAGTGTACCAATAGCAATCAAGGTTTAACTACAACAAGACTGTGAACCCAGCCCACAAAAGGGTGCACCAAGAGTGTCCATCTCAGGTGACTGGGGAGGAGGAGCTACTGGGCTCTAAGGACAACTAGCACACAAAGCCACTCCATCAACACCGGGAAGCAGCCAAAATGCAGAGACCAAGAAACATGTCATGAATGAAAGAAATGGAGAAAAGCAAATGACTGGACATAGAGTTCAAAATCACATTTATAAGGATACTCAAGAATCTTCTACAAACCGCAGACAAACTTATTGAGAACTCTGAGAAACTTTGTGAGACCTTCAAAGATCTTAATGAGAAAGCCAAAAAAATGGAAAAGGACCAGTCAGAAATTAAGCATGCACTGTCTGAAATAAAGAATAATATACAGAAATCCAACAGCAAACTAGGGGACCCCAAGAATCAAATCAAAGATCTGAAATATGAGGAACCAAAAAACACCCAACCAGAAAAACAAAAGGAAAAAAAGAGTCCAAAAATGTGAAAATAGTGTAAGGAGCCTCTGGGACAACTTCAAGCATACGAACATCAGAATTATGGGAGTGCCAGAAGAAAGAGAGAGAGCAAGATACTGAAAACCTATTTGAAGAAATAATGACTGAAAACTTTCCCTACCTGGTGAAAGAAATGGACTCACAAGTCCAGGAAGCACACAGAACACCAAACAAAAAGAATTCAAAGAGGACCACACCAAGACACATCATAATTAAAATGCCAAGGGCAAAAGACAAAGAGAGAATCTTGAAAGCAGCAAGAGAAAAACAGTTAGTTACCTATAAGGAAGTACCCATATGACTGTCAGCTGATTTCTCAACAGAAACTATGCAGGCCAGAAGGGAGTGGCAGGAAATATTCAACATGATGAAGAGCAAGAACCTACAACCAAGAATACTCTATACAGCAAAGCTATCATTCAGAATTGAAGGGCAGATAAAGAGCTTCACAGATAAGAAAAAGTTAAAGGAGTTCATTAACACCAAACCAGGATTTTATGAAATGCTGAAGAGTTTTCTTTAAGAAGAGGAAGACGTATAAAAAGGTAAAGATAAAAATTATGAACAACAAAGTGATAACAAATACATACCTATCAACAAGTGAATCTAAAAATTAATGAATAAAAAAATCCGATGAACAGAATAAACTAGTGAATATAATAGAATAGGGGCATAGAAAGGGAATGGACTAACAATTCTTGGGAGAAAGGAGGAGTGAGGAGTGCAGGAAGAGTTTGGACAAAAATCTTACACTATGGATGAGGACAGTGGCGGGGGGTAAGGGCATGGAATAGGTGGGGGGAATCAGGTGGAGGGGAGCTATGGGTGTGGAAAAATGGAACATCTGTAATAAACTGCACAGTAAAGATTTATTTAAAAAATCCCTTATTGAGATTATAATTCCATGTCTAGATTAAAAGATTAAATGCTGTCCATTAATGATTAAAATCACATGTGTAGAAATAAGGTTATACCATCACAAACATTTTTCACTTTTTTGTTTTGGCAATTATTTCAGTTTTCAGAGGAAAAATAAATGCAACATGATATATTTGGCTTATGCAGTATCAAAACTATTGGTATGCTATTGGTAAATCTTTACTGTGACGTAAGAGGTGTTTGTCAACTTTAGAAAGAAAATTAATAAGAATGGTATAGTAAGATGCTGAGTTTTCATGACTTGCCCATAGCAAAGAAGCATAAACATTAAACACATCTATTGAATGAATGAATGAAAGTGTTACCTGAACATTAGACAATAATAAATTGTAGACATTTTAAAAAATGTATGACAATGCTGTCCCACTGTTCTTAAATTGTTCGCTGAAATGGAAAATTACAACCATTTGTTTAGACTCATGACCCACAGATTGAGAACCGCTAGCAGGGTCACCTATGACCATCGGAAAATACAGATGTTTACATTACGATTCATAACAGTAGAAAAATTACAATTATGAAGTAACAATGAAAATAATTTTATGGTTGGGGGTCACCGCAACATGAGGAACTGTATTAAAGGGACGTAGCATTAAAAAGGTTGAGATCCACTGGTTTGGAGTCTGATGTATTATATAAATTGCTCATTATTTTTTCTATTTCCAATACACTTATTCTCAAGTTCTTTACACTATAAGAAAGCATTACTCATGAAAAGAGGGTCATTGTTATTAATTTTTAAAAAGGACTTAAGTTTTTTGGGTTTAGTGTTTTCAATATGTTTATTGACTAGAACTTATTAAATACAGTCTCTGTATAATCCAGTTTAAATTTGAACTTTATTGTATCAGTAAAGAATGTGTTGAGCTGCAAATACCATAAATTTATACCAGATACAGCAGCTTAAATTTCAAGGAATTTATTTGTTTCATACAACAGGAAGCCTAGCAGTTGGTGGTCCTAAGCTGGTGTGGCGTGTCAGTCAGTGGTGCCTTTAGGAATCCGATTCATTTCATCTTTCTGCCTCCCTCTCTCATCCTTAGCTTGCAGATATTTATCTTCATACTTGTATCTCATGTCACCAGTTGACTGCTGTAGTCAAGGCCTAAATCTATTAATAAAGGTTTGTCTTTTTATTTAGAAAAATACTAGGTCCTTCCTGTCTCATGGCCACCCTACCTGAGGGGATTAGGAAAATTAAGGGTGTGGCTTTTGAGTTTGTATAGTAGAGCAGACAAGAGAGAAAATAGCTTGCAATGGATGTTCACAGAGACAAATTATGGAATACACTGACGCTATTAGTAAGATTTATTTAAACAATCATGAGAAATAATAAGATTTTCCTATTCTAATAATTTCTAGTCAAATGGATTATGGCAAAGAATAAATGTTTTTCTTTACAACTATTATTATTAAATATTAAACATTTTATAAGATTGAAATAGAAAAACAGAATATTGTATCTCTCAGAGAATTCAAAGTGAACTGAGATTAATTTCTTAGAGAAACATATCCCAGAGCTAATATCGACAGCCGTAAGAAAGCAAGTTGCTAGACCTTAAACTTGAATAATTTTATATTTCATAGTCAATCAACTCAATAAGTCTTGACATTCTTGTTCAGTAAAATGGAGTTTGAAATTTAAATCTAGTCTTTATAAATATATACAATTGCAGTTGTCCTAAGCTTAATATTGCAATGCAAATCTTTCTTAAGTTAATATAAATATTTTGAAAATCTTTCGAAATAAACAGTATCACAAACTGTGCCAGTAAGTTTCTTTCATTTCAACATAAGATACTCAAAATAGCACCTTAATAGTAAGTCTGAGAGTCATTAGGCAATCTTATACTTAATTTCATCCAAGAATGGCCTCAATTTTTTATTTTTATAACCAAGCACTACAATGCAATATACATGAGTCTCAGTTCCCACCACTATGCCCTTTGCTGGCATTCTGAGATGTAAGTTCATGAAGAACCCATATTTTCCAAGGCTTATCCAGATATAAGTTTCTCCTCCTAATGATTTCATAAAATCTCTTTAGCAATTTCTGTTGGGGGAAGGAGACATAAAGCAGAAACAGAATATAATCCTAACCCTCAAATACTCTAATTTTATAATTAAAAAAGAAAAATGCACCTAAAAGGTTAACATTGAAATAATAACAATTTAAAATGTAGAGATAAAAATAGGTGTTTAGATAAAGTGAAAAATGCTCAGTGTGAGTTAGAGTAGTGAGACTTTAATTATAAGTTTTGAATTATGGGGAAGATTGGCAGAGAAGAGAGTTCCATTCTAAGCAAAAGGAAGTACAAAAGCAAAGGTGAAAAATTAAATATAGTTAATGGGGAAGAGAAGGAGATAAGTTGGCTAAAATTCTTTACTGGGTAAAATATAAAAAGTAGTCAAATTAGCATTGTGGAACCAAAAGAAAATCCTACTAATTCTTTCTTTCTTCCTTTCTTTCTTTCTTTCTTTCTTTCTTTCTTTCTTTCTTTCTTTCTTTTTTTTTAACAGTGTGGTGATTTCTGGGCATGGGGGGCAAACTGGAAGAAAGTAGAGAAGAGTATGGCAGGGGGAAGGGATAAATAGTGATAGAAGGACACTTGACTTGGGGTGGTGAACATACACTATAGTATATAATGTGTTGTAGAATTGTGCACCTGAAACCTATATAATTTTGTTAAGCAGTGTCACCCCAATAAATTCAATAAAAGAGAAAAAAATTATTCTTTTATTTACATAACGAGAGGCCCAGCACATGAAATTTGTGCAGCTAGACCCTCCCCCTTCCACCACTCACCTTAGTTCTCTGTTCACCATTAGGGAATCAGAGCCTGCCAACTAGGGGGAGGGACCAGGAAGTGGTCAGTGTGCCTCATAGCAACTGGTCGAGTGGTCATTCTGCCATTTGGTCAATTTGCATATTACTCTTTTATAGATATAGATAATTATTTGCACCCATTTTCTGCCTGTGATACATTCTATAAACACAATGGTGAACTACACAGATAATATGCCTATTCTCATGGAGCTTACAATTTAGTATGGCAAATAGAAAATAAATTAGTAATGATCAACAAATTTAACAATGACAGATTGTGTGATGAGTTCTAGGAAGGAAACAGATATAATACTATGAAAGAGAATCAGAAGGATAGGGTATATAGAGAAGGACTCTCTAAAGAGGTGGAGAATACCCTACTGTTTTGATTCAAATCCATAATGTTAAAAGTAGAGCTACTATATGATTCAGCAATCCTACTTTTGGGTATTTATAGCCAAAGAAAATGAAACAGGATCTGGAAAAGATCTGCATCTCATGTTCTTTGCAGCATTATTCACAATAGCCAAGATATGAAAACAACCTAAGGATCTGTCAATGAATAAATGGAAAAAGATGGAATATATATGTGTGTATATGTATATATGTGTATATGTATATATATGTGTGTGTATATGAGTATATATGTATGTAAGTGTTATGAATATAATTCAGCCATCAGAAAGAAAGAAATCCTGCCATTTGCAATAACATGATTCGATCTTGAGGACATTATGCTAAGAGAAATAAGTCAGAGAAAGACAAATACTATATGATATCATTTACATGTGGAATCTAAAAAGCCAAATTTGTGGAAATGGAATAAAATGATGGTTTCCTAAGGGCTGGATGGTGGGGTAATGGAGAGATATTCACTGAATAGTACAAATTTTCAGTTAGAATGTGAATAGGTGCTAGAGATCTAATACACAGCATAATGATTATAGTCAACAATACTGTGCTATATACTTCAAAGTTGCTAAGAGACTAGATCTTAAATGTTCCCACCACCAATAAGAAATGGCAGCTATTTGATTAACTAATACTATAGTGGTAATCATTTCACAATATATGTGTATATGTCAAATTTACATGTTCACCCTAAAAATCTATAATGTTATATGTCAATTATGTCTTGATAAAGCAGGAGGAAATAAAAATAGAGAGGTGGAGAAAGTTCAATTGCCAGCAAAACAACAGCACAAAAAACAACAAATGCAAAGGTTCAGGAGCAGATGAGACCAGGATTGACCTAGGAACTGACAGATAATCTGTGTGATCAAAAGGTAGAGCCAAAAGGGAGACAGCAGTACAAGCGGAGCTGGTATGATGGAATGACTGAGCAGTCCTCAGTTTGGACTTGCCTATCAGGGAATCCACGGTAACGGGATTTTATAATTTAAGGGCTGGATAGCTTATGACTCATGTTAACATATATTGTCATCTTATTTGGATCATTATAACAACTCTGTAAAGTTTATACAAAAGCTATTACTAACACATCATTTTACAAATTAGGTAACTCCTGACTATGATGTCAGCTCATTTTCCATTGAAAAGTTCTTGAATAGAGGAGTCATATATCAAAAGCAGTATTTTAGCTAGATTTATTTGGGACAAGGAGAATAAATTGGAATAAAGTGTGTGGTGAATGCAGAAGAATGAGAATGAGGGAAATAAGGGCTGAACCAGAATGGTGGCAAAATAGAAGAGAATGAAATCAGGGCCAGTTCTGCTCCAGCAGCATCACCAGTGCCCCCTGCACAGCGTTTCCCTATTTGGCCAGGATATTGGGAAGACAAATGTCACATCACGGAGAGTGTACAACCTACTAAGATACCTCATGGGCTGGAATGGATGTGAATGAATTTCTTTTTAATGCTTTTAAAGAGACGGGAAAAGGGACACTCATATCATCTGAGCACCAAATCTTAGATTTCTCTCTCCTACAGTTTTCAAAGCACTCCATTCCACTTTCTTTTTATTACATCAACTTGATAAAAAATACATTTTCTGGGAGCTTTTGGAAACCAAAGATCTTATTTTCCAGTTTTCTGCTATGCGTGTGGTTAGCTGACATCTGTCTTTTCTGTAATAGATATGAAGGATTGCTCCACTGTTGTTATTAATCCTCAAGAGGCATATCTAAAGAGAGCTTGCCTTGAACCTTCCCAGATGCAGACTGTCCGTTATTAACCATATATGTGACAAGTTATCGAATTGTATTGTTTCTAGCACTTGTCAGCTGCATAAAAATAAGCAAAGACAGGGTAAAGGATATGGAGGGGAAGAGAAAAGTGACAAAGAAAGGCAAGCCAAAACAGAGAGAAATAAGCTGAGAAGAGATTTAAAGGAGAAAAATCTGAGAAAGAAAAATAGGGCTCGTGATGAAGATCAGAAGTATTATGGTGAGGTTAAGAAGGAAAACAGCAAAAGAGAAGAAATCTGAAAAACAAGATTAAGAAAAATTCAGAGAAAGCAACTATTTATGGTTATAAGGAAAGGAAAATAAATAGAGGCCATGTATAAGAATGCTTACTGAAATCAGTTGGAGTTCGAAGAAAATCTAAAAGCAAATATACACACTCAATGATGAAAATAGTAATTTCATATTAATTAGTATTACTAATACTACTAATAAAATAGTATTATCTGCTGTGAAAGGAGATAATAAAGTGGATAATGGTTATTACATTAACTTAATTTCTCTACTTTTAATTTATAGTTTAAGTGATTCTAACAGTCAAATAATAAAGTCTGTACACTAGAGCAAAGTCTAAGGACATCCGATCTTTGTCTTTACTGTTTCCTTCCTTAAAACATTTAATTTCTTTCTAATACAACTATTATTCGTTAGCTACCAAAAAGCCACTCAACAGACCCATATGTCTCTTTCTTTCTGTCTCTCCCATTAATAACACACTTGAAGAATCTACTTAGACTTCATGTCCATTAGTCTGTTGCCAAAGGGTCACAATTAGGACTACCTTCAATCTTATGCTAGCTAATGCTGGGTAACAGGAAGCAAACCAGTATCATCTTTTATACTCTGAAGCAGAAACTGTGTGAGTTCAGTTTTAAGTTTATTACTTAAAAGCTGGAAGGTTTGCATACTTTCACCTTTACTTCATCTTTAGATTTTGGGGAAATATGTCAAAATGTAGGAGGAGCAGCCTGTCTTTAGATTTACTTGACTCTGGGGGTTGTAACAGCAGCATAAAGATAGCTGCGATACTGCCTAAAGAGTTAGGAGGGACCAAAGTGAAATATGTTGGGGCCCAAAGGATTTGAGTTTACTTTAATCTAATTAATGCAAGTGTTTGGAAAGGCAACTGGGACTTCTAGGACTCTCTTCCCAATCTTCAAATAACTAAGAAGCATCCTTGACTTTTGATTATCATTTCTATTGAGCTCAATGGTAGTTTTTCAGAATTTTGATCCATTAAATTTGATCTTAACTTTAGACAGAAAATTAATATGATTGCTTCATCTCAGTTTGTGGTCACTAAGAGTTTTCCCAAAAGAGTAGTTTTAATATTAAGTAGTTAAATTTCAACTTTTACTCATTCTTCTTTGCCTCATCATGCTGCAAACAGAGGTGAAGATACTCAAAATATAGTCTCTTCTCAATCAAAGATTGCTCCTTGAGATTAAAGATTGCCTTGAGAATCAGAGTCTGGGAATTTAGGTTCTACCCACTGTTAATATCTCATAAATTTCTTAACATTTCTTCACCTTTAGTTCATAACACAAAGTTATTTTTTATATCCCAAACTCAGAGTTAAGGGATGCAAGATGAATTAGGCAACATCTGTGAAGCACAGGCAATTTCTGTTGTAAAGTATGTGTCTCTGAATGTGTGTTTAGAAAAGCACAAGAAGCAGAAAACTGGAATTTTAATATAGCCTGAATTACACATTATGACCACTATTAAATATACTTCCACATACAAAAGCTCAACTAAGAAAGCATTAGAGCTGGAAAGAGTTTGTAGTTTAAAAAATTGTATTTCTAACATCTGAGGTCTGAAACCTCACAGTGATAAGTTTAATATCAGTTTTCATTTTATAAGGCAGAACACTCCCCAAAAATATATGATGCTTTCAATCTACCCCCAAACATGAATTTCCCAGGAAACCATAATTATTGACCACTCCATCCTTGAAATTTTTGTTTAGTCTTCCAGAAAAATTCAGTCCTATGCCTACTCCTTTCATTTCTTCTGCTCCTTCTCAGTCTTCTTTATGGACTGTTATCCATCTGCATCTTAATGTTGGCATAATCTCAGGGTTCTCTCCTGACCCACCTTATTTCCAACTCTACCTCCTAATCTAAGGTGATCTCATCTCTATCATGGTTCACAAGTGCAGCCATGAACAGCCCTAACATTTCTCCTGAATGCCAGCCCCTTATTTTTATTTTTTATTCTTTTTTAAAATATACTTTTGTTGATTTTAGAGAGAAAGAGAAAGGGAAAGAGAGATAGAAACATCAATGATGAGAAAGAATCATTGATTGGCTGCCTACTGCACATCCCCTACTGGGGATCGAGCCAGCAACCCAAGCCTGTGTCCTTGGCCGGAATCAAACCTGGGACCCTTCAGTCCGCAGGCTGATGCTCTATCCACTGAGCAAAACCAGCTAGGGCATCCCTTATTTTTAAATTCAAATGTCCAAAATTTAATTCACTATCTATTGCTCCCAGAAGTCCAAATATTTACCCTCTTTTCCTTGTCTGTATATATATATATATACCACCCACTCTCTCACCAGCCTAAAAATGCTCTCATTCCTGACTCCTCACTCATTCTTGTGTCCATTTGATTGAAACTCTTACTAATTCTTCATCCTAGAATGTTCTCTTCCTTTCTCGCCAACCTCACTGCCATTGACTAGCTTGAAGCCTCATCAATCTCTTATCTGGACTGATACTCCGGCCTCCAAGCAGCCTCTTGCTCTCTTTGACACATTGTCCACACTTTATAAAATACGAAACTTGACATATAAATCTATTGGTTAAAACTCTTACAATTCTCAATTACTTACAAAATAAAACCCAAACCTCTTAGGTAGCCCTTACTAAGCTGCACGAAATTACTTTCTATCTTCTATCCACTCTTAAAAATAACCTATGCTCTCTCAAATCTTCATGGCTTTGCATTCAGTCGAACCATAAGAAATTGCTCATATTTAATCTTTTGACATTAAAAAATGGCAATATCATATGGCTCAACTAATAATGCTTTTCTGTCCACCTTGAATGCCTTTTTACTCTTGCTATCAGTCAAAATATCAATACCCAGCTTAAATGTGACCTCCTCCATGAGGCAGGCATTGGCCACACAAGACTGAAAAACAGGTCCCTTCTCTGTACCCCTTACCGCTTTGTCATACCCCTGCAGCAGCACTGTGTTTTCATCATTTGTACCTACTTGTCTCTGCCACAGAATATGAGAAACTTGAGGGAAGCACCTGGAACTTAATTATCTTTAAATATTTACTTCTAGTATAATGGCTACTTAAGAATTAATAAATATTTGTTGAATGAATGAACCAATGAATGAATGAGAGGACTTCCTTCTGAACTTTAAAAACAAAGAAGCTGAGAAAAAATGGCGGTGGAATAGACGGACACGTCTGGAGCTTTGACGCTGGGCAGAGGGAGAGAGAACAGCTGGAGTTTTGATGCTGGGCAGAGGGAGAGAGAGCAGCTGAGAGTCGCACAGGGAGTGTTTGTTGGCAAGTTAAGAGTCAGTTATCCTCCAAGAGAAGGCATGGAACTGCGGGATGGGGCTCTCCTGGCCAGGCAGCCCCACTGCCAAGGGGTTTTTGTCGGCCGGAGCCACCAGCATGAACGCGGAGACCGCGCCATCTTGCAGAGGGAGGTGGATGTCTGCGGCGGTCTGAAAGCAGAGGTTGGCTGAAACACCCACCGAACAGCCGGAGACCCAGAACACTGCTCTCCAATCGACACAGACACACGGCGGATTCAGAGATCCACACGGCACACAGAAAGGTCAGATTTCACCTGGGTCAGGGTGAGGTCTCCTACCCCCACACAACAGAGACACGCACACTGTTGGATCTGGGCTGCGGGAAAGCTGCCTCTGGAGAGGTCCACGGAGGTGGGCAGGGCATGATCCCTAAGTGTGGAGGCAAACTCTCCGAGCTGTTGACAGAGGGGAGCTCTGGAAAACGACTCGTTTTTTTATCTGAGGCAGAGGGACAGCCTGGGAGTTATTACAGTGTCCCGGCTGCAAAATCCCCACAAACCGGCTTTGAGAACCACAGAGTAGCAGGATCTGAGCACAGCCTAGAGAGGTCCTGTGCTTTGTCTCAGAGATCAATTCCGAAACACTGCCACCCAGTGGATGATACACAAACTGACTCTCGCATAACCACAAAAGAATAAAGAGATTAAAACGTCAACAGTGCAACACAGGGAACCGCAATACCTTCCCTACTGGGAAACAGGAGTGCCAAGCAGAATAATAGTGGAAGTGAATGACCACTCTATTTTTTTTCTTTTATCTTTTTTCTTTTTTTTAAATTTTTTTTTATTTTTCATTTTTACATATTTTAATTAAAAGACTATTTTTTTCTTTCCACCTCAACTGATTTTACCTTTTTGATTATTACATTTTTGTTTTCAACTAGTATTATTAATTACTACTAGTATTTTACCTTTTTGGACATTCTCTTTTTATCTTTCCTTTAGCATAATTTTACTCCAACTCAACTCTACCTTTATGCCAACACTTTCCTCCTAACTTTCCCCATTTTGTTGTCTTGTTTCTCTTTCCCTTTTCCAACTTTAGTTTCCCCCTATTCTTTCTCTTTACCTGGTTAAAATTTCACCCCACTTATATATCTAATTTCAAATCCCCTACTACAAGTCCATACAAACCTCTCTCCTCTTGTCTTCACTAGCCAAAAAGTTGTTCTCTATGTCCTTTTGTTACTATTTACCTGAACAGTGATTATATCGATTTTTTGAACTTTTTTGTGAGATTGTATTAGCGTATTCTACTTGTTTTATTTTGCTTTTTGCTTGCTTTGTTTTTTACCTCTCTTTTCCCTCGCCTCCCTCGATACCAGTTGTTATCTGCAGATTGTATTAATCTCAAGGTACTGGTTGCTGGCCTTTATTGGGAGTAGTGACTGTTCTATTGGAGTTTTCTCCTAACATCTATATTTTGTTCCCCTTTTCTCTCTTATCCGCTTTCTTTTCTCTCTAACTTTGTTTCTCTTTCTCTTTTCTTTTTCTCCTTTTTTTAATTTAATTTTATTTTATTTTTAGTTCATTTATTTATTTATTTTTTCTCCCTCTCCCAATTTGATTTTGGCACTTCTTTCCTTTCTTTTCCCCTCAATTTCCTCTTCCCCTAATTTGTCTTTCATTGGTGGTCACCATATTGGTGATTATTAACATCGTGAATACATTTCTGTTCAGTGCCTTATGTGCTGTACTGAGTCGTGTTGTAGTTTGTGCCTTTGAATCAACGTAGGAGAGAGAACTACATAACCAGACACCCAGGAAGAAAAACCATGGGCAGAAGAAGAAACAGCCCACATACTACAAATAGGCAGGTATCACCAGAAAAGGAAGTAAATGAAATAGAAGCAGAAAAAACCCTGCCAGAGAGAGTTCAGAGAAATGATCATAAGGTGGATGAAAAGAATGGAAGACAAGATCGACATTGTGAGTAAGAGCCAAGAGGAAATGAAGAAGTCCCAAGAGGAAATGAAGAAGAAGCAAGAAGAAATGCAGAAGCAACAAGAAGAAATGCAAAAGAAACAGGAAGAAATGCAGAAGAACCTAAAAGAAATGCAGAATAATCAAGAAGAAATGAAAAATGACATCACTGCTATAAAGAACTCAATAGAAAGCATCAAAAGTAGACTAGAAGAAGCAGAGGACTGCATCAGTGAACTGGAAGACACGGTAGGAAAAAATACCCAAGTACAGCAGCTTCTAGAAAAAAAAGTTAAAAGCAAGAGGAGAGCCTAAGGGAACTTTGGGATAACATGAAACAAAACAACATCCGCATAACTGGGGTTCCAAAAAGAGTGGAAACTGAACAAGGATTAGAGAACCTGTTTGAAGAAATAATGACAGAAAATTTCCCCAATATAGGAAAGAAAAAACCCACACAAATCCAAGAAGCTCACAAAGTCCCAAGCAAAATGAACCCCACAAAACCGACACCAAGGCACATTATAATTAAATTGGCAAACACCGACGACAAAATAAGAATCTTAAAAGCAGCCAGAGAGAAACAGAAAGTTACCTACAAAGGAACCCCCATAAGACTAGCTACTGACTTCTCAACAGAAACTCATCAGGCCAGAAGGGAATGGAATGAAATATACAAAGTCATGCAAAGGAAGGGTCTGAATCCAAGAATACTGTACCCTGCAAGACTCTCAATCAAAATTGAAGGTGAAATCAGAAGCTTCACAGACAAAAAAGAACTAAGGGAATATATTACTACCAAACCAGCAATGCAAGAAATGTTAAAGGGTCTGCTGTAATAAAAAGAAAGAGGAAGCGAAGAAGGAACTCGGGGGTAAGGACTAAAAATGGCAACAGATAAGTACTTATCAATAACAACTTTAAATGTAAATGGATTAAATACTCCAATCAAAAGACATAGGGTAACCGATTGGATAAGAAAACATGATCCATATATCTGCTGTCTGCAAGAAACCCACCTCAGGAAAAGAGATGCACACAGATTGAGGGTGAAGGGATGGAAGATGGTATTTCAGGCAAATGGAAATGAAAAAAAGCTGGGGTTGCAATACTTATATCTGACAAATTAGATGTCAAAGTGAAAGACATAACAAGAGATAAAGAAGGCCACTTCATAATACTAAAGGGAACAATCCAACAAGAAGAAATAACTCTGGTAAACATATATGCACTCAATATAGGAGCACCTAAATACATAAAAAAAACTCTTGGAGGATATTAAGGGAGAGATTGACAGCAATACAATCATAGTAGGAGACTTTAATACCCCACTATCACCATTGGACAAATCCGCTAAAGAAAAAAATCAGCAAAGAAACATCAATCCTAAATGACTCACTAGACCAGATGGAATTAATTGACATCTTCAGAACATTTCACCCCAAAGCCACAGAATATACATTCTTCTCCAGTGCACATGGGTCATTTTCAAAGATAGATCATATGTTAGGTCATAAGAAAAGTCTCTTCAAATTCAAGAAGATAGAAGTCATATCAAGCATTTTCTCAGACTACAGTGGCATAAAACTGGAAATCAACTATAATAAAAACAATAGAAAGAAATCAAACGCATGGAGACTAAACAGTATGCTATTAAACAACAACAGGGTAACTAGAGAGATCAAGGAAGAAATAAAAAACATCATGGCAACAAATGACAATGACAAAAAAAAAATACAAAATTTATGGGACACAGTGAAAGCAGTCTTGAAAGGGAAGTTCATAGCCCTACAAGACTACTGCAAAAAAAAAAAAAAAAAACAGGAAAAAATGGTAATAAATTACCTAACCCTACAACTCAAAGAGCTAGAAAGAGAGCAAAAAGAAAAGCCCAGTGTAAGCAGAAGGAAGGAAATAGTGAAGATCAGAGCGGAGATAAACAACTTGGAGACCAAAGAAACAATTCAAAAGATCAACAAAACCAAGAGCTGGTTCTTTGAAAGGATAAACAAGATTGATGGACTTCTAGCCAGGCTCACCAAGAAGCAAAGAGAGAAGACCCAAATAAACAAAATCAGAAATGAAAGAGGAGAAATAACAACAGACCCTGTGGAAATACAAAGGATTGTTAAAAAAATACTATGAACAACTCTATTCCAATAAATTGGACAACCTGCAAGAAATGGAAATTTTGCTAGAAAAATGTAACCTTCCAAAACTCAATGAGGAGGAAGCCAAACATCTCAATAGTCCAATAACTATGGAAGAAGTTGAAGCAGTAATCAAATAGCTTCCAGCAAATAAAAGCCCGGGACCAGATGGCTACACAGGAGAGTTTTATCAAACATTCAAGGAAGAATTAAAACCTATCCTCCTCAGACTATTCAAAAACATTTAAGAAGAAGGAACACTTCCAAACACCTCCTATGAAACTAGCATCACCCTAATACCAAAACCAGATAAAGACAACACAATGAAAGAGAATTATAGGCCAATATCTCTCATGAACATAGATGCCAAAATCCTCAACAAAATTCTAGCAAATTGGATCCAGCAGTAGATCAGAAAGATCATACACCATGACCAAGCAGGATTCATCTCAGGAATGCAGGGATGATACAATATCTGCAAATCAATAAATGTGATACATCACATAAACAAATTGAGAGATAAAAATCACATAGTCATATCAATTGATGCAGAAAAAAGCATTTGACAAAATCGAACACCCTTTCTTGATAAAAACTCTCAGCAAAGTGGGAATAGAAGGAGCACACCTCAACATCATAAAAGCCATGTATGATAAACCCACAGCTAACATCATACTCAATGGGCAAAAACTAAAACCATTTCCCCTAAGAACAGGAACAAGACAGAATAGCAATCATCAACAAATCAACAAACGACAAGTGTTGGCAAGGATGCGGAGAAAAAGGAACCCTTGTGCACTGTTGGTGGGAATGCAGACTGGTGCAGCCACTGTGGAGAACAGTATGGAGTTTCCTCAAAAAACTAAAAATGGATCTCCCTTTTGACTCTGTAATCCCACTCTTAGGAATTTATCCTAAGAAATCACAGACACCAATCAGAAAGGATTTATGCACCCCTATGTTCATAGCAGCACAATTTACAATAGCTACAATTTGGAAACAGTCTAGGTGCCCGTCAGCAGATGAGTGGATCAGAAAACTGTGGTACATCTATACAATGGAATTCTATGCTGCCATTAAAAAGAAGGAATTCTTACCATTTGCAGCAACCTGGTTGGAACTGGAGAGCCTTATGCTTAGTGAAATAAGCCAGTCAATGAAGGAGAAGCATCACATGATCTCACTCATTTGTGGATAATAAAGTACATTATAAACTGATGAACAGAAGGATAGATACAGAGGCAGTAAAGCTTCAAACAGACTGTGAAATTACAGCAGGAAGATTAAAGTTAGGTGAGGTAGATAAGAGATCAATCAAAGGACTTGTATGCATGCATATAAGCATAACCAATGAACATAGACACTGGGGTGTTGGGTTATGCCTGGGGGGGGCAATGGGGAGATATGTATAAAAAATTAATTAAAAAAAAGAAGCTGGTCTTTTTTTTTGGTTAAAAATGGGAGGAGAAATATTCTAATTTAATATATTATAGAATGCCTCTTTCCTCTTTTTATATCAGCTTCCTATTTCTGCTTCTTATTGGATAATGTATTTTTTCTTACCAGATAGCTTTAATGTGGCTATGAAATAAATTATACACTACCAGAGGACATCATCACAATAAGCCCTGTTATATGTCTATAACCTGTTAGGTATATATAACATTTATCAAAGTAGTTGTATAAGGTTCAACCAGAAAAACTCCAGGAGGTGACAAGCAGACATAGGCAACAGCCATAAGGTAAATCTTAAGATGGTTTCTGCTGATACTAAAACCAAAATGGTTTTCTACTCACCAGTAAAAACGCTCTCTAAAAATGCATGGAGGACATTCACAGGCATTGCAGAGTGTACAGGAGACAATTTATAGCAGACATTTTTTGCAGAGCTTACTTATGTTGAAAGAAGTGGCACTTCCAGCATTTTACAACGTTGCAGAATTAGTGATTCAGCAAAGAAAATTGCAAGAGCAATAGGAACAGAAGAGATTAAGTCTGGACTTTACATATGTCTAGAATATTAGATCTTCTCAGAACTTAGAATGTTACATTTCAAAATATGATTTTAGACTGAGAGACTGTGAATGCTCCAATTTTTTCAGTTATCTCTGATAAGAAGGAGGCTACTCAGCTTGAACCGATGCACACAGGATGCCCAAAAACAAAAGCAGATCCATGGCCCACCCAGGAAAGACCAGGACCTCAGCAAGATTTAGGCTTCGAAAGGACTTAATTCAGAAGAAGAACTGAGACCCTTTCCCAACCAGCTTTCCCACATATTAGTGAAAAACAATTGGAATTAATAGCAGAACCTTAGTGCTCTGGTGCCTACATATAATTGGTTGCTAAAATTGATCAGATTAGATGAAAATTTGTACATAGCAAATTCCTTAGTTGGGTTTAGTTGCTTAGTCCCAATTAATGTTTCTCTGGTTGTCATAATATCCCTTTCAGACACAATTCCAAACAGGTTCTTAAAAAAGGGGGATGTACACATCTTTGAAAAACACTATTCTAGTGGGTAGAGTGAGCTTTCAGGTGTCTTAAGTCGGCTGCTACAACAAAATGCCACAGATGGGGTGGCTAACAAAATCAATCTTTATTTCTCATGGTTCTGGGGGTTGGGAAGTCTCAGATCCTGGTGACAGTGTTGTCTGGTTTTGGGGAAAGCTCTCTTCTGACAAGCAGATAGCTGCCTTCTTGCTGTATCCAAAATGACAAAGAGAGGAGAGAGAGCCAGCTCACTGGTCTCTTTTTATAAGGGCACTCATCCCATCATGAGGACCTTGACCTCATGACCTCCTCAGAACCTAATTACCTGCAAAGGGCATACTTCCAAATACTACTGTGGGGGAGGGGAGGGCTTCAACATACTCATTTTGAGGGAAACATTCAGTTCGCAGCATCAGGTAAATAGCATTTCTCATAATGTGGTACCAGAGAGCCTATTCCAGTTTGGATGTGCTGTCTCTTCTTCATATATTAAAACATCTTTCTAAAAATACAATTGAATGCGACAAGGGGGAGGGGAGGCTGGGGGAAGGTCAATGGGAGAAAAAAAAGGAGATATATGTATTACTATATGTAATACTTTAAACAATTAAAAAAATTAATAATAAAAATACAATTGAAAGAGGCCATTTAGATCTGCCATATAGACTACAAATAAAATACATGTTTAAGCTTTTGATTTTGTGAGTATACATTTCATTGTAAGCAAGATAATATGGCTAATTTTATCCAGAAGCATAAACAAATATGTCACATTAAAATAGAGTTCTATGCCATGCATATATGGGTTTTATATTGTGACATGAGGCTTCACGTCCTTGAATATCAGGATTAATGAAACCCTGAAAGAGACAAAACAATGCCAGGTTAACTCACACTGTCCTCTGGCTTTCCCTTGGCTGGGTCTTAAATATTCTGCTCTAAGCTTCATTTTTGGTCCAAAGCCTTTGGACAGCATCAGTTTGTGGCTCCCTTGTTGCATGGTCTCTTTGGTATTCTTGGCAGCTGTCTTATATGGAGAGGCAAGAACTACAATAAAGTGAAGGGCAAAAACCTGCTTTCTATTCTTCAGCGCCAGTATTCAAACTTAATCTAGCATTCTTCATTCCAAATATCCAGTCCAAATTTCACTCCCCGACTCACATCTTACCATATCATATTTTTAAGGCCTTTCTGGATATGCAAATTTGCAAATCTTTAGAGAATGTGTGCTTAGTTGACAAAAGCAATTCTAAGACTATTGAATAAGAAGCCTGCCACAAAAACCTAACCAAGCTGACATTTAGGTGCTAGGCTGGTAAACAGTACATTATGTTGATCTTTATTTAGCTCCATTATGATTCTGTAGAGACTTCTGTCTGCCTCAGGATACATTAATATTTGTACAAAAGAGAAATGTAATCTTTCCTTCCCCTTCTTACCCCCAACCCCTAGGCAAATAGATGTCTCTGAATATGAATTACAGACAGGAAATAGCATTTTTCCTATATGATGCCATATCAAGTCAGATGATAGAAAAATGTATATACATAATCTCAGACTGATAAATTTCAGGAAACTGTTACGAAGCTTTCTCAGTTTGATTTTATTTGTAGTGTGGGTCTCAATAATACCTTTCAATTGATTCCTTCTCAGAGATAATACGATAATGTGCAGAAAATTCTCAGCTTCATTAAAATATTTTTATTAGAGATGTATTTAAATCATTACCAATTCTTCTAAAACAGTTAAGAAAAGGATCTTAGGTCCAAGACCCAGCATCTACACTTCCTTCCCTGAATTTTATTCTGTAGATAAACCTACAAGTGCATTCCTGCCTCCCTGCTCTCCTTCTTCTGGCAAGAAGAACAAAGTAAGGTGTGTGTATTTAACTCTAACAGTGGATTTAGTTCAGACTGCCTTGGATTGTGTATGTCCTAGCTTTCTCACATTAGCATGGATTACAGGGAATAGAAGGTAAAATGATTATATATAATAGAAGGCTTCTAAAGTATAACAGGTAAAATAATGTATCCTAGAAGAAAAAAATGACTTTTAAAAAAATGAAACAAATGATAAAATTAATTACTCAAACGCAGAAAACACTTTAAAGCTTTCTCATGTCATCTTCCCAGTAAGTTTGTTTAAGGTGTAGCTTTTGCATCTGAGTTAGAAAACCTATTATTCTTTGCTTCCCCAAGCTCCTCTGCATCATTTTTTCTTTGATCCTTTTCAAATGTTTTAGACTCTTCCAGCCTAAAGAAGAGATATTACTTATAAACAGAAAAAGGAAGTTAATTATTTGTCATTCAAATATGCTGGAAACTAAAAAATGTATGGCATCTAAGTCTCAAGCAGAATAGAGTGTACATAAAAGTTTATACATTCAGTAAAACCTACCTACCACCAGCAAAAAAGAAAAATAAATCTTTAAAAACATAATAGAGAATGCTACCAAGCTATATGTGACTAGGAAAAAAATCCATAAGAGCAATCAAAGGAATTCATAGGAAGAAAAATAACAATAAACGACAAGAGAATTTTCCATGCAAAACCTAGAAATAATAATTTAAAAGCATGATTTTGTAATTCATTTGCCCTGTAGCCAACATCAGTATTATGTGATAAGTCTTTAGAGACAGAATACAATATAACATTAATTTGTATGGAAAGAAGTACCTACATTTTGTGCTCCAGAAGACTAAATGGAAGAAAAAAACAAATATATATATATATATATATATATATATATATATATGCCTATGGATTTAAGTTTACCTTTAAGCTGTAGCCCAAAGGGCTGAATATTAATAGATTAATAGTTACCACCATTCCCTAATGGGTGCAGTATTTTGAATGAGGCATTGATACTCATCAAATACTATGGATAATTATTTATGTATCTTCCTCACTGCTTTAATATTAGAGAAGTATATGAACTAATAATGGTTTTGTTTAGGTGACCTTGTGTCCAATTACTAGGCAAGCTTTTCAAAGGCACTCAAAGATTCAATTCCCAAATCCCTTAAGAGCCTGCTAGTATAAGGTTGGGGCAGCACAAATAAGCTAGTGATGCATGAACTCGTTTCAAAAATCAAGCCAGGACTTGAAGCAGGTATGCTTATTTATCTTTGTTCAATTGTTATAATAAGGCAACATATATGTATATTTATCATAAACATATAGGATAAAATGCAAATTAGAATTTAGTATTACATTATAATAATAAGATGCTTATTTTTACCTTTATGATATCAGAGAAGACACTTATTTCTCAGAACTCTCTCTATAAAATTACAGGTATCTCAATTTTAATGGAGAAATATCATTTGCTTTTACTTATTGGCATTTTGTTTCTAATCAATACATGCTCTATTCTTAATAAGCTTACTTTTTCCATTTCATCATTTTGAGAACTAACGAATCCTATCTTCCTACAGATATTTGAAGTGGAAAATGCTATAAACAATACTCTATACCTAATAGTTTCAAGTGTAAAACAATTTTATATCTTCCCAATAAGATTAAAAAAGGGATATGGGGTCAATCAAAATATAATAAAGTGGATAAAATAATCAAAGATCCATTTTTACTATTTGACTTAAAGGTTTGTTTACACATACATTTGTAAAACCATACATTATATAGATATAAATGACATATTAACTTGGTATTAATGACATTTTCATTTTAAATGTCACCAAAAAAGTTTCATCTTTGAATATCCATGTCTTTGTTATTACTGTGTTTCTTAGTTACTCAGTCTAGTTGTCTAGACATCACTTTTACTTCTAAGTTGTCAGCTACACATTTTGAGTCCATTGATGATGCTTCCACAGGAAATTTATTTCAGGTTTCCCATTTGTTATCTCCACAGCATAACTACTTGCTGTAATACTTTAAAAAAATGAACTTAAAAGTTGTTTATAATAATATCCAATATCTCATACAGCCAAGAGTATTACTTGATCTTCCTCTTGTTTAATCACATTTTATTTAGCTTCTAGAACAATTCCAATTAGCACTGTGATTGTTACTTGATGGTGAATCTTACCCAAAGAGTATTTAATTTTTCTAAGTAAAGTACTAGTAATTGAGACAGCACTCAGTAACTAGGAGAAATTCATGGTACTCCAGAAGTATTCAGCACCAGAAATAAGTAGAAATTGGGGGTATTTTGAGGTAAATATGGTTTAGAGCCATCTTCTTAGTCTGATTGCTTTAACAAACATAATATGTTGAGGCCATGAGAGTCCCTCTAAAGTGAATTATAGCTGTGGCTGAGGAAAGATTTCCCCAACTGGATAATGTAGAAACTCTGTTAGATTGAGTTTCAGTTTTTTTCAGTCTCTTGGAAAACCAACAATATTTTTTAATTCCTAATGAAGTCTTGATCTGCATATCCTGTTTTAATCAGGGCCCTATCCATGAGACTTTGAAGGCCAAGGATATTCAGAGGGGCTGTGATTTTGAATCAAAGCCCCGCTACCCTTTCATAATACCAGCCATTAATGAGTGGTGTGATCTTCAATAGTGACTTTCTGGCACCAAGTCTAAGCTCCAAATCTGTAAATGGTAGTTAGAAATAAACACTTCGTAGAGTTCCGAGATTAAACTGTCCTAAGGATCAATTGTCTGTACATACCCTTTATAAAGACATAGTCTCCTTATATTTGAATCCTAACAGATTTCAACAAATTTAATGTTCCAGACAATGTACTTGGCATTAAAGATACAATGGTGAACAAAACAGACCCATGGCTCACTCTGATAAAGCTCATAGTATAGAGAGAAGACTTTAGTCAAATCATTACTAATAATCATTACTAATAAAAAGGTAATATGCAAATTGGTCAGGATGCCCTCACAATAACAACCAAACAGCAGGCTGCAGGGGTGACAAAGCCAACAGGGGGGTTAGTGAGGGATGATTAAATGACTGAACAGCAGGCTGTGTGGGGCAACCAGGCCATCGGTGAGGGGGGAGCAATTGGAGGCAACAAGGCCAGGTGGGTAGGAAGGCAGTGAGGGGCAACCAGGCCAGCAGGGAGGTCAGCTGGAGGCAACCAGGCTAGTGGGGAGTGGGCATTTCGGGACAACCAGGCTGGCGGGGGGGAGGGCAGTGGGGGCAACCAGGCTGGCAAGGGGGACAGTTGGGAGTGACCAGGCCAGCAGGGGCAGCAGTAGGGCAACCAGGACAGCAGGTAGAGTCAGTTAGGGATGATCAGGCTTGGAGGTGGGGGCAGTTAGGAGCCAGGCAGGCAGGCAGGTGAGTAGTTAGGAGCCAGTGGTTCCAGATTGTGAGAGAGATGTCCGACTGCCAGAATTTTGTGCACCAGGCCTCTAGTAATATTATAAATAAATTAATGGCCTATTGCACAAAATTCATGCATGGGGGGTGGGGGTGGTGTCCCTTATTCTGGTCTGCACCCCCTCCAATCTGGGACCCTCGGGGGATGTCCGAATGCTGATAAAATGAAAGTGATAAAATGAAAAACATTATTTTTATTCTCCCCTTTCCTTCCTTTACAGCCTTTATTTAAACTTTGAAATTTATAAAAATTTCACTCCTACTTTCATTTCTTTATATTCAATATTATTTTGTATTAGTTTCAGGTTTTGTATTAGTTACAGAATAGTGGTTAGGCAATCATATACTTCACAAAGTGTCCCCTGATATTTCCAGTACCCACCTGGCATCATACTTTCATTACAACACTATTGATTGACTATATTCCCTATTTAAGTGACAATGGGTTTACAGGTTTCTTCTAGTTTTTCTTTTGTTCTCCTTTCCTTTTCTTTCTCACTTCTCCCCTCATTTTCTTTGTATAGTATCTTAATTGAACCTCAAAGCTCAGTGAAGGCACTGGGACATGCTTAATCCATTTTACAGACCAGGAAACTGAGGTCAATTTCACTTGGCTGTGGAATTGGACTCAACGTGCAGGGAGCCCTCACAGCAGTGCTCTCTGCCCTTGCTAAGAGGCAGCCGTGGGGCAAACAGAACAAACCTCCTCATCAGGCTTCTGAGCCTCATTCTCAAACACCTCTTCATCACGGACACTCCACAATCTTTTCTCTCCCCCAACCCCACCCCCATTCTTCACTGCTCCCATTTTCAGAAGCATGTGGTAGGCTTCACACGCATTGTGCAGGCACATGCCACCGTGGGGCGGGGAGGGAAATGGGGGCGGGGCAGGTGTGGGCTTGCTTTTGGGCCTAGGCAGGAGCAGGAGTCGCTGCCTCTCAAGTGTGCAGGCGCCTGGTGGTTCCTAGTCTCACCATGGAGCAGAAATTGGCCTTTGCCATGAGGAGCAATGGCTGCCGGGGTGAGGCCGGGTTAGCACCGGGAGCTTCGATGCACCATCGCAGTTGGGTACTCAGCAGTGCGGTGCCCCTCAATCCCCATCTCAAGGCTATGAGTCCATGCCCCTCCACCCGGTGTCCTTCCACACCGCAGTCAAAGAGCCTTGTTCCCCACCAGGCCAACCCGCATCTGGGGGCCCCCACAGAACTTCATTCTTTGTGAGCAAGGCAGATTTCCCCCTACCAGCCCCCAGCCCAAGCCCTCTTCAGTGCACACTGCCTCGGTGCTGCTCAGGGCCCCTTGGGCTGCCTGCCTCCTGACCAGCCACTTCACCGAAGCTGTGGTGCTCGCCTAGGAGCTGCCCCTCAGGCGGAGACCTCCCAGTGCACCTGCAGACCCCCAACTAGGGTGGCAATGTAGAGAGCTCTCCATGCATTTGGATGAAGAGGCCTCTCTGCTGCGGCCCCATCCCTGACACTGCAAGTTCCCACCCACCTGTGCATGCTGCACATGCAGCCTGCTGATTGATCATTATTGTGATGGCATCCTGACCAACTTGCATATTACCTTATTATAAGTATAGATATGTCTGACAGTCCTTCAAGAGACAGTTTGGGTTCTTGCCCCCATCTACCCAAAGATTATCCTAGCATTTTAGTCACATTCATCAAAATGGATCTGAATCAACAATAGTGTTGATGAATAGATGTTGGCAGAGAGGCAGAGAAGTAGATACACACTATACAAGTTATGCCAGAAACACAAGAAGATTTTCCCCAATGAAAATTTTGGTTCTTCTCCAAAAGTTCCTCCACGTTGCCAGCCAGCCTCAATTTCTTTTCCTCTTCCTCCATCCATTGCTTAGACATGGCTTTTCTCTCAACCTCGGCTTGCTTCCCCACTCACCAAAAAGAAAAACAACCAAAATGCTGCTATGAAATTAAAAGTGACAGATTTACTGAAAAATGGTTTCAGAGTAATACAGAAGAAAGAACTCCAGACTCATAACTAGAGATCTGGGTTCAAACCCCATCTTTGTCACAAAATCATCAGGTAATCTTGCTGAAGCTGTTCCACCTCTCCAGGCCTCTCTATCCTGCCCCAACACAGAATGCTGAACCAAATGAACTCTAATGTTCTTTTCAAAGCAAATGGATAATTATTATGATTTGGTTTCAATAAAAGCTCTACATAATACTAGATATTTTCAATTCTGTGGTTAAATTCAAGGGATAATTAGATATATTTAAATAATTCTTCCTACTCTTATTCCTGCTCCCTAAGATTTGGCTCACAGTTTGGTTGCTTTATTGATTGACTGATTGATTGATTGACTGATGTAGGTTAATCCTCACCTGAGGATACTTTTTCCATTGTTTTTTTTAGAGAAAGTGGAAAGGAGGTAGAGTGGGAGAGAGAGAGAGAGAGAGAGAGAGAGAGAGAGAGAGAGAGAAACATCCATATGAGAGAGACTGAGAGAGACATATTGATTGGTTGCTTCTTGCATGCACCCTGACCTGGGGTTGGGGAATAAACCTGCAACCCATGTATGTGCCCTTGACCAGAAATCAAACCCATGACCCTTCAGTGACAGGCCTACACTTTAACCACTGAGCCATGCCAGTCAGAGCTCAGTTGCTTAATATCTTAATAAGGTTTAGTCTTTCTACAAAACTGCTAAGTTTACTTTGGGTTAATAAAAAAGGCTATTGAATTCATGCTAATATTTTAAAAGAAATAACAGCTGAAAACTGCTATTTCCATTGTCTATTTTTCACGTGAAGCTAAGAAGAGTGAAATTTACTGATATTTTCCTAAGCCAAGCTTTCTTACTGGGCAAAATAAATAGTCAAGTAGAACATTAGCAGAACAGTTTCATTTCTAACTGAAGCAGTGAAGACCTCCCACTACTGTTACACAGAAGGACACACACTTAAAGACAATACATTTATTCAGTGGATACGTACATCTTGTGACTAGAAAAAGAAATAACAATCTGCAGTACTTTAAATAGCAAACATCTGTTTTCCCTAACATACTTCAAATACTTTGAATTTCCTGATTAGTTGTTATATGAGAACTGTATTTCTGAAAGACATAATGAGGCAGTTTAAAGATGAGTCTTAAATGAACTTCAGAGAAAAGTGGAGAAAAATGCTCATGCTCTGGAAAAGAATGGTTAAAGCATACATGCAAGTTCCATAATCTGAACAAATAAAAATAATTCTTTCAACTATTTGCATTTACACTAAAAATTCTATTAAATATTGCATTCGAAGGAGGATGATATAAAGGAGCAGAACACAGATAAATGAAAAAAATAGCATTGTAGTTTTATAGCATGGCAACAAAATCCATGATGCTATTAAAGCAGGCTTTGCTTGACTAAGACAAACATAAAGATTTTCTAAGTAATGAGATAAAGAATCTTTGTGAGCATTGCACAAATGCACATATACATCATGGAGTAGATTCAAGAAGTGTACATGCAAATGCATCTCAGACAATTGTTCCAAGCTGGAGGTGCAGATTTATATCACCATACCAGCCTTTCCTCAGCAATTCATAACAGAATGGAAAGGATCATTTCTTTTTATCATAAAATTTTATAAAAATTGTACTGTATAAATATTTCTAGCTGGCTTATTTGTTTTACTTTTCATCCATAATTATTTTCTTCCTGCATGGTTAAAAAAGTTATCATTGGAGAGATAAGTATTTCAAGTCAAATACTAAAGAATAATAACAACAAGGAAAAATATTGATTCTATAAACAGTAAAGGTTAAAGAACTCACACTTTTTTTTAAAGCAGGCAAATGTGTAATGAGCACCTATTTACATCAAATTCTGTTTAGGGAATAAGAATCCAGAGAAAGAAAGCTTTAAGGAGCTCACAATTTATTCATGGATGAAAAGAAATAAACAAAAAATCCTCAATATAATAAGGATCATAAATGGGATATGTAAAAGGTAGAAAATACAGATGAGAGAGCAATTGATTCTGCCAAAGGGTAGCTAAGGCTAAGAGAAAATGGACATGATGACTTGACCTTTATATGTGAATAGAAGACAGAGAAGTATTCTGAGAACATGAGTTCTCCAAATTGTATAAATAATAATAAAATTTTACAAGTCTAATATAATTTCTTCAAGGCCACTCTTCAAACTCTTATGAGTGCTCTCTATAAAATGATGAATTGATTTCCTAGGTACATTGTTAGATTTCTTAAAGTGTAGAATACTGTGATTGCATGTTTTTATTTATATAAAGAAATGATATACAGATATCTATATCTATATCTATATTTATATAAAAGCCCAGCTCTAGAAAGGTGGAATGACCAGAATGACCAGAATGACTGGTGGCTATGACACTCACTGTAGTAGCCAACTAGCGTGATCCAGGCTCTGACCAGCCCCACCTCTGATTGGCCTCCAACACGCTGATCAAGAGTGGGGCCAGTTGGCCAACCGCCCACAGCCTCTCATCCCTGCCAGACTGGCCCAATGGCCCCTTATCAGGGCAGGCCAGCTGGGTCTCGTGCAATTTCATGCACTGGGTCTCTAGTATAAGTATACGAATATATATACAGAAGTATATATACTTTTTTAACTACATAGATCTGAAGTTTAAAATTCCATAATACAAATATATACTTTTAAGTGCATATATTTACTTAAAAAGATACATAAGGCATTGATAATACATGTTGTCTTGGAGGCAGGATTCTGTAGTATTAGAAACTCTATGCCTTTTCCATACTGTTTGTACCATTTACCTAATGTATTACTGAATCAAATAAATGAATAGATTCCTTCAAACAAAACCCTTACTATATATGTCCCAACCAGGAAATAACATAATTTTATTTCTCTCTGAACATTGCCAAGGGTGCAAAATTCACTCAGCATGTGGTTTTGGCTTCCGATTTTCAGGAAAATTAAAATTTAAGTCTCACATCATTAGACAGTGGCCAAAGGACTTCTCACAGTTTGACACATCAGGCAACAAAAGTTAATTAGAGATATTGAGAGTAAACACCAGGGTCCTCATTAAGGATGCCAAAACTATTTTTACTCAATAGCAAGGCAGTTATTCAATACTAGAGGCCTAGTGCATAAAATCACACAAGACCCAGACCCAGCATGCTGCAGGATCCAGTGTCAAGTCCCACTGGCACCACGGGACCCATCAGTGCACCTCCTGGTGACCGGTCTTTGGTTGTTATGGTGTTACAACCACTGGGTTTTTATTATATAGACTAGAGGCCTGGTGCACAAAATTCATGCACAGGTAGGAATCCTAGCTCTGGCAGGCAGTCAGGGTTAATCAGGGCCAGGCTGAATCAGAGTCCAAAGGCCCCAGTGGGGTCAGGAGAGGAGGTGATGGTGGCCAGGACAGGTGCAGAATAAACAGATGCCAGAGGCTGATGCTGCCCTCAGTGTCCCACCACCCCATAGTTCACTGCCCCCTCTCCTTACCTCAGTGCTGCACTGCCACCATGGGCCTGCTGGCCTTGGTAAAAATCAGGAGAGGGGCTAGGGAAGGTTTCAATCCCCAGTTTGGAATGTGCAGGAGGCAGCCAGTCATCATTGATGTTTCTATCTCTATATCCTTCTCTAAAAATCAATCAAATATATATTTTTAAAATGCAAAGTTTTTAGAGGAAGTAAGGTAGGGCAAGGGAGCTACTGACAGGGGGGCATTTGAGATCTCACATTTCAGATAGGCTAACATAAGGTGGTCCTCAGAGGATGACAGGTGAGGAGTGGCAGTGGATGGAGCAGGGCATTGTGGGCTGAGAAACGGACTATAATGACTGGGAATATCTGTGACTGTGACACCAAGTGTGTGTTGGGTCATTGCTAGAATCATTTATTCCCAAGAGATTTTGATTCCAGGTGGGAGGAGGTACATGGAGATCAGCAGTCCTTTCTTAGCCTAGAAGGTAAAGCAGGAGGCAGGAGCAGGCTGCCCTGCTTTCCTACAAATGTAAACATGCAGTGTAACTGCACATGAATGTCAGTCAGATGGCCAAATCAATGCCCAGCCAGTGTTGGTGGCTGTATCCTGCCACTCTCTGGCTGTGCTGAGGCGCTGTTGGCTGGGGGGGAGGGGCGTGCATGAAGCCACACCCCCCAAGCACAGAAAGTATGCGAAGAGGCAGGCAGGAAGCCAGAAGCTGGAAGCCAGAGCTGACGTGGTGCTATTGGCCAAAGAGGCTGACGCCATGCCCCCAAACACAGGTAGTCTAGGAAGGGGAAGGCAGGAAGCCAGTAGTTGGAAGTAACTGCACGTCACCTGTGAATCTCTGCAAGCCCATGGTGTGTGTCAGCCAGGCCAGGTGGGGCCTGGAGAGGCCTTTACCTCCTGAAGCCATTCTTCCCAGGGTGGCAGCATTAGACATTTGTTGTCGTTGTTGTTTCAATTTATTTATTTTTTATTGGAAAGTAAGCTCTGGGCTTGCAGTTCCTAGGATCCATGGGACATAGCATGTGCCTCCAGGCCTCACTGTGCCCCATTCCCCCTCCTCCTGGGTTGAGTGTCTGGTGATTGCAGTCCTTACACCCTTAGGGCTTTATTTTATAGGATGATCAATGCAATGAAAGAGCTGGGCCAGTTCAAAGGTGGTACAATTTAGTCAAGCAAGTCATTTCATCAATAATTGGGCCCAGCTCCTAACACAAACCTCTCTTCATCTCTCTCTCTTCCTCTCTCTCTCTCTCTCTCTCTCTCTCTCTCTCTCTCTCTCTCTCTCTCTCTCACACACACACACACACACACACACATACACACACACACATTCAGGAAGCCTACTAGAGATGAAGCCCTGTGCTCAGGACTATATTTTATGTGCCGAAAGGATACTCCTTGCCTTTATTCATAATGCTTTTTAAACTCAGAATACTTGGTCCTTTACTTACCCCTCTTACTCACCTTACCTGTCTTTCAGGCTCAGTTCAAAAGTTGTTTCCTATGTTAAATCTGATCTTTAGCACTTAATTCAGCTCCCTCTTCTGTCAATGAAAATCCCATTGCTCTTACAGTCCCCAACATAATTTAACACATAAGTTTCTAAAATTGATGTATGTTAGTTTAACTCCCCAATTGAATTGTAAATGATACAGATGGCCTATCTATAAGTTTAGGGAAGTAGACATGGCCTACTAATCCAAAATAGATCACAGAGTCAAATAAATAGCAAACCAACACGATCATAAGCTAGTTTATGGAAACCAAACACATTGAATAAATTCATAAACCCAACATGAATATTATGCACAAACACTAAAGCCATGATTTTAGGGAGGAAGTTAATGATAGTATGATAGGAAGGAAGAGATAAAGTGTCAGTCCTTTTATTGAACAGGAGAAAGTTAAATTATGGATATTGCATAGTATAGAGAAGATGGATTATGTAGTTATAATTTTGGTTTCTCAAATCTCAAGAAACATATCATACTATCAAATGTGCAACTGTAAAATAATAGAACTTTCTCCATTTATTGCAGGGGACAGACTTTCCCTTCTATGCAAGGGGGACCTATGAAATATTAATGTCCATTACAGTGAAGTATCTTAAGGAAGGAAATATTAAAAAAATAAAGCACTTGGAGACTACCAATTTAGGTATGAATTTTTTTTACTTTAAATTTTGAGGAAATATTACTTATTTTCTTTTAATATTCAGTAAGGTCTTTAAGCTTTATCTTTTTTTTTATTATGACAAAATATTTTGTGAAGAATAGACAACAAATTTACCAGCATGAAAGTACTATTCTTGGAGGCTTTCTCCAAATAAATAGAAGACTTCCAGTCTGAAATAACTTCATAATAATCTGAATCCACAATTTCAGAGCATGCAAAGTGATGTCCATGCTTATAAATCATGAAACCCAATGGCATCTCAGATAAATTTTCAGTAAGTAACTGAAATCAAAATGACAATATAAATGTTGGAGAGCATTAGTCTAATTTTATCATGTCCAGGCTTTTAAAAGTACAGCTGTAAAGTTTGCTGTCACTTTATCCACTTGGGTTCCCTTTCTCGGAGACACTATGGAATCTGGGTAAGCTCATACCCAGTACGGGGACCTGAGTGACAGCTTTCTGTCAGAATAGAAAGGTACCTCAAGTCATGCTTCAGTAACTGTTGCACACACTATTTACATAATAATCCTTTATTGAACTAACCAAGCACTTAAAAACTAATACACAATGTGGAAAGATTTAAATTAATACTAAGATAAAATATATTTCTTCACTAAATTTTTCTCACAGGTCTAGCTGGAGAATAACCTTGGCATTGAAACCCTGCATAATCATTATATTACATTAGGGACAGCAATTAAAGTGGCATGCTGGTGAGTGAAGCCAACAGCTCCAGGCCTTGCCCTCTGCTTCCTGTCATACCCTCTGTATTCTTGAGTCCTCTGCAATTCTAGCTAGACTTGGTAACCTGGCTCACATTGCTGGTTTCTGAATGACTTGGAAATCCAAGAACAGACTGCTGCTACTAGCATGGTTCCCAGAGTCCTCGTCTCAGATTCTATTGCACAGTAACAACCTGAGCACTGCACCCTCCTAGCTGTGCCCACCCACTGGTCTTCTATTCCATCTGGACGCAAACCACTTCTGGGGGAATGGGAAGAGAGGAAAAAAATGTCTCTCTTCACATTTAAATTATATCTAAGTATTGACTGAGAGCAATTAAAAACAAATCCTTTAAGTAGCAAAACTTGCCAGAGCACAGCAGTGTTTGAAGAACATATGGTAATATGTATATTCCTCTGACACAGCTGTCTTTCTGATACAAGCATATGGTACTGAAGATAAGGATTAGCTTCCCCCAAAAGAGAAGATATGGGTCCCTTAGAAACAATGTACAGTAGTTGGAATCACAGTAAAGGTGAAGGGTCAGATATCTGTGCTGAATGAACCGTCAAGGACACCTTTAGCCAAGAATTAGAGATCCAAACAAAATTGGACACCATGTAATGTACAGTCCAGCTTCTCCCTTCCTCCCATCCCACCATTTGGCAACTAGTACTGCTATGAGGCTCTGTGCCCCAGGTTCACCGCCTGGAGTTCTCTCCTGAAGGCAGAGCAGCAAATAATCATTAGCCTCACTTAATTCCCTTAGCAAATCACCACAGGCAAAAAAGAAGTCCCACATGCTTATCATGCCTGTCAAACCAGAATCTCAAATGATCTGTTCAGCTTCACTCCCAAAGGTCTCGAGCCCCTCTGAGGCATGAGGACACACCATGCACTCATGCTGTGATTCACAGAGATGCAAATCAGGTTCCCCTCTGAGGAAGGACTTCTGCCCACTGTGGAGTGTGGTCACAGACAGCCTCCAGCCAGGTGCATCTTCAGGACTCACTCAGGCTCTTCACCCCAGGTCATACCCTCCAGGACCCAGGATCGCTGGCAAACCAAAGGCTGGACAGCAAACCAGGAGCTGAAGGGACCTGGAGTTTCTTTCTTTCTTTTCTTTCTTTCTCTTTCTTTCTTTCTCTTTCTTTCTTTCTCTTTCTTTCTATC